>CM059012.1:36191991-36881491 GCA_030272315.1 Paspalum vaginatum | reverse complement strand
ACTAGCCGTTATGTGCAAAACTCATGAAAATAGGGACCTCGTGGACAGTCCACAGTACAAAGCCCGAACAGTCCGCATTTAAAACCCAACGGCTAGTATTGCATTAAATGCTTGTCAAAGTCACTCGAAAATGAATTGCGGATAGTCCGCCTCAAAAGCCCCGGACAGTCCGTAGTTCATGCTCTTGAAACACCAGGGACTGTGCTACTCTAGAGGTGCCGAGAAAAATGACTCGCGGACAATCCGCTCCAAGAGCCCGGATAGTCCGCCATTCACTAGAAACCAACCGGCAGATGTTTACCTCTGGCTCCCTGAGCCAAGCACAAGTTAGTACTGCGGACATTCTGCCCTCCAAGGCCGGATTGTCCGTCGTTCATGCACAAACACCACCAGGGAGCAATCTCAAATCTGTTGAGATTTTTCTCACTATCGCGGGCAGTCCGCCTCACAAGGCTGGACAGTCTGTCACAGGAAAATCAGCCCTCATCCAAACAAGCTTTTGAAATAGAGTTTTTCTTTTGCAATCAAAGCCCTGTTAGCCCTCATGCTAGTGTCATCAACTATATGATCAATGAGGCACTATAAGACCGTCAAGTAAAATACAATTGACCTCTCTTGATAGTACGGCAATCTAGCCTATCAATCCAATCAATTTTCATCCTCTAATCACCTTTTGACTGGTAAAACTCAAAACCTATCTTTATACCTTTGCCTTGAGCTATCCATTCATGAAGCAATCACCATGCTTAATCCATATCAACCGAGCTCAATATTTCATGGACTCAATTCCCTTCAACATACTCAGTTGAAATATTAGTCCACACAACGTTGTCACAATTATCAAAACGCTAAATAGGGCCTAGATCCCTTCACCATTTGGGCTGAATGAAGAAAAGGGGGAAGAGTGGGCCAGCCTAGCTCTGAGTTGAGTTGGGCTAGGCCAAGAAGAGGAGCAAAATAGAACTGTTGTAAAAGAAACTTATTGTGGGCCTTGAGCTTATTTTAATTTTTGATTTTCTGAATTATTATTATTATTTATTTCAAATTACTATAATTTAGATTTAATTTCCAAAAAGATTATATAATTATAGAAATTTTAAAATTTATTTATGTTAATCAGTTTTAATTCTTTTTCAATTATTTAAGATTTAATTAATTAATAAAGATAAATAATTTTTATTTTGGAATGATTATTATCAATTCTAATGATTTACTTTAATCTTTTAAAAACTATTAAAAATACTAGGGAGTTATTTTAAAACCTTAGAAAAATATTTTAAAACCCTAAAAAATTATCTAAGCTTAGAATGAGTCCTGAATAAGGATTTTAGTGCCCCACCTTTTCTTTCTAAGAACTTTTATATTTCTTTTTATTACAGGTTGATCATCCTCATCTTAGACATCACGCATATCATGCATTTAGATTCGGTAAGTCGAGCAGATTGTTAATGAAACGATTCAAAGAGGAATCTAGGAACCAAGCTCTACAAGACAACAACAGTACCAGGAGGAACATTGTCGATTAAAACGCTAACTTTTTGTGCCTCAATATTCTGAGTATCTAGGCAAGCCCCAATGCATTTCATCCTTTTCTTTTGAGTCTTAATTAATGAGTTATGTATGTGCGTTAGAGTTAGTAATTGATTAGAACCCTAGTGCATAATTAGCTCCTAAATCCAGCATAACTAATCCTATGCGCAATAGATTAGAATGCTTAGCCAAGCTTAATGTTAGGCAGCATTTACTTTCAAAAGAACTTGAATATGAATAAGAAAGTTTCTTAAAATGATGAAATGGAGACATTTGGCAGGGGGATGGAGCTCTGCCTGTGTCGCATAAGCCCGTCCGATGTTTGGCCATGCTTTCGACTTTCAAACGCTGCCTCTTTCACTTGTCGTCCTCGTCACGGGCTCTGATAAACCTCTCATTCCTTGTACCTAAGGTTGGAACCGCTGCTCACCAACTAGATGGAGGTAGAAGGCGGATGTCGACGGAATGTACACCCGGGTTACGGTGCAGACGGTCCTGACTTGGTGGCAACGGATGTTAGGTTGTCATATACCGGGTCGTAGTACATGCATACGAGGGGTGTTTGAGTATTCCTCATGAGAGTGTAAAATCAATTCAAATCATTGGGCTTAGCAGTCAATATCGTAGTTAACAAGACTGATGCTTTTGTTAAGAATGATTTCACTCAGTGTTTGCTTTTGTTTAATAATAGAATAGGTTAGTTTACATAGGAGATACTAAAAGAAGATGAAACTCAAAAGCTGAGAACCCACTTGTTGGCTAGCCTAGAGTGTGAGTTCACCTAACTAGATCATTCATAGGTTAGAAACTCAGGTTTAGACCCAGTGGTCGCGTAAGTCTTGCTGAGTATTTAGTACCTAGGGTTGTGGCTTTAACTCTTTTTCAGACATAAAGTTTCTAGCTCATCCCTCTTCTTCAAGAAGGCATTGAAGCTGGGTATCTTTCTGATGGCTTCCTTATACCTCCTAAAGAGGAAGAAATAAAGAAACCAGAAGTTAAAGCTTCTTTTCCTATTTTTGAAGTTGTTTGATACGAACAACATCGGTGGGCTCGATGTTGACTTCACATAACACTACTTCCTTATAGCAGAGTTCCACCAACTGGTTCTCGCCTCCGCTGTAAGTTTTCTATTTGTATTATACTGATTATAAAAACTTTTCTATTCTTACTCCCACCTGATTTGTCTCCTATTAAAGTTTATTGCTTAAACTTCTTGTATTGGAGTAATCTAAGGACTTTTTATGGGTCACCCGGTGTATATGCGATCCTATCTGGCGTAGCCAGTGGCCTTTGAGGACCTGACGGACTATCAGACTTAATCAAGTTTAGACGCAAAACTCGTGTTATGTGCTTAAAATAGGTTGAGTTGGATGGTTCCGCCACGCAGCGTGTTGTCTGGTCACGTGAAGGAACTCGGAATGGTGCACCTAGGTTATGTGCTTACCTATCAAAAGTTGAATGGGAGATTCAGGAATAGAATAAGTGCGTCGTATACTCGTACTCTTTTTTCGGCCGGGGAGATCATTTTCCATCTGGTTATCCACCGTTCTAAAAGTGCTTATCTCCCAGCTATTACAACATGGACACAACATTTTGCTTAGTTTTTTTTTCTGTTTTTCTTCGTTTCCTTCTTTGTTCCTTAATCCTATTGTAAACCTTGAGCACCGGTACTCTTGTACTGCCTTTTTATTTATTTATTTATATATCAGTAGGGGTTGACCCCCTCCTGTTTCCTCAAAAATCTGATAGTTGCATGGGAGATTAAATATATAGGACACAAGCACAATTGCACGTCATACTCTGTTCAGCCGGGGAGAATTTTGAACTTCTCTTGGAAATATAAATGAGGAGAATATCTCTTCTGGCCTTTCTTATAGTGACGAGTGATTATTATTCCTAGTGAGATTATCTTTTGTACGGCGGCAGAAAGCGACGAGCCGCGCACAGGTGGTACATAGCAGGCAGCTAGTCCCGACATCATCACCATCGATCCTACCTAGAATATCAAAGGATCGATCGATATACGAACTGAACTAGGAAGTGAAGTCAGCAGATCTGAGAGCTCAGCTTCACCGTTATACGTGCTTGCTAGTTTACGATGTGTGTGGCTGGCTGGGATTTGGAAACAGCCGAGGGGGTGGACGAGCTTTATATACACATGATACAGTAGCTATCGTGAATTCGAGTGACGAAGCCATCACACGTTGTGGGTCCCATATCATTTTACTTCCTCTCCTTATTTTTTTCTTCTTATTTTAAAGGGGAAGGAGACGTATGTCATTTCCTCACCATACGTAGTACCACTCCATTTTAATTAAAAATACATGTTTGCTTCCTGTCAGTTGCTTGAATTCTACTGTGTCAACGCGCGTTGAATGCAAGGTGGACGTGCAGCTTTGATTCATATATAATACATGTGAACAGACTGTCTATGCGCATTGCTGCGCCCACTTTTGGTGTTATCAGGTTGGTAATGTCAGGTTTTGAATGTCGTGTCTTCCTCCGTTTGTCACTCAGCGCGAGTCTTAAGATTTTCGTGGCCTGAAACAAGATTTAAAATATGGACCCTTATTATTATAATAACAGCAGCACACCTATTGTATATATAAATGTTACTAACAAAAACTTATTGTATGTTCATTAAAAATATTAATATATAACCGGTAATGCAAGAAGTACATATTACGTTATTATATCTCTTGAGACATTTGTAACCTCAAATATTCTTTTAACAGCTTCAACTTTAAAAAACTGCTTTCAGCCGATGCCACGCATAGTAAATAAGATCTGATAAGCAATATAAGTATTACGATAACATCAACACGTTTGTGTGAGCTCAATTCACGAGCCGCCACCTTCACGAGCCAGAATCGTCGACGCGGCCTTCGGCATCGTCGGTCACTCCGACGCGTTATGCACACAAGGCAGCAAGAGAAAAGATCACGCGGTGGTAACGGCACTTGAGATTCCGCCGATGGCGGCGGAAGAGAAAGACTGTGTCTCCGCATTAGAAACAATGCAGAGAAGACGGAAAGATCAAGTCATTTCGGCTTCTGGGCTTCTCCCTTTTGCGCAGGGCCCAGGGGTGATGACTGCGCAAAGCTGGGGCCTTGACTTCCTTCCGAGAGTTAGAATTCAGCATGTAACGTAGTTAATTATTTAAACAAAGATAACCAGCCTTATACAGTAACCAGTTATTAGGCTCAATCCAAGGGATGCTGCATATTGGACCCCAAAATTAAATGTTGCACTGTTATGGTACCGTAAACAGAGAGACTGACACTTGAAATAGTGATTGGGGATGGAAGAGCCACTGGGTTCAGCCTTAGTGGAAGATACATGCAGGTATGAGGGGACTCTGTGGAACGGGGGCGAAGAGGCCGCTCCACTCGACCCGCCCCTAGGGCGGCGCTGATGTTACTATTTATTGAAGTCTTGATGGAGCCGTCTTTGTGTGGGAGGCTAATGGGCACAGATGAAGGTCTTGTGAGTCTGTGACTCGCTTGCAACCTTTTGCATGTTCTTTTTGTTAACAAATAGCCGTAGTTACTTACTGTATTGTATTTAATGCTTGTTTATTTCTAAAAATTATTTATAATCCTTTAGCTTCTATCTCGGCATTTTTACATGAATAACATTGTTTAATTAGTGTTTTTTATGCGTGCATTAAGTCTGTTCTTTATTGTTTGGTTCTATACAATGCTTTTGATAATTCATAATTTTTCCTAGTGTGAGTGCATCGCTAATTGCTCATGTCTTTTTAGCGGTTAGAAGCGCAGCTTGCAAGGGCTGTACTATAATTGAGACTTAGCCAAGTCTTGTCAAAAAAAAAAATTTGGCTCCCATTCAACCCCCTATCACCATTTCGATCCTTCACTATTGTATATGTGTGGTGTTGTTTAACTATTTACTATTTTTATTTTTTTAATACTGTAGAAAGGAATATATGTCACATGTTGTAGGTCAATTACATTGATATATGAATAAATTTACTTTATTATGTTTGTGTAGTTTTATAATAAGATTGGTGTAATTTGTTCATGTTTATTGAACTTGTTGACTTTTTGAACTTTGTATGAGTAGTGGGTACTAGATAAGTATCAATTCATGTATTACACCTTTTTATCTCCCATTGTTCCTTGTTTTTCATGTTGGCCTGTTTATTGATTACCATTCTTCCATGCTTTCTCGTGGTTATTTAGTATTATCTAGTTTTCTTACTTGATGTGTTTTGCAACATCCTCCATGTTGTCACTCTATGACAGGTAGGTTTCAATTAACCATATTCTAGTGAGTTTATGCGTCATTTACTATGGTGCGCATGCCAACGCACATTGTTGTGTGTCTATATATGGCGCGTGTGGGTATGTGTTTACGTTTGTGTCAACGTCTATGTTTATACGCATGTGTTTTGTGTGTTAGCGTCTTTGTGTGCATGTATTTGTGTCTATGCACGCTTACTTGTCTGTCTGTCTGTGTGCATGTGTCTGTCTGTGTCTGTATATGCGTAAGCGTATTTATATGCACAAAATGTTAGCAATATAATATGCAAAATTTGTCGACGTGTATAGAATGTTTGATGCTAATGCGATGATTTGAAATTTGTGGGGCATTGCCATCTTTGTGTTATACGGTAAAAATAAAATTTTAATATATCTTAGATGTATTGTATTGTATATGATATGTATAAATTAGATTTAATTATGAACAGTTTACAGTACCTTAATTCTGTTTCGGGCTTCTAGCAGCATCAAGCAGACCGACAACAGCCTAATTGGGTCCACCACTACAACTGTTAATGTGTTGCTCATAAAGGTTGGAATGTTTGATCGGATAGGACTTAAAGTAATTTATTACGCGGTTGAGTTTTTAATCCAAAGCTTTACACAATCATCAGCCACCTGTCAATAATACACACTACAAGGTTTGCTCCCAGTCAGTTGCTTGATATTCTGCTTTTGCATCGGTCGAAGTGGTCGCGCGTTGGATGCGAGAAGGACGTGCAGCGATGATTCATGAATAATCCATGTGAACAGGGCTGTCTATGTGCATTATTGGGCCCACTTTTGGTTGATTCATGTATAATTCATGTAAGCGCACTGTCTATGTGCATTATTGCTCCCACTTTTGGTGTTATCGGGTTGGTAATGCTAGGTTTCGAATGCCTTGTAGTCCTCCGCTTGTCACTAGTTTGTTGAAGTCTCGATGGAGCAGTCTTCTTGTGGGAGGCGAATGGGCACGGATGAAGGTATTATGAGTCTGTGAGTCGCTGATAACCTTTTGCATGTTCGTTCCGCAATTACTCACTGTATTATTATAATCTTTTGATGTATTTAATCCTTGTTTATCTCTAAAAATTATTTTTAATCCTTTAGCTCGATCACTTTTATCTCGGCATTTTTACATGAATAGCATTGTTTAATTAGTGCTTTTTAACGCATGCATTAATTCTGTTCTTTATTGTTTGGTTCTATACAATGTTTTTTATAATTCATAACTTTTTCCAGTGTGAGTGCGTCGGTAGTTGCTTGTGTCTTTTTAGCCGTTAGAAGAGCATCTTGTAAGTGTTGTACTATAATTGAGGGGCCTGTTCGCTGCGCTGGTTATGGCTGCAGCCGAATGGAGGCTAAAGCAGTTGTGCACAATGAAAAAGATAAGCAACAGGCAGCGGCAAGTAGTGCAGCCGAACAGCCCGGAGACTTAGGTCAAGTCTTGGCAAATGTTTTCTTTTTTTTTCTCCCATTCAACCCCTATCACCATTTGGGTCCTCCACTATTGCATATCTGTGGTGTTGTTTAACTATTTACTATTTCAGATTTTCTTACTACTATGGAAAGAAATATATGTCACATGTTGTAGGTCAATTACGTTGATATATGACTAAATTTATTTTATTATGTTCGTGTAACTTTATAATAAGATTGGTGTAATTTGTTCATGTTTATTGAACTTGTTGATTTTTGAACTATGTACGAGTAGTGGGTACTAGATAAGTATTAATTCATGTATTACACATTTTTATTTCTCATTGTCCCTTGTTTTGGTCGTTTATAGATTATTATTTTTTCCATGCTTTCTTGTGGTTATTTAGTACGGAGCATTATCTAGTTCTTGCTTGCCGGATTTTGCAACATCCTCCGTGTTGCCGCCCTGTGACGAATTGATCATGTTCTAGTGAACTTATGTGTCATTTACTATGGTGCGCATGCCAACAACATTGTTGTGTGTCTATACATGCTCGTGTGTGGGTATGTGTTTACGTGTGTGTCAACATCTATGTTTGTGTACTTGTCTTCCGTGTGTCAGCGTCTTTGTCTATGTGCATGTGTTTTGTATGTCAATGTCTTTATCTGTGTGCATGATTTGTCTGTTCGTCTGTGTGCATGTGTTTCTGTGTGTGTATGTGCGTAAACGTATCTATATGCACAAAATGTTAATAATATAATATGTAAGATTTTGGCATAGGATGTTTGATGCTAATACGACGATTTGATATTTGTGGGGCGTATTGCCTTGTTTGTGTTATACGGTAAAGATAACTTTTTAATATATTTTAGATGTATGTATTGTATAAAATAGATTTAACTATGAACAGGTTCACTATACCATAATGATTATTTCTGTTCCGAGCTTCTGGCAGCCTAAGTGGGTTCACCACTACACCTGTCAATGTGTTTCTCATACAGGTTAGAATGTTTGTTCGGATAGGACTTAGAGTAATTTATTACGCAGTTGATTTTTACATCCTAAGCTTTACAAATGTGACTGATGATTAGACAAAACATCAATCACTCGTCAAGAATACACACCCACTTAAAACTAAATTTAGGGCACATCACACATCACCCATCCGTTTTCCCCTCCATTCCGTTCCATGATCTGACAGTTGGAAAATGGAAAATCAAGGGACATGCTAATGAAAACAAATAGCATATATAACCCCTTCACCCCTCATTTCAAACTGTATTGTATGTATTTTAGTTTTGTACTGTATCCGATGATATTAAAAGGATATATATCTGGTGAGTTCTAGTTTTAACATGGTGTAGGACATGTGTACGATGTTCGAGAGATAATTTTAAAATGGCTCAAGACATGCATGATGTATCAAGAGATAAAGCAGCTTATATAGGGTCATGTTTTTCACATGACACATGCATGCATATATAAAATGATGCGAGGTTTGCGCTGCTGCAACACAGACGTATTCATGCTATGATGGGATTAGGTTCAAGGCTAAGAGAGTTTGAAATATAGACAATAGGATGTTACACTGGTTATCTTAGCCTAGCTGCCGAATCATGCAGTGTGACATATGTTTGGGTGTGGTTGGTAGCATATATGGATGATTAAGAATAAACTCATTTAGAATAAAACCATCCAACTGAGGGTGTTTGGATCGCCGAACTAAATTTTAGCTCCCGTCATATCGGATGTTTGGACGCTAGTTAGAAGTATTAAATATAGTCTAATTATAAAACAAATTACACAGATAATGACTAAACGACGAGACTGAATTTATTAAGCCTAATTAATCTATGATTAGCAAATGTGATGCTACATTAATGAATCATTAATCATGGATTAATTAGGCTTAATAGATTTGTCTCGTCGTTTAATCCTCAGTCTGTGTAATTAGTTTTATAATTAGACCATATTTAATACTTCTAACTGACGTCCAAAAATCTGATATGTGATATGGGCTTAAAGTTTAGCCCTTGGATCCAAACATCCTCAAATTAGGAGTGATAAAGCTAGAACAACTAGAAGGGGACACCTGTCTCGTAATGTATAGGGGGGCATATATAGTGAAATGAACCTAAACATTGCTTTTATATTTTTAGCGGTGCATCCGCTTCCACTGCAATTAACGTAGCTTCGCCCCCTACAACTCAGTACTACTTCCTATTACTAAGATACTTGCAAAGTAATTTAGAAAAATTGATTCGAACCTACGTGCTCCTTGATGACAATCTGATATATAGCAGCTCACATGGACACAATAATCATTTGTGTGTTGTTTTTTATGCCCTCTACAATGCACGTTTGTTTGGTACCTTGCAGAAGTACACCTTTTGAACAGATCGACTGTTTTCCTTGGCTATATTGTGACCCCACAAGGAATTGAAGTTGATCAAAACCAAGGTTGATGGCATGCATAGCTGGCCAGTACCCACAACACTAATATAGATGCCATACATAGCTGTGCGGTGCAGGAGTGAAACGAAAAGAAATTTTAAAGAGCTCCATAAAAATATGGATTTGGCCCCTAGATTTGTTTTATTTTCTACAGCTCGAGTTTGTGGAGCTGGTATGTTTGGCATAGAAATTTTAGAGTGGAGTTCTTTTTTACGGAGTTGAGCTCTCCCACAACCACAAGGTGTGTATCATAATAAATGAATAAAAAATATTTGCCCAATAAGTTGACGAAAAATATGCGTGTGCCTTGATCAGGAAAGATCTAAATAGCCCCAAGATTTATTCGTTGTCATGGAGTGGACCGCTTGGTATTAATGCAATGTTTTCCTGAAGCCTCTTTATCGCCAGAATATCTAAGTTGGACAATCTTACATAGTGAATCATGCATCCTGTAGAAAACTACCACCTCCAAATTATCTGGCATTAAGAAATTTTTCTAGACTTGTCAATCAAATCTTTTTAAATTCCTTGGTTCATTCCAACTCTCTTCCATAGGCTTCTCTAAGCCCTAAGTTACTTATTGTTGCAACTTCACACGTTCTGTTCAAACTTCAAATTATTACTCTCGCCGTTCTAAAAATAATGCAGTTCTAAGATCTTTCAGACATATTAAGACATAGTAATAAGAAACAACCTAAATATCCATATTCAATCATGTGTTACCTTAAATTTGAAAGAAAAAGACCAAACTATTAAATATGTTACATCGTAAAAATAAACAATTAAATGCCAAATGTTACAATTATGGGACAAAATTTGAACCCTACAATTCTATTCTTTTTTATGAGGTGGGATTGAACTTAGAACCCCTCTTTATAATACAGTACAATCAAAGGAGTATAAAACCAAAAACCTACTATAAGCTTCATTCTTCTAACCTATTATAAGCGTCATTCTTCTAACCTACTATAAGCGTCATTCTTCTCTGCGACCCCTACTAGAAAACATTAATCATGAGGTTAATTTGCGACGGCTACTCTCATAACAGACTTGATAAAGTGGAATTAAGCACCAACAAAAGGAAGCAGCCTCACATTTTCAAGACGTGCACATGCTTTAAGATTCAAGTTTCTAGATCTGACCAATCGTGTTAGTTGAATTTGTACACTACCCTATTTAAAATTAGACTCTCCAGTCATAAGTACAGTGTACAGCCACCGTAAGGCGTTAAGTGTCCAATACAACGCCGGAAGAATCCAGTGAGCAACTCTGGTAAACTCCATGTTAACAACTTTATAAAGTTTTTGTACAAAATTGTTGAAAATTGTGTTGTGCCTAAAAAAGAACTATATCTATCAATCAGTATTGCCCTCCACTTGATCACCAAAAGGATGCCTGCCAAAATTCAGCTTCTGTGGATTGCGAAAAAGTTGGAACCGTCCATGCTGACGTCAGCACCTTTTTCGCTAGTCAGTACCTTTACTAAGACCATATGACATTATTCACTATGATCCATGTGTTCATCCAAACTGGGCGGCGACAATGGTGGAACAGCAGTTATATCAGTATCCCTAAAGGCAAAATCAACAGCTTCTAATATCTTCCTAGCAGATGGATTCGAATCTGTAGCTCCGACCAACTTTCTTGGCAAGTTTCCAGATGTAGTAATATTTTGGCTCTGGGCATTAGTTCTCTTTGGTGAGAGTTTGGCATTCACAGCAGGTTGACCAGCTGCAATGACGGAAGTGAAGACACCAGATTCACGCAAACTCTGAACAATCGTCTGCCAAAGAAAAGAGAATAATTAAGAAATAAATAGCACGGAAAATGGTAGGGACTTCACATGACAGCATTGTTACCCACCATTGGGGTGTATATGCGAGTTAGCACTCCCTTCCTCAGAAGCTTTAAATTAAGCTGTTTATCATTCCACACAACACGTTCATTGTACCTAGCCAAAATAGAAAAGATAATCATTACAAAACAAAAGAAGAGCAAACCAGGCATTGAACATCCATATCTCTGCAGAGTGAAGAGCAGAAAAAGGAGCACCAGAATTCAACACATTAAACTGACATCAAAAGGCAGTTGGAATAGTACTCCCTCCTCCCTTTAATACATGACGTTTTTTAGTTTGTATTAAAGGGAGGAGGTAGTATTTGTGATTATTATATCATTCTGTGACATGTTCCTAGTGTACTCTGATTATTCTAGATTCACACATGTCCGGTGTAAGTTTTACGCCAATGTTGGTTATGTTTCATATATTCCATGAGAAATAAAATGTTCTTTATTAAAAAATCTAGAAGACCTAGATGTTTTCAGGCCTTTTGAGCTTTGAGCCAGGCCGCCTTCTCAAGCTAGTCCAGACTTGGGCCATGTGTTTCTGGGGCAAGCCTTTCAGGATTGTCCTGAGTCTGAAAACCCCAACATGTAATTTCATTGAGGCTAATATCTTGACCCTATATAGTGCAATTTGCAACTTGGAGTACATCCACTTATTGCCATGTATTAAAAGCTAGAAAGTTATTTCATTGTACATGTAAGGTGATGCTGTACTAGGATAGGTAGAGTAAGTCAGGAAGAAGACAAGGGAGGTGAAATAAAAAAAACTATTTCAACATTTTATAAAAGCCTAAACACTGTTTGATTGAAAAACTATGGTGTGTGATATCATTTATATGGGCAGTTAGACACCCTTAAGAAACAATATCTGAGGATAAGGAAAAATACTTCCAGCAGAGTAAATCACTTACGAAAATAATAAATAATCTAAATAAGAACTTTTTGTTCCTACCAATAAAGAGGAACTATAAACTGAGTGAACAGTTCCCCAGCACCTCTACAACATTACACAAAACAAGCAAAGAAAACTATGAAATTACCAGCGAAGCATTTCCTCTTCACTAGCAGTTGATGCAATTATAAAAGCCTGCATAGCAAACATTGAAGTTACATGGTAGAAGAGACAGTAGCTTAGTCATCAATGCAAAGCACAAAGAAGGCAAACTATACTTATCAATATCAAAGGAAATTAAGTTGTTGTTGAAATGCATATATTTCTTGAGCTTCAAAATTACTTATAAAGCATCTTTACTTACTGCTCTATCAAAATCCAACATGAAACATCTTTTAACATCTTCTTTTGTAGGCTTGCATCCACAGCGATCGCGTCTAGATGTTAAATCCGAAAATTTAGTGTATGTATAGTGCAGAACTGCAGCCTCCTCCAGCTTGATCTCACTGTTAGTGATACAATAACAAAGGCCCTTTAGTCCCAACCAAGTTAGGGGAGGCTAGAGCTAGAGTTGAAACCCAACAAGAACCACTAACAAAGGAAATGAAAGAGAGAAAAAAATAAACCAAGGTCTATTCATGATTTAAGCACATGAATAGCTGTTTTCCATCCACAGCTATCCAAAGAAAAAAATATCTGGTATATTTCATTCTTTCAAGTATCTTTGTATTGCCTCATCCCCTGTCAAGTCCAACCGACCCCTACCGCTCCTCACATTAATGACATGCCTTAGGATTCCACTATGCAATGATGCCTCTAGATGTCTCCATTGAATATGGATATGTTAGACCATCTCAACCAGTGTTGGACAAGCTTTTCTTCAGCTGTTGCTACCCTAGCAGCATAGCTGGTCCCAAGCCTAGGTAAAGGATAGGGTTGTAAGGGCTGCTTTTCCAAGGATGTGATAGGCTTAGCAAGCCAGTGTAAAACCTAGCCAGTCATATGGAGATGAAACCCAAAACAAATCTCACTGTTTGTGATAAGAATTACTGTACTCTGAAATAATTTACATTTTGGATAATCGGCGGCTTCTCCAAATTGAACTTTTTTGAGATAGGCCTACACATACGATTTTCATGTTCTCAATCCAAATAATTGGCATCTAAAATAATATTTAGTGCACAACTATTTCAGACCATAGGTAGTAATAATGAATAAATATTATAATGTAAACTTGTATGTGGTCAATTACCTTGGGCTCTTTGCATAATTATGCCATCTGTGTGCGCCATTAGGACGGAGATGGTCTTGAATTCGTGCAGCAGATTTGCCATTACCATAAGTGAGAAAATAATTTGGATTTCCGCGTGTTGCTTCCTTATACATGCCAAAGTAAGTATCTTTAGGGAGATGATCATAATTCTTCTTGAACATAGACACCTGGCAAGATATTGCATGCACAGAAGACTGTCATGATAAGATCATTATTGGGTGATATTGCTCATCTACTGTGGTAGTTGATGTAGGTTCATAACTCATAAGTTGCAAACGGTGCAGTACGTAAGATATTTCCCTTGCCAAAAATGATGACAAAAGATATCTTACAAAACAGATAAACACATCTACATAATGTGTGATCCCATCAGAATCTCTTGATCTGCTGTTGTTCTTGAGGATGCTAGGGCATCGTGACTTATTGCACATACAAGACATCATCTATTTTGCAATTATTTTATTTTTGGATGACTAGATAGCTGACTATGCATTGTTCCAAACTTCAAGACAACTACATGACTTTCCCTGCATATACCTGGTGGGTTGTTGTCAGGTTGTGTGCTCCAAAAGAAATTACAAAGTAGTAAGAAAGAAGTGAACAAAGCAACCACTGAAAAGTTTATAATGCAAAATAAATAAATATCCTTTAAATCCAAAAATATCTTATAAAATTTGCATCCTACCTACAGGCCACCGAAATTTTATCACAGTGCACATGCACTAACATAGGCATAAATGACCCCAAACTTATCAGAAGGTGAAGCTGCAATCACTAGATCCAACTCAATCTTTTCAAAAGTTGACAATATGTTGAACTGAAGGGCAGGGATGGCGCAATGGTACAAGAGCATCTCCACTTGTGGCTAGGATCCTGGGTTCCAACTAGCATCTTTGCAGATTTATGCAGAGGCAAGGCTGCCAAGAAACTCCCTTCCCAAGACCGGACCTTGTCCGGGAGCTTTCAGCATTGAGTATGCCACTTTAAACAATTTGTTGAACTCGCTAAATTCCATATCTAGTGTATACTTAAGATACTTTCATTTTAATTAGTGATGGCAGCTGAAACGAAATTCAACAAATTGTTCACAAATCTTCCTAGATGAAACATGAAAATCTTACCAAGCAACAACAGACAAGTCCAAATTAGTTTTCAAGCAAAGGTAGACAGTGACAAAGTACAAGAGTACGAGCTACCTCAAGCAAGAATTGTAAGCGAGAAACAAAGAAAATAGGGAATAAATTCATATAAAATATCTACGAATTGGAATATAATAGTAGAGATTCCCTTCTAGATGCCATATAAGCGTGGACACAAACTAATTTTTATTGCACAAATGAACTAGCTATGGGCCGACAATTAGAGGAATAGAGTCATTCCCAGTTTTGGAAGTGTGATTGTCAAGAGAGAAGAAAATGAATGCAAAACTTTATGGTGTATCAAAAAGTCAAGATCAGTAGCAGCGTCATTCTAAGGTGCACAAAGTTGCGTCAAGATGTGACTTGCAAACAATGGTATATTGGCTTAAGGGGGGAAGTAAAAAAGACAAAAGGCTTACTTCACTGAATGGATCTTTTATATTGTCACGCTCAACGCTGCTTTCCTGAAAGTAATTAAGTTAATTAGTACACAGAAATTTTGTGGACAGACAGACATGAATAGCAGTGCAAAACTTGTTTTTTGTTTTACTTACATAGTTTGGAAAAATAACCATGTCAACATCATGAGGGGACCTCAGCTAACAAACGTCTAACAGAATATTCAGCACCTCCACCAGGATATAGTAATTCATCAGTGTCTAGATGTATGATCCAATCCATGCCACCATCCTTCAACAAATACCGTTGCCCTTAGTATATGAATGCCTAAAGAAAAATTCTCAAAGAAAACTAGAAACTAACAGTGTTGCATAGCAGCTTCATTGACTAGCTAAAGCTATAACTATAAATGAAAAGTTCAATGATTCATATAACAGAGTTAACAATAGAGATAACAGACAAGCGACATACCCGAGCCATTACAATAGCCATCTCCATGTTGAGTGATTGCTTCACAAAGAGTTCATAGTTGCAAGGTTTGTAGAAAAAGCCTGCAAGCCAGGTCTCATTCCAGATTCGACTTGAGGCCAAGCAATTAAATAAATCAGGAAGGTGGAAAAGGCGAGTGACAAAAACTCATCAAAAAAATAAATCAGGAAGGTGAGAGGAGTGAGTGACAGGAGCTCTATCAAAAGCATGCAATCCAAACATCGCGCCATGCTACATTCTAACAGTGGGTTACTAGGCATGGAAATGTCTTGTGGCTACTGTAATAATTCTCACTCCATCCATCATTGTAAATGGTTGGATGCGGTCAGACTAAATTTTGCCTGGCTACACCAACAATCATACATGCCTTCGGTTATAACTATCGAAATAAATGCAGAAATCTTTTGTGGTTATCAGCAAGAGAGAGAAAAATGGCACACAATCAAAGTTGTTATCGAAGACAGTGGTGAGAAGACGAGGCTGACCTCCGTGCCTGCTGCTCCTCGAGATCTTTGGTTCTGTACACCACTTTTACGCCCTTGCAGCATCAAGAACACAAAAAAAAAAAGGGACTAATATTAGCACTGGAACTGCAGAAATGGAGAGGATAAAGAACAACAAATGCATTCAGAATGTCACCCACAGGAATTGACTCGAGGACTCCCGCGACATTGGGCTTGGCCGCCTTCCCCTCCACGAAGAGCAGAAACTGCGCGACGCCGACGACCTTGTGATAGAAGAGCCAGGGCAGAATCTGCTCAAGGCCCGCGGAGGTGCTCGTCTGCACGCACACCTTGGGCTGGATGCGTTCCTTTGAAGAAACGTCTTGGAGGACCGCTCCCGAGTCGGAGGGGAAGGACCAGCCGCGGAGGTAGGGAAAGGTGGGGACGGAGGAGCCGACGAGGACATCGGCGCAGTCGGACGAGGGGAGGGACGGCGGGGTGGGCTCGGTCATGCCGGGGAAGGCGTGGGAGGGCCAGCGCGCGGTCGGGTCGTCGACACCGCCGCCGCGCCACTGGAGCACGAAAGCCAGCGCAGCGAGCGTGAGCGGAAGGACCGTGAGGAGCAGGAGCAGGTGGCGCCACGCGGCGGCCGCCGCCGGAGGGCGCCTGCGACGGTGGCATCGAGAACGCCGATCTGCCGAGTCCGAGCCCGAGCCCGGTTGATGTGGTGGGGTTTCCGTTCGTTCCCCCCCTTCTTTGAGTCGTTTAATTTGGGAGCCAGTTTACTCCTTTGATCTGCTGCTATAAATGGCCCCATTTTCCACAGGGGCTCGCTACTGACCTCTCCCATCTTGTTTTGTCAGTTGTCACAATGAACTTTGTACTGCTACATTATTAGCATGCTTTTAGGGTATTCCTATTATCATGCACGCCACATAATTTTTATCCTACTATCATAAAAAGGACACATGAATTCTTAATATGGCAGAGAGCAAAAATATATATAAATCACAGCTTCGTAAATATAGAACCTTGAGGTCTACTTTGGATATCTTATCCCATAGAGGATTGAAACGGAAATGGAGAGCAATGAGAAAGAAAATCAGTTCAATCCCTCTATGATTTGAGTACGACTTATATGTTTCCATGTTTCAATATAAAATAAGACAAATACATGGAAGTTGTGGAAAAAAAAGTCAATCGTGACAAGTTATTTAAGAACGGAGGGAGTATAACACAATAAAATAATACACGTTGGGAATAGCTATCCTAGTACCCCCTCCTGCCAATAATAGTTGAAGTTATTATACAAGAGATTTGCTCCTAGCTCAAAGCTTTAGTTGAAAACATCACCATGTTTCGTTGGAGGGATTTTTTTTTTCAAATTAGGAATCTCTTTCAGCAGGGCTTTTCCCCTAGCTTTTCGATTAGATTTGGTGAAGCCATGCCAAAAGGAAAAACGAAAATGACCTCACATAAATACAGGAAAAAAAAAGGAAAAACAGCTTCCACTAGATGGGAGGAGAAAAAAAAATAGCTTCACTAGATTCTCTATGTTACCACACCCGGGATCAAAACCTCGCCCTGAACCCGACGGGACCTGAAATATGATAACCCAAAACGACAAAGATATATATGGCACTAATAATTGTTTAACTTAGTATGCTAATTTTAGAGACAAGCACATGGATAATGTTGGCACATTCAGTAACATTATTACAAAGAAAATTACATGTTGCTGAGAAATCTCTATGTTGCAAACTCAATGTAACTAAATTTAGATAGATCCAATTATAGGTAAAATATTGGCTCATCTTTCATATTTCCAAAGATAAACCACGGTGTTGCCATTGAAGATACATGGCGTGCTATTCAGAATTATATATATTCACCTCAAGCAAAAAAGGTTCAAATCGTACGGAGAACCTGCCCAGGTGGCTCCTCTACCCTGCACAGGTTCTTGTCCCCGAACCCATAGACCTACGAGGGCAAAATCAGACGTAGCCCCCTGCGCTGGTGGGCCCAAAACTTTCTGGGACTTGCCCCACTGTCATCTTCAGTGATGCACCTCATCTTTGAGGTGATGGCATGGCGTTCCAAATCATGGACTGCTAAATATATTTATTTATTACGTATTATGGATGATCAATACAGAAGAAAGAAAGGCAACTTTCTCAAAGTGGAACAAGGGCATGTTTGAAACACGGGAAACTTTTCACGTTTCTGCTATTTTCATGTGAAATTGAACGGTTTCGTGTGAAATTCATGCTCGATTTCTATAAAATTTCTGTGTTCTAAACAGACCCTAAAGATTCAACGTGGACTGTATCATTGGCCAAATCCTACCTACATCAAAAGGATAAAGTGCATGTGCAAGGTGCAACTAAAACAGTAGGAGTTGATCAGATCAGAAAAAAGGTAACTCATGGTATTAAGAGTATGATAAACCCTCACCTCAAAAGTAGAGGTCCGCTTTGCTAGGTATGTTTTCTTTTCATTTTTCAATAATCGCCAGGCTTTGAGATATCTTTTGCACATCATTGGCTATCACGACGATATTGCGCCGTAAAGAAATTTCCCGACACTCGCATCTTTTTCACTAAACTACACCTTGCCGTCCCAATTTCTGGCTATAGTTTTAATGGTGCCCTCTATATGCTCATCCACCCTGTACTTAGAGAAGAGTTGCAAAGGCTTCTTTGTACAGAGGTTCTTTCTCCAGTGCTAGTGTGTTTTTATTATATATTATTATTAAATTAAGTAAAGGTTGAATTTGTTGAAGAGAAATATGAAGTAAAGAAAAAACTTTTATCTATGCTATACATGAGCGATTTTTAATAAAATCTTTTTTTATCTACGACACGTTGGTCCCACTGCCCAGATTGAAAAGGGTGGGAACTGGTCTAAAATCGATAAAAGAAAAATGTTTTCACCCTTTAATTTTTCATTTTTTCACTTTATTTTATACTCATGTACCCACCTAGTACTTTCCTTGTAATTAACGAGAAAACAAGGACATCAATGTTTCCTTTCTTTTAATTTATTTTTTCCTCTTTTCTATTACCCAGTTGGTCTAGGTCTATTACGTGCGTGTTGCATATACATACGCTAGTATATATAAAGCTATAAAATATGTAGAGAATATCCCATATATTCATATAGTATAGTAGAGAATATAGAGAACCCTGTATAATTTTTCCTGTATCTCGCGCCGAACGGAACCAAGTTGGCACCAGGACTCGGAAAATCACTACACGTACCACAGGATGGTACGATTCTGTTACGACTAGAAGATCAGTGCAGCGCGTGTACCTTGTCCCTTTGGCTCACACGATGACTGGACGCTTCCGAATATATCCAAGTCGTAACACCTTGTCGTACGGGCATAGACTTATGCACTTGGGGTAGAATTTTTCATACAATACACGAGAATCAACTACATTGCACTTGTCCTTAGATTCAAGATTGTCGTACAAGGTGGAACCGTCAAATTGCACTTCTATTGGATCCTCAAGACCTCAAGGTCAAGGCTGCTCAACATCCTCCTCCTCGTCCATGTCATTTTCACTAACTAGATGACCAAGGGAAACTTTGGCCTTTTTTGCTCCAGGCGAACTCAACATAGCAACCCCCTCACTTTTCCTCTTCTCGACCTGCCCTGTATCCTCCCCATCTTTCAGAACCTCACCTGAACACTTGCTGTCGCGCTCCTCTGCAGAATCATCCTTCTTATCCGATGGTAGCTCGTCTCCCTTCTTCAAAGACTGCTCGCACTCCTTCAAGAACGAGCGCACATCGTCATTCTCTGCAACATGTAGAGCTGTCTGGCCGCCTTTCGTCTTTGCTGTGACGTCGACACCTTTCTTGACAAGGTACTTCACAAGATCCAGGTGGGAGTTCTGTGCAGCAAAGTGAAGCGCGGTGAAGCCTTTCCTGTTCTTCGCTTTCACAGAGGCCCCAGATGCCAGCAGCTCACGGACCACTTCTACATGGCCTTTCTGGGATGCAAAATGAATTGCTGCTGTGTCATCCATTGCTGCAGCTCCCACATCAGCTTTGTGCTTGCAGAGGCATCTCACAACTTCAACATGCCCAGCCCATGCAGCCAAGTGTAGCCTGAATGACGAAATAAATAGTGTCAGGGGAGACAGTATAATTCAGAGGAAATTGGTAGAGAATTCTAATGCAGCACAAGTATATCCTGTCCACTGAGAAACTAATCTGCCTCTGATGTGCACAGACAATTAATTAAGTAAGAATAGCACACTCAGAAAGCTAAAAAAATACTTCAGATGCTAGCAGAATGTTGGGCCTGGTGCAACATATATCGGCATATCGCACATAGTTGTGTCCAGTCAATCCCTTTCCAAAAGACAAAGCCATGCGTAAACAATAGTTTGTTACCCAGAATTAACAACTATGTTCAGGAACTCCAACAAGAAGATAATTATCAGAACACATGCTGCAAAGAATTTGTTACAGGCTTGAGAAGGAAAAAGTTACAAGTCCCTTAGTATAAAAATAATAATTATCAGAACACATGTAACTTGATGGTAATGGTACAGTGACAAATCATGCCATCAGTCAGCATCTACAATTCTGGATGTAAATATATCACACTAAATAAAGCAATATTATACCAACAATGTGCCACATCACTATTGCAGAGATAAACAGAAGGCATTGGTCGGATATGACTTATGAAAATGCTGCAGTGGTCAAATACCAAGCATTGTGTGCCCAAATCAGTAACCCTCCCCCCCCCCCCCCCCACACACACACACAAACTAAACTATTAGTAGATGCAGTAGTAACGAATTGTTCTTTCAATGAGTCAGTTTGCCCCCAAATCAAACTATGCAGTAATACTGAAACTAATTTATCCTAGAAGGAGATGACTTGTCTTAGCCTCTTAAGGACTTAAACTTGGGTGCGGGCATGGGATGCTACACCTATAGAGCCACCCATTGCCAGGGATGCAGGGCATTGGCCTTCAGGTTCAGTTTCGCTGAGGGTTTGTAAGCCAGAGAATTCGGCATTCCAAATGTGCCTAAATTGCAAACGCTAAAGGCATTGAACTCAAATACAACTATACTATAGAAATACTAGTGTATGCTCAACAGTAGGCATACAACTCTTAGACCATCTCCAACGGGATGGATATCCATCTTGCATATCCACTATTCCAATCACCTTTCTCTATGTCTATGCTAGCGCGACGGTGTTGAGGCAGCCCATTTATCTATCCCACTGGAATCCCGCTGGAGACTGCCTAACTAGCTCTTCAAATGACAGGGGACAGAGAGAAATAACTAGCTCTTGAAATACAATGGCATATGTTGTCCATGAATTTAGCTGAAAGTTAAGAGACAGTTATAGCTTTGATGGGTACGACAATGCGCCATTCCGTGCTATTTACTGGGGGAAAGCAAGTTAAGAGACAGTTATAGTAGCTTTGATGGGTGGTGTTGAAGACTAGTTCATTTTTGTGAAAGGAAAAAAAAACAATGGTAATGGCAAGTCAGCAGCAGCAACATACGTCCTAATAACAAAAGATAATAAGGAACCCCAACCACCCATCGGCTGGTTGCATTAGGGATAGTGACCAAGACCCCAAATAGATAATTATATGTAGTATTAAGAAAGATCGTGCAGTAGGCATGGATACCCAGCCCTTCAGCTCAGATGAGAGGGAGTGGGGGAGGGGAAGGGAAGGGGATTTGCATGGACAGCGGTGCGTACGGTGTGCGGGAGAGGCGGTCCCTTGAGTTGACGGCAAGAGGGTTCGACTCGCACAACGACTCCGCCGCGGCAGCATCACCAGATCTCGCAGCCTTGTGCAGATGAAGCTCCTCTTCCTCGCCTCGCCCTCGCCCTTTTCCTCCTCCACGGCCGCCGCCGCTGCCGCCGCCGTGACGCCGCCCCATCTGTCTCTCGAGACGGAGCGAAGCGAATCGGGCAGGTATTTGGATCCATGAATTGGATTGCCAAAGATAGCAACAGAGCTCGGACGGCCCGCATATGGGATGGGCTTTATCTTGTCTTTGATAGACAGACATGGGCCTTGTCAACAGCCAAGGAATCAATGGTTTATTTTAGATTGTGTAACAAATTAGGTTTAGGTTGTTCCATGTTATATTGTTTATTTATTAGTCGATCTACATATTTCATGTTTCTGGTTGCATAAACTTATGTGCTTGTCCAATGTGAAATACACCCTCTGTTCACAAATATATGACGCGGTTGATTTTTCATAGCTTCATACTCAAATATTTAGTGACAAAGAATAAAGAGTAAAATGTCTGGGGTGTCACTCAACTTGTTCTAAGGTGACAAATAATAAAGAGTAAAAAGTCTGTGGTCCCATAACTAGACTTTTAAATTTAATGGACCTATATGATACTCCGAGAAAAGTTAAAGGGCCTCTGGTGCATTTTACTCAAAAATAAAATAAATGATTAGTTATAAAAAACTTAATAAACACAAATAAACAAAGTTTAAAAATACAACCATGTAATACATTTGTAACACCATGTAATATAACAAAGTTTAAAAAAATTAGTTAACTCCCTATGAAAAAAAAATGAGCTCATTTGGCAGCTAATCGGAAGGGGACGTGAAATCAGTGGTGGGATTTGGCTGAGGAAATTAAAATGACAGATTCATTTTAGTCTCAATCATTTTGTTTGGTTTGTGTAGGGAATTATGAAGTAATCCTTTCTCAATGTAAGAGCAAGCAAAAATGGTTGTGGTGGCCGGTGGGTTGTGTTTAAGTCATCGTTAAATATGTTGTGTGAAACATGTTCCAATGGGAATTTATTTTTCTTCAATAAGATGTACACGGCGTATTTGTAGTGCTGCGGAGGAATTTTCTTCTATGTTGTGATCAATGCAATGATGAGGTTTATTTACTCTAGTTGCCGGACTTGCAATGGTTAGTGATTACCGTAGCCATCATATTAAATAAGATTGTAATGCTTGCATCCAATGGCCGTCGCCCGGACGTCGACTATGTGGACAACTCAAATGTATAATCCAACAAGAGGTGCTGAGGATTGACACATCACAAGGTGTTAAGTAAGAAAAATATACTCCAATGTATAGCTCTATAATCCATGCTATAATGGGACCCACATCTGATTTAATATATAATCTTTCCTACCAGCAACATGGATAGTGGGTGGAGAGAGAGAATAAGAAGGAAAAATATTGCTTATTTAATCTTAGCACCAGTGCCAAAATAAGCATCAGGTGCTTGAAGGTGCTAAGCTAGCACGTCTCTCCAATGCATAGCACCTCATTTTTCTCTTTCTCTCTCATCTTAGCACCCTTATACCATACATTGGAGCTGCTCTAATGGATCTTGGCACAAAAGGAATCTAAAAGGAAAAAAAACTAATTAGTATTCTCTCCATTCTGATTTCTAAAATATAAATCGTTTGATTTTTAACACTAAATTTAACTCGCGTGCCTTATTCAATAAATTTCACAAACACCATTATTTAAATTTTCATATATTTTATAATTTTTAAATTAGGTAAGATGGTTAAATTTGATGTTAAAATAGTTAAACAATTTGAAATTGAAGGAGCAGCTACCACATCATTGAAGGCCCCCTTTGGTTCATAGGATTTTCAAAGGAAAAATGTAAGAACCATG
Organism: Paspalum vaginatum; assembly: GCA_030272315.1. Taxonomy (NCBI): domain Eukaryota; kingdom Viridiplantae; phylum Streptophyta; class Magnoliopsida; order Poales; family Poaceae; genus Paspalum; species Paspalum vaginatum. The sequence continues at coordinate 36,857,683 of CM059012.1, read as the reverse complement.
AATCCTTTGGAATATGCAGTGTTGAGCCCTTTGGTTCACAGGAAACAACCCAAGGAAAATCTCATGAAATTTTCCTATCCTCCAACTTTCATAGGAAAACCACAGGAAAGAAACAATCCACTCCAACCTCTTTTTTTTCTGCAGCTCGCCTAGGATAGAGGCAAATGGCTAGTTAGCTAGTCATGGATGAGCAAGCAACAACAGTAAAAAATTAGCACTTTGCAAAACAGTACATGCGTAGGCTAAGGTGTTATCCAAACATCTCTTTAAGGATTTTTTCTTTGATTTTCAATTCTCTGTTTTTCATATCAATTCTTTTTCTATTACTATGATTTTGGATTCCTGTGTTCCAAAAGAATTGGTCAATTTTCCAAGCCCGTGTTGCAGTGCACAACAGCGCATGTGCATCGAAGATGGAAGTCAAAGGGTCTTCATCGGTTTATAATATTTTTTCCGACAATAACCGTTTTATATTCTTGATATGAACTGGAGGAGGACAAGTCCAGTCTCGAGTCTCGGTTCCAATCCATTCCTGGCCCCTCGTGGCTGCTTGTATTTCAAAATTCAGGCTTTCTCAGCAGGGGAAGCAGGGGAGGCAATCAAAACCAGACAGTCCATTCCAATGTTCGTTTCCAGCGGCGACCGGCGACTGGTCTGGACGCACAAAGTGGCAAACTAAGGCTGGGTACAAAGCCGGGAAGCCAGGCCACTAGTCTTTGTAATCAGTTTTGGTTCGCATTCATCGCCCCCATCCCTCCCCTCTCCCCCCCATTCGTTGATGTGATGATGGAATTGACCAGGGATTGCGAGCAGTCCTGAATTGGATTTCCGCTGATTAGCTCGCTCGGCTCCATCGGTTCGCTGCGTTCTTTTCGTTCCAGTTTTTTCCCCCATCGATTCCAGTTTCCGCAGACCAAGAAGATAAGGAAGAGGGTCCTGGCCCCGGCTGCTCGATTCGCGGCGGCCATGGCCTCCCTCCCCCTCCTCCTCTGCCTCTTCCTCGTCCCGCCTCTCGCCGCCGCCCAGCAGCAGATGACTTCCTTCTCCGCCAACGACACGCCCTGGCGCCCCAACGACAGCAACCGCACCCTCGTCTCCAAGAATGGGGACTTCGCCGCCGGGTTCGTGCCGTCCTCCACTCCGGGCAGGTACCGCTTCGCCGTCTGGGTGAACTCCACCGACAAAGCCGTCGTATGGTACGCTCGCAACTCCACCTACGCCCCCTACGAGGCCGACGGCACCTCCACGCTCACCGTTGACGCGGCGGGCGGCCTCTCCTGGACCGCGGGCGCAGCAAACAGCACCATCTGGTCGCCCGTCGCCAATTCCTCCGCCGCGACCTCGGCCGTGCTGCAGCTCAACAACACGGGGAGCCTAGTCTTCGGAGCGGGCGCGGGCGCGGGCGCGGCCGCCTGGTCGAGCTTCTCGGAGCCCACCGACACGCTCATGGCGGGGCAGGCCGTGCCCAACAATGGAGCCAACGGCAGCGGCAACGGCACCACGCTCAAGTCGGCCAACGGCAAGTACAGCCTCGTGAAAGCCGCCACGCTGGGGTTCGGTTCCCTGATGTACGCCAACATCAGCAGCGGCGCCAACGCTCTGCAAAACCTCACCTCCGACGGCACGCTCGTGATCAGCGGCGGGAACCTCATCGCCTCCGACCAGGGCAGCCCCCGGGTGCGCCGGCTCACGCTCGACAACGACGGCAACCTGCGCCTCTACAGCCTGGTGCCCAGGACCCGGGAGTGGCGCGTGGTGTGGCAGGCCGTGCAGGAGCTCTGCACCATCCGGGGCACCTGCGCCGCCGGCAGGATCTGCGTCCCCGTCGGCGCCGACGGCGTCCAGTGCGTCTGCCCGCCGGGGTACCGCAACGCCACGCGGGACGGCGCCTGCGCGCCCAAGAAGAGCATCAGCGGCAGGGGCGACGACGACAAGTTCGTGCGGATGGACTTCGTCACCTTCTCCGGCGGCGCGGCCAGCACGGCGTCGGACGAGGGGCCCCTGATGGCGGAGCTGCCGCCGCAGAACCTGGCGGACTGCGAGCGCGCCTGCCGGCAGAGCTCGGCGTGCCTGGCGTTCGGGTACAAGTTCGGCGGCGACCGGACGTGCCTCCAGTACAAGGGTGGGCGGCTGGCGGACGGGTACTGGTCCCCGGCGACGGAGATCTCGACGTACCTGCGGGTGGCGGCCTCGGACAACGACAGCAACCCCTACACGGGGATGACGAGCATGATCCAGACGGTGTGCCCCGTGCGGCTGGCGCTCCCCGTGCCCCCGAAGCAGGCGCGCACGACGATCCGGAACGTGGCCATCATCACGGCGCTGTTCGCGGTGGAGCTGCTGGCGGGGGTGCTGTCGTTCTGGGCGTTCCTGCGCAAGTACTCGCAGTACCGGGAGATGGCGCGCACGCTGGGGCTGGAGTACCTGCCGGCGGGCGGGCCCCGGCGGTTCTCGTACGCGGAGCTGAAGGCGGCCACCAAGGACTTCTCCGACGTGGTGGGGCGCGGCGCGTACGGGACGGTGTACCGCGGCGAGCTGGCGGACCGGCGCGCCGTGGCCGTGAAGCAGCTGCACGGCGTGGGCGGCGGCGAGGCGGAGTTCTGGGCGGAGGTGACCATCATCGCGCGGATGCACCACCTCAACCTGGTGCGCATGTGGGGGTTCTGCGCCGACCGGGAGCAGCGGATGCTGGTGTACGAGTACGTGCCCAACGGGTCGCTGGACAAGTACCTGTTCGTTGCCGGTGCCGGCGGCGAAGGTGGCAGCGGCGGCAGCGACAAGAAGAAGGACGATTCGTCGTCGTCGTCGGAGCAGCAGCACCAGCAGCAAGCAGAACAAGCGGCAGAGCATCAGCAGCAGCCGCTGCTGGACCTCCACACCCGGTACCGCATCGCCCTCGGCGTCGCCCGCGCCATCGCGTACCTCCACGAGGAGTGCCTCGAGTGGGTGCTCCACTGCGACATCAAGCCGGAGAACATCCTGCTGGAGGACGACTTCTGCCCCAAGGTGTCCGACTTCGGGCTGTCCAAGCTGACGAGCAAGCGCGACAAGGTGACCATGTCCCGCATCCGCGGCACCCGCGGGTACATGGCCCCCGAGTGGGTGATCCACCGCGAGCCCATCACGGCCAAGGCGGACGTGTACAGCTTCGGCATGGTGCTGCTGGAGATCGTCTCCGGCCGCCGCAACTACGGGTTCCGGCAGGAGTCGGTGGGCAGCGAGGACTGGTACTTCCCCAAGTGGGCCTACGAGAAGGTCTACGTGGAGCGCCGCATCGACGACATCATCGACCCGCGCATCGCCGCGTCCTACGACGACGCCGCCAGCGTCGCCACCGTCGAGCGCATGGTCAAGACGGCCATGTGGTGCCTGCAGGACCGCGCGGAGATGCGCCCCTCCATGGGCAAGGTGGCCAAGATGCTCGAGGGGTCCGTCGAGATCACCGAGCCCGTCAAGCCAACCATCTTCTGCGTCCAGGACGACTAGCCCCAAAGCCAATCTCGATTGGATTATTATTCACTAATCACTGCGCGCGGATGTCCATACGAATTGTATTGCTGCCACTGCCAGTAAAAATCTCCTCCTCTAGTTCGTACAGTCGGCAGGTTAATATGTGATGTGATCATCGTGTGAGAAGCTGCCAGGAAATTATTGCAGCCCGGACCTCTCTCTTGCCTCGTCGTCTAGCCGCCTCTCATCTCGATTCCAGCTGATCCAAAACCCAAACACGCGTTCCATGCTGCGCGTACAGGTCCAACACGGGGGGCGTGCACTACTGTGCAGCGTTGACTTTGACAGAGACTCCAAAGCCGACGGTTCAGCGGTCAACACGACTGTCTATTGCTTAGAGTTATTTTCTTATATATATACAGCGAGATATGTTCCACAGGCCAAACACGACTGTTTGATGGATGGATGAGGCAGTATAGTACTTATTATAATTAGTACAGTACTATCTTTAATCTGAACGGAGAACGCAACGACATTATGGATCACGCAGAGGAAAAATAGATATATTTTTTCTCTCTACAATTCATAACAATTCAGACGACCAACTAATTAGAGTACTTGAGCTTTAAAGGTTCTACTTGAAAGAACACTTGAGCTTCAATCAGCAGTGATCAGGAAGACAGGGACACACTCGAAAGAACGCAGTTTTGATGTATTCTCCAAATGCAGAGCAAAGATTTAAAGCAAACTCCTTTAATCACCAAATGAAACTTTGGAAGCAGTAGCGATCAGAAACACACTCTAACAGCCCACGTTATTTTCACATGCACTATATTTTAGAATACATCGAAACAATAGTGATTTAATTTGCATTGTTTTTATGAAAGCACATGAGTACACAGGTATATACAAACATAATAATGGATGCTGCCAGCGTGCCCAAACGAACTATCTTAGGGTGTGTTTGGTCCCCGAGCTAAATTTTAGCCCCCCGTCGCATCTGATGTTTGGACGCTAGTTAGAAGTATTAAATATAGTCTAATTATAAAACCAATTACACAGATGAGGACTAAATGGCGAGACGAATTTATTAAGCCTAATTAATATATAATTAGCAAATGTGATGCTACAGTAACCATTCGTTAATCATGGATTGATTAAGCTTAATAAATTCGTCTTGCCGTTTAGTCATCAGTGTAATTAGTTTTATAATTAGACCATATTTAATACTTCTAACTAGTATCGAAACATCCGATGTAACATGAGCTAAAGTTTATAACCTCTGGATCCAAACACCCCCTTAATCTAACAAGGAAGCATATCTCAGTACTAGCATCAACATGCAACACACACTCAAATCCCAAGCCAAATTCCTACATGCAATGCAAAAATATTTGCATTTTCGCTTTGGATTATGGAAAAGATTGTATTTCATACGCATGAGTACGTGATCACTTCTCGACGTAGGCCTCGGATTGAAGCGACTCTAGCATCTACTTCCAACCGCTTACTTCCCAATCCCTTTGCCATGTGGAACTGTGGAAGACTTTTGCCACAAGAACAATCCCCGCTTTTGCCTTCCTTGCTCGACCTTCAAGCTATGTGCATTGACCCAATGCACTCTAGTTTGACCGATGAGGTTGCCTCTTCCACAGATCTACTTATAGTCGTTGATGCGCGAAAGGAGATGTAGTTGCCACTCCAATAGAACTCGTCGGAGCCATGGAGACGTAGAGTTGCCAGAGACAATGCTCTTCCTCATCTTCAGCTTGGACATGCGAGAAAGGGAGGTGCAATTGGGGAGGTGTTGATTTGGGTGTTGCTCGAGGGAGGGAGGATTGGGTTTGGGATGGTGTCGTAGTTTTGAAATCCGCAAGTGAATTTGTAGGTTAGAAAGGGGTTTATCATGTAGAGCCTCTCAGAATTGTGAGACTTAGAGCCTCGATTTATACTAGTTTGAGCGAGTGACATATGTCCAGTGTAGTGCTGATATTGTTATTGCGTTCAAGGGAGGTATGAGTCCCCGGGCGTGTTACAAGTTAGATGTCGTGCTTGTGAGAAGAGAGGTTGAATGACTCAAACTTGGAGCTTGTTCTCCCTACCTTGCATAGTGCCCTGCCCTTCTTTATATATGCTAGGGGGGAGGCTAACAACCGGGTGGCAATGTATAAAGACAACGAAGAGGGTCACCTAATCGTCGGGGCTAGGTATATCTCGATCTTGGGCATGCATCTCAGGCGTCGCGGCTGGTCTCAATGATCATGTGCGACCCTCGAGTTTTATCCCCTCTCCCCACGCATGGTGTGCTGGTTGCTAATGCATGTGGCCTTGGCGCATGAGAAGTCGATGTGTTGATCACTGGATGACTTTGAGGCCGGGGTCCAGGCTTCTCGTGATGGAGGTGTGGCACATGGCCTTCGCCATGCCCTCTCAGAGAAACCTATCGGCATTAATGAGCTCATGGTGCTAGTTCCTTTGAGGGTGATCCTTTCCGTTGACCCTTGAGGGGTCGATGGACTACATTGCATCGACCCCTGCCGCACGGCCCCCCATGGGGGGAGGTCAGTAGGTTCCATCTCACGCCGATCCCCACCAGAAGAGGTCAGCGGGTTCCGCCTCGTGCCGACCTCACTGTGAGAGGTTGATAGGTTCCGCCTTTCGTCAATCCTTGGTGCAAGGAGCCGTCAGGCTGCTGTGTCAGTTTGCTCGGGGTACCACTGAAATGATTTTAGTTCATGGGTTTAAAAAATCTAAACCTGTGTTTTCTCTAAACCCAAACCCGCTCAAAACATCTAGATCTAATAAATCATTGGCTTAAACAAAATCATAACACCACATATCCACTTGAAATTTGCATGGAGAAATGAAAATATTAAGTTTGTCATCTATCTAATAGCTTAGTATATGCAATTTATTTATTTATTTTAAACTAACATCTTTAAATAGTGTTAGGTGCATGGATTATATATAGATAGATATAACATGAGTTTAGGGTTATTGATTAAATAATGGCAATGGATTTCAACTTGCACCCATTTAAACTGTAACATGAGTTTAGGGCTATTGATTAAATAATGACAAATGGGTACTTGCTGGTGCGGACATGGGTTTCAACTTGCACCCATTGCGGTTGGTGGCATGGGCGCATGAGCTTATGTTTTATAGCGTGGCCACAGGTTTAAAAATGCTCTACCAGCAAGTTTTATGTTCATCGCCATCCCTACATGAGTTGGATGATACGGGAGGGTATGTTGTTGGAGGGGATACGGGAGCCAAAAACAGCTATTGTATGGGATCAGAATGGTTTACGGTTTTCCTACTATTAGTCTTATAAGGCCATCGTCACCAAAGTGTGTAAAACAATGTACACAATACTGTAGATAGAGTAGAGTTTCAAATAAAAGGTAAGGTAAAGATTGGATAAAAGTCAGGTGACGATAGCATAGGAGGAGGCTAGGAAAGAGGACGGTACTGATGGGCCATACTCAGTGAGGGAACAAAGAGGAGCCTGGGACGTTTCGCGTGTGGCCGGCTGGCCGCATGGCCAGGGCCGAGCGGTGTGGCGTCTGCGTCAATCCGGCGTCGACAGCAAGACTGGATTGTGATGGGACGATGCTAGGCTGGTGGTGGGCTGTGTTGATGGGCTGCGATCGAGGTGTAAAATGGCCGAGGCAAAGGGAAGCAGCCCAAGGGCACCCAGGGAGGGGGAACAAACTTACTCAATTATGACGTTTGGTCAGAAAACAAAATAGTTTGAATTGAAAATTTGAAGATGTTAGATTCTTAATGTGGAGGAAGTTTAAATACTAAATTTATTTAGAATTTTATTCTCTACAACTTTCACATAGAAAGTTTTATTTGAACTAGTACATCAGCTCGTGCAAAGCACGGACTAATATAAAACATTAATATTAGAATTTTTTATATAAATTTGAGACCACAAATAATAAAAAATTGTATTATTAATATCCCCATATGTTCATAATATAGTTGAACTTTTTATATACTTTAATTCAGCTTTGATAATAGCATTGTGGGTAATTTATATTCAAATTTTGAGACTACTTTAATTCATTTTTAGAATGACATGATGGATAATTTATATGCAAATTTAGAGGATTACTTTAATAGTCTTTCATAATGGCATGATGGGTAATTTTTTTGAAAAATATAATAGTCTAATGGCTAGTATTATTTGATACTACTTGATAGATGGGCATATGTTTCTGATTTCGTGAAACTTCTAGGATTTATCTTTTTTTTTTCTAGCGCGCTTCACAATCCGTGTTTGTTTTGTAACATCTAATTAGTAATAGTAAGATGTGCTCAAAAATAATTCTAAAGAGGCATGATGTGAACTGTCGGAGTAGGTTCCTATTTTCCTACATTCCAACTGTCGGCAAAATGTTTAACTGTCGGCAAAGTCTAAGCCGACAGCTTGTACAGCGACTGTTAGCTTTTTGTCGGCATAACTTTTGCCCACAGTTTTTTGTCTTCACAAGTATCTTCTGTCGACATTTCTGTGTGTTGGCAAAAATGTACCATGGTGCAGTGAAGCTCTAGGTTTGTTTAAAACTAAATTTGGAAATTCTCAAATTCAAACATAGGGCTTATTTCTCCACATTACTCTGAGCTGCGGTTTTCAAACATCATGTTTGGAAATAAATTCTGAAGTTTAACAATCACCCTGGTGCAATTTAAACTTGACTAATTTTAGCTTTTTACCTTAAACTAGTTTTTAAAACTAGGGTTCAATTTAAATTTAATTGCACCCAAGCATTAGCAACATAGCACATACCTCACTCAAAATGTAATACTCATGTACGCAGTAATGACATGATGCATATGAAGTGCAACATTTAATGTATAGAGATACCAGGGGTATCACAAACAGTGGTGATTATTATTGGGGCCAAAAGTTAATTATTCACATCGTAAATCAGGCTTCCTTCCACAAGTGTTGTTTTCCTTCCCAATCAATAAATTTATCTCGCTATGTAATGCACAGAGTAACTAACAACTTGGACTAATGGCCATCAAAGGGGTTCACCAGAAACCCACCGCACAAACATACCAAAGCATTGCCTTGGCATGTACTCCGGAGCAGTATGTCCACCACCCTACACAAACCATAATATACAGTGAAATGTATCCAGATCAATCTCCCTGGCTATCACATGGTGCCATGAGACAAGACAAACTTCCTGTTGACCTAACAAAGCAACAAAAGCTTTCTCACAGAATGGAAAGCCTTCTTACCTTCACGGTTGCAAACGTGAGGTTATTAGAGTATGACCTTGTAAATCTGCATAAAATATATATCTGGTCAGACAGTAGTTACTACTGTCAGTTGGGACTAAGTTTCTCTTGAGCATCAAGTTTGCTAATCTTTAGGGTCAGGTTCTTGGGACATGTAAAAGAAGTTTATGTTTTTTCAATAATCTGAAGTTTGTTTGATGTTCAGGATGTAGTCTGCCTGAATCACATTTGAGTGTGGTTCTAGACTCATTACTGTAAAATAGACTCACCCTGCAACTTGTCCATCCACAAACCATGGCCTCCATTCATTCACAGTAGAGAAATTAAGAGATTTTATCCAGGCCAGTGTGCCAATAAAAGGTATGACCATGTCGTGATCACCGTTATAAATTAGACTCCTGTAGCCTTTAGTGGTCAAATCCAGATGGTACTTCACCGTACTTGGAATTTCGTAAGTATATGGTAGGTCGTAGTTGCATCTTGTCCACGAAGGAACTGTTCCCTGTGTCCACAGAGTTGACGTGTTATGTTTTCTGATACAAAAAGCAAAGGGGGGACACAATGACACATTCTGTTTGAAACTGCCTGGAAACTGAGATCCTCTAGCATGAGCACCGGTATTTAATCATAAACGCATTCAATTTAAGCTGCCAAACCTTGTGAATACCAAGAGCCTCCCTTACCGAGGCATTGTTCGCCCATGTCCTGGCCATTATGTATCCTGCGGTCTGCCAAGAACGGTGTTTGTGTGTGTGATCATTTTGAAATGTCAGATAATTATTTAAAAAAAAAGTTGGATGGGAGCCCAAAGGTGCCTAGTAGTACTAACTCTGCACTTGAGTGAAATCTCAGACAAGTGAAGCTCTGCATCTGCATCTGCAATGTGCTCCTGGAGCTGGAGCATCTCCCGTGCACCTGAATTCAGTTTCAGCTTCGGCTTCAGCACGTGAGATTGAGGACTCGCGAAAGCACATATGGGTTCGAGAATATGATTCGGGCATATGCCTTTGGTGCACTAAAAAAAAGAAACCATTTAATTTGTCAGATAGTCTATGGCTGCATCGTTGGAGAAATGAATAGAAATGTCATAATTGGAAACAACTAATACTAATATTCTCTCCAATTAAAAAAATACATGACTTGTGGACATTCTACTGTCTTCGAGGTGAAACTTTGCCATTGTATTGTATTCGAAGGATTTTTTTATTTGCGAGTTTGTGTTAGGATATAGGTACCATGTGCAGTAAATGTGTGAGATTATGAAAGCACTTTTTTAGAAAAAACCTATGCGTATGACTTATGTTTCTAAGCTAAATATTTTGAGAGTATTGATGGCCAAAATTATAAAAGTTTAACCACATAATATCAAAGCATCAAATGTTTGTGAACGGAGGGAGGAATGGATGAAATGTGCCTCATCTATGGCATCAAGGCTATTTGTGCACTCAATGTTTTGGTGGATGTTGTCGCCAACACCGCAGCTCTTCTTGTATGCCTGAAAACACCAAGATCCAAGCAAATAAACAATTAAGCAGGGAGAAAAACTTCTATCCATTTGCCATTATAAGCACCAAGATGGAATTGTATTTAACTTCCAGTATTTAATTGAGGTATAGTTTAATACTTGGGGTCCTACAAAGATCCAGGTGGTAATAAAAGCTTACTCAAATTTGTCAAGCATGTCATGAGACCCAACACAATAGTACCATATCATGCGGTTCAAATTTGTCCATTCTCACCTCATATATTTCATCTGATATGAGACCCATCCCATGAGCAAATGGGACTCTAGATGGGTCATCAAAGTTGGAATCTGTGACTGGATTGCCTATGAGGTAGCCCTGGACATGGGAAAAAACATTCTGAAAAATTTACATCGAGAGCTATTATGCTCAGCTCATGGTACGATTTCCAAACCTTTAAATTCAAATTTGGTCCACTGCCTTCTTCTTTACCTGGGAAGTCACCATCAAGTTATACTTTGAGTAGAATGCGTATAGAAAGAGAAGTATCTGTGCAGAAAAAAAAAGAAGAAAACAACAGAAACCTGAAGGGCATGTGAAGTTCGTTACCTCTTGCAATTTCAGAGGTGACAATTGGCACTATCTTACCAGAGTAGGAATCACCGCCGATGTAAAGAGGATTTGACAAGAACTGTGGATGCTTATCAAACCACTGCAAAAATCATTAACATTAACTTTTATTGCACATGTGCTTATTGTTTAGGGTTTCTGATAATTCAAATTAATTGGACGAAGCGGAGACCTTTTTGAGGAAGATGAGGATTTGCTTGACAGCTTTTGTATCACTTGACTTGTAGCCTTGCTCTGTTTCAGAATATGAAAATCCAGCGCCAACCGGAGAATCAAGAAAAATGACATTACTCACCTGGATTGTGCAAAAGCGAATTCAAAGAAGAATGAGAAGTTGCCCTTTTTTCATAAGCATGGGTGGTTGAGAGAGAAAGAGTATTAACCTTGGTCCATGAATCTTGATTGTACACCAACTTAGGCAAACCATCAACATAGCCGTTAAGGTCGAAACTGAGAGGGCCTGCACTAATATAAGCCGTTAAACGGTTGCATATCTCTATTTTCACGTCTCATTCACCTGAGAGTTAAATGCATGGGAGGCTATCAAACTTGTCGTGGTGTGCTAGATAGGTCCATGAATTCTCAAAACGCATTTCTAGCACCCTAAATTTGTTAAGTGATGCATCACAGGTCCATACCTCTTCATTTTATATTTATTTTTTCAATTAAGCCCTAGAATGTTCTATCTCTTCTGTTCTACTCTCCTAGTTCCTCTTTCGCTCATTTGCAGCCGCCCAACGCCGTCCCACCTCTTGCCTTGTCCATGGCTGCCCGACACCCTTTCTCAGGGCTAGTGCCGTGGCCAAGGCTGAGGGGGAGCGGCCTTCTACCCCTTCTCCTCTGCGCCGTCGTTTGCCCACGCCATGCTGGTGGTCGCCATCAGATCCGCTGCGGCCAAGACCAGATCTACATCGAGCCACCTCCATCACGCCGAGCCAAGCTCTGGTCGCCGACTCTGCTCTTCTTCACCACCTCTCTCTCCACCGCCTCCCCACGCCATGCCGGTCACCTCCCCACGCCACTGCCTCTCGCTCCTCCTTTCCCTAGCCATCCAGTGCCTCTCCTCCTCTTGTCCATCACAGCCCGGCGCCGTCCCTCCCCCTCTCCGCACCATGCTAGCCATTGACGACGGCCTCCCCGCGCTATCACCGTCCCATGGCCAGATCCGAGACGGGCTCGCCGCTGCTTGTGTCCCACCATTGGCACAGGTAGAGGAGGGGAGGCGCTGCCAAATCTGTGGTTGTGGAGGGCGAAGGAGGCGGCGAGCGATGGAGGAGGCGACGGCAGCAGAGGAGCAGGCAGGTGAGCGGCAGCAGAGGAGGAGAAGGCGGGGCAGTTGGCGAAGAATGAGGAATGAAAGGCAGCCGAGGAGGCGACGATGGGCAGTTGACCAAGAAGAAGAAGAAGGCACAATTAGCAAGATGCGGAGCGGACGGTGACGGAGGCAGCGGTGGCCGAGCAGAAGTAGGAGACGACACCGATCTCCTTCCTGCTGCATTGGATAGGGATAACGGAGGAGAGTACGAGAGATAGAATATTTCAGGGGCCTGATTGAAAAAATAAAAATAAATCGAAGGGGTATGGATCTGCGGTGCATCACTTAACAAATTTAGGATGCTAGAAATGTGTTCTGAGAGTTCGTGGACCTATCCGATACACCTCAACAAATTTGAGGGTCTTTCATGCGTTTAACTCTTTAACGTAAGAGAGAAATTAGAAGAATCTAGAGGTTGGATTGTCCAAGTGCACGTCTTATTGGCACACGCTCTACTGCTAGATATTCTATGACTTCCTCAAGTGAAGCAAGCAAACACCGTAGCCGGTGACTTTGGCTTGTGAGCCGTTGGATGCAGATTGAATGGCCCAGATTGAGTGCTACAACGAACAATTGTGCTGCACCAAGCAGGAACCGATGATCAGTGATAAGATGAACATTGTTCGTGCTATAGTAAATCATGTCAGGGTGCTGTTCGCCTACAATCAGCGGCGGAGAGAGGAGGGGGGCTGGGGGGCTGTAGCCCCGGTTGCAGCCGGTTGCAGTCCAATAATTCGAGGATACCCTATGTAGGACGAAAAATAGCCCAATAACCCAAGTTATACTATGTATTTTTTTGTCTACCAAATAAAAAGTAGCCTAACAAACCAAGTTTTATATGAATTGTGTCACTTACTTCATTATTTGTGTTAAAAAAATGTCCCACATACTATCAGGTCCTAATTAGTTGCTCTTTTAAAATTAGCTTCCATTTTGATCCATTTCTCTACAATCAAGACCATGTTTCTTTTGGTAGCTTCCCTTTGTGAAGTTAGAGAATCGGAGCCCAGAACAATAGGACGTGGACACGATTTTCCATATGCACGTAGGAGTATATTTGTACGGTTTCCTAGCTAAAGATAAACAATGTAAATGATATATGGACAATTGGACAGTGTCGATCTGTCTACGGCCATTAGGCTTGAATCCAGTGCCTTCCCTATCCTCTCGTCTTTGTAGAGTAGTTAATTTCTATACCGTAGATGGACAAATATGATACGGTAGTTCGAATAGAGAACGTAGAAAGGGGGAACAGCTGGTCAGCCTTAACGGCAGCTGGTCAGCCTTAACGGCTGCACAGCCTAGACAAGGCTGTCCAGATTGGGCACTTGAATGTGGTGGTACCTTCCATGGACCCTATGAAAATTCTGCACACATGAGACATAGTGTTGTCCTTTGCTTTTGTTTTTTTACTGAACCAACCGAACAGGGTACTATAGGCTATAGCATGACGGTAGCGAAACACAAATTACACACGCCGTATCTTGTGCAGACAAAAACGACGCTCTCGGCGGTTGGCAGATTTTTTGGTGGAGCGCAGACAAGACATGGCGCTTATATGTGTGGACAAGAAAAGAACCGTAAAGGAAAGAACAGCAGGACCAAGGGCGGTAGAATTGCGTCGGCAGAGGGAGAAGGGATGCGTACCGATCTCGAAGGCGAGGCCGGTGAGGACCGAGCATCCGGGGCCGCCGGTGAGCCAGAGCATGAGGGGGTCCTCGCCGGGGCTGCGCTCTGAGGAGATGAAGTAGTAGAAGAGGCGGACGCCATTGGTGTCGTCCACCTCCACGTACCTGCAGGGAGAAAGAACACGAGACGGATTGGTGCATGCTGACCAGTTGCCTGCAGCTGCACTGCAGCAAGGGAAGAAACAAAGCTAGCAGTACCCTGTTTGGAGGTGGAAGGGGAGGGGTCCCTCGAAGCCCGGGAGATAGGTGATGACGCCACTGCTGCTGTTGGAGACACGAGGGGAGGCAGAGCAGCAGCAGCAACAGCAGAGAAAGAAGAAGAAGAGGCACAAGCGCCACAGGAGTGCTCTTGCTGCCATTTTGGCGCAGCCCGGAGCACAACTGATGGAGACCTCCTGGAACACGGCTTCCATGGTGCTTCTAGTCGTGTGAGCCGGTCTGCCCCCCTCTGCTATACTCCTCGTGTGTTTGTCTATTTGCCGTGCGTCAGTGTGCCCTTGGATAACGTTGATTCTACCGGAAAGTATGTTGTTTACTCGGCTTCCGGATCATGCGCTCTGGTCTACTGATTGGTTGCTTAAATGCATCTCCTGCTCCAACACTATATAATAAGTAATAACGAAACTATCTCTTGCACGCACTTGTTTGGAGCCATAGGACACCGGACATCCACGTAGACACGATTTCTTTTTTTTTTCTTTTAACAGGAGGGGGGTCATGCTCTACTTATTGCAAGGTCGATTCACACTCGGACAGGCAATCAGAGTGGGGTGAATGGTCTAAACAAATTATTGTTTGGTTACTAAAACATTAATTGCACAAAAGTCATAACTCCGATTGAGAATCACGTCAATCGGACTTTTGGCTCAAGAGACATTAGGAAACAAGATGAATGTGTCAGAATATGATGAGAATTAATTAAATCCTAATTTTGTGGTTAAAAATCTGAAAATAACTAACCAACGAAACTTTGCTAATCACTGTCATGATGCCGTAGCAGATGTATGGATGAAGCAAATAAACTCTGAAAAGTTGAAACACATGCAAGATGTTAAACAAAGAACGAGATTACTAACTTTTTCGTAAATCTTGATCTTTGTTGCGGTAAGAGTTTATTACAAGAGTCCTTCCAAAACATCTAAAAAATTCTTCACGAAATCTTAAAGCCCTAGGTGGGAACAGAAGCCGCATGTTTACGCAGTTTTTATGTACTACCGTGTGTCCAACGCGACGTCATTTTTATGTGCACCGCTCTCTAAATCCGAATGTAAGCGAACGTCTTACATGACATCCTCGACCATAAGATGTACCACAGTTCCTCTCTGAATTTAGTCCCAAAACTTCCGGTTCCTCCTGTACTTAGTTCCAGTCCATCACCAACCACGTTCAGCATCAAGCAACACCTGGACATAAATAAACAACAAACAGAGTCCGAGCCTAAATCCGTGACTTGACTCAAGTCAATCAAAAAATACCTACACTACCATAAATATATTAAATCACCATGCTATCACAAGCATATCAATATATCATAAATATTCAAATAAATAATCACTTTGCATGCCAATTTCAATGCAAACAAAATTTTCATCACTCATGATTTCACACTTATTAATATACTTTAAAAAGGAGAGAATGTTACACCAAGATATGTGGCAATACTATAATGCAAGGGAATATTTACATTCCACGTGGTGGATAAAGATTGTGAAATGTTTCTTGAAAACGCTAAAACAAGCGCTCTCTTCTAACCCAAATACTCCAACATATCAGTACACCGACTTCCATAAAGAAAGAAACTTGCAGCTGTCTTCTAATTGACTTCAGAATATCTCTAATGGCCCAAGATCATCTGTAATCTGAACATTAATCTTGTCCCAGAGGAGCTTGGGTAAAGGGCCGACAAGGAAGACACGTTGGAATCTCTCCTCACAGTTAGCAGGGCATAACACTCAATGATATGAATCGAGTGCCACATTTCTTTTGGTTAAGAATATTCCTTGGCTCAACCTATCTTCGAGGAGAAGCTGAAAAACCTTGTGCTTCGTTCATCTGGCAATTACTTTTTACAGCTATTTATAACATGAGTAAATTATATGAGCGGTTCCTAAACTATGTATGGGTGTCATCTGGCTCCCGAACTATGAAAATACATATCTAGTTCCCTAAACTATGAAAAAGCATATCTAGATCCCTAAACTATGTCGGGGGTGTCTAAACTATGTCGGGGGTGTCATCTGGGTCCCCAAACTATGAAAATGCATATCCAAGTCCCTAAACTATTTAAAGTGAGTCAATTCGGTCCCAAACCTTCCACACAGGTAGTCATGTTCCAGTGTGCCAAGCTGACGTGGAATCTGTAGGGTGGGACCCACATGTCAGTCACACTCTCCTCTCTCTTCCCCTCCCACGGTCTTCAATACCGCCCACCGCCTGGCGCTGCTCGCGCGCGTAACTGCCACACGCCGTTGGCGCACTGCTTGCGCGAGTCACCTCCATGCCTCCCTCCCCGCCGTCGCCGCCGTGCCTTCAAATTAGCCACCGTCAACCACCATCAGCGCCCCACTGCACCGCCAGGCAGTGAGCGGCAAGAAGACCGTGAGAGGCAAGAAGACTGTGAGAGGGGAAGAGAGAGGATAGTGTGATTGACATGTGGAACCTTGAAGAATCCACGTCAACTTGCCACATTGGCTCATGATTGTTCGTGTGGCTGGTTTGGGACCGGAAAAAACTCACTTTAAATAATTTAGGGACTTAGACATGTATTTTCATAGTTCAGGGACTCGGATGAGACCCCACTTTAAATAGTTTAGGGACTTAGATATGTATTTTCATAGTTCAGGGATCTGGGTGAGACCTCCGACATAGTTTATGGACCTACATATGCATTTTTATAGTTTAGGACCTAGATGACACCCCCGGCATACTTTAGGGACCTAGATATGCATTTTATAGTTTAGGGACCCAGATGACACCCCGACATAGTTTATGGACCGCTCGTATAATTTACTCTTATAACATCTACACACATCCTGTGACCCATCTAGTGTCCATAAGAATTTCACATAACTTATGCAAGAATTTCATAGGAAAAACGCAGAAATAAAGAATTTTTCCCGTGTCCCAAACATGTCCCTAATGAGCATATGCTTCAACCACAGATCACGAAACCAGGTAGCTAGGGCCTCTGAACAAACCAACCGGACTAAACACCTCTTGAGTCTTTACCCTTGGTGAAAGTGGTATTTAAGGATGGTGAAGCGCTCCTGTCCTCATGGGGACTTAAATGTACCCGTTGCCATTCCAAAGAGGCTGGTAAACACATTATTACCTCAAATAAGTACGGATCCACCCTTAAAAGGGCAGAATGAAAACCACGGTGATCAACTCGACGAGCTCATACACAACTCGCCACATGATACAAAAGAGGACTTACATCAGCAGATAGTCCATCATACATAGCAGAGACGTTACAGTAGGCCCAAAATGCCACATGCAGGGTTGGGAAGTAGTCAGACCTTAAATGACCTTGATGACTTATTTTCTGTAAACCAACAACAAAGTAAGGGTGAGTACATATATACTTGGTAGTCCACCTTCACCAAGGAACTTGGGGTCTTATTAGAATCTTCATGCAAGGTATTTGAGGAGCTTTTGGATATTATGTATAAAACGATCTTTTAATGCAGGGTTTTTTTATAAACCATTTTTTGAATCATTTTATTATAATAATGGATGCTGCTGGACTTGACTCCCCAGATAGTTCATGGCTCAACCGGCCGAATTCACACCACTTCCATTGCCACTAGACTCACCGTCTACTGTGGCTCACGACATCACGTGCTAACCTTTCAACCTAAGCCATTTTTTAATTTAGAAAACAAAATATGACTTCCTAGAACCATGCCATGCTCATCCGTACCAGTGGACTTGGACTATTCGAATAGATTTGAAACTCCGGCTAGAGGTGTACGCTTTCCCCACAAGTTTGGACTCAAGATACCCATCGTCATGAGCATCCGATTCCTTACAAAACCATAGCTAGGCACTACATGTCTACACTGCCACCACAAGAATGCCAAGGCCACCATGTCACCCATTCCAGGTAGATGGCACATACCGCAAAATCAAACCGCACCCATGGCATTCCATTGCTCCAGAGCTCACCTGGTAGCTGCCTGACTACCCATGCCAATTTTGTGATGCCCTGGGCATCTCCAGTGCATATCATGCGTATCATTTTCTTAATTACATCTCATAAGCATGGCATGCACAAACTTTGGTAATTAGAGCTTTGACATGCATAAAGGTTTGCTAGGGGATTTAGGGCTGTTACTGTCAGCGTACAAACACAGTCAAAATCTGAATTTCTTAGAAATCCCACTTTTTCTATGATCTACAATCATTTTCATGCAAAGCTCCAATTGAGAAAGATGTAGATCTTGAAATTTTGAACAAGGTTGGTATAAAACATTTCAGGATATTTTGGCTACAAATAGGGCTTTTAAAATTTTCCACAATGGTTGGGTAGGTCAAATCTGAAACTTGAATGCAAATTCAAATTTAAATCATATTTAGCCTCAGAATTTGAACTTGAGCCTTTTGACAAACTTGTAAATCTTAAAGATTGAAATATTTTATCCAATTGGGTCTTCTTCAAATTCAGCCTATAAATAGGTCAAAATAGCGATTTACTAGAGGCTAAACAAAAACAGAAAAATTGGGTTTTCTATTTTTGGACCCCGCTCCCACTGACCGGTGGGGCCGCCGATTCGACCGGCGGGCGCTGCTGAGCCGGCGGGCGCCATGCGGCCAGTGGCGTACGGCCACTACCGGCGTGCCGCGGATCGCCCCCCAGGTTGGCCGCGCTTTTAAACGGGAAGGCCGCTCCCTCGCTCCTCTTTCCGCTCTCAGTGCGCTCGCCCGCGCCTCTCGCTCGCTCTCCGCTCGTTTGCCATTGTCGGAGCTCGAAGGAGCTCGCGCCGGTGCCGCTCCGTTTGTTCCCACGCCCAACCATCTCCCCGCCATCCATTCCTGGCCCCCACACCACCGATTCCCACAGCTCTAGGCCACCGAAGCCGCTCCCTCCGCGCCTATATTTCGCCGCCGAAGATTCGCATCCCCGAGCATCGTCGCCGGCCGATTCCCACCTCCACGCCGCCGCATTCATCGATTCAAAGTTGGGGGTAAGCGTCCCCATAGCTCCTTCTCCCTCCTGTATCCCTCGCGGCAGGCCGCCGCGCCTCCCCCCTGCGCGAGGTAGACGAAGCAGGGAGGAGGAAGAAGCAGTTTTGCAGATCTGCCCTCATATTCTTGGGTTTTCACACTTCCGTCCACCGCACTGTGTATTGTGTCTTGTACATCTCGCGTTTTAGTCCCTGGGATCTACGGTTAATTGTGTTTAGGTCCCTGCATCTACGATTTTTCTATTTATTCCGTTAATATTCGGCAGTAAACTTTGAAAAATCGTAATGAATCAAAGAAAAATCAAAAAATAGCAAACTAAGTTGCATTGTGACCCTTGTTAGTAGATCTATCTGCTGAGTATGATGGTTGAGTAGGAAAAGACATTTTTACCCCTGATCTTGTGAATGCATGTAAAAACCTAATAAATAGGAAATGTAGGTTAAATGAGCTCCAAAAATTATGAGATTTGGACAGAGGCTTTGCTAGCATATCTAGGCTCTGTATAAATTTTGGTAGCCCTAGCTTTGACTGTTTAATTACTGTTTTACCCTTGCCAAGTAATTAAGCTCATTTTTTTAGATTAAGAAAAGGTGGGTATAATAAAATATGCTCTAGGTGACTTCATGGACTTGGTGTGAGCTCTAGGTTATGAAAATGACTCACTGTTAGAGTTGGACATTGTGCATGTCAAGTATAGGCACTGATTTGAAAATGCCAAAATAATGTACATTTAATTGAATAATAGAAAATGTGAGACTAGTGTATTTAGCAAGTGCTACGGCAGATCGTGATAAAACTTGGGAGTACTGAGATCGTAGCTACTATTTTGTAATGTATGTTAGGAATGCTAAGTTGGCTATACACTGCACGCCCTTATTTTGTTAAATGCGATATGATAGGTTATCTTAGGTGATGGTTTGTATGATTTCTTAGTACTAAAAAAGTTTCAACACAAACATGCATAACTCCATTTGATAAACACGATTCATTGCATCGCATCTGCACCATAAGCAAGCATTTGCACTTACTCATGCTCATATTGCACTTGGTCATGCATATAGATCCCGCGAGCGAAGGACATCCGTCGGAGCAGCCGATCGTAGAGGAGCCCGAGGAAGAGCTGCATCAGGAGCCGGAAGACCAGCAGCAGGGGCCCGACTACGCTCCGAAAGAAGCTACTGACCCAAACGAAGAAGGTAGGCAGGACCATGCTTATCCCAGCAAACAATGATATATATGATGATTACGCATATGCATTAGGAGTTGCTTAAAAACAATTGCATTAGACTCTTTGGCCGCCCTGGCCCTAGCACCTATACATAGAGTTCGCAGGACGAGTATGCCTAGAAGTTGCTAGGTACGAGTAGACACGAGTGTGTGGACTCGTCACGTAGGTGTTTTCAAAGTTACAAGACATTACTATTATGTCAATTATCACTTATGTTCATGATTTAAATGGAGACCGGGCGGAGATTTTATTTCAGCATTTACTTTTCATAATGTCGCACTTTGGACTCCGCCCGAGTCGTATAAGGTCCGTCCGTTCTTCGCCTATTGGTCGGCATAACATTGCTAGAGTGCTTAACCGGGAAATGGGACCGGTAAAGTCTTTCCTGGGTTCGTCCGAAGCACAGAGACACGTTTCTACCCGCTGGTTGAGAGGAAGGTGGCCTGTGGGAGCTTTGTACTCATTGCGGGGAGACCGAGATGTCGGCAGGCTCGCTATGGGGGCACAACCTAGGGGGCTAGGTGGGAGTAAATCGAACTTGGGATGAGACATGTTAAGATTGGGAGTATACGTGGGAACGCAATCGCTAGTAAGCAGTACCCTGGCATGATAGTTATTCCCGAGAATTAAAATAGATTCGAATCGTTGATGCCTACCAGGTGTGGGAATGCTAATACCTTTGACGTTCATCATAGTAACTACTTAAACCCTTTGTATCTATTACTCATGATTTCGAATATCACATGCTTGTATTGAACTGTTTACTCTACTGCAATTTACTATTATGTTGATGGTTAAACAAGTGATGGAAACATGTTTACTTTATGTTGATCATGATACTGCTTAAAATCAATGGCTAAGGATTCACTTGTTAGTAAGCAGCTTCGCGTCAGCTGTAAGCCAATCTATTAAGACCTACTGAGTAATGAGTACTCAGGGTTTGCCTCCACATTTTGAGCACAGGTATGGTGTTCATGGTTTGCATCCTGTGTTGGAGGCGGTGCATGCCCCCACCTGGGATGAGGTCTGCATGAGTGGCACAAGAGAAACATCGGTGGGCTCAATGTTGTTTTTTATAATGTAAGTCTTTTGAAATGCTATCATGATCTTTGCACTTTAATATTCCGCTGCGAGATACTTTTGAACTTGCTATATTATAACTCTATGTTGAAACTGTACTTTATTTGAGAACTGGTTTATAACTAAGTCTATTATTACTCTATTTCAACTGCCTGTGATGATGTATCTATTGTGGCTCCATCGTGGGCTGGATGTGTACGATGTCGGTTCCTCTAGGATTTGGTATTATCGGGGGTCCAATGACTCTCGACGGACGACCGGGTTTAGTTTGGTCTAAGTGCACTGCGAGCTAGAGGTGGCATGTGTGCTTAGCCCAGATTAAATCGGCGGTTCCGCCACAAATTTGAGCTAAGCGTTGCCGCACACAACGTCGAGCAATGGACAGTGGTGGTTGGAGGGGTTTATTTATAAGCGACGAGGGCAAGAAGGGGCGGCAGGTGCTGGTGTCGTGGAACGGGGCAAGGAGGGAACCAGCAGGGAGCCAAGGCCGGACGACGTTGCGCACGCAGAGCGGCGGGGTGTTATCGGGCGTCATAGGTAGTGGCATGCAGCCGGGGTCGGGGGTAAGGGCCGTCGAGGTTGGAGTGGCGGTGGGCACACCTGGGGAGGCGGGGCCAGAGCAAGGCCAGGTAAGACGGCGTGCAAGCGCTGGGCGTGGCCAGGCCGCTCGTGTGGCACGACACGTGCGGACGCACTGCGGTAGGTGAGGGAGAAGCTGACCAGCGGGTCCAAGGAAATAGAGAGAGGTAGTGCGCGGTAGAGGAAGAGGCTGACTTGTCAGGGGACTAGTGGGCTAGGGAAAGGGTGGCAGTCCAAGTGGGGAGAAGGGGGAGGTAGGCCTAGGTGGCGAGCGATCCATGAAGGGGGGGAGGGAATGGGCCGGGGCAGCCGGGCTGAGGGGAGAGAAGGAGAAGATTTCTCTTTTTCTTTTTCGGATTTTGGGCTTTAAAAAAGTTGGAGGGAATCTCGGGAGGAGATTTTAGGAGAGGATTTGGGTGGGGGACTTTTGAGGGAGAATGGAACATTTAGAACCTTTTATAATGACTTTTGTTGAGCTCATCTTAACACACTCGAAGAAACAAAATTTTTAGAAATTGATTTTGAATTAAGGAGAGATTTGGAGAAAATTTTAGGAAGGGATTTTCGGAGTGTTATAGGTGGTTTTCTATTTTAAAAAATAAATAAAACTTTATTTAATATCTGAAAGTTCTAATTTATTTTAAACTAGAAAAATATGAAACACATACTGAATTTTTATCTAGAAAATATAATCCATCTATCTATGCTCTATTTGATGATATTTAGAACTTTTTTCCTATGCCTATTATTTTATTGCTCTAAATAGAACATTAGAAATAGGAACAAGTAAGTTCTAAAATTTTCCAAATAGAGCACCAATAGATATATTATATTTGCAGAGAACATTTTGTACAATTATCCTATTTTCTAGTTTAAATAAATTAATTGTAATTTAAATATTAAACAAGTTTTTTTATTTTTTAAAATAGAAAACCAACATCTGAAACCGCTTTCAATATGGTGGGGGTATTTTACCTCGCTTGGCTAGTTCAGGGACCCTGGGTACCCGGTTTCATAATGCAAGATTGAAAATTGGACAATCGTAATAGTCTGAGGTCCTAAAATGGATTTTTTCGTATTATCTTTTATAAAGGCAGATGTACGTAAATTAGAGGTAGTCCACCACCCCATCGATGAGAATGACTGTAGGCGAGAAGCGAAGCTCATATAGTTTGCCCTACTTCCACTCTAGTGCACTAGTGATCTTTCGCATTTACCTGATGCAAATATCTTCTTGAATCCTAGATTAATTTGGACTTCAGCTAAACCTCCAGCAAACCACCCTACTCTATAGAAGATGCTCCAGACAAACAAGGGTATGGGTTAACACAGTCTGCAGCAACGCAGGAGCAGAGTAGTATATATAATACTAAATCAATAAGCTCGTTCTTGTCCTAGTCAGATACAATCATATGCATGCCCTTCTGCCGCCCTGATCTCCAAATGAATTTAAGCCTGTTTTAATTTTATTACAATATCTGACAATAAGATGGAAGGACGCCTTCTACACCCCACTAGGACACACGTATTGTCTAAGGGCCTGTTTGCTTTGGAGCTGGAGAAGGCTGCTTGGGCCAGGCATCAATGCCAGGCGTTGGATTTCCATCGCCTGTGGCTAGGATGGTTGCCTGGTGATGTTGCCTGGCGCCAGGGCTCCAACCAAACTACCCCTAAGTCTTGGTCCCAAAATCATCAGAGCTGACCTGCTGCTGAGGTCCATCGATCCAACATGGCCTGGCACTCCTTCGGCCTGTACTCAGGAGCTGTGTGCCCTCCTCCCTGTTTTGTTTGGAGAACAGATTTATCCATATTATTATCACTAAAACATACTCCCTCCGATTAGCGTCATATATTAATGATCAGAAATAGCCGGAGGGAGCAGTAGATATCATAGTATGCACTCGATCGACCATACCTTTACAGTGGCAAAAGTGAGGTTGTGGGCGTAAGTCCTTGTGAATCTACACAAGCACATAAGTATTAATTAGGTCCCATTTGAAACGCAGGTATTTCACATTAATCGCAGTAGTAATTTTACAAGAAATAATTCATTTTTCAATTTTATAGGAAAAATGCAAGAACGAGACCGATGAGAATGAAGGCATATAAGAGGATGATCAACTCTCAGCTGGAGCTGAGCTGAAGAACTAATTAAGTATTCAGATGTACTTAACTAGGTACGTACTGGAGTACAGTATATATGTACAAGTAGAATAGATTGATGCTAGAGGAAGTAGTCACTGACCCTGCGACCTGTCGGTTGGCGAACCATGGCCTCCAGTCGCTGACGATGGGGTAGCCGATGGATCTGATCCACTCTTGGGTGCCCACGAAGGTCATGTCCAGGTCATGGTCGCCGCTGCAAGCAAAATAAATAACCGCAAGCGAAGCAGGTGGATCGATCACGCTTGATCACTCACTGATGATCTTGTTAATCGAGATTATGAGTGATTGTTAATTACTTGTAGACGAGCGCCCTGTAGCCTGCCTTGGTGAGGTTGACGTGGTAGGGGATGACGGTGGTGAGGTCGTGCGTGAAGTGCGTCAGAAAGGTGCACCGACTCCAGGACCCGATGGAGCCGTCGTGGATGCCCAGCGTCTCCCTGACCTCCGGGTCGTCCGCCCAGATGTAGGACAGCCGGTACCCGTTGTCCCTGCACTCCACCGGGAGTCCGAGCCTCTTCTTGGCGAAGAAGCCCGGGTGGTCGACGTCGTCCAGCACCAGCATGGACCGCCTGCCGCCGCCGTCGCCGCCGTACCCCTGGAAGATGCTGCCGCCGGCCCGCACCGCGGCGCCGCAGAAGGGCTCGAGGATGTGCACGGGGTTGACGGCGAAGGTGACCATGTTGATGGCCATCATGGCGCCGGCGCACCGCGCGTTGGTGGGGTCGGGCGCCTTGTAGAAGTCCTCGCCGCAGCACTCCTTGGCGGTCTCGTACAACTCGTCGGAGATGAGCCCCATGCCGTGCATGAACGGCACCTTGCCGCCCGAGTCGTACCGGTCGTCCGTCGCCGCGTTGCCGACCAGGTAGCCCACCAGGTTCAGCTTCGCCGCCGTGTCGTCGTTGTGGGTGGCGATGTCCAGCGCCGTCACGGGCACCGTGTAGCCGGAGTAGGAGTCGCCGCCGATGTAGAGCGGGTTGGACGCGAACTCCGGGTGCTCGGCCAGCCATTTGCGGAGGAAGAGGTGGTGCTGCCGCCCGGACCCCGTGAGGCTGACGTTGAGCCCGGCTTCATCCCGCGAGTAGGAGAAACCAGTGCCCACCGGCGCGTCCAGGAAGATGACGTTGCTCACCTTGGTCCAAGAATCTTCGAAGTAGACCAGACGCGGGAACCCTTCCGTGTAACCCGCCACATCGAACTTGAGAGGGCCTGCATATATGCATGCATGCATACATTGATATATACACGATGGAATCGAAGCAGAGGTGATCATGTGGGATATATCTTCTAATGTCTTTTCATATATAAAAATGAACTGCAAGTGTGTCCATCTAGGGATGCTTTTCTTAATTGCACATCCATGTTTCATGATAGGTTTTGAGAGTGCGAATTTGTTAATTATCACAAAGTGGTCGAGTGGATAAAAGTCAGCACAACTGCTGTGTCACATAATTGAAGAATTGGACCTTAATTTTTTTTTGACAATGATCGGATTTTCCTAGAACCATATCAGCGATATATCACTGGCAGCTCTAGCCACGAATCAGCTATAAAACATCGATGTATATAATTTTATCTAGAATTATGTATGATAATTCATTTGATACGTCGGATTGGGTGCTACACATGTGCGTGATGCACACACGTACAATTTTTTGGCCACCTATAATTTTGTCTAAAGTTTATGATAATAACAAATATATAGCTTCATACATGATATTGTAAATGACATCATATATAAGCTATTATCTTATCATAGCACGCATACTCGCTCCATCTTCAAATACAATGTTTTCTATGTTTGACTTAAATCAAATGATAATTTTAAATTTGATCAAGTTTATAGAGAGAAACACTGAAGTAGTGAACTATGAAAATATAGTTCAAAATAGATCTAACAATGGTTATTTCATATAAAAAACAATGTTCCTTGCATTTCAAATTATAGGTTTTTTGTTTTTTAGACCAAGTTTGACTAACCCGTCTTATTCAAAAAAATTACAACTATCATTTAATTTTCAGTGTGATTTATTTTAGCGCAGAATATACTTTAACTACGACTTGAATTTGTTGATATTTTTTTTAAAAAATGAATGAGAAGAGTTGGTTAAACTTTATGTCAAAAAAATCAAATAGCCTATATATAATTTGAAACGAATGGAGTATTATTTTTGTATAAATTTCATCAAATTTGAGATAGATTAACTTAGGATAAATAAGAGAAAACGCTATATTTTTTACTTTCAGGACGGATGGAGTATATGATCAGTAACTACATGTTTGCCAGTGTGTTTTATTGCATTTGTTGACGGCAAGAAATGGTTTGTTTGGAATTGAAGTAGAGTACTGGTATAGCATGCAGGGCGATGTGGGTTGTTGCTACGAGATGAAGGAAAAATGCAGCGGCTGTTGCTATCAAAAGAGAAGAAAAACGTACTGCATGCCATGCTTTTGGCTGATGTGTGTACAAAACAAGATTGGGCAGGGCAACAACCATGCCGTCACCATCGGCGTCATGAGTTTTGGCAACAAGGTGTGGTATGATGTTTGCTGCGTGATCGTCACGACGCGTCCCATCCCGTTGCTTAGGCGGTGGGTACTAGACTGTACGCATCACCCTGCCCGATCATGGTCGTAGTACTGTATGACTCCCGATAGTAGCACAGTTACGACGCATGCAAGGTTAATTACCATATTTTATTACTGTTAATTACCATAGTGGTCAACAATATAGTTAAGATTTTTCCGGGTTCGCAAACCCGTATGACTCTGCCACTTGATACACACTATATCTACAGTATAATATAGGTGCAGCAGTATATAAATCCTTGCAGTCACTTCCTAGTGCTAGACAAAGAGAGCTGGCACTCTGGCAGCAGCTAGAATGATGATAAATGGTGACTGTGACGGCGACGGAGTGTCAAGCCGCCGGCCGGCCGGCCGGCCGGCCGGCCGGCTACTTTGGAAGTCCTCATCGTTTTCGTCGCTCGCTGCCTGCTGCTACACCCACCGCTGCGCCTAAACACTACCGTACAAAGCTTCATGCGTGCAAGAATTAATCTGCAGCGAGCGATCAGCGGCTCTTGCGGACAGCCGCGATGAGCATGCATGGGCCGGTGAGCATGGACATGGATGGATGATGCATGATCGAGAGAGTAGTACTGAGTACTGACCGATCTCGAAGAGGAGCCCGGAGAGCGCCGAGCATCCGGGGCCGCCGGTGATCCAGAGGATGAGCGGGTCCTCCACCGGGTTCCTCTCCGACTCGATGAAGTAGTAGAAGAGCCGCGCGCCGTGCTCCTCGTCCACCTCCACGTACCTATAGCGATCATCGTTATCGTCGTCAATGGAAGATCGATCGGATCGATCGATGAGCTAAGCTATATATATCGATCTACCGCATCATGCATGCATGCAGCCGTGGTAAGCTACTCGACCTACCCTGTCTCGAGGTGGAAGGGCAGCGGGCCTTCGAACCCCTTGATGTGCGTGATCACATTCCGGCCGTCCATCGCCGCCGCCGCCGCCGCGCACCGGCAGACGAAGCTGCTGCTTGCCACGACCACGATCACGACGATGAGCAGCGCCGCCTGCTGGAGCTGGAGCTGGAGGAACCGCAGCGGCGAGCGGCGGCTGCGGCCGCCCATGCCCGGGCCAGACGACGACGAAGAAGAAGCGGACGAGCCCATGCCGGGGCCTCTCCCTCTTTCCTAGTGTAGTAGGATTCGCTGCCGATTTCTTTATACTAGCGGTGGAGCTCCGATCCCCCGCGGCAGCAAAAAAAAACTAGCAGTGTGGGTGACTGGGTGTGGTTCGGCCGGGCGGTGTTCCACGGTGCAAACATATGGAGCGACCGAACCGAGTAGTATGTACGTGCTACGGTCCCGGTCCCGACACACGAGTGCGCGCGCTGTCCAAGTTGGAGCTTGTACTTGTCGTACGTTGGGCCTCCTTGTTATGTTCCAGCAAGTTTCTGTTGCGTACGTCAGCCTAGCTAGTATACAGAGGCGCCGTGCGTGCACGGTGACCTTTCAGATTACTAGTACAATATAGATAGCCTTTGACAGCTACTGTTTAGCCTAGCTGAGCTTCCCGTTTGCCTTGATTCTAAGGGAGAGAAATCAGCTCTCCTACCTGGGCAAGCTTCTCGTTGTGCGAGCCAGCAAAGCTAGGCAAGCATGTGTGGCAGGAACCAAACGTGCCCTATTCATATATACAAGATGTATCGTACATCTCTGTATGAGTGCAATAATATTGTTATTGGAACAGAGATACACTCATGTACCTAAAAGAATATCACACAAGGGACGACATACATGATTTCAGCAGCAGTTAGTTATTAATCAAATTTCTTTGGCGTGCACAGTGCGTTTGGGATATGATATCAGCACCGTTCAATTTGAATATCTATACGGTTTGTATAATTGATGGTCAAAACTGATCAAAGGCTAGACCACACATCATAATTTAAAGGGTGAATCCATTTTACAACCTCGTACTTGTCACGTTTGTCTAATTTAAAACCCAAAATTACAAAACTGGGCACAGAACAACCCGACCTATACAAAACACACCCTGAGCAGTTTTTCGAGTGGTTTTTGCTGACTTGGCACTGTGGGCCCCATGTGTCAGCACTGGTAAGTGGGCGCCACCTTCTACATCCTCCCTCTTTCTTCTCTCTCTTCCCCAACCTTTCTCCCCAGTCCTCTCTGCGTGGCATGAGCGTCGTCGCCTTGCTCTACCCCACCGCGCTTTGCACAGGCCTTCGCTCCACTTGCTGTGCGTCGCCATGGGCCGCCGCTCCACCCTGCCTTGCTGCCTGAAAGGCTTGTCGCCGCCGCCAGGACTCCCCTCTCCATCAAGCTCGCAGCCGATGAAATTCACCGCACAGACACAACCACTAGCCAATTAATCTCACATGTTGCTTTGTTGGAACCACCTCGTGACGAATGCACACGAGAACCATGGTGATCCACCTCTCCGGCACTAGAACACAAGTGTCATAGTATCTTGGAGAAGTGGCGGACTAGCCAAAAGGCTCTCGTCGAGCGCGACCATGTCGGATGCGCATTGGCAGAGCATAAGCTTCACATGCGCTAGGATCTGCGACACGACCTCCGACTCCATGGCGGGGATTATGCACGCCGACCTAGACTTGGACTTCTTTCCCCACAGAACATAGGCAATAATGGCGGTGGCAGGCGGACGACGAGAAGCAGCCGTGATACGGTGCCAGAACGAGTGGATGCGGCTATGGCGGGTCTCCTTGCGTGCACCGACGAGGCTCCGATGGAGGAGGAAGCAAGAGGCGGCAAAGAGAGAGTGAGCGTCGGTAGATGAAGCAAGTGAGAGGAAGAGAGGTGGCCCACTATCAGCGCTGACACGTGGGCCCCACATCACCACGTAAGCAAAACCACATAAGAAACTGCTCAGAAACTGCTCAGGGTTGTTTTGTGTCTGGTTTGGTATAGTTTAGGGTGTCAAGTGTCCTGTTTTATACTTTTAGGTTGTAAATTAGACAAGCATAACAAGTACGAATTGTAAAATGGACTTTACCCTAATTTGAATAGGGAAAATTGTACTCAGTTGTTTGAAATATATAGTGTTGCATGATTTACGACACGAAATTCTACTTTGAAAATTGGCAGCGGCAGACATCACTGTATCAGGCCATATTGCTCACACTGCACTGCACATATCACAGCGATCCGTTGTTTCAGACGTGGACAACACTCCATTTTCTATACGGACTTTTGGGACCATGCACGCATCAAGCTCGATCGATCTTGTACACAATAATCTCCAGTGAGCAAACCAATAGAGAAGTTGAACTGAAATTCCTGCCGGCGATCGAAATTCTACCTTCTAGAACCGTAACCGTAAACGAGGGAATTATTGATTAATGGAAGACGAAGATGGCGTGTGATTACAGGGTAAAATAACCAAAGTCAGCTACATATAGTCTAAGGTTGAATCGATGGGTCATGGGTGAATATATGATGCCGCAGGGCTTGACAATGCAAGGTTATCGGAGAAGTAGCTACCTAGCTACAACTGGTACTACACGAGGACAAAAGCGAGAACACAGAGGATATGATCGGAGAGAGACGTGTTAGAGATCGATCGACAGAGATGATATGTATGCATGCGGTCAGTGATTGCGTGATCAAGTTGTCGTTTTTGTTGGTCTTCGGAGAATCCGGTGGGTGCATTGGAACACGAGATCGACGATGGATCTGGGGGGTGAGCGTCCGTCCGCGTCGATGAGAGCAGAGAGCCAGAGAGCTACATATGCATGTCGCCTAGCGTGCGTCGTTGCGTCGCAGCTAGCATGGGGACGTGCGTACCGGGCCAACGTAAGCTCTACCTCCCTAGCTAGCTACATGCTGGCGGCTAGTGGTAGCAAAAACATATAGTACTACCACTACCCATGCCCGTGCTTTTTTTCATTTCATTTATTTATTTGATCTGCTTAGCTTGTTGATTTTTGCTCGGACGACTATGATATTTACACAGCCGCTAGATATACAGAGTAGTGACTATACACATAGTTATATAATGTTAGATGCATGCCGTTATACTTGGGAAAAAAGACACAGGACACAGTATCCCTATACATATTGTTTAGAGATAAGTTTACTGGCGATCTTTGAACTTGTCCTGAGATTTCATCTGGGTCTCGGTATTCTCAAAATGCACGCTTAATTCCTTAAACTTGTTATAAGGTTTCATTTAGGTCTCGGTACTCTCAAAATGCATGCTTAAGTCCCTAAGTTTTCTAATCTGTTTCGTACATGTCCAAATTTTCATGACTCATGCTAAACTCCCTCTCCCTCCGCCCGCTACTCTTTGCCCCTGCACCTCCCCCTAGTCGCAGCCCTCTCTCATTGGGGTTCCCCTCATATGCTCGTCGCTGCCTGTCTCCGTGCCCACTCACTGATATGCTCCTCGTGTCTTGCTGGCTAATAATGCCGCCTCCTTGTCACGCTGTTGTACCTGCCCTCGCCGTGACGGTGGTGCCGAGATGGATGTGGGACGCGGCACAAGTGCAAGGATGGTGATGAGGGTGGTGGCACGATAAGGGAAGCTGCAATGGCGTGTGAAATGATCAAGATGTCCGAGAGGGGGTGAATTGGATTCTGATTTCAAAACTTGAAATTAAATTTTGTCAATCAAGTCCCAATTCACCCTAGTCCCTAGAAAGTGTCTAGATTCCTACACGATATGAAAAGACTTGCAACCTAGAGCCAAGCATGCAGTTCAAGGAAAGTAATTGTGGAATGTAAATTGCGTGAAAGTAATGTGGAATGTAAAAGGAAGAGAGACAGTGCTATTTTCTCTCGAGGTATCAATGAGTCGCGACCCCCTAGTCCTTGTTGGAGTAGTCACGCAAGGCCAAAGCCCCCTTGATCCGTGCAAGGATCAAGTGCTCTCTTCGTGGATGTCATTCCCCGCTTCGGAGTGGTGGACTTCAAACCACACGCAATGCCCGTGCAAGGGCCTTCTCTTCCTTCTTTCACAACCTCTAGGAAGCTTGCAAGACTCATGAATCGCGACCACCAAGAGTAACAAGCTTTGACCTTCACTTGATTCAACCTCGCGCAAGAGGCTATCTCTCTCTCATGTCTCTTGACCCAAATCTCAAAGATTTGTGTATTTTTGGTGCTCAAGTGACATTTATGTGTATGAATTATTCCTAGTTGCAAAGGTAGCAAACGAGGGCAAGGAGAGCCTTTAAATAGGAGAGAGTTGCTCAAACTAGTCGTTGGAGCTCTTTGTCCATGTCTGCGTGACCACCAGACAGTTTGGGGGTAGCACATACTGATGGGAACTAGGGATCCCGATCTTCTGAGAGGTATGGATAAATCGGTTTAAGGGTGGAGATCTCGATGTTGATGAAGAAGGCTCCGAGCAGAACGATCGAATCCTTGCAATCACTACACCACTGTTCTGATGGTTATAGATTACGTGACGCGCGCAATTGACCTCGCCAAGAAGGCTATCATTCCTGCAATGCAACCAAGAGAACACAAGCAAGAATGAGGAATAAATGCAATTAAGATTAATCACGTGCACAAGTTGGGGTTTCACAAACCGATGACGGCGAAACTGTTCGATGACAGACTAATCTAAGCAAAACCCATCTACTCTAATGATGACTACAAAATATATACAAGAGAGAGGTCTAGGGGGCGGCCAAGGGGGTGGCCGAGCAACCCTAGGCCGTATAAGGACAGCGGGCCCAAAAACCAGTCTAGCAGCACCCTAGCAGATTCTGATCGTCGTGTTGTTTTGATGATTTCTATTGATTCCGAGCTTATTTGGGCCTGAGACTAGATGGGTTGGAAAGCTTATGTCCTTAGCTTTCCGTCAACATGTAGAACGCTCGAAACGGAGTCCATATATGGCCTGGGCGTCTGTTTTACTCCTGCAGTCCGAACCGGCCTCGCGAATAAATTAGACCTCAACTCGGATTGGGCTTCAAACTCCATCTTCTCTTGGGCCTTGATCATATGCATGTTGTACATGTTCTCATCATTCTCCCCTTCTTGGTTTTGAGTCATCCCTGACTCAAAGTCATTGATGCTTGCGGAAGTAGTTGTCATGCTTGACATCATCCAACCTTGCTCCCCTTCTTGAAATTTAACCTGTTGTGACACAATAAACAAAGAAAAATGAGAAGTCAACGTGATATGATTAGCGTTAGCGCAGCCCTCTAACTTATCATATTCACCAACAGGAAGAGAGTTCAAATTTGATGAGATATAAACACGGTGCACCATATATTCTCTTTTGTGATTGTATTGCCCAATGAAATGATATGTATGGCAAATCAAAACTAAAAGAAAGTTTCTCCTTTAAATTGTTTAGATTACATAGAACATCAAATTCAATGTAAGCCAAAGTGTTTAAAGAATATAACAACTTTAGCTCATCATACACACTAGCAATAGGGAGAAAAGGATTATTTTCAGCATAAGTAATTGGTTTGGGATCAATAATATCAAGCTTATCAACAAGTTGTGGTATACAAATAACAGAAGTATCAACACACAACTCGTTTGTATCATAAGGTATAGACAAATTTTCATCTTTTGATAAAGGCAAATCAGAAAAAGGTGTCACTATTGACTGCCCCACAATAGCATGAATTGTGGAAGAACTTTGCACATCAAAAATTTTCTCACCTTGAGGGATCATAACATCCTTATCATTACCTTGGCTTACATGTTTGGTACACGGAGACAAGCTTGTAATAAAAAGAAATTCATGTTCTTCCTTCTTTAGTATGTGGCCTTTCTCATCTTTGATTTCAACATTCTGTGCATGGTTAGTAGCAAAAGGAACCTCCATAGGTTGTGTGTCATGATGTTTAATTTCAGCAAGGTATGCATCATA
The DNA here is from genome assembly GCA_030272315.1 of Paspalum vaginatum. Lineage (NCBI taxonomy): Eukaryota > Viridiplantae > Streptophyta > Magnoliopsida > Poales > Poaceae > Paspalum > Paspalum vaginatum. The sequence continues at coordinate 36,824,242 of CM059012.1, read as the reverse complement.
TTCAATCTTAACAAATTGTTGTTTCTTATGTCTAATTTTGTTCTCAATTTTACAAGTATGTGTATATAATTTATAGAGAGACTTATATTTCATACCAGCAATAATATCATGAATGTCATTGTCAAGGCCCTTTAAAAATCTGATTGTAATTTTTCTCCGATTTATGTAAACCACATCGCAACAATAAAGTATGTAGCTCATTATAATACTCCACAACAGTTTTATCATGTTGTTTTAGAAATTGTAGGTCACAAATTAGCTTTATAGAATGAGAATCTGAAACAAATTCATTCCTCATAATCTTTTCATGTCTCTCCAATTTTGTGGATCTTCATCATAAACTACAAAGATCTTTTCACCAAGGTAAAGCACATTTTTTAAAAGTACTAGCAGCATTCTTAACCTTTCTTCTATCACTCAAATGACACTGGGAAAAAATTTCATCCATAGCTATTTCCCAATCAATATAAGCATCATCAACAAAACCATTATTAGAAGAAAGATCTAGAATGAGACAACCTGAACTTTTTGATGGAGATGTTTTCAACGTTGTCTGGCTCTCAAATGCCTTCTTAATCCTTTTTTTGATCTTTTCATGTTCACATGCGTCAATGCAACCTGTCATTATTAGCAGAAAAACAAGAAAACACACCAAAAAAGGGTTAACCCTATCTAATGACAGTGGGCAGGTGGGATCTCTCACACTCCAAGCATTTACCAATCGCTTGCAAATGTTCTTACTGACGGCGTTTCGTACCAGCAGCCCACCATGGGGTAACCCACATGATGGTTTTAGAGATCAAGGGGGTAGGTGAGTGGATTGCGAAGGTGTACAGAACGATGGGCACAATGATGTAGACAGGTTTGGGCCCGCTGATCGCGTAATACGCTACGTCCTGTATGAGGTGTGTGTGGATTGAACTGAATGCTAGAGCATCAACAATGCGAGAGAGTTTTCCTAGGACCCCTAGCTCCCCTTATATAGGTGAGGGAGCTCGGGTTACAAGTTGGCTACGTGGGACCTAACCGATTACAATCCCGTGATTGAGGGGATGGATATTCTCGGGGAGATCAGTATCTATCCTAGTGGCCGAGCTAGCTTATCCTTCAAGTCATCTTGCGGCTTGCCCCGCAAGAGAAACCACTCAGCCCACCCGCCTTGGTGCAGGTAGATCGAGCCCATGGGGCACCCTAGGGTACATGACACCCACAAGCCCCCGAGCTTCATGAAGATTTAGCATAAATCGTCTTGAAGGTCTCCAGGTCATCATGCCTTTGTGCAAACACATCACTACATGGAGGTCATTGTGAGATGAATTCCATATGGAGTAGCCCCCAAGCTTCATGTCGACTTGTATAACAATCGGCTTGAAGGTTTGAAGTACCTCAACTAGCATGTTGCCAACGGAATTTTTTTTTTGAAATTTGAATTTCCTCTTTCACCCTCCCTAGCCCCCAAGCTCCATGAGGTATGTAATGCCTTGTTGGAGGTTGCCAGAGAGGGGAGAGAGTCATCTTGCCTTTGTCCAATACTGTATTGCTTCTGCTGAGGGCGGTGTCACATGTCCGAGTGCTATTCATTATTAGCCGACTGCTCGTCAAGTATCTTTTGCTTAAAAGTGGAACAAGCTACTGCTCGAGCCCCCAAGCTTCTGGTTTCATGCCTTGCCACCTCTGCCCTTGATGACGGTGTATTATTTGTCTTGGCTCAGTACTTTTGTGCGCATTGGATTCCCTTTGCACAGTATTGGAACCCGTGTACTTCTGCCACCCTTGCTGCAATCACTGTCTTGTCTTTAGCTCTGTTATCACTGCCTCCCTGTATGCTGCCTTTTACTGTGTCTTCATGGGTACTTACTGTGTGTGATTCCTTCCTATCTTCATAGGTGCCGTGGCTATAAATGGTGCTCCATGTATTGTCGAACTGCATGCCTGAAAAATATAGCTAGAAATGTGAAGTTGTCTGCTACCAAAGCCTTCCTTTGTGTTGCTCTCTTGCCTGCCTATGTAGATGATAGGTCATTCAGAGTGTGAGATACTCCTAAGATCCATGTGGGCGCATCCTGAAGCTAGGGTCAGAATGGGAGAGACTCCTAACGTGATCTTCTCCTCCTGATCGTGATGGCGCTACTGCCATTCCGGGTCAGTAGCCATCCGAGTGGTGTGGATCCAATGAGTGGCACTGTCATGGCGTTCAGATGCGACTGTGGAGTTTGGGGCCAAATCTTTAGGGCTTAGCACTGTGGATCTTGATCCCTTTTTTTCAGGGCGTTTCTGATTGTCATCCTCGTGGTCACCTTCGTTGCCCTTGCAATGTGACCCTTTTCTTCTACACAGGCTACCCTAGCAGAGTGAGGCCGCCCTTGAAAGCCTTGGGCTTGTCATGTAATCTTGAGCTTCCTTCAATCCTTTGTAATAAGATCCGTATGTTGTCTTGGTGTTTATCTCTATGCATATACTGTGCTATCTGAGTGGTTAGGCGTGCTTGCACCTCAGAATTTGGAGTTTTTGTGCCGACTTGTTATGCCGAGTGGTTGGGTGTGGCCTGCGGTGCCGAATGCCCTCCACTTGTGGCGTTGAAATCTTGTGTACTTAGCAAATCCCCATATCATTGCCGAGTGCTAGCAACTCCCACCGGTCTTTCGCTACTCCTACGCACCTCCGTTTCTTGTCAGGGCATCATCCCACGAGAGGTGCGATGGTTCAGTTTCTGACGCTGTCAAGTGTGATGCGCTGTAATGCCGAACTGTCGCCCCCTAAATCTTAGATCACGCTTTTCTCCCATTTCGCTAGAGTTTGCACCGCCGTATTGTCGCCGGTCCGTCGCACCGCCGCAACTCCATTCCTGCCTGCTTCCTGCATACACAAGTGATTCAAGGTCGCCCGGTGCAACTCCCACACCATGGTGCCAAAGAAAGCTTCATCCTCCATCACCGAGAACTTCAAGGATACCGGCGGTGAAGCCAGCCACCCCGATGGTCAGCCACCATCCCCAGCTTGTGCGTGGACACCGTCTTCTGTCAAGGACACGGACTTGGAGAGCTTGGTGGATTTCGGACTGCTGCCTCCTAAGGAGTCTGATTTGTGGGAAACGCAATTCAAGTGCAAGTACCCGGGCAATAATGCGTTCAATATGCCGGTCTTTATTTGGTACTTCTGGCGAGGTCTGACTCTACCCATCTGCTCATTCCTCTGTGGCTTGCTACATTATTATCAGATTGAGTTGCCACATCTCAACCCCAACTCAATAGTTCAACTTGCTGTTTTCGTTCATCTGTGTGAGGCTTATCTGGGGATTGCGCCGCACTTCAACCGGTGGCACTATCTTTATTACTGCAAGCGCCAGTTGAGGAACAACCAGTATTCATATCTCAGAGGGGCCACTCTGTAGTTGCGGGATAGCAAGAAATAGGAGTACTTTGCACTGCCACTGCCGTCATCCATCAAGGATTGGAAGGACAAGTGGTTCATGATGGAGAATTGCTCATTGTCTATCCCTGAGAGTGCTGGTCGTATACCGAGTCCCAAGGACCAGTGGTTGGAACTGGTTCCTAAAGCTGAAATGGATCAGGTCCGAGCGCTTCTGGGCAATATTGACACTCTGAAGAAAGGCGGTCTGACTACTATGGCCATTGCCATAGATTTTGTTCATCACAAGATCCAGCTGCTGAAGGACTGAGTGCATCCGACCTTCTTGTACTCGGGGTTAGATGATCCGGCTCACGAGGATGATCAACCTATTGGAGAAGAAGAGGTCTTGTTCTGGGTGTCCTAGTTCTTTACTGGCTATGTGACTAACATTGGGGCGCCGAAGTCCCTTTCGGTGTATCGTCCTCCGGCTGAGGTACTACACCTTTCCTCGCAGTTGTTTGCGACTGGTTTGATTTCTTCTTCTGTGAAGTACCTATCGCATCCTCCCCTGCCTGAGGGAATGCATCAGAAATCCAAGGTGATGGCTGATGAGGCTAGAGGTGGAGTTGCTGAGCACTCGGGAGCTAGGGCTGAGGAAGTCGTCGAGCTTGAACTGCATCAAACTCGACAAACAGTGTAGAAGGCAGTGGCTACTTAGGTTGGCGCTTCTAGCTCCAAGGTGTTGTGAACCCTTTGGAAGATGACCTGCCTTCTGATGATGAGACACTGGCTCAGAGGTCGTGGAAGCAGAAGCTGTCAATGGTTGGGTCGCAGGATCAATCCACCTTCAAATGCCTCAGATCCACGACGTCCCCTGTTCAACCCCAGCGCAAGGGGTGTAGGAGGAAACATTGGATCTTTGATGAGTAAGGCCCCGCCTGCGGTCCTGTTTGTCGTTGTCTTGATCGATTGCAGCTAAGTCCCCTCTGTTGTTGCAGCGTGAGTAAGGTGTCGTTCAAAGCCCCCAAGGTTGGCGAAGGGACTCTGAACGACTCGCAGGGCGGTCGCGTCAAGGAAACCGGCGACCGGGGTGGTGTTAAGGAACAAACGACCCAAGTTCCCATTGACTCGGAGGGTGGAGCCCTCAAGCTTGGCGAAGAAGTCATCCCGCCGAGTGGTGCCCCCGAGCATACTACGCTGAATTCAGCGGGCGATGCAGGTCTCCCTAGTAGTTCTTCGACTGACTGTTTGTTGCGTGTTTGACGTGTCTGACATTGTTTCCGCCAATTTGTGTTTGGTGATCATGAGCCATCGGGCCTGCTTCCCGACCAAGGCGTTGCTTTTGCTTCAGAGGGAGCATTGGAATAGGCTGGTGGAGCGGAAGACGTGATGGATTTGGGGGCTGCTTTAGAGGCACGAGAGGACTCCCGTCGGGTGGAGTCTATTGAAACCACAACCCCCATTCTTGCCCTTGAGCTTTTGGTGAGAACTCGGGTTTTGTTTACTTTTTGTTGCTCGTTTGGCTCTGATCCTTATGCTTCTAGGTCCTATGCAGGAAATACTCTGCATGTATGAGGAAAACGTTCGACTCACGGAGGAGCTTGCTACCTCTCAGGCCTTAGCGCTCCGGGAGGAGATCGCCAAGTTGAAAGGGGATCTTGCTGCTACTCAGTCTTTGGCGACTGGTGAGCGGTGTCCTTGCCGTTTGATGTTGGTTGGCTGTGTTGTGCTCTGATTGCTCATCTATCTTCGTTTCAGATAAAGTTGAGCTGATGTCTCGGGTGTCTGTCACCTGCCGGGATCAGGCCCGGATTATAGACAATTTGACCAAGGATAAGGATGCCACCGAGGCCGAGTGCTCGCGTCTTAAGGGTGAGCTTGCCAGTCAAAAGGCTGTATATGAGGTAGCTTTGAAGGACCTTGGCATATCGTATAAGCTTCTTGCTGGAGCCCAATCTTTACTCACAAAACGTGCAGACCGAGAGTCATGAGCAAAAGTCCAAGTACACTAAGGAGATCAATGCTCGTACGGAGGCCCAGCGAAAAGACTTGGAGGAGGTGTCTCTGAAGGCCACGCAGCTTAGAGACGTCAATTGGACATGTGACCAGATCTCCCAAGAGTACGGTGAGGTGGAAGCTAATAAGAATCAGCTGTAGACTGGCATAGTTGGTCTACTGGATGTCATCGCGCCAGAGGATCCTCTGAGACCTATCGCTGAGCGTGTGGGAACTGCTCTCAAGGATGCTGAAGAGTTCTTCAGATGTGCCGTAAAGGATGCTGTCATGGACAATGCAGCGATTCTCAAGACCCACTACCTTGATGTAGACCTCATGGTGGTGGCTGCTAGGCATAAGCCTAGGACCACCACTGAAGTATTCAGCAGTTATGTGGTTGCCGCTGGCCCTCTTGGTGATTACGCTGCAGACCAGTTTATATTTGGTCCTCTTGATGATTGATGTAATCTGTATCTAGATTGGATTCTGGTACTGTGATGTCTGAGTTGTTGGTGCAGGGGTTGGCCCCGCTTGTAAATACTTTGTATGCTTTGCCAAACCTGGTTGGCTTTTGTGGTTGTGCTTCTGGTGCTATCTTTTCATGTCTTTTCGAGTTCTTAAAGCCTTTGACATTGCAGCTCGCGTCAGTGTGGTAGAGAACCTTGAGTGCTTAAGACTCGGTCCCGATCATTACAACTTCAGTTGTAGAGGCATGTCTTAAGACATCGAGTGCTTCAAACTCTTATGATTCGTAGAGCGCCTTTATCGGGGTTCCGAGTGCTTGGCACTCGGTCGCCATTCATTACAACCTTGGGTTGTGGCATTGTTGACGCAAGATTTTGACTAATATTTTGTATCATTTTATATGGTTTTTCACTTATTTTGAGCGTCAATCATATCTTTTACTAACAATTATCACCGATTATTGTGGATTTTGCAACATTGCCTTGGAAAAATGCTATACTTGATTTTTGCAGGTTTTTGAGCTATTTTTTTTGCAAAATTCATCATAATCTACGTCGAGTAAGGAAAGACCTCTGAGATGGTATTCTAGAAGGTGATATACAAGGAAAGATTGATTGATTCATGCCCCTCTCTGAGTTGATCAAGGCTTCCTATTCGGGGAACTTCTAGAAGATATCGTATGCTACTAAGCTTCTGGAAGAATATGCGGGAAAGATACTTCATATCTATCTAAAACCAGAAGACTTTGTCAACTTTCGGTCAATACCGAAGATTCCAAAACTCTACGAGTCCGAGTAATATTGCAAAGTCCATACTTAGGCGACAAGGAATGACCCCGCAAAAGATGGAAGGAAACGGCCAGCAGGAAGGCTAGGGTCGGCCGACCCTACCCCCCCTAGTTGGCCGACCCAGGGACTCCTGGTGTCGGTTTTCGATTTCTTTTCTCCCACGTCTTCTCTAGGGTATAAATAGAGAGTCTAGACCACGAGACGAGGCATCCAATTCATTATCAAGGCGCAGAAACGACGACAAGAGGGACAACAACTAGATGAGAGTAGAGGGTCGAGTTCTAGGCTAGGGATTAGAGCCTCTCTAATCCGTAGGGGTAATTAGAGCCCTTGCATGGTGCTCTAGTTACCTAGCTCCAGAGGTCTAATTGTATCATCAAGGGAAGGTATGGCCATGGTTGTAAGTATGATACAATTTATTAATGAAGCATTGATCTTGTCTAATTATCATCTTCTTGTTCTAATTATGCTTGTTCTATCTCTAATTAACTTTAGGTCTAGATGCATGTTATTAAGGGTTATATTCTTCTAGCGATCTTGATCTTCAATCTTGCTTACTAATGATATAGTTGTTTAGCTAGTTCTTGTGATCATGGTGATTAGAGGTTCTTGCTATGCTAATTATGTTATTAGACTATGCGTAAATGTATGCCTTATGAGAGCTTCTCTTCGATTACCCTGACTTATGTGACAAGTGGTTGGGGGGAAAGGTTAAGCTCGATTGAGGTGGTTAGGTTGATTGATCTTGATTTAATTATGCTATGAAGAATATGCTTGATCATGCTTATTTCTACCTTGAGCGCCTAGTTATCTCGTTGCTCTTATCTAATTGTGGCGCCCATATCATGCATGTCCTGGATCCAATTAGAGCTTGATTAGACTCTAGTTAATACCCCTTAATTGGTGTTCTAATTATGATCTAATTGTTTATAATCTAACTCTAACGTAGTTTTGATATGGACTAGATATAGATTAGGGTTAGTTTAGACATAGATTAGAGTTTATCTAATACCTTTTAGTTTACCTTAAACTCTTGTTAATTAGTTCTTTATTAGTTGATTTCCTAGATTGACAAAACCCATGATATTCATCCTGGGGAAAAGCTACCACGATACTGTCGCTTGCAGTATAAGGTTTGGCTTGCTTAAGTGCCGTCAACAAGCGTAAGTCTTAGGACTCAAGTGCTTATGACTCTTGTGGCAGGCGGCGCGGGGACCTAGTTAACCGGGTGCAATAGACGCAGGTCCTGGGATCATTACAATTTAAGTTGTAGCGGGAGTCTTGCGACCCTGAGTGCTTATGACTCTTTAAATGTAGATAGCGCATCGTAGCATAGTTCGTCGGTCGATTCATTACAACTTCAGTTGTAGCGGGAGTCTTAGGACTCGAGTACTTAAGACTCTTATTGCGGCCGCGCTAAAGCCTGGGCGTCGAGTGATTTAGCACTTGGCCCGATCATTGCAATGTTACGTTGTAGCAGAATGTCTTTGGACATTGAGTGCTTGAGACTCGGGAAGGGAATATGCGCCATCAAATCTTAGGATTCAGATACACTTATGGATTCATCGAGTACTTAGGACTTTATGATACAACCTCGAATCTTAAGATTCGGTTACAAGTTCGAGTGCTTGCGGCCACTCGGCCTTCACCAACGAGTGCTTGGGACTCAGGTAACTTACATCGAGTGGTGATATACTCGGTCGTCATGGGGGTAACGAATCCTCTGTGTCTGCGGACTGCTTTAGGCTTATGCGTAGAAGCATCTCAGGCTATCTGAGTTCCATGTGTTTTTTAACTTGACGCCATCTTCATCTTCAAGCTGGAATGTAGCTAGGCCGAGTACTTCAGATATTATATATGGCCCCTCCCATGGGGAGCTTTGTTTTCTCTGAGCCACGGTAGTATTTTTCCATTTCAGCACGAGGTCTCCAACATTGAATGTTTTTATTTTTATGTTCTTGTCATAGTACCGCTTCAGCGACCGCTGGTATTTAGCCGCCTGTAGGACTACGTCGAGGCAGTCCTCTTCATGCATATTGAGGTCATCCAGCCTTGACTTTTCTGCTTCTGCGATGTTGTTGAAAGCTACCCTTGAATTAGATCAGCAGGGATAATGGCCTCAGATCCGTAGACCATGAAGAAAGGGGTGTGCCCTCTGATCGTCATGCTTGGCTGAGTTCTCAGCCCCCAGACTATTGTACGGCAGTTGCTGGAGCCATTTGCCTTCGTACTTCTTGAGCCTGTCGAAGATACAGGGCTTGAGGCCCTGCAAGATGAGTCCGTTGGCCCTTTCGACCTGGCCATTAGCCTTTGGGTGGCTAACTGAGGCATAGCGGATGTTAATGGCACGCTTCTCACAGTATTCCTTGAATTCGCGTCTGGTGAAGTTAGTCTCTAGGTCTGTTATTATTTTTGTCGGGATACCAAATCTGTGGATGATCTCCTCTATGAAGTCTGTTGCTTTTTTAGCTGTGAGTTGGCCGATTGGTTTGTATTCTATCCACTTGGTGAACTTGTCAATTGCAACCTAGAACGTGGTCATATCTGCCAGGCGCTTTCTTAAATGGCCCGATCATATCATTCCCCCAGCATGCGAATGGCCAGGAGAGTGGTAGTTGTTGAGTACTGAGGTGGGTTGATGTTGCTGTCGGGCGAAGAATTGGCATCCTTCACACATCCGAACCACCATCTGGGCATCTTGCTTCGTGGTCGGCCAATAGAAACCAGATCTGAATGCTTTGCTGACCAGAGTTCTCCATCCTGCATGATTACCGTAGAATCCTGAGTGGATTTCCTCTAGGAGATCGAGTCCTTCTTCTCTAGAGATGAATTCATGAGTGCCGCTGAGGCCGCGACGCGTTTGTATAGCTGATCTCCTATCAAGGTGTAGCACTTGCTTCTTCTGTGTACTCTGTCCCTTGCGGCTTTGGGTTCTGGTAGGTTGTCTGTCTTGATGTACTCGGCGATCTCCATGCGCCAGTCCCCTATAACAATGAGGATTGTGCGGTCGTTAGGAGGACTCGACTATGCTTCCTCTCCTTCCTCATCTTTCATGGTTGGGGTCGCCAAGACTTGCACGAATATGCCAGGTGGAACCTCTGCTCTTGTGGACCCTAGCTTTGCCAGCACATCGGCCGTGACGCTCTTGTCTCTAAAGACGTGATGGAACTCGAGCCCCATGAATTTGTTTTCCATCTTTCGGACTTCTGCACAGTAAGCACTCCTTTTCTCCGTTGAGCAGCTCCAATCTTTGTTCACCTGGTTGATTACCACGAGGGAGTCACCGTATATGAGGAGTCTGTTGATGCTGAGGGACTCGGCGATGCGCATGCCATGTAGTAGGGCTTCGTACCCGGTTGCGTTGTTGGATAGCTTGAACTTCAACTGTATGACATACTTGTGCTGTTCGCCTTTCAGGGAGATCAATAAGATTCTACAAAGTTCGCACTCTGAGTAGCATCCCATGTGTCCTAGCCCTGGCTAAGCAAGAATGCTCTCATCCTACCCTTCTAGTAGGAGTAGCCATCGGAACCAAGGACCAGAATCTTCCCAGAGTGAGTCATAGTTGATACTGGTTTCTCACTGGTAAAGGTATGAAGAAACCTAACCGGCTCTGATACCACTTGTAGGACCGAGACGTGCGACTAGAGGGGGGGGGGTGAATAGGTGCACTTAAAAACTCAAAATCACAACCCCCAAAGCTGGTGCTATGCAAAGCTCACAGGAATAGAACTAGACACCGTCTACTGATCAGATACGTGTCTAGCGAGCTCTAGGAGCCATCCACTGAAAGGATACGCACCGAGCAAAGAAAAGCCAGCAACTCACCGATCACACAGATCGCAAGTCACCACAAGCAACGAACTTTGCAAATTCACCACTCGACACTCACCGCACCAAAATGCGACTTACTAGAGCACAGTAAGCAAAGAGTATGGTCAGGCAGTGGGAAAAGAAAAGGCGATCCAAAACACAGCGGAAGAACCAATTTGGCGAAAACACAAAGGCTCCCCTAGCAGGACCGGATTGTCCTGTGGCCAACACCGGACTGTCCGGTGGGACCGGACTGTCCGATGGGACTGGACTGTCTGGTGGCTGCTGCCAGACTATCCGGTGGCAAGCCCTGGGCAGTCCCCTGCACCGGATTATCAAGTGGGAACCCCCGGACTATCCGGTGGAGCCGGATTATCCGGTGGCCCTGCCGGACTATCCGGTGGGGTTGCTGGAAAGAGTTTTCTAGCCCCAAACCTGACCAAACCTTGTCCAAACTTCACAAAAATTTGCACAGGCTATCTGGACCCTATTCTGAAAACTATTCCCAAAAGATCAACTTGAAAAGATCAAGGGATTAGCGGGAATTTTAGATCTCGTGAAGAGGACAATTTTTGGGCAGAAAAGGGGAAAATTCAAACTGACTTGCTCGTGGCAATCCAACTGGATTGAGATGATCTAAGTCATGATTTCCACATCCTGGCAAGTCCAAAACAATAGCAATAGAAGATATTCCAAGCTTGGCCAAAGCAAACACCCAAAAGCCAAGGATTGGAGCCAAAAACCAAAAGAGAGAGGGGGAGGAGAAGAACACAAGGTTGCTGCACGAAATCGCTTCGGTTAGATGCCCAAGAAGGGTCTAAAGATTTAGGATACAAGCATGATTTCGTCCCAACCAACCACCCTCACCTTCCCTCTCGATTAGGAGGCTAAATCCTACTTTGACCTCCCTAACTTTGGAGCTCAAGGCTTGAGTACGAAAATCACCAAGCAAAGACTAAAACCTAGCAGCCAAGAGCCATTCTAATGACCTGCCTTGGACCTATTTATGCCCTAGTGCTGATTAGGCAGTTTTGCACTTAGGTCCCTACAACTAGACAAACCCTAAGGACTCAAACAAAAGATTACAGGATATTTCGGGATGGACGACCACGATGAAGTCTTGATCTTCGTAAGTTCCATGCAATCCTCGGATGTTCTCCACGTGGCCAGTAGTCCAATCTGCGATCCGCCCCCGATTTTGAAGTCAGAAACCGGGAAACTTTAGGAAGTCTCCGCCTGGGCCAGATTGGACCCATCTTCTCTATCTTGGAGAGTCGTGCCCAACCCACCAAGGCTTGGGTAGCTTGGGTGGCGGTTTTGAGCCGAAGCTGCCAAAGCCTCCCTCGTTCACCTTCATGCCACGCACTCGGGTTGGAGCATCGCGGTGGCGCCTGGCATCCCGTATCCATTGGGCCAACCTCGTAGTCCTTCGGAGGACTTACTCCTGCCGTGGCTGTGCCGCTCCTCCGTGTACCGAACTCCCATGGCCGACAGACGCCTAGCATGCCTCCTGCCCTTTGGAGGACTTTCCTCTCCATCCACCTCCAGTCCATCTGAGGGCCGCCTGTCCATCAGAGGTCTTGTGCCCAAGTCCATCTAAGTCTTGCTACTGTTGACAATCACTCATCACTCCAGAGGCAATGGAGACGGTCCATTGGCTCTCAATCTCCCCCTTGATGAGTGCATTGTCAACACCTTCTACCTATAACCTGAAATAGAACAAAGACAAAAAGAAAAGCGTAAAACAGAAAAGAAGAAGAAAAGAAAAAGTTGCTCAAGATGCCCAAAAGCAAAACACAAGCAGAAAAGGGCAAACTGAGACAACAAAAATAAAGCCAAAGATAGACCACCTAAGACAAGGGAAACTGCTCAACGCAGTCGATCAAACTAAAGCATGACCCTTCAAGAAAGAGGCAAACCAACTCAACACAGTCATGCTAAGGCAAAACATCGGCTCCTCCAGAAAGAGGCAAAAGGCTCAATGCACCGATGCAAGAGCATGCTAAAAGTTCAAACTCCCCCTCAACTAGATCACTACAGAGTTCTCCCCCTTGGTCCATGAACACACTTCTCCACACATAAGTCAACACTTCTCCCCCTTGTTGACAATGGACACATCAAGGGTTCATAGAACTCAACTTCCCCTGAAATGGACAACTCCCCCTCAAAATATGCCATGAAATGCAGGAAGTGTACCATGAATAGCTCAGTAGGGATGAAAAGCTAGTAAATACAAGTTCTAGCATACAGAGCAAGTGAGGGCAAGGAAGCATGCAATGTAGCTCAATTGAATCTATCATATACAGATCAGGAGCATGTTTTTCAGGTTTGTCGAAAGGTGCAGGCTACTGGACTGGCTTCTTGCCTGAAGGCTTAAGCACTTCCTTCACAATCTTATCCATCTTAGCCTGTGGTGGCTTAGGTGTCCAGTAAGACTTTCTTGGGGCAGCCTTGGGAGGCTCATGGTAAACCCCATCAATAGTAGTATCAGGCTGGGGAAAGGCAGTCTTGAGCTTAATTGGGGCACTCTTCTCACCCGATGTATTACACTCTCCCAACCCAAGTCCACTCTTGTCACCGTCTTCACTCTTGCTTCCCTCTATAATCATCCTAAGCTGAGGCTCTCTAGCATACATCCAGCTTAGCACCTCTCTCAGCCTACAGTTGTCCTCTTCAAGGACCAACTTCTCCTCTCTCAGATCCTCCAGAACTAAAGTCTGGGCAGCATAGGTGTTACAGTCTAGAGAGAGAATAGAGGGAGCAAACTTCTCTAACTTCTTAATGGTGGCATCCCTGTCCACCAACATCAACCTCAAAGTGAGACAGTTCTCACATGTATCAAGGGGTGCTGAAAGCACCTCAAGATCAGCTCTCACCTGCTCAAGCTCACTCCTCAAAGTAGGACAGACCATGCATGCACCCAAAAGCGTGGGTCTAGCCCTAAGTTCTTCCAACTCCTTGAGCTATCCCTCATACTTCACCTTCAGTTCAGTAATGTCAACAGCTAGGTGGGGACACATCTCACACTCAGGCTCATCACTAACAATAGGCTCATCCAGTTTAGACTGGAGCTTGCCTAACTCTAACTTTAACCTATCCATCTCCTCTACCTGATGAGCATACTTGCTCTTCTGCTCGCAAATCTCTCTCATCAAAGACTCACAGGTAGGGCACTCAAACTCACTAGGCTGGGCTGTCACTCTCTTTAGCCTCTCAATCTCAGCTAAAGCATTAGCCAACTTGGTTTTCTGCTTTTGCAGCTTCTTGGCTGCCTTCTCCAACATTCTGTCTTGGGCTTTCAACTCATGACTATTGGCCTCCAACATGTCAAGAATCTCAGCTTGTCCAGGAGTTACCTCTTCATCGGAGGAGTCATTGTCGTTGCCCTTGTCGTTCTAGTCCTCAAGCGCCATAGAGCAAAAGGATCTCCTGTGCATCTTGTGCTGGCGCTTGGACTTGGTGGAGACGAAGTAGAGTCTAACTGGGCCGCCTTGATCTCTCCTCTTGTCCTAACCTAGCAGCCAAGAGCCATTCTAATGACCTGGCTTGGACCTATTTATACCCTAGTGCTGATTAGGCAGTTTTGTACTTAGGTCCCTACAACTAGACAAACCCTAAGGACTCAAACGAAAGATTACAAGGTATTTCGGGATGGACGACCACGATGAAGTCTTGATCTTCGTAAGTTCCACGCAATCCTCGGATGTTCTCCACGTGGCCAATAGTCCAATCCATGATTCCGCCCCCGGTTTTGAAGTCAGAAACTGGGAAACTTTAGAAAGTCTCCGCCTAGGCCAGATTTGGCCCATCTTCTCTATCTTGGCGAGTCGTGGCCCAACTCACCAAGGCTTGGGTAGCTTGGGTGGCAGTTTTGAGCCGAAGCCACCAAAGCCTCCCTCACTCGGGTTGGAGCATCGCGATGGTGCCCGGCATCCCCTGTCTATCGGGCCAGCCTCGCAGTCCTTCGGAGGACTTAATCCTGCCAGTCACCGTGCCACTCCTCCGTGTACCAATCTCCCATGGCCGACAGACTGCTGAGCATGAATCATGTCCTTCGGAGGACTTTCTTCTCCATCTACCGCCAATCCATCAGAGGGCCTCCTGTCCATCGGAGGTCTTGTGCCCAAGTCCATCTGGGTCTTGCTATTGTTGACAATCACTCATCACTCAAGAGGCAATGGAGCCGGTCCATTGGCTCTTAGTATGCACCTTTGATACGTGGCCCCGGTGTTCTTCAGTCCAAATGACATCGTCTTTTAGCAATATGCCCCGTATGGGGTGATGAAGGAGGTCTTTTCTTCGTCCTCATTTGCTAGAGCTATCTGGTGGTAGCCTGAGTAGCAGTCGAGGAAGGACAGTGTTGACGTCTCTTTAGCGTAACAGATTTTACTCCGCAAGTGCACGGAGATTCACTGTAGCCTTTTCACTTAGAGTATTCCGAGTATCGTAAAATCCATAGGGAAGCGGTAGGCCAGAGAGTGTAATTGAATATACTCAAGTCGAAATAACGGTAAACTCAGATAAATTATACCAGCTAGGAGTAACAGGGGTAAACGTGATAAAGATAGGTGTATGGTGGGAGAGATAAGTCTATCAAAGCTATCCGTAGAAAATGTATAGTTGCCTGGGAGGACAACGAGTGAGATAAAGTCACCAAACTCTATTGGCTATCCTGTGAATAACTAAGAAACTGAATTAACAGGCCAGGGTCTTGCGTTGAGCGAAATTCTAGAGTCTCGAGGGTACCAGGGGTAGATAGTTAGTCCTGAAGGAGAGTCTAGCTGACACCTATGGGCTACCCAAACGACTGGGCTTGGACTACACAAGGCACACCACACGCTGTCACCGAGTGGGGCAACCAAGCAAAGCTGCGTGGAGAGGATGGCACGCTATAAACGTGTTCAAGTGGAGCTTGAACAACGATAGATCGTCCTTGATCAGAGGAGAGGATCTAGCCAGAGCCTAGCGTCTAAGTCTAGGGTTGAGTTATAGCACCGGCAAGAATAACAAGAATTGAATAACAAAATTAAACACAACCTATGCCTAGTAAGTAGTGCAAAGAAAGGTACACCACACTCGCAGGAGATAGACTTAGAGTAAAATATAACTGAAATTATATTGAAGATAAGCTGAATCCAAAAGATACAAGAGTTTTACCACAGACTCGAAGATAACTCCAGGAGACTCCGAGGACAAAGCTCGACTCAACTCTAACTCCTAGGACTATCCTAACTACTAAGGGAATAATGTAGCACTCTAAGATAGAACTTGAACTCAATTCCACACCTTTACAAATGAGCTCTCGGGGCCTATTTATAGTCTAGAGAGTGAGGGGGGTATTTATAGACACACTAGGTCAGTGGGGGAGTGAAGTCGGTGGCCGGGCGGCCACCCCCTATGGCCGGGCGGCCACCCCCTATGGCCGGGCGGCCACAGGATTCACCGACCTTAGTGATCCGATGCTTGATTTTGCTCCCTCGTGTCAGTTGGCGGTTGAAGCGGTTGGCGGTTGAATCAGTTGGCGCACGTGAAAAATGTTGCCGAGGGATGGCCGGGAGGCCACGTGTCTTTCCCCGGTTCGTTGCATGTTTGTTCCCTCGGATCCTTGACGTCACTAATCCTTGTTCCAACACCTTTTGACCGTTAGATATGTTGGATGCTCTCATGTATGGTTGGATCTTCATCGTTTTGTGTTTGTTTGCATGTAGGATCGAAGACGTGGCAACTGAGGTGATCTTGAGATCATGCCACATGGCCGGGGGCCACTTGTGTAGTGGAGGGTGGCCGAGCGGCCACCCCCCATGGCCGAGAGGCCATGGTGTTTTCACCATTGTTGCCCATCATTGATGTTTGATGTGTTTTCAACCATTTTGTGTGTATATTGGTACCTGTATCCAAATATTCTTGTACATCCCGTGGAACTCATTAGTAATAAGGGTTAGTCCAAATATTTTACATGTTTCGCTTCATTTTGTGGATAATTGACTTTTGATGTCGTGAGATTACGACCGTCAACACCCCCCAAGCTTAGACCTTTGCTCGTCCCTGAGCAAAGCTAAGACTGACAGTGGATCAAGAGTTGCTACAATATCTAAGATGAAGGAAAATTCTTATATGCAACTCAATACTCAAACTTTTGCCCCAAGCAGTGAAATAATTGAAGTTTACCTCGTGTAATACCTGTGGTGCATATTTTTGCTTAACTTGCCTTGGGAGGTTAGGAGACAACAACTTTTGTTGCAAGAGTGACTATGACTCATTCTTTTTGGATGTTCTTCTCAGGTGTTTTCAAGATTTTCAAAATCAAAGAAGCTTCCCCAAGGTACTCTCGATAACTCAAAAGTGTTTCCTCACCATGGGTCGTGATGTTGGCTAACATTTTCCTACACTAAGGCCTTTGTGGAGCTTTAGGTGGGGAGAATGTGGCACACTTAGAATGTTTATTTTGCTAAGCCAAAGATTGGACCAAAGAGTATACTCTATCACTTCTTCTATTTGATCACTGGAGTATGAGTGGTGGCACAAGGGTGTCTCCTTCTCTTGATTTTCATCCCTTTGTAGCCTTTTATAGATTTGGAGGGGATATGGAGCTTTCATTTATTTTTGCCATGCTTGAACTTGCATGCTTTTCTTTTTGCCATGCATTTGCATGCATTTTTCTTTCTTTTTGCCATGCCTTTGCATGCTTTTGTTTTTAGCTCCATACCCTTACTCCTTGAGATTTGAAGGCTAGGGGACTATGAGAAGTATTTGGAGAGTTTTTGGTGGATGCAAAGTCCGGAATGGATCACTTGCATTTGATTTTGTACTCCAGCTATCAACAGAAGATGATATTTCTACTCAATGAGACTCAAAATTTGACAGAGCTCAAAACATCTCTGAGAAGCTCTTTGTAGTGGTTAGAACATATGAAGCATTTTTGGCTCTGGTAGGAATTTCATCCAAGGGGAGCTTAATTTAGTCATTTTCAAAATAAAGACCTGAGATATTTATCTTACTAGGAACAAGAAAGAATCATCCCACATTTAAGTCATATCATGTCTCTCAACAACTTAGGCTTGTTATCACAAATGGCATCCACAAGATAGGACCTTTGGTTTGCTTCTTTTTATTCACCAACGTGGTCTAAGCTAAGCATAAGTTGTCATGCAAGAATTAAACCATTCACTTGATAGAGAAACTATTCATCATTTCCAAAATGAAGCTAGCATGTGAATTGATCATTTAAGCATGGGAGTTATTTAACATTTTTTTATAACTGAAATTTAAACTAACTTAAACTTAAGCAAACTAGAATTTAAAGATACAACGGGCACTACTCTCATGATGGGGCAGAACATATGTTTGGTGAGACATAGCTGCCTTAGGAAAAACGCGTAGATGCACAAAGGAGTGGGTTGGCACACTTACCTTCCATTTGTTGGGTCTCTCCCCCAAGCTTCAACAAAGCTCAGTCAGGATAGAAACCTCTTCAGTTGTAGTACATGAGGTTCTGCTCTTGCATGCGGTCTACCGTCGCCCTTGTCTCCATGACCATGTTGTGGGTGGCTCCTTGTTGGTCTTGTATCTGGTTGAGGCTGTCCATCATCCCCAAGGTGCGATGCTCTTGGAGATCCAATCTATCGAAGATGGCGTTGAAGTTTCCTCCATAGCCTTTGTTGGTATATCGTGCAGATCTAGATGGGCCTACTCCATGACCATAAAATTGCTCACCTCCGCCGTAGTTGTTTGATGGTGTCGTATGTATTGAGGGTACGACGGAGTCCCAAGTGCTTGGCCACAACTTTTGATGGCTTCCCTAGGCGGGTGTGCCTCCCTGGTAGGAGGGTCCAGCACCAGGATGGGCCCATGCAGGTTTGGTTCCTAGTTCCTGTGCATCTTCGTATGCCTTGCGGATTTTCTCTTCTGCTCATCGTCATTGGGCGCGAGTCATAACTCCAGAGACACTATTTCTTGCCGGTTCAGGTTCAGGCTCCATCTGCATGGTTAGTGTTCTCATATAGTACAATTTGAACTACGGTGCTGGGAGCGGTAGCTCAAAATCGCAGCCTCTATATGTCATGGAGTACCTTCCCTGTGTGTCCTTTTTCAAAAAGTGTGCATGGATGAAATGTGACTAAGTGACCACGCGTGAAGGGTCATTAGGCATGAAAGATACAGAAGCGTTTGCTAACACTCCCAACCCATTGGCGATCCTTGTCACGAATGATGTGATCAAGATGGTGCTGCTTGTGTTGGCTAGTCCTTGCCAATGATGGATCATGCTAATAATGGGGGCAAACCTCTGCCTTTTCCACATGGCATAGAGGCACCTAACATCCTCTACTGTGACACAACGGGTATCATCCCGTGGGAAATCGACCATGGTGAGCCAGCAGGCTAGGAACCGCATAGTGGGGTGCCTAATGTTTGTTATGCTCTTTTTCCTTAGGGCATCTGGGCCAACTAATTCTTTCCAGAACTCTACTAAATTGAAACCTGTGGGATCCTCAGCTATCGAGCATTGTGGCGAAAAGTCCAACAGGTTGCTAAATTGACGCAGTGTAATCTCATAATCTGTATTAAAGAGTTGGAGCCAAACAAATGTACCTTCCCTTTGGGTGTCAGTGCAGAGCGTCATGAGGAATTCTTTGGTGAGGAGGACGATTCCTCCTTCTGGAATTTCTGTAAAGCTCCCCCATCCGATGGCTTGGAACACCTCATCGAACTCATTCCACATGCTGGTGTTGACAAAGAGGTCGTCGTCAAAGCATTTGGTCTAGGTGTAAGACTTTTGATGCAAAAACCTTAACACCTTAGCCTCATTTTGACTATGTGGTACGAGCTGTGAGTCGAGGAGTAGCACTGGCCGGTGGCTGGAGGATGTGTGAAACTCCTCCGGCTCTTCTGTGCTGATGGACATCCTCTCGTAGGCAGCATGCCTGCATGCCGGACCAGAACCCTCAGAGGACGACCAGCGGATGTGCTGTCCCACCTTGCTCATGGCCTTCTTCGCCTTCTTGAGCGTGCGGTTCATCCTGCAAGATAGAGCAAAAACACAAAATACCCGAAGGATAGACGACAAGAGAAATTAGCATTAGCGGGTTAGTTGTCTATATAACAGTGTCCTTGTGGGGGCAAAGCCTCCACAAAACGTTCTTGTTTTTGGTCAAAGCAATGAGAGAGAGAGAGCCTAAATTTTATTTAGCTACATAAAATTTAATGGAGCACGAATTTTAACTAAGCAAAAGAGCTTAATTAAACTCTAAGTGAGAGATTAGAGGGGAAGAAGTGTTTGCAGTGTGTTGCTGCTTGGTGCACTAGACAAGGGAGGTAGGGGAGTGTATTTATAGGCAAACGGGAGGTAGCAGGGGGCTAGGCGGCCACTACCCTGGTCGAGCGGCCATGGCTTTGCCGCTTGCACGCGCGTGAATAGAAAGAGGGAGGAGACGAGATGCTGCATGCGCCGAAAGAGGTACAGAGGGGGGCCGGGCGGCCACAGCCTTTGGCCGGCCGGCCACACGAGGTGCCGTGCACCCTTGCTCTAGGAAAGGAGGTAAAGGGAAAGAAAAAGAAAAGAAAAAGATAGAAAGGAAAAGGAAAAGGAAAGAAAAGAAAAAGAAAAGGGAGAGGAAAAGAAAAAGGAAAAGAAAAGGAGGGAAAAGAAAAGAAAAGATGAAAGGATGGGGGGCAGGGGCTGCTGCCCTGCGCAAATAAAAAGCAAAAGAGGGGCAGGGGCCGGTCGGCCGGCTACCAAAGTTTTTTTAGTGCAAAAATAAAGGTAAGAATTAGGGGCTAAATAAAATATGCATGACGAAAATTAAATATGCAGTGGGATTTGGAATTGAAATTTCGGCGAAAAATAAAGATGCCGTCGAATGGTAATTGCCAGTTTACCTGTTGGCGAGGGCAGCCCATTTCTTGCCCTTTGGGGTTTTGTCGGCCCTAAAGCTGGGGGTTGCCTTTCTTTGTGCTCTATTTCCTCTACGCCGCCTTGGTGTAGTCAAATTGTTCTCGGCAGTCGACCTTATTTTCAGGGGCCGCATTCACTTGCCACTTCGGCGTAGTCGATCTGCTCTCGGCGTCGACTTCATTTTCGGGGGCCTTCTTTATTTGCCTTTTTGCCATGATCAAGTTGTTCTTGGCCGTGTTCACAAGAGCTTTGCCTCCTGGTGCAGGGCTAGGCTTGCCATGACTTGTCTCTTGTCTTCTCGATCTTTTGCTTTGCATTGCCCTCTCATACTTTTTATGTTGGATCTCAGCCTCAATTTTCAAGTTTCTCTTCATGAATGCAATGAGGCTGTCCTCCTTAGAATTTGTGTTGCTGGTCCTGGCCTTGACCTCGGGTGCATTCTTTTGAGCCTGGCACTTGAAGGTATGCACCTTGTTGCATCGTTCCATTTTAGGCTTGAAGGCGAAAGTTTCCTTCTTGCCATTTATGTTCAGGTGAACCTTTCCTACCCCAACATCGATAGTCGCTTCAGCGGTGCTCAAAAACAGGCGCCCAAGGATGAGCGGAGTTTTTGAGTCAATCTCCATATCCAGTACCACGAAGTCCACTGGAATAAGGAAATTTTGGATTCTCACCAGAACATTCTCTGCGACTCCCTCGGGGTAACGGACGGATTGATCCGCGACCTGTAGGCACATAGCTGTGGGAGCAAGTGCGGCATGATTCAGCTTGTCGAAGATGACCTTCAGCATTACGCTGACACTGGCTCCAAGATCGCACAGCGCTTGGTCAAAGTGCTGGGTTCCAATCGAGCATGAGATGGTTGGGCTCCTAGGGTCCTTTTTATTGAGTATAGCTACGCTACACTCCTCTGTTAAATGCACAATTTCCGTTGATGGTAGGGGTTTCTTGTTGTTGAGGATGTCCTTTAAGTACTTTGCATATCTCGGTACCTACATAGCATCTAGCAAGGGTATGTTCACATATAACTTCTTAATGACCTCAGCGAAACTTACTATATTGTTCATCAGTGGCAGCCTTCTTGTTTCGTGGAGGGAATGACAGCACCATTGTATCATAGAATTCATGGGGTAAATGTTTCGATGCTGGCTTTTCCTCCTTCCCAGGTGTATCTTCTTCTGCGATCTTGTCTTCAGACTCGGCTGTTTTCTCCTGCTCTTTACCTGCATGACTAGGGGCTAGAGGGTCCTGTATGGACTTTCCTCCCCTAGTGGTTACTGCATTTATGTGCTCCTTGGGAGGAGCTTCAGGTTGCCCAGGCAGCTTACCCGCATTTGGGTTAGGTAAAGCAGGAGCCAACTGAGCTATTTGCGTTTCGATCATTTTAGTGAAGCTAAGTTGGTTTTTCATAGCACTATTCAAAGTTTCCATTTGTAACGAGATAGATTCAAACATCCTATCATTAGCATGGAACTTTTTACTAATGCAATTATTCATAGCTTTTTGATCAAAACTATTGTTTTTAGGAAACTGCTGTGAATTTCTAGAAGAGTTACCTTGTCCGGAGAAAGGGTGATATGGTCATGGGTTCCATCTTGGTTGAGGACGATTCCCGTTGTTGAAGCTGTTGGTATTGTTACCGATGGAGTTTGCGTCTTCAGATCGCATCTCGGGGCAGCTGTTCCCCGAGTGCCCAGTATTCCCACAGACTTCACAAGTCATGTGAGAATCAAGAGCTTGGATCGAAGCGGCTTCTGGAGTGTCATTTAGCTTCTTCAAGAGTAGGTCCATCTTTGCGATGAGCATGTCCGCTCTCTCAATCTGATGGATGCCATGGGATCGGGTACTAGACCTCTCTTCTCTCCATCCTTGATTGGTGGTCATTTTCTCAATTAAGTTTTTGGCCGCCGAAATGCTCAAGGAGAGGAAGGATACTCCAGCGGCTGCATCCAGGCGTTCTTGTGCTAAGCGGTGAAGCCCATGAAAGAATCTCTGAATAATTAGCCACTCTTGCATGCCATGGTGAGGGCAGGCTGTGATGTACTCCTGGAGTCTCTCTCAGGCCTCCTCAACGGTTTCATCAGTGAGCTGTTGAAAGCTCGATATCTTGTTCCTCAATGCGTTAGTTTTCCCTAGCGGGAAATACTTCGCAAGAAATGCATCAGAACATGCGTTCCACGATGTTAGTGTTGCACGGTTGAGGTAGAACCACTGTTTTGCCTTCCCAACAATAGAGAAAGGGAAGAGACGAAGTTTGACCGCGTCCGGTGATGCTCCTTTCATGTTGAACATGCTGCAGATCTCTAGAAATTGCTGCAAGTGATTGTTGGCATCTTCCGTAGCTAGTCCGCAGAAAGGGATAGCTTGAACCATATGGATCACTCCCAGCTTGAGTTCGAAGTTCTCCCCCACTTGAACTTTAGGTCCCGTAAGGATGTTGTTGCCCATCTTTGATGTTTGATGTGTTTTCAACCATTTTGTGTGTATTTTGGTACCTGCATCCAAATATTCATGTACATCTTGTGGAACTCATTAGTAATAAGGGTTAGTTCAAATATTTCACATGTTTCGCTTCATTTTGTGGATAATTGACGGTTGATATCATGAGATTACGACCGTCAACGGACAGTAGAGTACATCCTGCTATGGAGTCCACCAGCTAGTGGATGCGAGGCAGGCCGAAGGGGTCCTTCTGGCAGTGTTTGTTGAGCTCTGTAAATCAATGCACATCCTGCACTCTTTGTTGTTCTTTTTTAAGACAAGTACAGGATTGGCTAGCCACTCAGGGTGGAACACTTCTCTAATGAAGCCGTCCGCTTTGAGCCGTGCTACCTCTAGTCTAATGGCCTCCTTTTTGGAAAGACTGGGTGCAATCCGACCCTCCTTATGGAGCAATCAGCCTGGGTCGCGGACCCACGGCTGGTGCTACATGCCTACATGATTCCTAGCACAGGGTGCAATCCGACCCTCCGTATAAGCACTCGATCCAGGCCTCATGGATCTCAGTTAGTGTCACTCGACCACATATTCCCATCCCTGAACAACATCCAAGTCACTCGAACTCATAACCCGTGTTATTCCTGGGGTGCCCTCGAGCCCCTATTGCAACCCTTGGCTCATATGGGCATTATTTCGTATTTTTCGATAGAATAATCAAATCTAACCCGAGCAACTGACCTCAGGGTGGTAGACTCATCTTATGCCAATCAATGCTGTATCTATACTCTGTGTCTACATAGGAAGTCGTCCCCAATGACAAGTTCAGGCGAATAACTTGATTGATTCATTAAGCATCTGCATCAGCACCATTACATGGATCGAAGGAAGCTCAAAAACAGAAAACAGGCCTATGGCGATAGGACAAGACTTCATGCTACACAGTTTGCCAGTGTAGAAGAAAGGAGTCACAACACCTAGGGCAAGGAAGGCAGACATGAGATCAAAACCTCACAAGTGCCTTGGTAAAGGGGTGGGCAGACCTCCAGTGCAACATTTTGAAGATTTGGCCCCAAACTCCACAGAAGCATCAGGAGACTGTGGTCAGAACTACTCGTCGGACCTACACCATTATGATGGCATGGAATAAAACAAGCAGCAACCCCACAGCGGCCTAGGTGGAGATGACCACGTTAGGAGTCTCTTCCATCCTAACTCAGTCTCTCTTTTGCGTTCATGTGGGCTTTGGGACTCTCTTACATCCTGAGCTTGCTATCGTCTACAAAGCAGACCAAGGCTAAACAAAGAAGGGCTTTGGAGGCAGACGAACTCATCTCGACAAGCGTAACATCAAGGCTGGTGCCTCAACCCAAGGTGGGGCAAAGGCTATTTATAGCAGTAAGGTCGAGATCTGGTGGGAGACACTTGGCATGGGTTATCACAACAATCATAGTAATGCGGTCGAATAAATACATACAGTGGTGATAGGGACAAGGATAGTGCATTAATTGCGGTACTGGTGCCAGTTGGCAAGCATGCCATTACTTCGTCTCAGAAGCATTCAAGTCAAGGGACCACATCCACTAATATAGAGTAAAGGCAACTTTGTCCTACTGACATGCAAGTGGTAACATTCAAGTCATGAGCATTATCCTACAGTACCACAGGGCTCGGTAGTTATAGATAGTGAGTCACCGATGATTATCCTACGACTACAATGCTAACTCTTCTACAGATCGAGATCATCAACAAGTTTGCCAGCTACAGTTTCATCTTCAACACTATAGTTAACAAACTCATCATCGCCTACATTAAATGTTACATCCTTCAGTCAACTCATCAAGCTCCAAATCAGTCCTGGCTACCTTGAGCAGAATCAATCCCCGCTTCAAGATGGTCTTTACCTTCTCCCGAAGGTACTGACTGCGTGTCTGGCACTATTGTCTGCATCCGTTCATCGAGTGATTGAGGAGTTCTGGTTCTGGAGCGCATATGTTCATCGCAATGCCTAACGACGATACTAAAGACTTAAGGAGGTCCTTCATCTTTGTCAGAGTGCTTTTCAGCTTCTCACAGTTGGTCTTGCAGATCCTCATAATTTTGGCTAACCAAGTTCAGTTCCTCGGATTGCTACCTTTGGGCTTGTTCTGATTCCTTGAGCGCACTCTTTGTGGCATTCAACACCTTGTCAAGGTCCCGGTTCTTCTTTTGTATTTCGACTCGAACATTGTCAGCCTTACTCAGCTCAGCGGTCCTCTTTTCAAGCTCTTCCCGAGTCAACCTGTGGCTGATCTCAAGAGTGGTCAAGGAATTGGTGGCTTCACGGAAGGATTTTTCATAGCCATCACACGACTCCTATAGCATACTGATTTCATTATTCAGCCAGGTGACCTCCGCCTGGTACTGCAGTGTCTCCTCCTGTGGATCAGTACATCTTATAGGATTCTGTGAGCAAAGAATATGCAAGTTGGGTTTCTTGACGAGTTACCTCATGCCCTTTCTTCTCTAAATCAAGCTTCCTCTGCAAGTTTGTGGCAGCATCTCGGGCCTCATCTCTCTTAATTATAGCATTTCGATATGCTATCTCACGCCGGGATGCAGCTTCTTCTAAATCAGCAATCCTCTTAGCAACAACTGCATGATAATCACATCATACGCAACATATGGAGCACACGGCACAATTTCAAATAACTGCAACAAGGCACTTACCAGTAGCATCAGCAGCATGGGCAGCCTTTAGCTCTGCTATTTGCTGACGAAGCAGCATGGGGTCAGACTCAAGGAAAGGACTCATCTTCTCGCGGAGCAATAATCCTTGATTCAACCATTCCTGACCAAAATTGCAGAAGTCAGCACCAATGAGTCGGTGACCACATGTGCACAATAGGCATAATAGCTTACCTCAAATGCAGCACGAGGGGTCGAGTCAGTTGGTAGCACGGCCAACTAACGATCAGCACCTCGCGTATCGGCTACAGATGAGTCGACAGCAGTCTTGACAACGTCGGGCAAAATCGGGGAAGATGCACGGGGGCTAGCAATGCCCTTCGCAGTGTCTTGTGTCATCACCGTATCACTCTGAATTAGTTTCTCTGATGAGTGAATGCCCAGGTGATTTGTGGTCTTTAGAGACTCGTTCGCTTGAGTCGTATTGATTGGGGTCTTTTTTGAGTGATCTCGTGCTCTATCAGCGCCACTGGCCTCAGCTACGTTGGCTTCTTGACTCATCTGAGCACCAGTCATTGTAAAGGCATCACCCAATATATACCCTTCAATGATTCATTCTCGGAGGCTTGAGCAGTGTTGACTTGCTGTCTCTCTCTGGTAGTCTTGCTCGGAGACTTCACCGGCGTGCTCTCGGTGTCAGAACGAGGCGAGGTACCTCGAGGGCTTGCTCGGGAGCTGTTGGTCAATAAGCTTGGCTTTGAGCTGGACCCGTCAGTCAGTATTGAAGCTGAAGGCCTAAAGTCATCACATAAGTCTTAATGGTCGTTACAAACGGAATAAAAAAACGGTTATCGCAAGGAATTCGCATGATAATACCTGGTTCGCCCTGACCTGTCTTCAGAGGTAGGACTAAACGGGAAGTCCCAGGCTTTCATATACTCATCCAGGTTGGATAAATCCAGCACCTCTTTGGTAGCAGTTAGTAGCTGAGGCGAGGGTGGGGCTATCTCCTGATCATGATGTCTTTTCGACCTACGCTCTCGGCGTTTTAACGGAGATTCGTGCTCTTCTTCATCATCCTCATTCATCTAACTGTTCCAGTCAATATGACTGAAGTCGACATCACCTAATGAGCTATCAAACTTTGTCCTCTTACTTGACTGCTCGTGTTGCGGGGATGAGTCGGTCGGACTGGCGTCAGTTTTTCTCCTTCGGGTCATGACAGATTTCGAAACCTTCATCTTTGTACGTGATCGTTTCGGGACAATTGGCACCACTGTATTCTCCTGAGCAGCAATTGGCTTCTTGGTGGGTGTGTCTGTTGTGCCTGTACCCTCATCCTCGGGGGCTTCTTCCAAATCTTCATCGGCATCATCTTCAACTTCTTGAGTCGGACGACGACGCACGATGAACGTTGACACCTCGTTATTCCGTTCACCCAAGGCAACAGCTACAAGAGCCTCAATTTCCTGTCCTGTTAGCTCAGACTCTCACTTTAACATGGTGTCTTGTGCTGTGGAGGATCCGACAGGAATTTGGCTATACGACTCTGCAAGTATAAATGGAAGACCTCTTTATTCTTTGCATCATGAATCAACTAGCAGTTCAGATATTCATCATAACACGTAAACACTTACCGATGGAATGGGGCGCCAAGCAGAGTACGGTTGCGGAGCCCCTTCGTTGAAAATATCACCTTTCAGCATTAACCCTACTAAAAAACGGACCTCTTGCTCAGTAATCACTCGGGTGGTTTCCCGTGTAGGGTCGCTCGAGCCAACATACAAGTATGCTGGATAAATCCTGTCTTTTAAAGATTGAATGCATCGGAAAGTGAAATCAATAACTACAGCCTTGGCAGTCAATCCTTGGCTCTTCAAGGTGGCAATCTTCTTCAGTAGCAAATCAACCTCAACACTCTCTTCTGGCGTTGGTGCCTCTTCCCAACTAGGCAGCTTGGTATCAGGCTATTGCCCTGATCGAGCTAGGAGAGAGCCTCTATGGTTTTCCATAATGAACCACTCAGAATGCCATCCTCGTTGCTATCTTTGAGGGGAATGTCAAGGTACACTGCTTTTGCACCCTCGACGCAACTCTAGACTAGCACCTCCTACTACTTGCAAAACTCCACCACTAGTACCGGGCTTGCAATGATACAAGTACTTCCACAAGCCGAAATGTGGCACTATTCTGAGGATAGATTCACACAGGTGCATGAACATGGAGATTTGCAGAATGAAGTTGGTTTCAGATGGGTCAGATCAATGGAATATAAGTGAAGGAGGCCTCTAAAGAAAGAACACACGGGCAATCCCAGGCCACGAACAAAGAATGGAGCAAATACTACTGATTGATGAGTATCTTCAGTAGGGTCCCCTCCCCCTCACAGCTCCTCCATCCTCCTAAGTCTTGGGCAGGGAGAACACCCATCTCAACCAAGCGAGCTAGGTTGGATTCAGAAGAAGTTGACTTATGGAAAGCGAGAAATGGAGAGGGGATTCAGTGATTCTCGTCATGCGGAAGCCCTGCGGTGGTGCTGCCGCTGCTCACTGGCGGTATCCTTCTTGGGAGCCATTATTATGCAGAACCTCACTCTTGGGGGAAGGGTAGGGAACTCTTGTGAATTCTTGGGCGCAAGCACAAATGGCGGCAGAAGCAGTTAAGGGAAGAATGAAAGGGGGCTCAAGTAAATGGAACCGTTAAGGCTTTAGACCTCTTATAACCCTAACAACGTCCGATAAACATAATGGTTTCTTTAACGGAGTTAGCCCGCAGAGGGATCTGTTATGAATTTCTGTTCATAAGTCGGAAGGATCAACCATCTTTTAAGTCGGTTAGTGCAGCTTGTTCTCGATGTACATTGATCTATGGGCATGATCGCGTGCACACGGTGCGGCGGCATGTCGTGGATTGTAACAAGCGATTAGGTAACGTACAATGAGCTACACGAATATCGATCTACTACATGAAGCACATATACATAAACAGATCGATAACCATGCAAGATAACTGATGGATCTTGTTGACGGTCGTAATCTCACGATATCCACCATCAATTATCCACCAAATGAAGCAAAGCATGTGAATAAAAATGGACTAATCCTTACTACTAATGAGCTCCACTAGTTGTGTATAAATATTTGGTTGCAGGTACGGAAATTCACGTAAATTGGACGAAACATGGACTATATATGATGATGGGCTGAAATGGGGAAAATCCCATGGTTGGCCAACCATGGCCCAGGTCGGCTAACCACCCTTAGGTCAGCCAACCACCTAGCAAAGGTCGGCCGACCCTCCTTGGTCTGCCTGGCCACTTGCTAGGGTCGGCCAACCACGTGGCAGGTCGGCCGACCACCTCACCAAGGGGGTTTTGACTCCACTTCATCCCTGCATGCAAGAAAACACAAAGAGATGTTAATCCAACAATTGTACCAAGCATCCGAGGAATCCAAGGGCCGAAAGACCATCAAGACAAGGAATCCGTGTGAGGAGGCATGCTGCCAATCAGGGCAAGACACATGGTCAGCCGACCTTGTGCATGGTCAGCCGACCTCCCAAGTTCCACATTCTACACGTGCATCAACTATCCCAACCGCCAACCGACGTGAGGAGGCAAGATCAAGCCGTTGGATGGCCAAGTCGGCGGATCGGGTGGTCGCCTGACCATGGGGCTAGGTCGGCCAACCCCCTGCATGGTCGGCCGACCACTGACTTCGCCCCTCAACTGACCTCAAGCCACCTACAAGTACCCCCTCCTGGTTGTAGACTATAAATAGGCCCTGTGAGCTCATTTGTAAGGGTGTGGAGAAGTTGAGAGCTTCATTCTACCTTAGAGAGTGCCATTTCCACATCTTAGTAGTTAGGATAGTCTTGGGAGTTAGAGTGAGTTGAGCTTTGCCTCGGAGTTCTCAGAGATATCTCTGAGTCTGCGGTAAAGTTCTTGTATCTTTGTACTCTTATCTTCAGTATAATATATTTATGCTTTACTTTATTTCTATCTCTTGCAAGTGTGGTGTACCTTTCTTTGCATACTTGCTAGGCTTAGGCTGTGGTTATCTTGGTTAGTCAAGTCCTGTTATTCTTGCCGGTGCTATAATCCAACCTGTATGCCAGGCTCTGGTTAGGTCCTCTCCTCTGATCAAGGACGATCTATTGTTACTCAAGCTATGCTTGAGTACGTTTATAGTGTGTCCATCCTCTCCACGCAGATTTGCTTGGTAGCCCCTACTCGGTGACAGCGTGTGGTGTGCCTCTGTAGTCCTAGGCCCGTTCATTCAGGAGGCCCGTAGGTGATAGCCGGGTTCTCTTTCGGTGGTCAACTATCTACCCCCTGACCCCTCGAGGGCGTCGGAATTTCGGTCGACGTGAGACCCTGACTTGTTACTTGGGTTTCCTTAGTGAACCACGACATAGTCTTTGCAGCCGAATAGAATAGAGTTTGGGAACTTTTTCTCACTCGTTGTCCTCCCAGGCAACTATACCTCTCTACGTGTATCTTAGGTAGTTTATTTACTTCTTCACCATACACTTATCTTTACCAAACTTACCCTTAGCCTAGATACTAGTTGGTACATTTAGTAAAGTACGGTGACTTCGATTTGAGTTTATCCAATGATACACTCTCGCCTTCCGCTTCCCTGTAGATAAATACGATACTCGGAATACTCTGGGTGAAAGGCTACAGTGGTCTCTGTGCGCTTGCGGAGTAAAACCTGTTAAGGCTAAGAGACGCCAACAAGCTTTTCTGGTGCCATTGCCGGGGAAGCAATAGGCTAGAGCTATAATTGATAATCTCTTTTCAAACCCCGTGTCTTTATAAAAATACCAACTAGTCTTTAGCAGGCTCACTTGTCTCTGTTGTTTTTGTTGTGGATGCAACAGAAGGGTGTATGACCGGTTACGACCTACCGGTAAACTTCCAAAATAATCCAGAGGCCTTGCTCAGAAGAGTCCGTCCAAAGACTGTTCACGGGACAGAGACTTGTACCGACGGAACTTGAATCATTTGCATCAACGAGTCGCACTCCATTCACCAACATCATGGCTGAAAAGACCATCCGTGAGTTGTCCATTCCCTCCAGCAACAATGTTCCCACGGGACCAGAAGTGCAAGCGGGACGAGAACTTTGAGCTCAAACCCGGAGTCATTCACATGGTTCAAGCTATCCCATTCTGCGGACTAGCAACGGAAGATGCCAACAATCATCTACAGCAATTCCTAGAAATCTGCAGCACGTTCACAATGAAAGGTGCATCCCCCGACTCTGTCAAGTTACGCCTCTTCCCATTTTCGCTTGTCGAAACGGCGAAGCAATGGTTCTACCTCAACCGTGCAACATTCAATACATGGGATGTGTGCTCCAGTGCATTCCTTGCCAAGTATTTCCTATTGGAAAAGACCAATGCATTGAGGCACAAGATCGTGAGCTTTCAACAGCTCACAGACGAAACAGTGGCGGAGGCCTGGGAATGATTACAAGAGTACATCGCGTCCTGCCCCCACCATGGAATGGAACAATGGCTTATCATCTAGAGCTTCTTTCATGGATTGAACCGCTCGGCACAAGAGCACCTGAATGCAGCCGCTGGAGGATCCTTCTTATCCCAGAGTGTGAGAGCCACCAAGGATCTCATTGAAAAGATAGCCACAAATCAGGGATGGAAAGAAGAGAGGTCCCGTACCTGATCCCGTGGAGTCCATCACATCGACAGCACCGACATGCTTGCCGCCAAGATGGACATGCTGTTAAAGAAGCTAGAAGATAGTCTTGAGACCACTCCAGTCCAGGCCCTCGATGCTCGCATGACTTGTGAAGTCTGTGGGAATACGGGACACTCAGGGAACAGCTACTCCGAAACTCGACCGGAGGAAGCTAATTTCATCGGTAATTCTAGCAACTTCAACAACGGGAGTCATCCTCAAGTAGGCTGGAATTCAAGACCGTGCATTTCTTTCTCCGGACAAGATAACTCCTCAGGCAATTCACAGCAATTTAATAAGCCTAGCTCGTTTGATCAAAGAGCTGTGAATGATAGCACTAGTAAGAAATTTTATGCTATTGATAGGTTTTTTGAGTCTATCTCTCTTCAAATGGAGACTCTTAATAGTGCTATGAAGAATCAACTGAGCTTTAACAAAATGTTAGAAACACAGATAGCTCAGTTAGCTGCCTCTTTACCTAATGCTAATGCGGGTAAGCTTCCGGGACAACCGGAACCTCCTCCCATAGAGCATATCAATGCAGTCACCACTAGGGGTGGTAAGTCCACTCAGGACCCTCCGCAGCCTAGTAGTGCACCACACACTCACAATGCAGGTGAAAGAATAGGAGAAGGCTACTAACACAGAGGAGAAGGATGATCATGAGACCAGACCTGAAACAGCGGAGGACAAGGCACCACCGAAATCACGTCCTCACGAATTCTATGACACAATGGTGTTACCTTTCCCCCATCGTAACAAGAAGGCTGCCACTGACGAACAATACAGTAAGTTTGCTGAGGTCATTAAGAAATTGTATGTCAATATATCCTTGCTAGATGCTATGCAGGTAACGACATATGCCAAGTATTTAAAAGATATCCTCAACAATAAGAAGCCTTTACCATTAGCGGAAATTGTCCACATGACAGAAGAGTGTAGCACAGCTATACTCAATCAGCCTCCACAGAAGAAAAGGACCCTAGGAAGTCCTACCATTCCATGCTCAATTGGGGACCAAGTCTTCAAGCGAGCCTTATGTGACCTCCGAGCAAGCGTTAGTGTTATGCCCAAAAGTCATCTTTTACAAACTCAACCACGCTGCACTCGTTCCTACCGCCATGTGCCTGCAGTTGGCAAACCAATCCATACGTCACCCCGAAGGGATCACCGAGGACATTCCAGTGAAGATCAGGAATTTTCTCATCCCAGTGGACTTCGTGGTGTTGGATATGGAAATTGATGCAAAGACACTGCTCATTCTTGGGCGGCCATTTCTGAGTACTGCAGAGGCAAGCATCGATGTTGGAGCTGGAGAAGTCCAGCTCAACATCAATGGAATGAGGGAGACATTCTCTTTCAAACCAAAGGTGGAGCAATGCAGCCAAGTGAAGGTATTTAAGTGCCAGAAATATATACCGAAGCCACCAGTCATCAACGCCTCCGAGAAGGAGATGGACAGTCTCGTTGCATTCATGAAACGGAAGTTAGCCAATGAGGCTGCCATCTGACAACAGGAAAAACAGGAACGGGAGAAGGCAAAAGCAACCAAGGCTAGTCCCAAAACCCAGGAAACATGAGGCAAAGCTCCTGTGCAGAAGGTCGGCGCCCATGATTCAACCACACCATTCACTCAAGGGCGTAGCAAAGATCAACATACCCATGATGCAACCAAGACAAATGATCTGGGGCATGTTGGAAATAAGCGTGCCAAAGCTTCATCCACATCAAATCCGAAGTGGTGCGCGAAAATACAAGTCACCATCCTAGAACGTACGCCCATGCGATATCCCGAAGGGTGGTAAATGGTGCACCCTTGCCAAAAGGTAAATTTGGCATTATCTCTCGACGGCATATTTAGTTTTTCGCTAATTTAATTTTTCGATTTCCATGGCATGTTTAAATTCTTGCACTGCACAAATTTAATTTTCTATGCATTCGCTTTATCTATTTCCAAAAAAAAGAAAGGGAGAGGCCGGCCGACCATCACCAAGGATGGCCGACCAAGGTGCCAGGTCCGGCCGGGCCGCCTCTAGTGGCCGCCCGACCACCCCATGCACCCCTCTCTCTTCCTTCCCTTTCTTTCTTTTCTCCTTTTCTTTTCTTTTCCTCTTCACTTTCTCTTTTTCTCTTTTTCTTTCACTTTCACCCTTTTCCTCTTGTCAAAAGAAAACAAATAAAAAAATTAGAAGGAGTGGTCGGCCGACCGCCCATCATGGCCGGCCAACCAGCCACGCCTGCCCCCCTCTTCTTTCTTTCCTCCTTCGCTCTTCTCTCCTACCTTCTTTCCATATCTCTTTCCTTCTTTTGCTCTTTTCCTGGCTCAGGCCTCAACACATGCACGAAAGAGAGCTCAATTAATGGCCATTCAAACTCATCATGACCACCCGGCGTGCTACACCCCTGATCCTCTTCTCTTTTGCTTTGCTTTTCATCATCATACACACACACTCAGCAAGGGGTGCAGGAGGATGGTCGACCGACCTCCCGTCATGTTCGCTCGACCCCATCTTTTCTCCTTCTGGCGCACGCAAAGAAGCACCACTCTCTCCCACTCTCATCACGCACTCAGGAGGCCGCCCGACGCAGGAGCAGGGTCGGCCGACCCCATCACTCGGTCGGCCGACCACCCCCTCGGTCGCCCAACCTTCCTGCCTGCTTCCCCTTGTCTATAAATTCAGCCCTCAACCTTCTTGCTCGATGCACCAAGCAGCAGCACACTTCTCCCCATCAAATCCCTCTTGTTTAGTATTTAATTAAGCCCTAGTGCTTAGTTAAATAAGTCCCAAATAAAATCATGATAGCCAAATAGATTTCAGCTTCTAAATAACCATCTCTCTCTTGGCAAGCACAAGAACGGGATTGTGGTGGTGTCACACCCCACAAGGACGACTAACGTTAATATTTTTTCTGTCGTCTTGTAGTTGTTGTGTTCATTTTTGTGCAGGATGAGACGCGCATTAAAGAGGACCAGGAATGCAATCAGCAGGGCGGCACATCGTCTCAAGTCCTCCAGTTCGCAAGGACATAGCTCCCGAACGGCATCAGACAGAGGCTCCTCAAGTGTTGGACCGCCAGAAGGAAGAAGCAACCTCATCAAATGCCAGGTCGGTACTACTGCTGGACTCCCACATCCAAATACAGAACCAAGACTGAAGCCGACCTGCTGAGGCGACTCCACACAAAGCCCATCAGCCTCACGAAATGCTTCGACGAAATGCTCATGACAAGCATAGGCATGTCCGATGAATTCGAAGAAATTTTCAGTACACTAGGCTGGGAAAAATTTGCTGACATCTGTGAGGGAGGCATAGTGCTCCTTACTAAGGAGTTTCTAATGACCCTCCGAGTCGAAACACTGCAGCCCAACACATCTGTGCACTTCAGACTCTTTAACACTGAGCATGAACTGACACTTCGTCAGTTTAGCAATGCTCTCAGGCTCTCACCGCGCTGCTCTTTAGTAGCCAAACCCGCATGTTTTAATTCACAAGAGTTCTAGAGAGAGTTAGCTAGACCTGACTATAAGGGGAAGAAGAGTATCACACACATTAAGCACCCCACCATGCGTTTGATGGCCCGTTGGATTACCATGATAGTCCTCCCCAGTGATGACACACGCTGTGTGACCGTAGAGGACCTAAAAATCCTCTACGCCATGTGGCGTAAGCAGAAGTATGCACCGGTGCTAGGCATGCTCACTCACTGGATGAAACTATCTCGGGAGGGAAGCTCCATAACAATCACGTCCTTTGTGACGAGGATTGCAGCTGAGCTAGGGGTATTAGCAAATGCCCAGGTGGAATTTTTACCCTCAGACACACCGAACCTAGTCACAGAGAGCCATTTTATCTGGGGACACTTCTCACGCAAACAGCCTAACACGGAGGCCTATGTCATGATTTACAAGGGGTACGACTTTGAAGTGCCTCTGCCTGCACCACACTATAAACTCTACTCCGTAGACACTCTCTCTATGCCAGTAGAGGGACCCTCTATACCTTTAGAGGAACCACGACACAGTGTTGCAGGGGTCAGGACTAGGGCACAGAGGAGAGCAGTAGAGGAACGCATGTGAGAGCAAGCACAGGAGGCACAAGCCACCGGGACGGGACCAACATGGTTCCATACCGCAGTAGGCGCATCCTGGCAAACTCAGGAAGGAGACCACACCTGGCAACCCCAAGGAGGATCTGCACGCACATCATGGGGATACGATTCTAGTGCTGCACATTCTCAGCAGTTTGGTGGTGGAGGAACCTACTATGGATCTGGGTCAGGGCCATACGGAGTAGGACCATCTGCGTTAGCACACTTTGCAGAGGATCCTTTGGCCGCTATTGACGCGACTTTTGTACGAAAATTATACATCATTTTATTTGGTTTTTCATTGATTTTATGCGTCAACTATATCATTCTCTAACATTTATCACCGATAATTGTGGATTTTGCAATATTGTCTTGGAAATATGCTACATGTGATTTTTTCAGGTTTTAAGCAATTTTTCGCGAAATTCACCATGATCCACTTCGAGTAAGAAAAGACCTCTAGATGACATGAATTGAAGATGAAGAACAAGGAAGGCTTGGTGTACTCATGACCCCCTCTGTGTGGATCAAAGCTTACTAATCAGAAGATTCAATAAAGTGCCAAGAGCTACAAGAAAATGAAGATATTTATTCATTAAAGATGTAAAATATGCCAAAGGCTAGAAGAACCGTCAAAGCTCGGCCCATTACGAAGATTCCAGAAGCTCAAGAGTCCGAAAGACCCCGCACAAATATTTCTTACGCGGCAAGCAACATCCCCGCGAAAGATGGAAGGAAACGAATGAAGAAAGGGCTGAGGTCGGCCGACCTTAGGCCTTCTGGTCGGCCGACCCCACACAACCGTGGGTCGGTTTCCGATTCCTTTTCTCCCACATCTTCTCCAGACTATATAAAGCGAGTCTAGGCCCCGAGTCGAGGCATCCAATTCATTATCAAGGCGACAAGATGTAGAGAAGAGGGACAACAACTAGAGGAGAGCTAAGGGTCGAGATTCTAGGCTAGGATTAGAGTTCTTCTAGTTCGTAGAGGTGATTAAAGGCCTTGCATGGTGCTCTAATTACCTAGCTCCGGAGGTCTAATTGTATCATCAAGGGAGGTATGGCCATGGTTGTAAGTATGATACAATTTATTAATGAAAGCATTGTTCTTGTCTAATTATCATATTTTTGTTCTAATTATGCATGTTCTAGCTCTAATTAGATTTAGATCTAGATGCTTGTTGATTAGACCATGTCTTTAAGGGTTATATTCATCTAGCGTTCTTGATTGTTGATCTAGCTTACTAATGATATAGTTGTATGTCTAGTTCTTTTGATCATGTAGCTTAGAAGTTCTAGTTGTGCTAATTATGTTATTAGACCATATAAGGTAGTTGGAAGCTAGTTCTCTGATTACGTGCCTGTTGAAAGCTTTTCGTTGATTACCTGGTTACCAGTGACAGTGGAGCCCGGGGAAAGGTTAAGCCAATCTAGGGGGTTAGGTTGATTGATCTTGATTTAATTATGCTATGATGAATATGCTTGAACATGCTTGTCTACCTCGAGCTACTTGTTATCTCGTTGCTTTTATCTAATTGTGGTACCCTTATCATGCTTGTTTTGGATCCAATTAGAGCTTGATTAGAATCTAGGTAATACCCCTTAATTAGTGTTCTAGTTCTGATCTAATTGTTTATCTTATATATTAAGTATAGTTTAGACGTAGATTAGACATAGTTTAGAGCTAGTTTAGAGATAGATTAGAGCCTTGCTTTTTACCTTTAGTTTTTCATAAACTCTTGTTAATTAGTTCTCAATTATTTCGTTTCCTAGACTGACAAAACCCATGATACTCATCCTGGGGAAAAGCTACCACGATACTGTCGCTTGCAGTATAAGGTTTGGCGTGCTTAATTGCCGTCAACAAGCTTTTCTGGCGCCGTTGCCGGGGAACTAATTAATCGAGTTCTAATTAATTTGAGTTTATGTTCAAATCTAATTTTGTCTTTTACTACTGGTTTGTGTTTGCTAATTATGTGTTAGTCTAGTTCTAATTGTGTGCTATTAGTCTTTCTAATTGTGTTCTAATTAGTTAGTATGTTCTTTAGTTTGTGTTTAGTCTTTACGTTCTAATTTTATTCTCTAATTGTTTAGTGTGCTCTAGTTACATTCTTATTCTCTAATTGTGTTCTTATGTTTATCATTCATTCTTGTGTTTAGAATAAGTTTAACTCTTTTATTAATAGTTTGTGCTTTGCTTAACTAAGAGTTAGTTTTCTTATAAGTTTTATTTCATATCTCTCTTGTATATATATTTTTTTGACTAACATTACAGAAAAAAGGGCCTCGGTCCAATAAAAAAAAATCCTTTCCAACCTAACTCTTTAATGGTAGGTGCTAACACTGTTAGTGACCTATGATCTGTTATTGAGTTTTTCTATAACTATCACATAGGAATAACTATGGTGATAAAAATATGTCTGCTGTGTTAATTAATTTTTAAGACTAATGTTCTTTGTAGCTTGTTTATGCTAAGCTACAGAAACTGGAGGCAAGGATGATTAGCTGAGAAGGTCTCGAAAGCTGAGGATTGCTTAAGGATAAGCAAGATGAAGATACGAAAGGTTTATCTCAAGACCAATCCTAGCTCCAACCAAATCTCGAGATGCTCTCGAAATTCAGAACAGCAACATCTTGTGGGGATGATTCGAAGACCTTCACGATGTCAGATGAAGAAAGTCTGAATACCAAAGTTGTAGATCTTTTCGAGCTCTTCAAGATAGATTCCGAATTTGCATTATTTGGACTTCAGATGAGGAAGTTATGATCGAAATACTAAAAGATCAGAACAAGGAAAGCTGAGTTTCGAGGAAGACGAGCAGTTTTCTTCTCCAACACTGGTGCATACAATCATGG
This sequence comes from Paspalum vaginatum, assembly GCA_030272315.1. Taxonomy (NCBI): domain Eukaryota; kingdom Viridiplantae; phylum Streptophyta; class Magnoliopsida; order Poales; family Poaceae; genus Paspalum; species Paspalum vaginatum. The sequence goes on along the minus strand of CM059012.1, from coordinate 36,786,187 downwards.
TACTCTAAAGAAGAAGATGAAGGCACATGGAGTCAATGGTGAGATTTGAACTTCACTTCTTCAGGACTTAGGTAATTCTTATTTTTAATCATAATAATTAAAGTTTGACTATGTTTGATTAGAGTTGTTACATAATGATCATTAAAATGTTATTTGGTTGATTGTGATCCTATCCCTTATTGTGCTTTGTTTTAGTTTTTTTTGTTAAAACTTTGTTCCCTTAATTCAAACCTTGAGAATTGTTTAGATTAGCTTCTTGATCCATAGCTTTGCAATGCTTTATCTCTACATGTGATTTAGCTAAGTTGATATATCCACATGTCTTTTAATAGGTCTTTTTAATTTAATTAGTCGATTGAATCTGCTCATGCATCGAGATGGTTAGAGTTTGCTAGTTCATCAATTCTCAAAGTTTAGTGTTTAGTGTTAGAACTAACTTTTTGTTTATAAAAAAAAACTTGAGAGCCAAAGTTTGTGTAAAAGTAGAAGGGGATCGATCACTTGTGCTTCCTTTGAGTGGTTCGGTCCAGGTTTATTTTTGTGCAAATTACTTTTGAAATTTTTTTTAAACATGAGCATGTGCATGTTTTTCATGACTATTTATATGTGCACAATATTATCTTTGAAAATTTAAAATTTCAAAACATTTTGGTCTCTCTAAAAAGAACCCTTGTTAGAGCCTAATTTTATTTCTTTTAAAATTATCTCTTTAATTTGGCCTAAATCATTAGGAACCCATCGTTTTGTTTATCCCTTATTTGATATTATGAATCAAGTTCATCTATGAATTATATATGCTTTAGTGCTTTGCTATGTGATTTCAATTTGAATTTATAGTTGTCTTTGATTCATGAATCAAATGTTTGTTTAAACCCCAATCAACCATGTGACTCCACTTTTATCTCTAATCAAAACCATGATGTTATTGTATTATATATATGTGTGCACTGTGAACTAACCACGCAGAGAAATTCACACTTCATTCGAAACAAAGAGATCAATGTGGTGAAATAGTACAAGATAAATTCATAATGATTGATGCAAGGATTTGACAATGATTTGAAGACATCATCAGAATTTGCAAAAGTTTAATTGAATTTCGAATTGAAGAGTGAGTGGACTAAATGGATGAGGAATTAAAGACAAGAATCAAGCCCATGAAGCTTCAAAATCAACAATGGTGGACTCAAACAATTTCCACCAAAACCCAAGTCTAAAAGGTTGAAGATTGTCAACATTGGGAGAGCTGAAAACGGAAGCTGAAGATGTCATCAAGATGGAGCTCGACCTCAGAAGGCAAATACAGAATATTTTCTTATATTTGGAAAGCCTACAAAGTCCTCTTTCTAACGCAACAAGAATCACTCAATTTGGAGATTTCTACAAGGAGCAATGTGCAAATCATTGAAGGCTGCGCGAGCTGAATCGAAGTCTGGACAGAACACGGTGTTTGAATAAAACGGGCATAACTCCTTCATACGGAATCGGAATTTAACGCATAACTACTCGTTGGAAAGATAATTTCAGAGGGAGGTGTGTTTTGCTCGAGACCAATGAGTTATACCACGAGGAAGGAGGTGGCAGCGACAATGGTGATGACTACTTAAAGAAGATGGAGACAACAATGATGAAGAATGCTTGGGCAATGCTTCCATAAGATTTTCATGATCAAGTTCAGTTGCAAGGAGCTTCAAAGACATTGGAACATGAACACACAAGCAGAGGATTGTGCACACAAGTGATACAATGATCAAGACACGATGAAGCTACACAATCAAGTTATCAAGCTGCATGGACACTTTGGATTCTTACTCCAAGGACATGGCTTCACTTTAACGAAGGTAAGTAAGAAGTCTAGCTTTATGAATTTAAATTAAGCGCTTTTCAGTAGGCAACCCGTTTAATTATTTATTTTTAGTGTTAATAGTCTTAAAGTCTTTTAATAGAGAAATGGGAAGCATGACACTACCCTTTGAATCTTTTGCTTGTGGCTAATTAACTTAATTTTATGTTTTCTACCTTGCATTTGCATTATCATTTGTTTTTCCACACTTGTTTTATTAGTATTGAAATTTTCATAAACTTCATGACGGATGTTTTACTGTACTCGACGGAGTTTTTCTTGATAAATTAAGTGTAAACATGGTGTTTAGATTTAATTTGAGACCATCATCATTAAGTTTAATTGAAAGTTTTTTGTTAATCATGTCTCTTGTGGATAAACTTTCCGCATTTATTTTTCATATTTCATGCATAAATCACCCTTTTACATTTAGATTAAATTGTATGTTTTGCATTATAATTGACTTGGTTGTTTAATTAACTCCATAATGTATGCTTTCATTTTATGATAACATTACTAGAATGTTTTTCTTAGCAATTTTTATGTAAGCATGGTGCTTACCTTGTTAGTTATCCATAATTGCATGTGATTAGTTTATAAGCTTTGCAATGTGCTTTGGTTTTCTTGTACTGTTATGAGTTAATAACCTTGAATAAACATGGTGTTTTAATCTTGGTTAATTAAAGTTTTGATGGCTATGGAGAGACTTAGCAATCATGTTGTAAACTTGGTGTTTAGAACTTGATTTAATCATTGTCTTTGTTTATATGCTTATCTTTTGCATAATTACACGTTTGCATTCACATACACCCTTTAGTTTTTCTTTTAAAATTAACTAGGCCACGAGTTAAAAATCATTGGAAATATTATTAGATTATTGTAAATTGCTTCTACTCCCGATTGTTACCTCGAGAGTAGTACGTGCACTTGAATTGTTTTGTCGGAAATTATTTGATGATAAGAAAATTGAAGAAATATCCGGTAACATATTTCTAACACCTTCTCTTTTTTTATTTTTTTTAAATTATACAAATTATTAGCTATATCTATCAATTTGGTGTTCCCTTTGTGTTTCTCTTGTTTTTGGTGTGGTAGTTTAGATTTATTGTGATTAATACTACAACCATGATCTATGCTTAATAAATTAATTATAACATTGTTTTAAAGAAAATGATGAAAGTTTCCGCTTTATCTTTATCATACTTTGATTTTGATTAGTCAAAAATAACGGGCTCTCATAATACATGTTTAATTGAACTAACCAGCAAATTTGTGATTGATTATGATTGTTCATAAAGACCCATATGATTTAATTTTTGCAAAGTTTAATCTTTATCATGATCATCTCCTTGTTTATTTTTACTGCTTATAAATGCCATGATCAACTTTATGAGATTATCTTGCAATAACCATTCCTACCAAAACCATATATTTTTAACCTTAGATTTATAAAATTTGTTTTTCAAATGAGTTGGATCAAGACTGTGATCAAGGGTATGAGACTTAGAACCTGGTCATTCATTTTTGCGTATCTTTTCTTTGCTAGCCTTTTCTAACCATGCATTGTGTCTCTCTACCATGGAGAGATTGCAAACTTCGCTGGATATCCATCCTTAAACCAAAATTATGTTTTTTATATCCTCTTTGACCACAACCCATTATTTTCTGGAGTATTTAAGGGATTAAATATTATTCTTTTAATTAGACAGCTCCATCCTCTAAGTTAAATTGTTTAGATATATACTAAGAGCGAGGGTGAGTATTATTCAAGAGTAGGGATGAAGAGCTGCCATATATAGTTTTTTTTATATAGAGAAAGGTTTTTGAGGGGGCACAAGCAAAAAAAAAAAGGAGACCAAGTGGTCGTCTAAAAATAAAAAATAAATATATATATATATATATATATATATATTATGCCCCTCAATAATCTTCTAAGTATTTTTGATAGTTTTATATATAGTTGTTTTTAGTATTAGCAAGTGATATCATGTATATATACCCAAGAAAATATTCCAACCATGTGCAATCCGATAGCAAGGACTTCATTTGTGCCTTGAGATCATCCATTGACACTTGCACATGTCCACTTTTCTATATGTGTGTGTTCCATCCTTTCCCTCTCAACATTATTTTATTCCATGACCTTTTTGACAAGTCTTCGTAAAACCAGCAGATTTCTTTCTTGGTTTGACAATATTTTGAAAACAAGTTTTGATTAGGATTCATACCAAGCTCCAGATAAACTTCCACCTTTTATATATATTTATTGAATACTATTTAGATATTGAGAGACCGGAGAGTTGAGTGTGTTTCTTTGGCTTTGCAAGAATTTATCTCTTAATGTTTGATTATCTTTTTCAAAAAAACATATTGTTAAAATGAGGAGACGTGTCTTTGATAAAATTGAACTCTTGCTAATTCTTTTGTAGTGGGATGAGCTTAATTGAATATCTTTTCTTTCATTATTTGCTGGTTCAAACTTAAATTACAAGAGAGCTAGTTAGTTGGATTGATTAAGATTAGAGTATGAAAAAGTTAATGTAAGGCAACGCTGATTCTTGACTTACTCGAGGACGAGCAAGGTTTAAGAGTGGGGATGTTGTTGACGCGGCTTATGTACGAAAATTATACATCATTTTATATGGTTTTTCATTGATTTTATGCGTCAACTGTATCTTTCTCTAACATTTTTCACCGATAATTGTGAATTTTGCAATATTGTTTTAAAAATATGCTACATGTGATTTTTTATAGGTTTTAACCTAATTTTTCGCGAAATTCACCATGATCCACTTCGAGTAAGAAAAGACCTCTAGATGACATGAATTGAAGATGAAGAAAAAGGAAGGCTTGGTGTACTCATGAGCCCGTCTGTGTGGATCAAGGCTTCCTAATCAGAAGATTCAATAAAGTGTCAAGAGCTACAAGAAAATGAAGATATTTATTCATTAAAGATGTCAAATATGTCAAAGGCTAGAAGAATCCGTCAAAGCTCGGCCCATTACGAAGATTCCAGAAGCTCAAGAGTCCGAAAGTCCCCACACAAATATTTTTTAAGCAGCAAGCAACGTCCCCACGAAAGATGGAAGGAAACGGATGAACCCACGCGGCCACGCGCCAACCCGCAAGCAGCGTGACAACACCACCAGAACAGCACCACGTAGCAAGCAACCAATCAACCCTTCAGACAATGAATAAATATATATAGTTTAGCACCACTACAAACACTCTATAGAATATCACTAGTACAAACAGTCCACATAACCCTAGTACAACCAATCCACAGAACTAGCACGCAAGCACCACCAACACTTTAGCACAGTGCGCAGCAGTTACACAGTGTTAAGCACAGTACCTGTACTGTTCATCTAACAGGAAAAATAATACACAGTTCAAATAAACAACAGAATCTAGCAATTAAATTAAAGCTAGAGATCTATTTGGTCAGCATGGTCGCCTTGTTACTTTAACCGTCCCGAAACACATGTACGCCATCACCATTCATCATGATCCTTTTCATCTGTTTCAAGTATAAGAAATATGAATACATTCTTACAAGTAAACATGACATTCGCATGATAATTACAGAATGGCTTTGCCAAGTCTTGTATACTGCTTACTAGGGACTAAGGCATGATAATTCCATTAAGAGCATGAACTAAAAGTAGGTACAAATGTCACATAAAAATGGTATAATCACACATGGAAACACCATACTCTGCTGTACAGTTCCTCACATCATAGTAACTTTCTGGAGTCACTGGTATTTCCTAAAGTCAAGTGCAAATACTATTTCTTTCAGACCAGTCAATAATATATATAGCAGAGATGCTCCTTTGCCTGCCCTAATCCATATCAAGTGCAACATAATGATATGTTTCTATTATGGAAACTATATGAGAAAATAGTAGGACTAAGCTATTAGGAGGGCAAGCAAACTGACCTCAAACAAGCTGGCTATTGCAAGTAACAATTTACAGCACGAGAACTCTAAGAGCATGCAAGGATTTCTAATCAGGTTTTAAATTGAATTACCTTAATTAGTTGGATATTTGTACAGCCAATCTTTGCAGCAAACCAAAGCCTCAAGAGTTTGTGGTGTCATTGAACTTCAGCTCTCACCAAGAATCCGACCACTCAAGCTAAATGCAAATTCAGAAGAGACGGTGCTGAGTGGTATTGCTGGGAAATCTCTTGCTATAAATGACAACATAGGGTACTTATTAGCATTTGTCTTCCACCAGCTCATAATCTCAAAATTTTCATCTTCTCTGACAGGTTGTTCTTCTAGATATGTTTCAAGTTCCGACATGTCAACATAAGTGCCTCTCTTCTGGGATATAAACTAAGCAAAGTCGTGACCAATCATTCTTTTGCAAATCACTAGCGTTGGTGAACCCGGCACACGCCTAGCAACAGTTTGAGATGTTGTATTTGTGTCATATCTCCTAACAACTTCCTCATATTTCCTAAAGTATTTGGATAGCCACTCTTTTGCCAAGTTGATGCTTATGTCAATGTCAGCAAAGTGCTCACAGAACCTCTGATAAAAGAATTCTAGGAAATCCATTTTCTTCCGTGGATCAAGCACAGCGGCAATGACAAGAAGCATGTTATAATGGCCATCCCAATACTTGGCAAACTTTTTATCCATTGCTTTAGCCAAGCCAATTATAACAGGATTGTTAACTTGCCATTCATGACTTCGGAGGGCTTGATGGACACAAAGCACATGATCCAAAAACAAGTGTGAAGCCGGAAATCTGTCCGCTGAAAAAGATTTTGTAGCTTCTTCAAAAGCACCAAGAAACTCACCTATCATCTCAGCTCTAATCTACTCTTCATCAGTTGGAATTGGAAGTTGATGTGCATTAGCATATCACTTTAACACCATTTTATATTTCACTACCTCAACAATCATGTCATGTGTTAAGTTCTAATGATTTGGAATATCAAGGATCAAACCAGCCTTTGTAGGAAAACATTCCCGCTCAGCAATTTCATTAAAAGCTTGGATTCTTGATGGTAATGAATCAATGTGCCTCACTAAATTTCTAATCAGCTCTATTGCACTATCTGCTACAGTTATACCATCCTGAACTAGAATGTTAAGTATATGACAACAACATCTCACTAAAAGATGTTCACCACCAAACAGCAAGTCAGACTTTCCACTTTCTTGCAAGAGATTAGATGCTGCCATGTTGTTTGATGCATTATCAAGTGTGATCGTCAACATCTTCTCTTTTACTCCAAAATATGCCATACATTTTGTGATTGCTTCCTCAATAGCTACACCCATATGTGGGTACTTCACATCTCTAAAAGCAATGATTTTTTTCTTCAAAACAAAATCAGGACCTATGTAGTGGGCTGTCAAACAAATGTAACCTAATTTTTTATTGGAGGTCCAAAGATCTGATGTGAAACATATACGAGAGTCAAGGTTCTGGAGTTCAATTCGTAGATTTCTTTTTGTTTCCTCAAACATAGAGATACAATCATTCCTAATGGTTTGACGCCCAACACAATTGAATGTAGGTTGTAGCGATTCCATCCATGGTTCAAAGTTTTTATCTTCGAACTTATTTAAAGGTACCTCTGCACTAATGCAGCACTTCACCATCAGATCACGACTCCTTTGTGGGTTAAAAGTAAAAGGACCATCTAAGGGCTTCTTCATTGTTGCAAGAAATTTGTTCCTTGAAAAGATCAAGATGTCCAAGAGTGGGGGTGAATTGGACTTCTAATTTCGAAACTTGAAATTAAATCCAATCGCACAAGTCCCAATTCACCCTAGTGCCTAAAAGTGTGTCTAGAGTTCTACACGATAACAAAAGGTTTGCAACCTAGAACCAAGCATGCAATACTAAGAGTGTAAATTGCGGAATATAAATTGCATGAAATTAAATACAGAAAATAAAGAGTGAAGAGATGACACGGCGATCTTTTTCCCGAGGTATCGAGGAGTCGCGACTCCCCCCTAATCCTCATTTGGTGCCCCTCACAGGGCTTTGCTCTCGTGGGCCCCTCAAGCTACCCCTTTATCCGTGGACCAAGTGCTCTCTTCGGGATGCCCTTCCCCACTCCGGAACGGTGGGCTCCAAACCGCGCACAATGCCCTCTCAAGCGCCTTCCTCCGCTTCTCCCACAATTTCCGAAGACCTCGCGGAAGGCACGACACACAGTCGTCTAGGTGATCACGATCACCAAGAGTAACAAGCCTCGGTCTTCACTTGATTTCAACCTCTCTCAAGAAGTTCTCTCACTTTCAAGTCTCTTGACCCAAAACTCTTAGGATTTGTGAATTTTGGTGGATGAGTGACCTTTGAAGGTGTGTGAATGTTTCCTGGTCGCAAAGGTGTGAAATGGAGGGAGGGGGAGTCCTTTAAATAGAGGCTAGCTCAAAAACTAGCCGTTACTGTACGAAAACAATTTTCTGCGTACCCACCGGACGGTCCGGTGCATTATAAATTTGAAAACTCCGTTTACATGCCAAGGGCTGGAGAGCCATCGTCGGTCCGACGGTGAGCCACCAGATGGTCCGATGGGATGAAAAGACAACTAGCCCAACAACGCACCTCCCTGTCTAGAACATCCGGCGGTGGCACTGGACAGTCCGGCGGTGAGCCACCGGATGGTCCGGTGGGCAGATTAGCCGAAGGACACCCTAGATGAACCCTCTGTCCATAACGTCCGGTGGATGCACCGGACGGTCTAGTGGCAGTAAGACCACAGGCCGAACGCTAAGGACACAGCGCAATTGCTACCACCGAACGGTCCGATGGTTGACCACCGGACGGTCCGGGGGCATATAAAACTGGTTTTCAGCGCTGTTTTGATTTGAAAACTTAAGGGAATATTATGAGGGTTTTTCTTTTGATTCAAAAGATAGAGGTGAGTGGATTTTAGCACATTTTAGTATGATTGAGCTTTAGGACTAAGATGCACTCGAAATCAAGACAACCTCTAGAGAGAAGCACATCAAGCTACCCACCTCAACCCCCCTTGATAGTACTGCTCAACTAAAAATAGCAAAAGCAAACCTAAGTGCCCTTCTTTCTTCTTAATGGCACTTAGAGCTATCGATCCTTGATCTTCGCGCTAGATAATCCAATCTATGAGCCGATCTCCATACAATTTGAAATGAGGGGTCCCTTTTGGTCAACCAATGAGCACGATTATAAATATAATACCTTCATGTCATGAACTCGTTAGTAACATAATAACGTTGTCATTAATCACCGAAACCTCTACCTCTTAGGGTCGATGTTTCTCACATTCCTATCCTCTATGCTAATTTATGTGCAGTACTCAGCAATGTGATTTTGGAAGGTTGTTTGTACCTGATTTCTTTCTTGTGGTTAGCTTCGAGCCACAATACTTGCAAAGTGACTTCATGACACCATCTACATCAACCAATTCTGGCTGAAAATACTCCCAGACCTTAGACCTCCTATTTGGTGTATGTGTTGAATAGCTGTCATTGGTATCAGAGGACTCGGAATGATGAGAAAACATCTGTTTCAGATATAGCACCACATTAATATATAAACAACATCATGCATGAGAGTTTAGCTACTTGCAGAAATCACTAGAAAATATTTTGAGGGACTAAGAGACTCACATTGCTCCCCTCAAATGCGTGCAGGTGAGAACAATGAGGCAAGATGTTCTGGAGGTGGATTTGCTGCTGCTTTGACAGAGATAGTTAACCTTAGAGCCTCACTGGCACACAGATAGTTAACCTTGGAGCCTCATACCTTGCGCCGACTCCTCTCGTGTTCTTTACACATGACCACATGACCAAACTTAGCACAATAAGATTCAGTAAAATCATTTCATAGATACTGTACTGATTTTTTAGAAGAAAGATATTGTATTGATTTTTCAGAAGATAGAAAAAACTCCAACAAAATATGGAGATATTGTACTGATTTTTCTCTGCAAATACCTAAATTAATCAAACAGCTAGAAAAAACTCCAACAAAATATGGAGATATTGTACTGATTTTTCAGAAGATAGATATTGAATTGATTTGAGTACAGCACAATAAGATTCAGTAAAACCATATATGTTTGCTTATCTAGTGTTATTGACAATATTTCTAGGATGATCCAAGCTATCATCGCCACCAATGGATTTAAACAGAGGCCCTCATGTCATGCATGTACATAACTTGAAAATAATTTGGACTCATTGCATTGCATGAACTTACACCAAATAAGGGAGACCTCCCATTCCTGACAGAACATCAATGCCTATTGGCACACCCAATGAGCGAGACCTCCGAGCTCCCCACACATCAGTACCTGGTAGCAAAGCGATGAAAAAAGGAGTTAGTGTGCATGAATGGACATGTAAGCTTCTAAAGGCCTTAACTCTGAACTTCTTCATCTCATTATACCGGTCAGCACACACAAGAAAATATGCACTTTTCCTATTTTAGGTGAGAGTTGTACTAGCTAACATTCATTTCTCATCTACTCAGTTGGCATGCTATCTCAAACTACTACGGTTGCAGCTAGTAAAATTCTTGAAATACCGTTCTTTCTTGATAGAAAGAAGTTCAGATAGATCAATCCATCATGCAAAAATAGTGCAGACAAAATCCATTTACAAGCTACGAGCTACTCCTAGCCTACTACTAGATTAGTATTACTAGTGGGACTACCATCAGAGACATTCTACTACGACTACAACAGATAATGGATCGAGGGGGTGCTCCAATGTCCAATGGTCAGCCAAAGCGGGGCACTTTCATAAAGCGAGTTCACAAGATAAATAGGACAGGCACATAAACACAGAGAGCGTGAATGAGAAGATGCAGATTAAAGACGCACCTTTGCTGCGCGTTGGTGCTCCCCTGATCTAAGACCTCAAGGCACTTAGATCATTGAGCTTAGAGTCTCGGACGTTACGCCACCGCCTGATGTCATGCTGAAACCCTAACATGAAGGGTAAAAGTATGAGTAAAAGTGGAAGGGGAAGAAGAGGGAGAAGATGCAGAGGAGGAGAAAGGGGATTTGAAGAAGGCACACATGGAACCACCGTCCTCAACTTGTCATTGGAGATGGCAGCCCGAGACAGGAGTCGCCGTTGGTCCGTCGGCTGTCACTTCCTTACTCCGAGTCGTGAGGGATAGGGAGGCGATGCAAGGTCTTAGGGAGATGTGGAGGGAGGCAAGTGGGAGGCGGATGGGAAGTGGTCACTGGTCCTTTGGTCCACCGTGCAAGTCGCCGAGGAAAGGGATTGCCGAGGAAAGTGCGAGGCGTTCTTGGCGAGTTAGGGGAGATGCGGACGAAGGGGATCTGGGAAGGTGGGTTGGGGACTGGGAGCAACGCATTCCAACCCACATCGGCCATATGCCCACCCCACCCTAACCCACTTGATTCTAAAACCCTCCACTGCCCATCCAAATATACTCCACATTGAAACCCTACCCATAAAACCCGTTTGGACCTGCCCCATTAGCAGGGCTAACTGTCGGTGAAATTGGTGCACGTGCATGTGGGTCATTTGACTATAGTACTGGTTGGAAACCACAACCGGTGCTAAAGGAGGCCCACCCAAGCGTCCTGATCGACCTGGCTGGGAAACCTTTAGTATTGGTTGGTGCCTTTGTACCACATCACCCGCTACTGATGCTCTAGGGATTTAGTGCTGATTCGGCAGCACTAGTATGGAATTTGGTACTATATTAGGGTTACCAACTAGCACTATAGTCCCGTTCCGCAGTAGTGCATGGACTGACCATAGATATGCAACTAGAAGGTTGAACTTTTTGCTTCTTGTAATTGTCATGCGCGTCTACACCTCTCTAGAACTGCTTCAACTCTTCAATCGGAGGTTTCAGCATCACATTTAGATGTATCTGAGGATGCTTCGGTCCAGGTATGATGAGGCACAGGAACATAAACTCGTATTTCATGCAAAGAGTGGGTGGAATGTTATGTGGAATAGCAAGGATAGGTCAACAAGGTATGATGCGTTTTTGAGTTGCTTGGTGTGAAGCAATCGGTCGTCAACACAATTCTAACATTTCTAGCCTCATTAGCAAAATCTTGATCAAAGTTGTCTAGAGCCTTCCATGCCTCACTATAGGACAGGTGCACCATCACTCCGTCATTTTTACGAGCCTCTTCCTTGTGCCACTGCATGTGTTGGGCTGTTTTCTTAGAGAGACAATTGTTTCAATCGAGGTGTAATAGGCATGGTACAAGAAGTCGTGGATACACTTCTTGATAGTGGTTCCCGCCGAGAACCGATGAGGGATAGTTACAATAAAGTCTACAAATCACTTTACGTTGTAATCGAGAGTAAATAGGGGCAGTTTCACGAGACTATTTGGGAAACAGGTCGATTACTCGGGGCATTCTGTCATTATTGTGGGTCCTTTGCTTTCATTACATTGATGTGCATTACCTATAAAAATAGTAATAAAGCTTTTTTAGTTATTGTAATTTGCGATTAATCACGAAATGTGCTACTTCTAATGTCAGGATTGCTAAAAGGAAATTTTGGGAAAAGGAACCCATTGTATGGGAAATACTTCAAGAAGTTATGCAGGGACATATTGTACTGTTGAATAGAGCACCTACCCTGCATATATTAGGCATACAAGCCTTCCAACCCACTTTAGTAGAGGGCATACTATTTGTTTACATCCATTAGTGTGTATGGGTTGTTTCAATGTGGAATTTAATGGGGAAAGTTGCTTATGTGCAATGTCCATCATCACCTTTCCACCATCTTCATTTACAACCTCGATGTACCTAGCCTCACCACACTTTAGGCACTTGGTCTCTTTTTTGTGTTCCTTCTAGAAAACATTCAGTTCTCCTGACACACATAAATCTTCTCATGATTCATTCCAAGACCATTAAGCAACATTTTGTACTGATACATATCTTTCGACATTTTATGATTTGTACGGAGAAAATCTATGATCAAGTTCAAGATCTCATTGAAATAGTTATTTGAGAAGGCAAATTTAGACTTAATGGCCATGAGTCGGGTCACAAAATCTAGGAGGCTCATTTTTATGTGTTCATGTAGTGGCTCTTTCGATGCTTTCATGAGCTTGAAGAAAGCTTCAACCTCGGGTGTTAGTGGATCCTCATAATCAAGGTCAAACTCATGCCTTAAGGCATCAAGCATCTCGTCCATTATGTCCTCACTAGACCTATTATCCTTCTCTGTGCTCTGCGCTGAGAAACTAACTTTCCCTAGTGTACCCACAATTCATAGCTCAGCATGATCCTATTGAATACATGAGCAGAGACATCTGTCTTTTGTTCTAGGGCACTCCGTTATGGCATTTGCTGCACATGCACTTCACCTTACTAGCTCCAAACAAAGAGTAGGCACAATCAATGAAATTCGTAGCCTTGGCAACCCATTCGGTGGAGTGAGTGCCTCCACTATGCCAACCTTCGTACATCCATCGTCAGTTTAACCCATAGCTGATGATGCTATTGATTAGTTCAATCGATAATTATAAGACCTACTCATTTGTATATCTCATGGACCTACATCAATCGGAAAAGAATGTCCTAAACCCACCCAAGAGTGGCCAACAGAGTGCAGATCTATGACGAGCCGGTAAGGTTTGAATGAAATTTCGGCAGTATAACCACACTGTTCTCTGGCAGCACACTCAGATATTGTGCAAAAGGAGAACAACAGGGTTATGCAGGCAAAATCTCATTTGGCCCCTACCAACTCATCATAGATACCACGTTTTATTGGCCATTTCGACGCTAGTCCAAAAAAGGGATAATTCTAGATTAGCACAGCTCACATGCGATTCAAATAGGGGTAGCAACGGGGTGAGATCAGGGTGGGTGAAGCATCCGCAGACCCACCCCCAAAACCCGACATGAAAACCCACCCTGCCCCAAACACCACATCGGGTCAAAAACCTCTCCTGCTCCTGAATCTGCTAGGGACCCAAGACCCAACAGGGGGACCCAGCACCTGAACATCATCGTTGATTGGTGGATGGAGCTTCAGTTCGGCTTGGCAGCTGGTAGAGCGGGCACTAGAGAGAGGAGCAATGAGATCTAGCCAGTGGTTGGCGCCATCAATCAATGGAGATGTGGAGGGAGAGGACGCAGGGTACGATCAGCGATCGTGCTACCGTGAGAGAGCTTGAGAGGAGGGGGAGAAGCGGTCAGTACGAGAGGCGGGCGGGCAAGGTGGCCGGACGCTCGTCACGCGAAGCTGTGGAGGGCTGGACCGCTGGAGGCAGAGGAGCCGAGGGAGCTAAGGCGCGGATGTGTAGTCGTGTGGAGGAGAAGCGCTGCCACACCGGACAAATCTGGAGCCATGGTGCATACATCCGTAGAGAGCAGAAGGTGTGCGTGGACTCTATGGAGGAGGCGAGCGGCTAGCTGGTGTGGTCATTGGCAGGACTGCAGGAGGAGGTAAGCGGAGCGGTTGGCAGGAGCTCTCCGTGGGAGGCCTTGTTGATTATACACCTAGGGTTAAGGTATTGGGCCTTGTTGGGCTTCATAATCCCTAGGTTTTTTTCAGTTTAGGTCCCCGTGGGGAACTCATGGGGGGATTACACCCACCCCCTCCCAGCGGGTCTAAAATCCATGGGGACCCACCACGAACCCACCCCACTACCATTCATAGTTTCATGTTACGCATGTGAGGCGTGCACATGCCAATCCGAAACGGGTGACGCATACGTTTTGTTAACTAATGGCATAATTTAGGAATGAAAGCATTTGCAAGTTGTTGTGTCATCTTTAATATGTTTAATTCATACATGAAAGAAATCAATGAATTAGATTATAAAGATTAACAAAATAATACTTAAGGAAAACAACTATGCACATAAGAATTGAGATTGTCAATTAGATTTCTCATCAATACAACTACGCATATAAGGATTCAGATTCTTAATTAGAATCAACTATATTGAAAAGTTTTTAAACAAATCAATCACCCATTGTGTCACAAAACTAATAAATCAATAAATTAGTATTCACAAGCGTCAATGACATTAATTGCTACCTCCAATTAAGATTTTACTAAATATCTACAAATTACACATCCACAATCAAGTAGTAGCACTATTTAAGTTAGCTAAACCAAATTAAACATAATTTTCGATGGTATAATACATGCAAACCGAGAAAAACAAGACTATTTTATATATAAAGATAGTAGTGCACGGTTGTTAACATTACTTAGTTCCTCGCAGTGTGGAAGCAACACAAAATGAGATAGTAGAGTTGCAAGGCACCACATTGGGGCTGATATGGCGGTGGTGGTGGTCGACAGTGGTGGAGATAGGGCAGGCGGTGATGGAAGAGGCTCTGGTTGGTGGCGCACAGGCCGGGCAGCGGCACGGAGGTGGTGGCGGGCCTCGGCCATTCGCGTCCTAGGGCGCACAGGGTAGGCCCGAAGCGGTGGCAAGAGGCGGATCCAGGGTGAGGAGGCGACTCCTGGAGTGCCAGCGCCTTTGGGGAGAGGAGGGAGCGGGCCCTAGTGACCCTCGAGCAAGGCGGTTGTGGTGCTCCAATTGGGGGTCGCACTCAGGTCAGCGCACGATGAAGGGGCCCACTGGCGGCAGTGGTAGGGCAGCGGGGCTATAGGATGGTGACGGCCCGCTAATATTCATCGGCCAGCAGCCTCAGCCGATGAAAACAAGCGCTGCAAACCCTAGCGGCAGCCCACCATTGGCTACCCCTGCGGTCATTTTCGTTGTCCCACCTTAGGCTGACGAAAACTACTATTATTTTTGTTGGCCCGCTCCTTAGGCGATGAAAACTATAGTTTCTTTCGTTGGCCAATTTTTCAACGGTTGTCCTCCTAGCCGATAAAAATTATTTTGGCCGACGAGTAAGATCGTTTTTCCTATAATGAGTTTTTCTTTGGACCCTCACATTTTCTCTTAGTTTTTATGAACTTCTTTTTCTCAAACTTACTCTGTCTCCACATGATTGGTCTACAGATTAGGCTAATAGATTGTTTCAATTATAAAATATCAGATAAATAAAACTAGCACACCACAAAATTCAATATATTTTAGGATATTAATTACACAATATCTTTTGTATGAGTACATTGTCATGTGCATGACGTATGTGTATTTTTACTATTAACTAAAAGAATAGGTCCGCCTTTCCTTTGTCACTCACAGTGGCACATGCTGCTGGTAATTGAAGTAGCTAGTGACAGTATTGAGCACCTGGCCTCTTTATCTAATTATAAACTTTTTGATGAACATGAAGAGGACCGTCGTGTCCCGGACAACATGGCTGCACTGCACTAGCTTTCACGTTGTGTCTCCGCCGGCGCCGTGTGTGTGCGTGGGAGTGTGTGTGTGTCTGTACGCTTGTAGGGCGCACCGTTCTATCTGTGCTGTTTTGCATGGAGAAATAGAGAATTGTTTTTACCCTAAAACGTACGCCACTTTAATTTCGTTGGTTGTCTTGAGGAATCCTGCTACCGTTTCCATCTCCCATGCCCCCAGCACATTGCTGGTGTGGTCAGGTAGCTGCCAGGTAGCTTCCGTTTGCAGCCAAATCCAGCCACCGAGTCAGAAGCTGATGGAGACACACAGCCGCCTGCTGACATCATCTCGTATGTGGGCAGTGGCCACACTTGAGTGAGTCACCGTCCGACCCGGCCGAGAAAAGACATATAGTAATAAGATGCTATATATGTATATATATAGTACATGTGTGACATGAAAATATGCTTCGCTATCTGCCTAGCCGATCGACACTAAAGATCGCTCGCCCAACAGAGCCAGCGTCCACCTACCTCTACCTTTGCATTGCTAGCTAGCTAGCGAGCGATGGCGAACCCTAGCCGCAGGTAAGCGGGGCTCGCCGCCGGCTCCGGCGAGGAGGAGCAGGACGAGGCGAGATCCCAGCGGCGACGAGGTCTACAGCGTGCCGCCCCAGGACTTCGCGCACACCGTGCAGAGGCTCACTGGCTCCGCCTCCCAGTCCCAGCCCCAGGCTCCATCACCACCAAGCAGCAGCAGGTCATCATCAGTAGGCCCTGCAGCAGAAGCTCCACCGAGGTCGTCAACAGGGCCGCCGCCGCCAGCTCCAGCACCTGACCGTGTCCACCCCGAGATTATCCATGCAGGAAGCATACCTGGCGTGGTGTGCCTCCAACGACGTCGTCCTGAGCCCCGGGACAATGGCAGAGATGGAGCGCGGCGCCCAAAGCTATAGCCGGCTTCGTAATCCATCGGTTAACTGATAATGTTTTGGAGTCAACAAATGACAAGCGTATATATGGGTGCGCTGTACGTGTAACCGTTCATCATGTTCAGTCATATGGTTCGTGATGAACAATACTGTTTGCCGTTCTTCTTGGTAACAGAATTGCTTCGAATTAGAATATATATGGTTTCCCTGCTGACCTCTCCCTTTAATTGGTAACGATTATCTTATCCTGTGTGGACAAAGAAACAAATCATTTTAAAGATACAAGTCATTTTACCTTTGGTGGAGCATATGTAGACAAGTAGATCAACATGTGTAAGAAGCAAAATACATGCATAAAACTATAAAAGATAATATTAATTTGCATGGAAGTGGTGCTTAATGCCTCAAACTGAGTGTTATGTCAGCCAAAGTATGGACGTGCCAATTTATTGCATAAAACCTCATGCATAGTGTTGCGACGGTTTCGCGCCAAATACCAAACGAACCCAAGGGCTTGCACACGACGGAACAAGGCGCCTCTGGGTCAATCTGTCCACATCAAACAGTTCGGTGGCGGATAGAGCTTCACGTAAACCTAGATTCATCAACCCAGGGACCCATCAGGGAGGATGAGCTCTAGGGTTGTTGTAGGGTCAGGCAGGCCACCTAGAATCCCTCAAATTGATGTAGAGCCGAAGAGAGGAAGCGGTTGGAGCTTGAGAAGAGAATTAGGGTTTGGAAAATAGATATACATAAAAGTAATGAAAGAACTCCTTATTTAGTCCAGGTTGGAAATCACGTTCCTTTCTTGGCCTCCTAAAAACAAAAATCCCTATATGGCCTAGAACTAAATTTTGTCAGTCTCACCGTTAGGCCACCTCCCCGCACTGTGCTCACTTGCCTGGCCACCCCACGGCAACGGCCGTGAAGATGGTTGTTTGGGCTAACAGGTCGGGGAGGACGAGGCCGGCAGGGCGACGACTGATGATAACTGGCCGGAGGATGGCTGGCAGCGGGGCACAGGGCGGAGCTCACCGGCGACGGTCAGGGAGGAGGGCGAGGGTGCTCATAGGGTCGAGGAGGAGGTGGACGTCGGGGTTGCTGGCGTCAAGGGGTGCATGGGGATGCGCGGCATGGGTGTAGGCTGGCATGGGAGGCGGAGCGCAGCGACGATAGAGATGGAGGCGGTGGGCATGAGCGATGACTATGTCGTGGCTAGGCGGCAGCGCGGTCACGTGGCCTGCCTTCGTCCTGCGGCGTAGGGAGCTGATGCCCCACCCGCCGTCGTCGCAGTGCCGTGGGGATCCGACGCCGCGGCCGTTGTAGTCACACGCCATCGCCCCGGCCCGCCGTCATCGCACTCCATGTGGTGCTGCCGCCCCGGCCAACCATCGTCGCGCGCCATGACACATCCCTGCTTCTTCACCAGCCGCCCCACTTCTTCCCCAACACATCCTCCTCCCGACAGCCTTGTGCGGCCACTTGCGGTACATGGCATAGCGGCCGACGCATGTGCAGGCGAGCGTGCGGCGGGCACGGCAGCAACGCACGGTCGCAGAAGGCGCAGGTAGGCACGCGGCACAGCGGACACGTGGCACAGCGGCTGACGCAACCGCGCGGCGTAGCAGGCGCTCGGCGGCCGCAGTGGGCTCCGGCAGGGGCGGTGGCCTCGCACGGCGCAGCGGCCGCGGTGGGCTCGCGCAGGGCACTGGAGCGTCGCGCGGCACTGCGGCCGCAGCATGCTCTCCTCCTTCGGCGCTTTGATGAGGGCAAAACTGTCCCTTTCCTCCATAGTTAACACCGTTAACTCTCAAATGTAACAGAAGGCCAAGAAAGGAATGCAAAATTTAGTTCTGCCCATATAGGGAAGTTCAAGAAGGAAACTTGATTTTCAACTTGGGCCAAATAAGAAATTCTCTCAAAAATAATAGATTGGTTTGATCGAGCTTACCCCTTCAGTATTTATAGGAGAGAATGATCTGGACCATTGTACAAGTCAAAATCCGCGAGATTATGCGCAAAAATCGGGATTCTACTCAGACTTGACCATACCAGACTATCCGCTACCTCCTACCGGACTATCCTGTCACACCGGACTGTCCGGCCCTACTCACCGACAGTTCAGTGAGGCAGCCAGCTATATGCCTGTCCAATTAGTGCTCAATCACATAACCTGGAGCCCAGTTCTCTCAAGCTCTCCATCATTGCTGCATATGTCTCCACAGTGCATGAGATCTTTAAGATGTGACATGTGAACTGCACAAGCTTTATTCGAAGAGGTGCTATCAGGGTCAATTTACAATATTTTGAAGCGGAAATATGACCCTTTCGAGCCTCTCCCAACAGGCAACATTCCATATTTTGCACTTGCAACGTCTGCCATTTCAGGGTTTCCATGCTATTGAGACGATTCCCAATGAATTTGACATCCGTCTGGCCTATACCGAGGCATTTTCGCAATCCAACATTAGAAGAGATCTAGTCATCAAATTCCACTCTAGCATGGATACCATATCCAGAGACCTAGATGTTGATTGCTGTGAGTGCTCCATGAACAGTATAAGGTTAAATGAGTCCAACATTAAGCTCATTTTAGAAAGTGGAAAGAATATGCCAAGAAAAGGAGACCTCATGTTAGTTTCATAAAGGGGATTGGAATCAAGAGAGCAAATTATCAAGGCTGGCTCCTTTTGTACCATCCTAATGGTTATGTCGCCCAACACTCAAATAAATAATCATCCAACTTCAATGGATGTCTGGCTGTCACAGTCACCATATGGGAGCAGTTTAAATGACCAAAGTTCTTACCAAGTTATGCACCTGTGTAATCTGACAAGTGACAACTTTTGCTTGTAGTTGGGAAGACATAAGGGGAGGTTGCCAAGACAATCCTAGAAATAATCCAGCCTGTTCTTAACTGATAAAATAGTGAGTATGGTTCAAAAATGAAGCAAAAACATAGTTTAGTTGGTTTCCTCATAATGGTGAAAAATCACACAACACAGCTGCATGAGAGATAATAGGTTGTTGGCATACAGTTCAGACATAAACCAAGATGGTCAGTTGTGGATTATTGGTTAGAACTGGAATCAATAGTGACTTCATTCCTATATTCGGTGATTATCTGGTTACTAAGTTAAAATCTTGACAACATTGATCCTATCAAGGACTGGTTAGCACCCCCAAAGACTTAGGGAGCTTCTGTGAAGGCCATGGTCTTTGGTGCAAAAGCATTTCAACATGCAACAATGTGGTGGTGTCAACGCTGGCAGGAGTTACAGAGACAAAACTCCTAAAGTTGAGTACCACCAGAACCCAAAGAACGCCAAGATACCTGAAGCTACATCAAGTCTCTACTTTTATATGAGTACCAGGACCCAAAGGACTCCAAGATATATCCTGAACCTGCAACAGGTCTCTACTACTTTTATATGTACCAAAATCTTACCTGCTTGTGCTTTAATTTCTTAGTTTCAGTAAGGGTTAAGAGATTGTTAAGCTTTGGGGGTCAAGTTTTGAGTGACTGCAGATAAATTTTGAGGGCAAAATTGATTAGTTAATTGAGCTGTTCATGTATGCTCCTGGCGTGCTTTCAAGTTAATTTTTTGGATATTAATTATTGAATGATCAGGATAAACTGCATTTTCATTGATACTTGTAAAAATGCACATACGTGCCACACGTGACAAAATTATGTAATTAATTTTTTAAATTATATGAATTTTGCATTTGGTGTTTGTTTTTGTTTATTTAATGTTAAAAAAACAAGGCATGCGTTGTAAACTATATGTTTTTATGATATCTACTATGGTTAATATTATTTTTACTATATATTCCCTATATTAATACTTTGAAATTTTGTTTTAGTCACAATTAGCCAAGTGTTTGAGACAATATCATTATTTAGTCAAGATATTGTATATCTATTGTTATATCATTCTCATATTAATATATCTCGTTAGTTTGATTTGTAGATCAACTATAGATACAGAGGAAGTTTGAGGAGATGTTGCATAACTTAGTCCAAAACCTAATGGAGAAACTTTTATAAAACTTTTCTTTCATGGTTATAAAGAAGAAAAACAAGAAAACTGGGCTTGGACATGTTTTAATAAATTGGTACCGTGAATTTAAATATAGGAGTATTTATGAATTTATTTTTTTATTGTCTTTTTCACCACAATAAGGAAAATTTACTGTGAGACATCCAACTTTTGCGGTTGTCACTATTTCACACAGCCAACACTCAAATTGGCCAAGTATCATTACGAAATCGTGTCTCTCTGCCGAAACATCCCACACCAATTATAATATTTTTTATTTAAATTTATTTAGGCAGACAGAAGATTGAAGGAAATAATCATTTTTTGTCCTTGTCTTTGAGCTCTCTTTTCTCTTTAGACCAACTCAGAACTCACTGTTTTGATCCGATCACTATTGATTAGTTGTCAACTGTTTTGCATATTATTTATATCTCTTGCACGTAGAATGCATATTAGGTGAAGCAACAATAGATCTATATTTAGATGGTGGATCCTATTATTTGAGATTTTACATGAGATCCACAGTTTGCAATCCGTCTGAACATGGCAGGGCATATGGAGACGAAGCCTCACACGCCATTTGGGCTCGAACGGGCGTTGGGTGTTTGCAACCTCACCTCACTATTTTTATATTTAATCCACTGTGTCACTAAAGCCCATTTAGATTGTGGGAATTTTTTTGAATCCTGCTTTTTCTATGAAATTGAATGCTAAATATATTATTTTCAATAAAAAATAATTTTATATTTTATGATTTCACTAAAAATTTCTTTAGCAATTTTTTCAGACCCACAACAACACCTTGCCCCGCCTAGACAACCCGTGGAGCCGCTTCGTCACACCTTCTGATCACATGGGTCCACCTAGAGGTCTGCCCAAGCGCCACGGTAGCGAACGGACTGGACTTGCCGCTCTGAAATACAGCCGTGAGAGTTTTGACGTCGGAACCCTCATCCACTCGTGTCTCTTCCCTTGCACGCACACGGCACACCAACTCCACCATGGCGTCACGCCTCCACTGTCGTGGCTCATCCTTCACCTTCTTCTCCGCTACGACGGCTTCTCTTCTCACGTAGTCGCGCCTCACCCCTGACCGGCACGGCCTGACTCCAACCAACGCGACGGCCTTCCTCCTCCACGCAGCGGGCTGGATCCGCAGCACCTCCTCGGGTCGGATCCGCAGCTGTGCACCGACCGCCGCACTAGCCTCCGAGACATGGGCATTTTCAGAATCGGAGAAAAGTATGGAGGAATGAATTGGGGTCTCAATGTAGGATGTTTTCCCTTTCGTTGGCTGTCTTTCCCAGTCCCAATTTGGATTGCACCTTCTGCTTACTAGGTTTATGA
Organism: Paspalum vaginatum; assembly: GCA_030272315.1. Lineage (NCBI taxonomy): Eukaryota > Viridiplantae > Streptophyta > Magnoliopsida > Poales > Poaceae > Paspalum > Paspalum vaginatum. The sequence continues at coordinate 36,763,771 of CM059012.1, read as the reverse complement.
TGCTGTGTAACACCAGAAGGTAACCAATTTACCCATTACGGTTCCCTACCATGTCAAATTTAGCTTCTGCATAGTAGCTACTACGTTATCTCCTCTGCTCCAAATTTTAAGTCATTCTAGTCTAGTCCATGAAATATATATATACGCCTTGTGTATTTAATTGATATCAATATATTTTTGTATAAATTTGATCAAAGCCAGATACGACTTAGAACAAAGCGAAAAGCCGAAAACAACTTATAATTTCGAACAAAGGGAGTTGAATGATCAGCTCTATGTATATGTAAGCATGAAATACTATTGTATTGTAAAATGGTTTGCTACTATTGAACTAGAAAGTAATGATTTTTTTGGTGCCTTTGTCTCATCTTACTGTTCCAGTATTCTAATAATTCATGAAACATGGTGAATTTCTAAAATTCTATTGTTCTGCAAGGAAACTCAGTTGTTTATAATTTCTTCTATAATAGGTTGAAATCTTGTTTGTTCACGTAGCTGTTACATGGCAACACACAAAGTTATGACTATTGTTTTTATGAAGTTCTTTTTCTTTGTAATGTACATTCTCTTCAATGTTACTTCTCTAAGTCACTTCATATCGATATGTTACTTTTTGTCAAAATATGTTACTCAGAAAAGTGTAACGTTGAAAATAAACATTGAGTATGTGAAAAATAAGTTTTTAAAAAGATATATTTTGTTCATGAAGATTAGCGTTCAATGCATAAAAAGTAACATTTGATATATAAAAGTAACTTTTTTTTTTCTGGAATGTTACATTTGATACGTAAAATATAAGATTTTTCTTAAAAAGTAACTTTTTGTTTCAAAAAAACTAACTTTTCACCAATTTTCTCATCGATTATCGGTCTTTTATTCGTATGATTCATTCCCAATTTTTATCTACTTTTCAAATTTTTCGTTCTGATTCAAGGTGAATATTTGTCGAATGCTTTTCGTCAAGTTATTTCATCTGAAGGCACTCTTGCCAAGCTATCATGTCCTGGTGCTCATGCATAAAATGGCATTGCTGAATGGAAACATCGCCATGTCACTGAAACTGCTCACACCCTTTTGATTTCATCTTTTGTGCCTCCTCATTTTTGGACAGAGGCTGTTTCCACTACAGCTTATTTAATCAATCTTCAACCCTCCTCTCGCCTTGAGGGGAAATGTCCTGGTAAAATTCTTCATGGATCCCCACCTCATTATGACCGTCTTCGTGTTTTTGGATGCACATGCTATGTTCTTCCTCCTCATGAGTGCACCAAACTATCTACGCAATCACAGTTGAGTGTGTTTTTTCTAGGCTACAATCGTGTGCATAAGGGGTATCGTTGTTATGATCCTTCTTCTAGGCGTATTCATATATCATGTGATGTCACCTTTGTTGAGTCTCGTCCTTATTTTCACTCATCTAAATCAAAACTATCATCTTCAAATGAGTCTCTTTCTTTCCTTTCACTACAACCTATCTACATAGATTCACCGTCATCTTCACCACCCACTCCACCTATGGATTCTATCACACCTTTATCTGACATTTGTCCTATTCACACACAACCCATTCCTCCTCCTGATCCTCCTTTTCAACACAAGGACAACCCATTCCTCCTCCTGATTCCCCTGTTCATAACAATCTATTCCTTCATGTCCTCCCATTTTTCTTCACTATAGACGCTGTCCACGAGTTCCTTCAAACCCTGAGCTTCCTTCTGAATCTCAAGCTAGTACCTCAGATGCTCCTTCTTGTACCTCTCCAACTAGTCCTAACCTCACATTATAACCGCAGAGATAGAGCCATCATTCATGCACATGATACGTTGAGTTATCTAGCTGCTAGTGTTGTTGATGAACTTTCTTCATTACTTCATATGAGGAGGCTATGGTATTCTAGTTTGGGAACAGGCTATGTTTGAAGCGCTTGCAGCTTTGCAGCGAAGTGGTACTTGGGAGATTGTTCCTTTACCTGCACATGCTATACCCATTACATGTAAATGGGTGTATAAATGTGTATTGCCCATCAAAATGGAATAAATATCATGGGACATAGAAACATTTGTTTGTTTCATATGAAAATTTAGAGTACTGTTGGTTTCTAACGAGAAGCTTGTTCGGTGGGACCAGGAGCCCAATGGGCGATCCCCTCCCTTCCCCATTTTGATCTTCCAAATACAGTAATGTTACTCAAAACCCTCACACCCGCAGGCCACAGTTCGACATCTCCAGCTCCCTCGTCTTCTACCTTTTTGCTGTAAGCTGCTAGCATGGTGGTCGTCCAATCACCTGGCAACGGAAGCGGGGGAGGATGCCTCTGCTTCCTTGCCTCCGCCGCCGCAGTTCTTTGCAGCCCCGCATCCTCCTCCGCTCCCAAAGTTCTTCACCTCTCCTCCTCCGCTAGGGGCGATGAATTCTGGTGGCAGGAGGCGATGCTGGTGAGGAGAAAAACAAGGGAAAAAATTTGGAAAAACCTATTGCAGCGCCAAAGACCCTGGTGCCGCAAAGGCTTTCTGCGGTGCACATCTCCGGGCGCCGCAAGCAACCCTGTAGCGCTGGGCTAGTTGGCACCACATGAGGTCTCACAGGCACCTAGCGATGCGGAGCCGTAGAAGGCATTTGCGGCACCAGGTTCTGTGGCACTGCAAATGCCTTCTGCGGTGCCCAGAGATGTCGTGCCACAGAAGGCCTCCTCCAATTGTTTTACTCTCTTGCGGCGTCTGGGGCGGGAGGGTATGCTCCTCCGGATAAATATACCATGCAATACTTTAGTACTCCTCCTCCTAGGGGCCACCAGCCCCGCGTTGCGTCTGACCAATGTGGTGCGCCGAAGTCGAGTGGTTTATCGAGAAAGGAACCTGGCAACCGGGCGGGGGTGGCCGAGAAGACTCTGTAGCATGTAGAGGATGAGGTGGAGAGGTTAAAGCCGAGTGGTCACGTGCGGAGGTCCGTGGCGCTGGAGGAACACGGTAGAGCGGTCGAGACAACGTCGACCCGAGCAGAGTGGTCCGGCCCCGCTGTGCGTGGGGGATGCGGCGAGGCGGTAGGTGCCCTGCTGCCCCTGGTGATATATCGGATCTGTCCCCCGGCATGTTTAGGACGCGAGAAAGTAGTCGGGGCGGTGCTAGCCCCAGTGGTAGATTGGTTTCATCCCCAGCGTGTTGAGGGCGTGGGGGAGCAGTCGGGGCCACATCAGCCTGGGTAGTAGATCGAATCTGCCCCCCAGCACCGTGAGGGTGCGAGGAGGTAGTCAGGGCTGCGTTGGCCCGAGTGAAGATCGGGCAGACCTCTTCCATCAGTGGAGCCATCGAAGTCGGGTCACACGGCTGGATCTGCGCCACTCGAGCGTCGACGAGATGCATGTCGCTGAACTTGTCGCCGATCGAAGTGAAAGTTCCGAAGGAGAAGATCTCCCCCAGCTGGAACTTGGTCGATGGATGGAAGGTGATTCCCATCGCCATCTCTGGATCTCGCACACAAGTCCCCTACCTCGCGCGCCAGCTGTCGGAGTTTGTTGAGAGCCAATGGACCGGCTCCATTGCCTCTGGAGTGATGAGTGATTCTCAAAGTAGCAAGACCCAGAAGGACTTGGGCACAAGACCTCCAATGGACAAGAGGCCCTCCGATGGACTGGAGGTAGAGGGAAGTCCTCCGAAGGACTGGAGGCACACTCGGCGTCTGTCGGCCATGGGAGTTCGGTATACGGAGGAGCGGCACGACGACGGCAGGGGTAAGTCCTCCGAAGGACTGCGAGGCTACCCCGATGGACAGGGGATGCCGGGCGCCACCGCGGTGCTCCAACCCGAATGCGTGGCGCGAAGGCGTGCGAGGGAGGCTTTGGCGGCTTCGGCTTAAAACCGTCACCCAAGCTACCCAAGCCTTGGTGAGTTGGGCCACGACTCGCCAAGATAGAGAAGATGGGCCAAATCCGGCCCAGGCAGAGACTTCCTAAAGTTTCCCGGTTTCTGACTTCAAAACCGGGGGCGGATCGCGGATTGGACTACTGGCCATGTGGAGAGCATCCGAGGATTGCGTGGAACTTACAAAGATCAAGATTCCATCGTGATCGTCCCTCCCGAAATATCCTGTAATCTTTCGTTTGAGTCCTTAGGGTTTGTCTAGCTGTAGGGACCTAAGTGCAAAACTGTCTAAATAGCACTCGGGTATAAATAGGTTCAGTGTAGGTCATTAGAAGCTCCCTTGGCTGCTAGGATTAGTTTTCACTTGGTGATTTTCGTCCTTAAGCTTTGAGCTCCATTGTTAGTGAGGTTAGAGTAGGATTTAGCCTCCTAATCTTGAGGGAAGGTGAGGGTGGTTGCTTGGGACGAATTTCTGCTTGTATGTTGGATCTTTAGACCCATTTTGGGCACTTAATTGAAGCAAATTCGTACAGCAACCTTGTGTTCTTCTCCTCCCCCTCTCACTTTGGTTTTTGGGTTCAATCCTTGCCTTTTTGGGTGTTTTTGTTGGGCAAGCTTGAATCCCTTTCCTTGCTGATTTTCTGGACTTGCTAGGACGTGGAGATCATGACTTAGTTCATCTCAATCCTGCTGGATTGCCACGAGCAAGCCTCTTTGGTGTTTTCCCCTTTCTTGCCCAAGAATGGAGATTTCACAAGATCTGAAATTCCCGCTGATTCCGTGGTTACTTTGAGTTGATCTGTTGGGAATCACTTTGAAATAGGGTCTAGATAACCTGAGCTAAATTTCGTGCAGTTTGAGCAAGGTGTGATCAAGTTATGATTTGAAATCATATTTTCTGCGACCCTACCGGACCATCCGGCAGAGGCCACCGGACAGTCCGGTTCCACCGGATAGTCCGGCAGCGCCCACCAGACAGTCCGGCGTGAGGCGTTGTCCGGGCAGTGCCACCGGACAGTCCGGCAACAGGTACCGGATAGTCCAGTCCCATCGGACAATCCGGTGTTGGCCACCGGACAGTCCGGTCCTGTCAGAGAGCTGCGGTGTTCTTCCCAGGTTGGTTTTTCCGCTGTGATTTTGCTGCAGATTTTCGCATTCCTCCCTTAAGACCATTCTCTTTGCTTACTGTAAGTCAGTGAGACACACCTAGGTGTGGTGAGTGTCTTGTGGCGGATATTGCAAAATCCGTTGCTCCGCTGTCACTCTTGTTCAGATCTTGAGCTTTCTTGCATTGGTGCGTATCCTCACAGTGGACGGCACCCTTGCGCTGCTAGGCACGTATCTGTTCAGTGGACGGTGCTTAGTATCTGGTTTCATTTGGGGGTTTGTGATTTTGTGATTTCAAGTGCTCCTATTCACCCCCCCCTCTAGTCGCACGTCTCGGTCCTACATTTGTTACCGACAGCCCGACATAGGGTAACTCCTGTGAGGGTTTTAGATCAGAGGGGATGGCGAGGAGACTGTGTATGGAGTACAGTACAATAGACACAACGATTTAGACATGCTCGGGCAGCCAAATCACTGAACCCTACGTCCTGTATGGGGTTTAGCAGATGTATTGCCTCGCAGCCTGATTCCGGGGTAAGGGTACGAAAGGGCTAAAGAATATGAGCGTGTCGAGAGAGATTTCCCGTGACCCCTAGCTCCCCTTATATACTCTGATGAGCTAGGGTTACATGGCGCATCTCTAGGAGATTGCCTTCCTAAAATCATGTAGATTAGAGATCTAACAACATATACCCTTGAGCGCTACGCACCCTGCTATCTTGGGGGACAAGTCAGACCACTCGGTCCACCTATCAAGGCAGTCTGACTAATCTCCGTGGGGTACCCTGGGGTATATGACTCCCAAAGCTGTGTTCACCATGACCAAATTTATTTTTTAAATTTTTATTTTTCAGAATTTAACTGTGATGTGTGAGTGCCAATGGACCGGCTCCATTGCCTCTGGAGTGATGAGTGATTATCAACAAAAGCCAAAGACCTAGAAGGACTTGGGCACAAGACCTCCGATGGACAGGAGGTAGATGGAAGCCCTCCAAAGGATTGGAGGCATGCTTGACGTCGGTCGGCCATGGGAGTTCGGTACACGGAGGAGCAGCATGGCGATGGCAGGAGTAAGACCTCTGAAGGACTGAGAGGCGATCCCGATGGATAGGGGACGCCGGGTGCCACCACAGTGCTCCAACCCGAGTACATGCCGCAAAGACGGGCGATGGCGTTGGCAGATTCGCTCAAATCTACCACCCTACTACCAAGTTACCAGACTCAGCGAATGGGCTCGTTCTCGCCGAGATAGAGTGGAGTGGGTTGTTCCAGGCCTAGGAAGGAAACCCTAAAGTTTCCCGGCTTTTGACTTCAAAACCGGGGGTAGATCGGCGGATTTGGACTACTGGCCACGTGGACGTCATCCGAGAGATAGCTTGCAGGTGAAGAAGATCAAGACTCCATCGCGGTCGTCCGTCCCCGAGAAAGTCGAGTCTTTTCCGTTTTGGCCCCTATGGGCGTTTCTGTACTATAGGGATCTTAGTGTAAAATGTGTCGATTTGGCCAGGGCTATAAATACCTAAGTGGCTGGTCATTTAGGTGAATCTTCCACCTCTAGAAACCCTGGGCTTAGTCTCCAACTAGCCAAGTACTTAGAGAGCAAATTGGGTGCTTAGCTTAGGATTTGAGAGTCCCCTAGGCTAGTACTTTGCATTAGTGGGAGGATGAAGGGTGGTAGACTGAGTTGAGCCTTGTAAGAACTGATTTCCTCATCTAATCAAGGCAAGATTTGTCCCAAATTCGTGCTCATGTGTGCAGCCATCTTTCTCCCCCCTTTCTAGTTGGTTTTTGGATGGAACTCAAGGGCTTTTGGTGATTTGCGTTGCCCACGAGTTAATCCTGTTCTATTGGCTCTTTTGGACTTGCTAGGACGTGGAGATTATGACTTAGTACATCTCAATCCTACTGGATTGCGACGAGCAAGCTTCTTTTGAGTTTTTCCCCTTCTTACCCAAAGATTGCCATCTCACGAGATCTGAAATTCCTGCAGATCCCTTGGTCACTTTGAGTTGATCTTTTGGGAAAAGCTTTGGAATAGGGTCCATATAGCTTGTGCAAGATTTGGTCAGCTTTGGTTTTGAAAACCCCCTGTCTACGACCCTACCGGACAGTCCAGCAGAGGCCATCGGACAATCCGACAGCACCCACCGGACAGTCCGGTGTTGGGTTCTGTCTGGGACCTCCCACCGAACAGTCCGGTAGAGGAGACCAGACTATCCGGTGCCACCGGACAGTCCGGTCCCTGCTACCAGACAGTTCGGTTTAGGCAGGGGTGCTTCGGTGTTTTCGTTGCGTTCCTTCTTCTGCTGTGTTTTTGCTTCGGATTTTTGCATTTTCCACTTCCAGACAATTCTCTTTGCTTGCAGTCAGTCAGTGAGACGCACTTTGGTGCGGTGAGTGTCGTGTTGCTGATTTTGCAAGGTTCATTGCCTCGGTGCTCTTTTTGAGTTGGCTCACGGTTTTTCTCGCTTGGTACGTATCCTCTCAGTGGACAGCACCTTTGCACTACTAGACACGTATCTGTTCAGTGGACGGTGTCTAGTTCTTCTCTTTAGCACCACTTTTGAGGAGTTGTGAATTTGAGTTTTTAAAGTGCTCCTATTCACACTCCCTCTAATCGCACGTCTTGGTCCTACAACTGGTATCAGAGCCGGTTAGATTTCTTCATACCTTTACCAGTGAGAAACCAGTAGCGACTATGGCACACTATGAGAAGGTTCCAGTTCTCAGCTCATATGGCTATCCCTACTGGAATGGTAGGATGAAAGTTTTCTTACTTAGCCAGAGCGAGGACATATGGAATGCTACATAGAGTACGACTTTCACGGTGCTCCCCATTGTCGAGCGTACCACACTGGTGCTCGTTGCTCAGCATGAGGCGAACTACAAGGCGGTGAACTTTCTCTTCTCTAGACCTGGTCTGGCGGACTATGAGAGGGTGAGCCACCTTAGTACCGCCCGTGAGATCTGGTCCTTCCTCAATGCACACCATGAGGGGACGGTGACAGTTAAGGGTCGGCTTGTTGAGACTTACCAGCGTGAGTATAAGAAGTTTGTTCAGACACTGGGAGAGTCTATCGATGCCTTGTTTGGTCGTTTGCTGCCCCCGCTGCTCTCCTATACTCTGACCATCAGCAGGCTATCAAGCTGTTGTATTCCTTGGACAGGAATGTGTGGGAGATCAAGAAGAACTCCATTCTTGAGTCAGCAGGGTATGACACCTTGGGAGTTGAGGAGCTTTACAGCAAGCTCAAGGCCACTGAGGTTGATTACCAGATGATAGATACGCTCACTGGTACTAGCTCCAAGAGCTTGGCCTTGGCTTCCAATTCCAAGGAAGTTGCTACTAACCCCCCCACTTTATGGATTTTACGTTCTCTGCTTTGATGTCTGTGACAGAGGAGCAGTTGGTGTCACTTGGGGATGATGAGCTTTGTCTGGTGTCTAGTCGCTGAAGAGAGGCGAGAAGCCTAAGTACTTTGAGTGCAGAGAGGTCGGCCACTTCATCGCCGAGTGCCCGAACAAGCAGAACAACTACTACAAGAAGGGCAAGAACCACTCCCACGACTTAAGCAAGCACCGCTCCAGGCAAGCACAACTATGGCAAGCGCGACCACACCAAGCACCACTCCGGAAAGATCAAGAACTTCAGGAAGGCTTTCAAGAGCTACCAAAAGGACAACCGGAAGTGGGACAAGGCCTTCGCCGAGCTTGGCGGTCTTTGCAGCGAATCGTCCTCCTCCTCCTTGTCTTCGTCAAACTCAAGCGATGAGGAGATCGTCACCAAGCAGGATAAGAGGAAGGACCAATGTGGTCCAGCTGGCCTCTGCTTCATCTCCACCAAGTCCAAGAGCAAGCACAAGGTGAAACCGGAGATCGTTTTGCTCCATAGCGCTTGAGGACAAGGACGACAAGGGCAACGACAACGACTCCTCCGATTAAGAGGTGACTCCAAAGCAAGCTGAGATCCTTGATATGCTGGAGAGAAATAGTCGTGAGTTGAAAGCCCAGGATAAGTTGTTGGAGAAGGCAGCCAAGAAGTTGCAGAAGTAGAAAGCCAAGCTTGCTGATGCTTTGGCTGAAATTGAGAGGCTAAAGAGTGTGCAAGCCTAGCCTAGCGAGTTTGAGTGCCCTACCTGTGAGACCCTTGTGAGTGACCTTTGTGAGCAAAAGAGCAAGTATGCTCATCAGGTAAAGGAGATGGATAGGCTGAAGGTTGAGTTTGGCAAGCTCCAGTCTAAACTAGATGAGCCTACCTTGAGTGAGGTGCCTGAGTCTGAGTCTTGCCTCCACCTAGCTATTGACATAGCTGAGCTGAAGGTGAAGTCTGAGGGGCAGCTCAAGGAGTTAGAGGAGCTCAGGGCTAGACCTAGGCTTTTGGGTGCGTGCATGGTCTGTCTTACCTTGAGGAGTGAGATTGACTAGGTGAGAGCTGACTTTGAGGTGCTTTCAGCACCTCCTGATAAGTGTGAGGGTTATCTCACTTTGAGGCTACAGTTGGTGGAGAAGGATGCCACCATTAAGAAGCTTGAGAAGTCTGCTCTTGTGATTCCCTCTCTTGACTGTCCCACTTGTGCTACCCAGACTGTAGTTCTGGAGGATCTGAGAGAGGAGAAACTGACCTTGGTTGATGAGAACAACCGTTTGAGAGAGGTGCTCAGTTGGATGTATGCTAGAGAGCCCCAACTAAGGATGATTTTAGAGAGCACCAAGAGAGCTCAGGGTAATATGGGTGGACTTGGGTTAGGTGAGGACAGTACTTCGGGTAAGAAGAAGAGTGCCCCAGTTAAGCTTAAGACTGCTTCTTCTCAGTCTAGTCCTACTGTTGATGGGGTTTACCACGAGCCTCCCAAGGCTGCCCCAAAGAAGCAACTCTGGACACCCAAGCCCTCTCAGGCTAAGTTGCACAGAGTAGTGACTGAGATCCTGAAGCCTCCAATGAGCAAGGAGGGAGTCTAGCAGCCTGCTCCACCCAAGGCTACCCCTACCTAAGCCTAAGGTCTAGCCTAACCCCACTTCCAAGAGGCATGTCTATCACTGTGACTTCTGCCAGCGGAATGGCCACTTGGAGGAGTTCTGCTTCAGGAGGAAGCGAGCTGAGAGGCAGGATCCTCCCCGTAGCGGTGAGTTGAGAGACCGCTTTGCAGGTGGTGAGAGAGGAGGCAGCTTTTAGGCCTGCGCTCTAGGTGGTGAGAGATGCTTTGCCGGCTGAGCTCCTAGTTGTTTTCAGTGCAGGCTATGGACCTCTTGACCGAGGCTTTGGTAGAGGGTTTGAGAGTTCACACTTTGGAGGTTGTGGGTACTCAGATCATCGTGATGCTTACTTTGGCTGTGCTTTTCTCACCTTTGAGCAGATGGCTCGGCATTGGTTCAGCAATTTCCCTAACCATAGTGCCAGACCATTTGCTCACTCTCGCTTTCCTTGATTTTGCAGGATTGAGGCCTGGAGGACTTATGGATCATGGACTTGGCTGCTCTAGGCACATGATAGGGCACCGCATATGTTTCTCCAACCTCAACCCCGTGAGCACCAATGAATACATCACATTCGGGGATAATGGTCAAGGTAAAGTGTTGGGGGTTGGTTCTGTTGTGCTTTCTGACAAGCTTTCCCTGAGAGAAGTTGCTTTGGTAAGGAATTTGAGGTTCAATTTGGTTTCTGTCTCGCAACTTCTCAAGGAAGGGTATGAGGTTCGCTTCAAGGAGAGTTCTTCTCATGTGCTTGATGCTAAGGAAAATCTTGTTTGTCGGATTTTGCCCTATGGGCAGGTTTTTAAGGTTGACCTTGCATCTATTTCTGGCCCTCCTCGGTGTTTAGTAGCCAGTCCTTCTGCTGATATTTGAAAGTGGCATGGGAGGCTAGGCCATTTGAGTTTTGATCTCCTTATCAGGTTGAGCTCGATGGGTCTGTTGACGCGACATTTGAACGAATATTTTATATCATTTTATATGGTTTTTCAATGATTTTATGCATCAATTTATCTTTTACTATCAATTATCATCGATTATTGTAGATTTTGCAATATTGTCTTGGAAAATTGCTATATGTGATTTTTACAGGTTTTTGACCAATTTTTCGTGAAATTCACCTTAATCTACGTCGAGTAAGAAAAGACCTTTGAGATGTCATTTTATGAAGATGATGATCAAAGAAGGCTTGGTTGACTTATGCTCCTCCTCTGAGTTAATCAAGGCTTTCTAACCAGAAACTTCCGAAAGACATCAAGTGCTACAAGTTTATGGAAGAATATGAGGGAAAAATACTTCAATTATATCCAAAACTAGAAGACTTTGTCAACTCTCGGAGAATATCGAAGATTCCAGAACCCCGAGATTCTGAGAACCCTCATGCAACAATTTCTTAAGCATCAAGTAACGTCCCGGCAAAAGATGGAAAGAAGCGGCCAGAGGAAGAGTCCGGGTCGGCCGACCCTGACCCCCCTAAGTCGGCCGACCAGCTCCCCTCTGACGCCGTTTCATGTTCCCCTTTCTACCGTGCCTTTTCTAGAAGAGTCCAAAGAGATATGGATTACTTAGGTATGAAGGAATTGAAGATAAAGAAGGTTTATCACGAGATCCATCCAAGGTCAAATTAAATCTCGAGATATTCTCAGATTCCAGGACAGCAGCACCTTGCGAGCCCAATTTTGAGACCTTAACGACGTCAAATGAAGAAAGTTTGAATACCAAAGTTCTAGATCTCTTTGAGCTCTACAATTTAGAGTCTGAGTCTGCCATATTTGGAGTCCGGATGATAGAGATATGGTCAAAATACGAAAGGTGCAGAAAACAGGAATGTCCGATTTCAGGGCAAACAAGAGTCCTACTCCAACTCCAAGCAAGAGGAAGATGGAGGGCGCCCCAAGGCACCTCCGGAGTATATATACAAACCCCCATGAGGCCCTCAAGACCATCCAATTCATTATCAAGACGACACGATGTAGAGGGACCAAGTGGTCGGAAAAAAAAGACCAAGTGTTCGCTTGAAATATAATATATATATATATATATATAGATGCCCCACAATAATCTTCTAAGTATTTTAAAGAGTTTTATATAGTTTTCTTTTTAGTATTAGTGAGGAATATCCTGTTTATATATACTCCAGAAAATATTCCATTCATGTGCAATCCGATAGGAAGGACTTCCATACTTTTTCTCTCAACATTATTTTATTCCATGACCTTTTTGACAAGTCTCAGTAAACTAAGCAGATTTCTTTCTTGGTTTGACAATATTTTGAAAATAAGTTTTGATTAGGATTCATACCAAGCTCCAGATAAGGTTTCACCTTCATATATATATATATACATATATATACATATATATATATTGAATACCATTTAGATATTGAAAGACTGGAGAGTTGAGCGTGTTTCTTTAGCTTTGCAAGAATTTATCTCTAAGGGTTTGATTATCTTTTTCAAAAAAAACATATTGCTAAAATAAGGAGATGTGTCATTGATAAATTTAAACTATTGCTAATTCTTTTGTTATGGGATGAGCTTAATTGAATATCTTTTCTTTCATAATTTGCTGGTTCACATTAAAATTTTGAGAAAGCTTGTTAGTTTGATTGATTAAGATTAGAGTATGAAAAAGTTAATGTAGGGCAACGCTGATTCTTGACTTACTCGAGGACGAGCAAGGTTAAAGAGTGGGGATGTTATTGACGCAACATTTGAACGAATATTTTATATCATTTTATATGGTATTTAACTGATTTTATTTGTCAACTTTGTCTTTTACTATCAATTATCACCGATTATTGTGGATTTTGCAATATTGTCTTGGAAAATTGTTATATGTGATTTTTACAGGTTTTTGACCAATTTTTCGCGAAATTCACCTTAATCTACGTCGAGTAAGAAAAGACCTCTGAGATGTCATTTTATGAAGATGATCATCAAGGAAGGCTTGGTTGACTTATGCTCCTCCTCTAAGTTAATCAAGGCTTTCTAACCAGAAACTTCCGGAAGACATCAAATGCTACAAGTTTATGGAAGAATATGAGGGAAAAATACTTCAATTATATCCAAAACTAAAAGACTTCATCAACTCTTGAAGAATATCGAAGATTCTAGAACACCAAGAGTCTAAGAACCCTCATACAACAATTTCTTAAGCATCAAGCAACGTCCCGGCAAACAAGAGTCCCACTCCAACTCCAAGCAAGAGGAAGGTGGAGGGCACCCCAAGGCACCTCTGGAGTATAGATACAAACCCCCATGAGGCCCCCAAGACCATCCAATTTATTATCAAGGCGACACGATGTAGAGGGACCACAACTAGAGGAGATCAGAGGGTCGAGTTTCTAGTTTAGGATTAGAGTTCTTCTAATTCGTAGATGTGATTAGAGGCCTTGCATGGTGCTCTAATTACCTAGCTCCAGAGGTCCAATTGTATCATCAAGGGAAGTTATGGCCATGGTTGTAAGTATGATACAATTTATTAATGAAGCATTTATCTTGTCTAATTATATCTTCTTGTTCTAATTATGCTTGTTCTAGCTCTAATTAACTTTAAGTCTAGATGCATGTTAATTAGAGCATATCATTAAGGGTTATATTCTTCTAGCGTTCTTGATCATTGATCTAGCTTACTAATGATATAGTTGTACATCTAGTTCTTTTGATCATGGTGATTAGATGTTCTAATTGTGTTAATTATGTTATTAGACCTTACAAAGTAATTAGAAGCTAGTTCTTTAATTATGTGTCTGTTGAAAGTTTCTCGTCGATTACCTGGTTACCAGTGACAGTGAAGCTCGGGGAAATGTTAAACCGATCTAGGGGGTTAGGTTGATTGATCTTGATTTAATTATGCTATGAAGTTTATGCTTGATCATGCTTGTTTCTTCCTTGAACTACTAGTTATCTCACTATCTAATCTTGTTGTGGCGCCCAATCATGCATGTCTTGGATCCAATTAGGGCTTGATTAGACTCTAGTTAATACCCTTCAATTAGTGTTCTAATTCTGTTCTAATTGCTTATCTTATAGTATTAGCATAGTTTAGACGTAGATTAGATATAATTTAGGGCTAGTTTAGAGGTAGATTAGAACCTTGTTTTATACCGTTAGTTTACCATAAACTCTTGTTAATTAGTTCGTTTCCTGGATTGACAAAACACATGATACTCATCCTGGGAAAAAGCTACACACGATACTGTCGCTTGCAGTATAAGGTTTGCCGTGCTTAAGTGCCGTCAACAGGGTCTGATCCAAGGATTGCCCAATTTGAAAGCAGAAAAGGACTTAGTGTGCCACCCCTACCGTCTTGGCAAGATGGTTGCCGCTTTTCATGCACCTGTTAATCAGGTGATGACCTCTTATCTGGGTGAGCTGTTGCATATGGACACGGTTGGTCCTGCTCGGGTATAGTCGGTCAGTGGGAAGTGGTATGTGTTTGTCGTTGTAGATGACTTTTTCTCGCTTCTTATGTGTGTTTTTCATGGAATTCAAAGATTAGGCTTTCGGTTTTGTTTGGGATCTGGTCTTGAGGTTAAGAAATGAGAGTGATAAGGCCATGAGGGCTATCTGCAGTGACAATGGCGGAGAATTTCGTAACTCTCAATTTGAAACCTTTTGTCGTGACCTAGGTCTTGATCATCAATTCTCATCTCCTTATACCCCACCTCAGAACGGTGTTGTGGAACGAAAGAACCACACACTTGTAGAAATGGCATGGACGATGCTTGATGAGCATAGGACTCCACTGATGCTTTTGGGTTGAGGCTATGAATACGGCATGTTACATAGCCAACCGCATCTTCCTATGAGCTTTCTTAGGAAAGACTTCATAAAAGCTACGGTTTGGTAGGCAGCCCAGCATCAAGCACCTGCGTGCATTCGGCTACAGATGCTTTGTGCTCAAAAAGGGGGGCATTTGGACAAATTTGAATCTCGCTGCTTGGATGGTATCTTTCTTGGGTACGCCTCTAGCTCTAGGGCATATGGAGTGTGGATCCTTGATACCAAACAAGTGGTTGAGACCTGTGAAGTTTCCTTTGATGAATCTATGCATTGCACAACCCCTGCATTTGAGCTTTCAGGTGACGATGAAGAAGGAGCTCTCATCTTTGAAGATGAGGAAGTTCAAGTAGATGCTGGTGATGCGGAGCCACTACACCGGCTGCAGCTCCTGCCCCCTCTGCTACGAGCTCTAAAGATGAATGAGGAACCTTGCCGACAGCTTCCTCCTCACTCCCCCGACTGCAAGCTCGAGCAGAGGCTGGCCCCGCTGAGGATGTAGGAGACGTGACCTCCGAGATTGTTCCATCTCGGCAGGTCCAGCGGGATCACCCCTCCACATGGGATCATTGGTGATTTGCATGCAAGGACTTTGAGGTCCCAGACAGGTTCTATCGCCTTCTTTCCTCATGCTGCATTTGTTGCCTCCTTTGAGCCCAAGGATGTTGGACACGCACTATCTGATGGTAATTGGGTTAGTGCCATGCATGAGGAGCTTGGAAACTTTGAGAGGAATGAGGTTTGGGTTTTGGTAGAGCCACCACCACAATGCAATCCTATAGGTACAAAATAGGTTTTCAAAAATAAGCAAGGGGAGGATGGCATTATTGTGCGGAACAAGGCTAGACTTGTGGCTAAGGGTTTTTGTCTAAAAAGGGGATAGACTATGAGAAAACGTTTGCTCCAGTTGCACGCCTGGAAGCTATACGTATTCTCTTAGCCTTTGCAGCTTCTATGGGTTTCAAGCTTTTTCAAATGGATGTGAAGTCTGCTTTTCTAAATGGTTTCATTCAAGAAGAAGTTTATGTCAAACAACCCCCTGGATTTAAAAATGCTAAATACCCTAACCAAGTTTACAAATTGCAAAAAGACTTGTATGGTTTGAAATAAGCCCCTAGAGCCTGGTATGAGAGATTGAAAACCTTTTTGCTAAACCAGGGTTTCAAAATGGGGAGTGTTCATAAGACCTTGTTTCTCCTCAAGCATGGTAGGAGATCTTCTTATTGTCCATATATGCGTGGATGATATCATCTTTGGTGGCTCGTCTCACTCTCTTGTTACCAAGTTTTTTGAGAAGATGTCGAAGGAGTTTGAGATGAGCATGATGGGAGAGTTGCAGTTTTTCCTTAGACTGCAAATCAAGCAAGGGCGTGAAGGAACCTTCATCCATCAAGCCAAGTACACGAAGGACATTCTGAAGAAGTTTGATAAGGGGGACCTCAAGCCTATGGCGACTCCCATGTCAACACAAACGACGCTTGATGCAGATGAAGAAGGGGAGGCTGTGGACCAGAGAGAGTACCGAGGAATGATCAGCTCACTTCTGTACCTGACGGCGACTAGGCCTGGACATTCAGTTCGTGGTTTGCCTATGTGCGTGTTTTCAGGCCTCACCGAGGACATCACACCGTCAAGCGGTGAAGCGCATCTTCATGTACCTGAAATACACTCCTGAGCTTGGTCTTTGGTTCTCTTCAGCTTTTATGCTCTCTCTCAGAGGGTATTCGGATACTGATTTTGCGGGTTGTTGGCTAGAGTGCAAGTCTACTTCTGGCACCTGCTAGTTTCTCGGTTCTTCTCTTGTCTCTTGGTCCTAACGCAAGCAATCTAGCGTAGCCACTTCCACAACAGAAGCCGAATACATTGCCGCTGCTAGTTGTTGCTCCCAGCTGCTTTGGATGAAGTCCACCTTGAGTGACTTTGGTCTCAGCTTTAGGAAGATCTCTCTCCTAGTAGACTCTACTTCTACTATTTCTGTAGCTAAGAATCCCATGTTGCACTCTAGAACCAAACACATAGACGTGAGGTTTCACTTTCTAAGAGATCAATATGAGAAGGGAGATATAGACTTGATCCATGTGGAGACCTAAGAACCAGTTGGCAGATATCTTCACCAAGCCCTTAGAGCTTAGCGCGTTTGCTTGCTTGCGTGGGGAGCTTGGTGTTTGTTACTCCTTTTAGGTTGGGGTAACTTTGCTGTAGTTTAGGTTTTGTTTTGCTTCTTCTTTGCTTTTCTTTGCATTTTGCATCATATCATGCATTGCATTGTATCATATGCATTTTCACTTCACTAGCACTAGAGCTCTTCTGGAATGACTAGTTAGCACTTGCTTGTGCTTGATTGTATAGTTGCTTGCTTAACCATGGTTGGCTAAGCTCCTTGAGTCTGTCTAACATCATTTGTGAGCTAAGTCACGTTTGTGTCTTGAAAATCACAAACCAATGATCACCACTTGACTTGGCTACCTAGCATGCTTAGGAATGTTGAATACTATGCTATCTTCTCATGCTTGGATATGCTAGTCGTATGCCTTTGTTGAGTTTATGCCTAAGCATTTATCACACCTTGCTTAAACCTGAAATCTAAATTAAATCTGTGCACTTTGTGTGTTTTTTTGAGCTGAAATGAAAAGATCCAAGTGGGTTCGCTTATCACACTGTTCTAGTTTGACATAGCTTACCTTTGCACTTTGGCATGAACTTGTACTAGACTGTGTATGACCAAAACCTTGTCATAAGCTTCTGATGGTTTTCTGAACCTATGCTTGGCATTGGTTGGTAAGAAGTGGCAAAGACAAGTGAATAACCCCTGGCACATGATCTGATTTGCATGAAGTTACAAATTGCTAAATCTGAAATATGCAAGTCTCTAAATTGCTTATGGCCTGTTGTATATGCATTGGTTGAGAGTAGCACACCTTGTATGTTTTGTTAGCATCTTGCTGTTCATACCTATCTTGCTAGATGCTATTCATGTTGGTGATGCTTTCTTTTCCAAAACCCTGAAAAACATGCTCCTGATCTGTATAAGATAGATTCAATTGAGCTTGTTGCATGCTTCCATGCCCTCACTTGCTCTGTATGCTAGAACTTGTATTTATTAGCTTTTCATTCCCTGCTGAGTTCTTCATGGTACACTTCCTGCATTTCATGGCGTATTTTTGAGGGAGGGTTGTCTAGTTCAGGGAGAGTTCGATTCGATGAACCCTTGATGTGTCCATTATTAACAAGGGGGAGAGATGTTGACCTTTAGGAGTGTTCATGGTCCAAGGGGGAGAATCAGTTGAGGGGGAAGCTGTGCATTCAGGGAGTTTGAGCTTTTAGCATGCTCTTGCATCGGTGCGTTGAGCCTTTTGTCTCTTTCTGGAGGAGCTGATGTTTTTCCCAAGCATGGCCGTGTTGAGCCGATTTGCCTCTTTCTTAAGGGGTCATGCTTTAAGTTTGATCGACTGCGTTGAGCTGTTTCCCTTGTCTTAGGGGGTCGATCTTTGGCTTTTCTTTTTGTTGCCTCAATTTGCCCTTCTTTGCTTGTGTTTGGCTTTTGGGCATTTTGAGCAACTTTCTTCTTTTTCTCTTTCTTTTTGGTTTTACACTTGCTTTTCTTGTCTTTGTTCTATTTCAGGTTACATGTAGAAGGTGTTGACAATGCACTCATCAAGGGGGAGATTGAGAGCCAATGGACTGACTCCATTGCCTCTGGAGTGATGAGTGATTGTCAATAGAAGCCAAAGACCCAGAAGGACTTAGGCACAAGACCTCCGATGGACAGGAGGTCCTCCGATGGACTAGAGGTAGATGGAAGCCCTCCAAAGGACTGGAGGCATGCTCGACGTCGGTCGGCCATGGGAGTTCGGTACACGGAGGAGCGACACGGTGATGGCAGAAAGACCTCCGAAGGACTGAGAGGCAACCCCGATGGATAGGGGAGGCCGGGTGCCACCGCGGTGCTCCAACCCGAGTACATGGTGCGAAGATGGGCGAGGGCAGTTGGCGGATTCGCTCAAATCTGCCACCCTACCACCAAGTTACTAGACTCGGCGAATGGGCTCGTTCTCGCCGAGACAGAGTGGAGTGGGCCGTTCCAGGCCTAGGAAGGAAACTCTAAAGTTTCTCGGTTTCTGACTTCAAAACCGGGGGTCGATCAGCGGATTTGGACTACTGGCCATGTGGACGTCATCCGGGAGATAGCTTGCAGATGAAGAAGATCAAGACTCCATCGCGGTCGTCCGTCCCCGAGAAAGTCGAGTCTTTTCCGTTTTGGATCCCTACAGGCGTTTCTGTAATATAGGGGTCTTAGTGTAAAATATGTCGATTAGGCCAGGGCTATAAATACCTAAGTGGCTGGTCATTTAGGTGAATCTTCCACCTCTAGAAACCCTAGGCTTACTCTCCAACCAGCCAAGTGCCTATGGAGCAAATCGGGTAGCTTAGCTTAGGATTTGAGAGTCCCTTAGGCTAGTACTTTGCATTAGTGGGAGGATGAAGGGTGGTAGACTGAGTTGAGCCTCGTAAGAACTGATTTCCTCATCTAATCAAGGCAAGATTCGTCCCAAATTCGTGCTCATGTGTTCAGCCATCTTTCTCCTCCCTTTCTAGTTGGTTTTTGGATGAAACTCAAGGGCTTTTGGTGATTTGCGTTGCCCACGAGTTAATCCTGTTGTATTGGCTCTTTTGGAGTTGCTAGGACGTGGAGATTTTGACTTAGTTCATCTCAATCCTGCTAGATTGCCACGAGCAACCTTCTTTTGAGTTTTCTCCCTTCTTGCCCAAAGATTGCCATCTAATGAGATCTAAAATTCCTGTTGATCTCTTGGTCACTTTACGTTGATCTTTAGGGAAAATCGTTGCAATAGGGTCCAGATAGCATGTGCAAAATTTCATGAAGATTGGATAAGATTTGGTCATGTTTGGTTTTGAAAACCCCATGTCTGCGACCCTACCGGACAGTACGGCAGAGACCACTGGACAATCCGGCAGCACCCACCGGACAATCCGGTTTCACCGAACAGTCAGGCAGTGCCTACCGGACAGTCCGGTGTTGGGTTCTGTCGGGGACCTACCACCGGACATTCCGTCAGAGGAGACCGGACTATCCGGTGCCACCGGACACTCCGGCCCCTGCTACCAGATTGTCTGGTTCAGGCAGGGGTGCTTCGGTGTTTTCGTTGTGTTGCTTCTTCCGCTGTGTTTTTGCTTCGGAATTTTGTATTCCTCGCTTCTAAACTATTCTCTTTGCTTGCTGTGAGCTAGTAAGACGCACTTTGGTGCGATGAGTGTCCTGTGGCGGATTTTGCAAGGTTCGTTGTCTCGGTGCTCTTTTTGAGTTGTCTCGCGGTTTTTTCTGTCTTAGGTGCGTATCTTTTCAGTGGACGGCACCTTTGTGCTACACGTATTTGTTCAGTGGACGATGTCTAATTCTTCTCTTTAGTACCAGTTTCGGGGAGTTATGAATTTGAGCTTTTAAAGTGCTCCTATTCATCCCCTCTGGTCGCACGTCTCGGTCCTACAATGTGTTATCTATCTTGTGTCTATTTTGACCGTGCTTAGAAATATTTACGATGAAATTAAAATAAGAGGTGAAACATTTTTTAACATTTTAGTAAATTATAAATTTTTCTTTGTTTACAAACAAGTCCAAAGTCTTCGTGCAATATAAAATATAAAATAAAGCATTTTATAAACTGCCTTCATGACAAATTTATACGTATCATAATATTCTATTATATATAGATCCACGTAGACCCACACAATTCTTTATTAAATGGATATTTCAATAAATAAAATTTAATAATATCTTATTAGTAACGTGCGGAACGCACGCACATTTTTACTTGTCGTAAAAAAACTAAGTATAAATATATATATATATATGTTATACCGTAACTCTAAACTGTGTGAAAACACCAGTAATATTAAATAAATAGTGGAATACTGATATGATAAGTGTTACACAGCGAGTGAAATGCTGATACGATGCAGACATTCCACTATTCCGAGTCTTAACGTGGGTCCCGCGTGCAGTGAGAGGATCACATTCTAGCTAGATTCGTCGCCCGGAGAGGTCTCACTCGGCCGGATCGAGATTCCAGAGAGAATCGGCGCCCGGCAAAGATTCACGGCGGTGAGGGCTCGCACCGCCGCGGCCAGCGACGCCAAGGGCGCGGGGAAGTGCTCCGACCCGCCCGCGATGGCCGGCGTATCCGGCCTCGCGGCCTCCGCCTCCGCCACCAACGCAGCGACGAGCTCGCGTGGCAGGCGTGCCGACGCTCCGCGGCCGGATCCGGCCTCACCGCGAAGAGGGCCTCGGCCTCCTGTGCCTCGGCGAGCACGCAGCGGAGCCGCACTGATCCGCCACGGTCAGATCTGGTCTCGCCGCCTCTGCCTTCGCCGCCTGTCCATAAGCAAGCGCGCGAGGGAGGGGCGCGGGCGCGACGTCTCCGCCTCCTGCAGCCCGTCGGCGAGCGGCGGCCCTCGACGGAAACGCGCCAGGAGAGCGCCGGTGGCCGCTGCATCCGCCGACTGGTGTCGGCTGCCGCAGGATCTGCTCGTCGCCGTCATGGGGGAGCTCGAGGTCGTCGACCTTGTCCGCGCCGGCGCCGCTTGCTCCTCCTGGCGCGCCGCGTTCGCGGCCTTCCGCCGCCACCGCCTGCCTTCCCCGAAGCAGCCCCCCTGCCTACTCTACTCCGACCCCGACGGAGACCCCGACGTCGCCGTAATCCGCGCCCCTTCTTCTTCCAGTCCCAGTTCCGGGGCGCCGCGCACCATCCGCGCGGCCCTCCCGGGCCTTCCGCTCAGCCGCCGGACCTTCGTTGGCTCGGCGTACGGGTGGCTCGTCACCGCAGACGAGGCGTCCAGCCTCCACGTGGTGAATCCCCTCACCGGCGCCCAGCGCGCGCTCCCGCCCCTCGCCGCCCTCCACAACGTCGACGCCTCAACGGGAGAGGGCGGCGACCTAACGTTCCGAGTCTTCAGCAACCGCGGCGCTGACAGAGAGCTCACCGCCACCCTATCCGCCGTCAAAGCGCGCGAGACCATGTATCACCGCGTCGTCCTCTCCTGCTCGCCTTCAGCTGGTGCGGCCTGCGTCGTGCTCCTCCTTCACTGGCCCGACGGCGAGCTCTCATTCGCCAGGCTTGGCGACGAGCTCTGGACACCAGTCTCCGCTGCTGCGGGGCTCCAGCGCAGCGGCTACCTGTGACGCTCTCTACGACTCTGGCAGCGGCCTGTTCTACGTGCTGCACCGTGACGGTGCTATCTACACCGTGGACCTCAATAGGGAATCCCCGTCGGCGAGCAAGATCATGCCTCCGGCGACAGCGATCTGTGATCCTGGCTCCAGGCGTTTCATGAACATGTACCTTGCCAGGGCGCCATCTGGCCACCTCTTGCAAGTGTGCAGGCGGATAGGCCTTGGTATGTACCAGTTCCGTCGTCCACCATACACTGAAGACAATAATGACTTCCAGACGTACCTTGAGATCGAGACAGATGATTTGGAGGTCTACATGGTTGATCTCCATGGACAGAATCGGGAGAAGATCACCACCTTGGGAGATCACTCATTGTTTCTTGGGTACAATAATTCCATGTGCGTTTCAACCAAGGACTTCCCGATGTTGGAGCCCAACCTCGCCTATCTGACGGACAACTGCTACCAATGTGTGTACACGGAGACAGAAAGCGGCCGAGACATGGGCGTTTTCAGAATCGGAGAAAAGTATGGAGGAATGAATTGGGGTCTCAATGTAGGATGTTTTCCCTTTCGTTGGCTGTCTTTCCCAGTCCCAATTTGGATTGCACCTTCTGCTTACTAGGTTTATGATGCTGTGTAACACCAGAAGGTAACCAATTTACCCATTTCGGTTCCCTACCATGTCAAATTTAGCTTCTGCATAGTAGCTACTACGTTATCTCCTCTGCTCCAAATTTCAAGTCATTCTAGTCTAGTCCATGAAATATATATATACGCCTTGTGTATTTAATTGATATCAATATATTTTTGTATAAATTTGATCAAAGCTAGATACGACTTAGAACAAAGCGAAAAGCCGAAAACAACTTATAATTTCGAACAAAGGGAGTTGAATGATCAGCTCTATGTATATGTAAGCATGAAATACTATTGTATTGTAAAATGGTTTGCTACTATTGAACTAGAAAGTAATGATTTTTTAGTGCCTTTGTCTCATCTTACTGTTCCAGTATTCTAATAATTCATGGAACATGGTGAATTTCTAAAATTCTATTGTTTTGCAAGGAAACTCAGTTGTTTATAATTTCTTCTATAATAGGTTGAAATATTGTTTGTTCACATGGCTGTTACATGGCAACACACAAACTTATGACTATTGTTTTTCTTTGTAATGTATAGATTCTCTTCAATGTTACTTCTCTAAGTCACTTCATATCGATATGTTACTTTTTGTCGAAATATTTTACTTAGAAAAGTGTAACTTTGAAAATAAACATTGAGTATGTGAAAAGTAAGTTTTTAAAAGATATATTTTGTTCGTGAAGATTAACGTTCAATGCATAAAAAGTAACATTTGATATATAAAAGTAACTTTTTTTCTAGAATGTTACATTTGATACGTAAAATGTAAGATTTTTCTTAAAAAGTAACTTTTTGTTTCATAAAAACTAACTTTTCACCAATTTTCTCATCGATTATCGGTCTTTTATTCGTATGATTCATTCCCAATTTTTATCTACTTTTCAAATTTTTCGTTCTGATTCAAGGTGAATATTTGTCGAATGCTTTTCGTCAAGTTATTTCATCCGAAGGCACTCTTGCCGAGCTATCATGTCCTGGTGCTCATGCATAAAATGGCGTTGCTGAATGCAAACATCGCCATGTCACTGAAACTTGCTCACACCCTTTTGATTTCATCTTTTGTGCCTCCTCATTTTTGGGCAGGAGGCTGTTTCCACTACAGCTTATTTGATCAATCTTCAACCCTCCTCTCGCCTTCAGGGGAAATGTCCTGGTAAAATTCTTCATGGATCCCCTACCTCATTATGACCGTCTTCGTGTTTTTGGATGCACATGCTATGTTCTTCCTCCTCATGAGTGCACCAAACTATCTACGCAATCACAGTTGAGTGTGTTTTTTCTAGGCTACAATCGTGAGCATAAGGGGTATCGTTGTTATGATCCTTCTTCTAGGCGTATTCATATATCATGTGATGTCACCTTTGTTGAGTCTCGTCCTTATTTTCACTCATCTAAATCAAAACTATCATCTTCAAATGAGTCTCTTTCTTTCCTTTCACTACCACCAATCTACATAGATTCACTGTCATCTTCACCACCCACTCCACCTATGGATTCTATCACACCTTCATCTAACATTTGTCCTATTCACACACAACCCATTCCTCCTCCTGATCCTCCTTTTCAACACAAGGACAACCCATTCCTCCTCTTGATTTCCCTGTTCATAACAATCTATTCCTTCACGTCCTCCCATTTTTCTTCACTATAAACGTCATCCACGAGTTCCTTCAAACCCCGAGCCTCTTGAATCTCAAGCTAGTACCTCAGATGCTCCTTGTACCTCTCCAACTAGTCCAACCTCACATTATAACTGCAGAGATAGAGCCATCATTCATGCACGCGATAGGTTGAGTTATCTAGCTGCTAGTGTTGTTGATGAACCTTCTTCATTACTTCATATGAGGAGGCTGTGGTATTCTAGTTTGGGAACAGGCTATGTTTGAAGCGCTTGCAGCTTTGCAGCGAAATGGTACTTGGGAGATTGTTCCTTTACCTGCACATGCTATACCCATTACATGTAAATGGGTGTATAAATGTGTATTGCCCATCAAAATGGGAAAAAATATCTTGGGACATCGAAACATTTATTTGTTTTGGATGAAAAATTAGAGTACTGTTGGTTTCTAACGGGAGGCTCGTTTGGTGGGACTAGGAGCCCAATGGGCGATCCCCTCCCTTCTTCCCCATTTCGAACTTCCAAATTCGGTAATGTTACTCAAAACCCTCACACCCGTAGGCCACAGTTCGACTTCTGCAGCTCCCTCGTCTCCTACCTTTTTGCTGGAAGCTGCTAGCATGGTGGTGGTCCAATCGCCCGCGACGGAAACGGGGGAGGATGCCTCTGCTGCCATGCCTCCACCGCCGCAGTTCTTCGCAGCCTCGCATCCTCCTCTGCTCCTAGAGTTCTTCGCCTCTCCTCCTCCAGGGCGATGAATTTTGGTGGCGGAGGCGATGCTGGTGAGGAGAAAAACAAGGAAAAAATTTGGAAAAACCTATTGCAGCGCCAAAGACCCTGGCGCCGCAAAGGCTTCCTGCGGCGCACACTAGTTGGCGCCACATGAGGTCTCAGCGCCACCCAGCGATGCGGCCCCGTAGAAGGCGCTTGTGGCACCAGGTCCTGTGGCGCTGCAAAGGCCTTCTGCGGCGCCTGGAGATGTCGGGCCGCAGAAGGCCTCCTCCAATTGTTTTTCTCTCTTGCGGTGTTTGGGGCGGGTGGGTATGCTCCTCCGGATAAATATACCATGCAATACTTTAGTACTCCTGCTAAAAAAATCCCAGTTGCCGCTCTGTCTTACTCTAGTACTCCTGACCCTGCTACAAAAATCTCAGTCGTTGATGCTCACTCCGCCCTTCTCCAACCCTCCCCATGTCCGACGATGGTGACCGCCGTGCCTAACTCGAAACAGCTTTGACCGGAGGCCGAGCCCTACGCCCCGCTGAGCCTCTAGGTGCATGTGGAGTGCAGTTGGGAAAAATAGAGGCATGAAAGAGTCCAATGAGGAAAACAAGAAAGAAAAAAGTTGGAAAAAACTCTCGCGGCACCACAGATCGTGGCACCGCAAAGGCCATCTGCGGCGTCACATATCCTGGTGCCGCAGGGCTGGCTTGTGGCGCCCGGAGATTTGGCACTGCAGAAGGCCTCCTCTGCAGAGAGAGAAGTCAGACCTGCGACACCAGGTTCTGTGGCGCCGCAATAGGTTCTGATATATTTTCATTGTTAAACAAACCTGCTCAAATCAGTGTATGGCTGTAAGCCAGCTAGCTAGCTCCTGCCCTTTCTCCATTTACCACAATTGATGAGTAAATAAAACAAAAGAGTAACACCTATGATTGGAGACAAAGAGCACTAGTTGGCTGCTCCATTTGGCAGCTGCTGGTTGCCGTGCACTGGGCCTTTCCTAGAGACTGCCCGACGCTGCGCCTGGCTTGGGCCTTTTCTGGGACTGGACCAGGCTGAACTATTTTTGGCTACTAAGCCATGTCGCCTTTTTATTTTCTTTTTTTAAAACGCTTTTTATAAAAATATATCATGGTTATGCTAATTTACAAAAATATACCACCGGAGCCCGGTTGTAGGGCGCTAGGGCACCTGGTGCCTGGAGGGTGGGCTCCATGGCCTGTGGCCCCACGAGCGGAGCAGTGGACACGTCAGGTCGGGCACCTAGAGCTCGGAGGCCAGGTGCCTAGGTCCTGGCGCTAGGGTCCCCTGCGGGTATAAAAGCCGCGCAACCGGCTTGAGGCCTCATTTGCCCACTTTAAAACGTGATGCAGTTACTTGTATTTTAGCGTGGGTTTAAGTAATTATGTAACGTATTAGGCATAAGAATACAAAGTCATATATATTTTAAGTAGTTTTTGCCGCTTAACTTTTAGAAAAGTGTAGTATTTATGTATATGTAGTGTCATTATTTATGGAATTTGAATGGTTCGATATATTGGCGTCGTTCGTACTTGAGCGCCGTGGAGCAAAGGCGCCTTGGGGTGTTTCAGTGTCCCCCTAAAGGGTACCTTTGCTCGACTAACCGTTGGTTGGAGAGGTAACCAATGATTTGTGATAGTTGTTTTGATCTTTTGTATTTTTCCATTCTAATGTTCATTGTGATGCTCTTTTAGGTTGCACGGTGCCGGCCTTCTTATTTTGTGTCGTCTTGTTGAGGTGGTCCTATGGGTTGGCACAGGTCGCGATAGGCCTAGGTTGATGATCGATAACTCTCTCATCGCGACCCTAGTTGACAGATTGAGGCTCGAGACTTACACGTTCCACCTCCCATGCGGTGAGATGGCACCAACCCTATAGGACGTCGCCTACTTGTTGGTCTTCCAACTGCAGGGAATGCTGTCGAGCCCCATGTGGTGCCGTCGTCTTGGAAGGATGATCTAAAACGCCGCCAAGGTTTGCTTCGCGCAGAGGAATAATGTGACACAACTAATCATGAGACATCATCCTCCATGAGAGATAGGAAGGGGAAAACCTCCGCTTCACACAGTAGGTTCTCTCGTGAAGCTAGTATTTCAGTAAGCTTCAATGTAATCTGAGCGCTAGGTAGCCCATGGTTAAGCAACTGTTTGAATATGTTTTAATGTAACCTGTTCTACTATATTTGTCGTTTTTGTATGTACTGTTGCAATAACATTGGACCTGGTGTTTGTCATATTAAATTTATAAATCTAATATTTCTTTCAGATACAAACATAGCCTTTTCAAACACAAGTAGCTCACCATAATAGCTTTTCTATGATGGAAGTGACACAGCATAGCCTGGTGTCCTTTTCAGGTCGATGTCAATACTCAATAGCCTTTTCAGATACCGGTGACACAGCATAGCCCGGTGTATTGGTGAATACATGTTGAATGTGTACCTAGCAGTAGAATCAACTATGCTGAAACCATGTACTAAGTTGTTGTTATTATATGCAAACTCTAAACTAGGTTCAATTTTATGTGTTATTCATTATTTTTTTTCATTTAATTGTGACTTATTTAAATTCGTGCCTTTCAATACCAAAAGATTTTGGCCCCCTTGGTTCGTTCAGGGATTTTTTTTCTTCCACATTCTTACTATCTTGCGTGAACCAAACACAGCCTTTGCCATTCACAAAATTGATGTGTTACCTTTATTGCTTATTTAAATCATGCCCTTCAAAAGTATAAAAGCTAAGAAATAGATATAAATCCTGCCCTTTTAAAAATATAAATCAAAGAAATACATAAGGAGGAAAATAAATCTAAGGAAAAAATAAAGCTAACAAATGCAAGGGAAGTGTGCACGGAGGCACCGGGCGCCTAGCCTTCGGGCGCCAGGTGCCCACCCTACCACCCCCATCGCCGTGACCCGTGGGCCAAGGACCTGGCGCCTGGTAGCCCTACTAGTGGGGCGGGTCGGAAGGGGTTTAATGGGCAGCAGGGTTCTGTTGTGGACTTCATTTGGATGGGTGGTGGCAGGTTTCAGACGCTAGCGGGTAGGGGTGGGGTGGGCTACAGCAAGACGTGGGTTGGGGTGGGTTGGTGGGTCGTCAACTCGCCTCCCTCCCCGACTCGCCCCCTTGGTGATGAGGAGGCCCGACGAGGAGGAGGAGGCTACGACCGGGGAGCGATAGGGCCGTCGGCCGTCTGGAGGAGGACAAGGCGGCTCTGAATCGAGGGCGGATGAGGAAGCCGGCAATGGGAGATGAGCAATGATCTCCTTGCGCGCGGTGCCGAACTCCGAGGAGCACCGCCGACGTCGCCACTGAGAGGAGCACCATGGCAGATGGATCTCGTGGCCGTTGACGAGAGGCTGTTCCTTGTCGCCGCTGCACTGAGCACATGCTGCACTTCTCCGCATGACTCCCTTGAGGCGCTCAAGATGCGGGTGCGGGAGGAGCTCCTGGCGGCCAGGGACACTCCCGGCGCGGCCACGCTAACCAAGTTCTAGGCGCTGAGCTCAGCTGGTGTGGCGCAGCATGATCCGCGCGCGGTGCCTGTCGCCGGACCAGCTCACTGCGTGCCACACCACCATCAACAACCACCCGTGGCTACCTGCGGAGTACTTCGGGAACAGCATCTACACCATCTCCGCAGAGTCTATGCGCACAGAGGAGATGTTGGCGCGTGGGCACGGGTGTCTGGCGACGACAACGGGGAGGCGGGGATCCCACTCGACGGTAGGCGTGGTGCTTGTGGCCTTACGGGTTACCCACCGTGAGTGGGGCGGCTAGGGGTGGGTTAATTATGCTTATTTTCAGGTAGGGTCGGGCTGCCAAATCTACCACGAGAGCTACGGGGCAGAATGGGTTAGGGGATGGGCTAGCGCCCGGCCTCCTAGGCGCTAGGACCCGGACTGGGCGCCGGACGTATATTTTTGCAAATACCGCCATCGATGGTATATTTTTGTAAAAAACAATTTAGAAAAATATACAAATAAAAAAACGCAGCCAAGTCCAGGGACTGGGAAGGGCTCAACTGAATACCCATGAATTAAGGTGGACCCACCCCTGGTTAGTAAAGATCCAATATGTGCCTTGTATTTTGTATGAGTCCAGCACACAAAAATTCCGAGTGTATCAGTAATCGTGCTCCATAAGTGAAAAGAGAAGATGAAAATAAATGGACAAGCCTGCAATTGTTGTGGGGAGCTTGCTTCCTGAGGGCAAGGTCCCTAATAGAGATGGCAACCGGTACGTACCCGCTGGGTACTGCTAACCTATATCCACACCCTGCGAAATAAAATCTTACCCGACAAGAAACCCACATCCGTTGGCGGGTAAAGAATTTTACCGATACCCGCACCCGAGCAGGGTATCCTTACCCAACTGGTAACCCACACCCGATAGGTACCTAGATAACAAAAATCAGAAAATGATGATAAAAAACAAGATAATTGATCAACATTCCACACACCATATACAAATTCATCACATAATAGATCATTAATTCATCACCAATACCAAGTCACCACTAAACACCGATAGCAACCAGCAACAGCAAGTTTGAGTCAGATTCACATAGTACATCAGTTGACTAAGACATAACAGCAAATGCTTCTCACAGGCTTGCTTCTTGGGGTTTGGTCTCCGGTGCTGCTGTAGGAGCAGGAAGCGCAGTAGATCAAGGCCGGCAGTAGTGGAGGGATGAGCTGCGACTCCTGCGAGGGCTTGCTTCTTGGGGTCCACGCTGCTGTAGGAGCAAGAACGCAAGAAACGGAAGGGGGAAACCGTGGTGCACGGTGCACCGACGAGCGGCGAGCAGGCGGGGATGGACGAGCGGCGTCTGAGACTCCGACCCTCCGATGTATCTCCGATCCGATACAGGGAAAGAATATCGGAACAGTACAGGGGAAACGGCGTCGCCCTGTCCATCCACGGCCCACCAGTTCCGTCCGCTGCCGTTTCACCTGCCCGACCCTCCGCTCCCGAGTCCCTTCCGCTCGCCCGTCCAGCGTCCACTCCGGATCTCTTCCGCTCGGACTCGCCGCCGTCGCCGCCGCCTGCCTGTCCCTCCGCTCCGGCCTCCGGATCCCGCCCAGCTCCGACTCGCCATCGTCGCCTGCCTGCCCCTCCGGCTCCCCTTCAGCAACCGTTTCCCCTCCCCTCTTCCTTTTCCAACAGGCGCCGGCCGCGCCGCCAAGTTCGGTGCCCCTCTCCCTTCCTCCTCCCTGATCCACGCAAGCACGCACCAATTCCTCCGAAGAAGCGGCAAAGGCGCGTAATTATCCGCATCGAGGGCCACCAAGAAGAGATCCACCGGCTTTCTGGCTGTTCGGCTGCCGGGTGAGGCGGACGTCGGTGTCGCTCAATCTTCCTCGACGTGCCTGATTTTATCTATTGGAGTTCTTGCATCTGCAGGCTGCAGCTTTCCGAAATCCACGGTTCGCTCCTCGCCTTCTTTCACAGAGGTTATCTTTTCTTCTAGGGCTACAATGTTGAATGCATCCATGTCCTAATTTGGCTTATCTGAATACATGTAGCTGTTAATGCAAGCTCCTCTAATTAGTCAATCTAGTGGGAAGAAAGAGTCCTAACTGTGTTACAAAATGTTATTCATTTGACAAGAAAATCATGACAGCAAGCATCATATTATACATTAAGCACGGTTACTCTTTGAATGGAGGTAAAAAAATTATATGATACTAAATTATGAGCAAAATTCAGAAACTCCAGTTCCGAAATGACAATTACACATAGTTCTATAGATGAAAACCACGTCGATTGACTAGTATTATATTCAATCCCCACTTGCTATGCACGATTACTGTTTGGTTACTGTTTAGTCCAAATAAATACCTAATCAAACCGTTTGTTTACATTAATTTGCCTACAGTTGATCCTTTATAGGTGATACAGCTTGCTATGCACCTAAAATTATAGGTTTACCTGCCTGCTGCCAGAAACGCTGGAGAGTACTAAGGCGGCGGCGTCTATCTTGGACATGTGCTGAATTTACTTTTACTATAAAGTGTGGCGAAAACAATTACATTGTTATTTCAAAGTACAAACTAAGCTGTGCTTATTGGCATCTTTCATTTGCTCTGTAGTTTTCTACACTACGCAATCTCTTACTGTACCAAGAAAGGAACAAAGCTGATCCATCACTACAGACTAAGATATCACTAGATCCCGCGCTTAAGTTCATGGCTATACTCCCACTTAAATTACCTGCATAACCCTCCCACGCATTTACAGGCTCTTAATTTTGGCACTGGTCTTACCTAACAGAGCTTAACTGTGTAAAATAATAGCCTGAAAACTGATTTACAGTAGCGAGCAGTTCAAGTAAAACATATATACATATTTTCTTGTTTGCAGTGCAATCGTCTGCTGTTTCTAATCAAATAATTTATTTCATAATTTATACTCAGAATGAGTCTTGAATCCTTAAATGATTACGTTGTAGGATGGATTCATCGACGTCCTTGGAGTCAGACGAAGACGAAGATGTACACAACCTGGTAGAAATTGCACTTCTTTTCAATATGTGGTGGTACTACAACCATATTTGCCTTCTTCATCGACGTGCTCCACATCGACAACTTCTTTACTCGGGAAATGCATGGGTTCAGCACATCCTAGCACATGATCAGCAGCTGCTATGACACCTTTCGCATGCGGAGGGATCAGTTCCTAAGTCTCCATCAAGTACTTGTCGATCGGTATAGCTTACGCAGCACGAACAACATCAGTTCTGAGGAGTGTTTAGCAATATTTCTTCATATTGTGTCAGATCCTCACTCGAACCGGTCAGCTGCAATAACTTTTGGTCATTCGAAATCAACTATTAGTCTAAAATTCCGTCATGTACTCCGAAGGATATACAAACTTGGGGTAGACATCATCAAACCTAGAGATCCAACTTTTTCAGAGCCACATCCAAAAGTTAGCATAGGAGCATATTTTCCTTGGTTTGAGAATTGTATTGGTGCTCTTGATGGGACCCATATTAGAATACAGTAAGTGGTGAGAAACATGACCTTTATTGGACGCCACAAGGTTCCAACTTTTAATGTGCTGGCTGTAGTAGATTTGGATTGCAGATTCATATTTGTATGTTCTGGACGTCCTGGATTTATGCATGACTATGCTGTGCTACAGCAGGCGTTAGTGCACTACCACAATCACTTTCCACATCCTCCCAAAGGTAATTCAAAGTGAATAAAACCTTATGTATCTTGTTAGAATGTTCTTTTTTGTACTGACACACTTGTATTTTATACTTGATTTGTAGACAAATTCTACCTAGTGGATGCGGTGTATGGCAATACTCCTGGTTTCCTAGGGCCATATAGGAATGCCAGGTATCACCTCCAACACTTTCAGCATGGGCACTTGCCAGAGACAATGTAAGAATTGTTTAATTACAAGGCATGCTCAACTTAGATGCTCAATTGAAAGGGCTTTTGGGCAACTGAAAAACAAGTTTAGGATACTTAAGTCTATACCTCATTACGGCCTGCGCACATCCAATCGTATCATCGTAGCCTGCATGGCTCTGCATGATTTCATCAAGGACACTGGAGGAGACGATGGAGGTGATTGGACAGAGACCTCAATCCATGCCGGTAACAATGCAGGAGGGTATTGCACCAGATCTACCGGACTTAATGGAGGACGCTGGGAACAATGCTGACCGAGTATACATGGATAGATTGCGAGATATGATTGCTGCAGGCATGGCAACGTATGAAAACTTGTAGCAGAACTCCTAGTGGTGTGTATAAAACATGATTTTGTTCCTCTCCAGGCTCTGTAACAGTGCTGGTTTCCCAGTAGTGCTGAAGCGAGAACTATTAAAGGTGCCTTACTTTTGTCTAAGTACGAGCAAATTTAGTTGTAATTATGTGCCCTTTCAAGATCCTTTTATCTGTGCTTTAGGAATCTGCAAATTGACTTGTTTCAACTGTATCCTGAACAGGCTGAGGATTGCGTGGCAAGAAACCAGTCTGAAGATGGAAAAGGAGCACTTGGAGTGGCGAGAAGTACAGGTGCTTCCGTTTCTCCAAGGCGAAAAAATGAGAGATGGACATGCACCGTGCGGGCATTGGTTGTGTACTCTGTAGTCAGTGCTGGACTATAAAGATAGTCCCATAGTTTTGCGAAACCGGTACTCTGTAGTTAGTGTTGGACTACAAAGATAGTGCCATAGTCTTTTTTTCTTGTACAAGGAAATCCTAGAATATGACTAACAGAGTACCGGTACATGAAATCCTAGAATGTGACTAAACAGAGTACCGGTTTCCCCAAGGTTTATCGGCAAGTGGCCAAGAATTTTACTGATATAAATGTGGAACTATGTTGTTAATGTGTACATACAAAACTATAGACCGCACCCGCTTAATAAAATGCAGAAGCGCCACAAAAATTTTGGACCACTCGTCAAACTGTAGAAAAATAGCATATATCTGGAGCATAACAGCATATACATGCACCAGCGCACCATAACAAGCAATATATTCGTAATAAATGATGACAAAATAAAAAGAATATCAGTGATAATAATAGTAGATCAACCGCACCAACAACAGCATTCGACGTACCAACAATACATAGTTAATAGGATTCAGTAATTAAAGTACAATGCCTCCAAATGACCAACTAGGTGTCCTTCAAATTGTGGAAGTAAGCAGAGTTACAAACAAGGTGGACGTCCATTCATAAGATGGTAAGTTTTTTTTATCCAATCAACCTTGTCTTCAAGGTTCGATAACGGTCGGTAGGCAAGGTTCGATAACGGTCGGTAGGCACCAGGACGACTGAACATCTAGAAGCACTTCAGATGCCATGAAGTACTCATCAGACTTGGGTTTGACCCCTGCATCTATTAACTCCCTCGTGAATACCTCATACTCAGCGTCCTCTTCAACCTTATTTGAAACATCTGTGTGCTTCTGTTTCTTTGATGTAGAGATATCTTGGTAAAAAATTTTGAGTCCTTAGAAGAAATCTGCAGTAGCGAACCCAGGATCACTCGAATGCCTTTTACCACTAGCTGCACTTGTAATGGAGGTTGTACGCTTGGGCTGGGGTGGAGTATGGTGCTGTATCTGAAGATCATCATCGGAGTCATGTGAGGTGTCGCTGTCCAAATACTGCGTTGGGACCCCGGCTCAGTCCTCCCTCATGGCTGCCGTCCTCATCAGGACCAACATTGACCGGTTCCATATTGGCAAAAATGAAATCAAGGTCCTCCTCATGTTCAAGAGGTCTGTGCTGGAACACTTTTGCAATCCTGTTTGCCTATATAAAGAGGACAGGCGGGAAAGGAATATTAATTATTATTATTGGTTTGCCTTCAGTTTTGAAGTGTAGTGCTAGTTAGGAATGAAAAGTTACCTTAGTTTGTTTTTTCCACCAAGCGTGGAGGCATATCTATGGCACCATTGGGTTTGAAACCAAGACCAGAACATTTAAGGAAGACGCTTCCAGCAGGTCCATTTTCTCTTCAATTCATCCCATTTATTGCTGCATGTCTCCTAGTGCCAATCACTCTGTGTGTAGTCGCTCATACGCCGCACGACATTAGCTTTGCCAATCCGGTTCAAGGTTTTTTGAGGCCTATTGCCCGCACGACACTCATCAACCAATGCTTTAACGAAAAACTCAGTTTTTTTTGGAGTCCACTTAACTTGTGTCATGCTGAACCGTAATTGAAACATTGAATGGCCAGAAACTTCTTATGTAGTTATGTAATGAAAAGTGTGAGATCTGGGAAGACAACATGCAGCAAGACATCATACCTGACGAGCGACTTGTGCACGACAGTCGGGACAAAGACGTAAGCCTGGGCGAGGAAGCTTGGCAACCGGATTGGTGTACTTCCGGTGATGCGGGAGTTTGAGAGCGGTGATGTTGGAGGGGAGCAGATGACGATGTGCCACCGCTGCAGCTTGCTGAGCTGGAGTGCGTGCCGACTGAATGCCTATGGTCCCAAACGGTGGCTTTTGCTAGGAGCCAGAGTTGCAAGCTGGCACGCAGCCTGTGGTGTACTGTTGGGGGTGTCATCAAAAGAAAGAAGCTTGTAGAAAAATCTGACAGCTGAAAGTAGAAGGCATTGTCAAGAAATATGTAAGAATATTTAATAAATTTTATTGTAGGAATCACTTACGATGGTATGTTATAAAATAGGGTGTGCTGAAAAAACGTTCGGGACCAAAGGCCGAAACAAGCAGTAACATCATCTAGTAATTTAGCACAAGCATGCTGGAGTAGTGAACAATTTATCTAGCGAGTCTGAAGCGTCTCCATTAAGTTCAGTTAAGAATATCGAATTCAGGGAACTCTGCATCTCGAAACAAAAAAACATGGCTCTGGCCCATCAGTATGAGTACGTATTCAGGCCTCCTAGCAAATGGTACAGTAAATTAGCAGTGAAATGATTTTACTGGCCATGTAGTACTCAACACGTGCTTAACCATTGTATGGTTCTGTATATAAGAATTATGAACACTACTAATACAGTGTACATAGTTGATATTAACCACAGCAATCTGAGCTACTAAAATATGTGTTTTGAATCATAACGTAGCAAATGAACAATATTTTAAAGCTCTTGTCCGGAATACTAGTGTTCCTATGAATCAAGTATTTATCAATGTATCAATGGTCCGCAATCTTTCCAATAATAAGAATAGCTGGTTGCAACATTTAAACAAACATCATTAGGAAAACATAACTGTGGAAAACCTAAGAAGTAAACCATCAAATTGCGTCTATTTATTCATCAGTATATGGTAACTAGTATTTGGGAACCACCGTATCTTTTGAATAAGATGAAATATTCTAAAAGGTAGAAGAAACATACAGATCTACAAAACCATCGAAATGGAGATGTATCCCGAGCTTGCTACACAAAAGGAAGGAAGGAGGAGGTGAAACCTGGCTGCACCATGCGGGGGAAGAAGGGGGGCGCGGCACATGGGGTGATGGGGCGACGAAGACTGTAGGGTTCGGCGACAAAGAGAGGGGTGTGGGATTGCGGCACGGAGGGGGAGCCGGAGCTGAAGGATGACTTGGAGTGCCGGGCAGGCGAGGGCGACCTGGATGGGATCCGGAGGCTGGAGCGGAAGGGCAGGCAGGCGGCGGCGATGGCGGCGAGTCCGAGCGGAAGAGACCCGGAGTGGACGCTGGACGGGCGAGCGGAGGGTCGGGCAGGTGAAACGACAGCGGACGGAACTGGTGGGCCTTGGATGGACAGGGCGACGCCGTTTCCCTATACTGTTCCGATATTCTTTCTCTGTATCGGATCGACGAACTTGAGACTCGAGAGATGGGGAGACTGCGGCGGCGGCCAGCCAGAAGCGTGGGGAACGGGGAAATTATGGCTAGGGTTTGAGGTTACGGTACTTTGGGCTATTTATATGCAGTGTGTTGGGCTGGACCGAAGTGATTGGTTTGAACCAAGTTAAAATAAATTGCTGAGGGCGTGTAATTTGGTACGGGTATATTTTACCCACGGGTACGCGGGTATGGATAGTACGCAGCCGTACCCATACCCATACCCGTCATACCCGATGGGTAAAGGTTTTCACCCATTAATGTACCCGTGGGTGAAAGAATACTTCTATACCCGCCTTTATATCGGGTAAAACCCATCGGGTTTTCGGGTGTCGGATACCCATTGACATCTCTAGTCCCTGAGGACATCAGAGCAACTTCAGCAGCAGCATTTTCAGCTTCCTTAAATGTGCGACAATACTCTGGGCTCTCAAATGCTCGCCCATCACTACGGACTAGAAGAGAGGCGCGTGAGGAAGACCTCCCTGAATGGGACAATACGAAGGCAGTTGCTTGCGATGTTTCTGAGCATAAATTTGCAGCCGGTTCTTACCTGATAAAATGGTGAGTATGGTTCAAAAATGAAGCAAAAACATAGTTCATTGTTTTCCTTATTTTTTTAGACGGGAAAAAAAAGCAGGCTTCACACCTCCAGCAGCTGCTGGGGCTGTGGCAAGTGGCCACGACCAGAGGTTCGAAATGCTCGATGGCAGCAATGGCGGCGAGGTTCTGCGCCTCCTTGGAGGTTCGCTCATTGTGGATAGAGTTGAACACCTTGTCATTTACTTTCACAGTGGCGAAGAAGAGGGGCCTGTGAGGGTCGCCCATGGTGGTGGTGATGAATGATGGCATCAGGCCATTGCTGCTTCTGGCAGAGCTTCATATAGCCGTGTCTTTCCCATTGCCACTAGATCTGCTGGTGGTCTCTTCTGAGAATAACATTTAGGTCAGGCTCTAAAAACATAAAAGAGAAAACTGTCCAGTTTTGATATTTTTTTGTGTAACTAATGTAATATGATAGGGTATGTAGCTCTTTCTACACACAAATGAAAAACATCTATGGATGACGTTTTTATAAATCCACGAATTAAACATAGATTGCAACTTAAATATTTTACATATAACTAAAATATTTTACACATAACTATAACTAAAATATTCTAATTAAGGACGGTGACAGCGATGAGGACAACTGCCTTTTGGCTGCAGGTGGTGCGATAGCACCTCCTCCACCGTGTCCACTATCGCCGTCGTCCTCATCGCTGTCACCCTCGTCGCCGCCGTCATTGGAGTTGTCGCCGTCCCCATTGTCGGGGTCGTCGTCGGCGCCGTCACCCTCATCGACACCGTCGTAGCCGATGTCGTCACCACCGTCCTCCTCCTCCCGTCGTTGCTCCGGTGGCTGGTTCACCTCCTCACCATTCTCCTCCTTAGCTCGAAGTTGTAGTCGGCAGTGTACTTGCCATCACTCGACAAGTGACCCATGGAGGCGCTGGAGAAAGGGTACAGTGGATGGCTCCTCTTGCTCGCTCTCTGCTCTCCTCTCTACCTCTTGATCATCACTGTTCTTTTGCTCGAGCAGAGTTGAGTTATGGAAGGTAGGAGTGGTAATATTTATTATAACTCCCTAGCGACATTTGGAAGTTCTCAACGTTAATTCGTTCTTGCTCATCATCAATGGCCGAGGTATGGACGACGAATGCTCCTGGGCATTCAGGGTGGCAGAGAATATGGCGGGAAGATGAGCACTCGTGCGAGCTTCCACACGAGAGGCCTGGGAGCACTTTAGTACCAGGTCAATACAAGAGGACGGTGCTAATGTTTCTACATTAGTACCAGGTGCGTTGTACCATCCAGTGCAAATAGTACTAGTACCGGGTGGTGTCACGACCCGCTTCTAATGCACAAACATTAGCACCATCTCTTGGATGCACCCTGGTACTAAAGTTCTGCCAGGGTTCTCGACCGTTGCACCCGGGGCTCCAGACCTTTGCACCCCACCGGGTCCAGTGTTGACCGATTTCTTTGTAAAATTGGAACTTATCCGAAGCCCTATTCGCTAGTAGTACATGTTTATATTAGTTGAGAGATTTATTTTTAAATAATGTATGTCCCGTATGTTTGCATCTTGGGCTATATAAATTTTGTAGTTTGGTACTCATATAAACTAAGAGGTGCATGGATGGTATTAGCCATAGAATTTAATAAAAAGCACTAATAAAGCGTCTTATTGGATGGTGACTGTGGTTTTTAACCCATAGAGTTATAGATGATATGGATAGTTTGCATGTAAAAAGAAATAGAATTAATGATTGTTATTGGAATTCTTTTATAGGTTATATAGATATAGACAAGCAAAGCCAGGATTTATTCTAGGTTGAACAAAGTTGCAGGCAATCTCAGTTCAGACAATCCTACTACACAGGCGCCAGCAAAGCAAACACGGAACATCATTTTGCGCGTGAGACTGTGCATATTAAAATTCGATTCACATCGACAGCGACAGAGCACCACCGGCTGAGCTGGGGAATTAGTTAGGAGCTTGAGACGACGTGGTGCGCCTGAACGCTATTTCTTCACTAATTAAGTACTCCGCATAACTTACACATATGTGGTGACATCATGGTATAGGTCGGTGCTGCCTCCTTCCACAGTGAACCGGTAACTACTCGATGCTTCTCACGCCTGCATATTATTCTTCGTCTTCGTCATCCGAGGAGAGGACACAAGCAGGGAGTTATATATGTCCGGATGGCGGATGCTATGCAAACCTACAGCCACCCCCCCCCCCTGGGACATTCACTGATGAACATGTAATCAAATAACATGGATAACTGCAACCAGAACACAGAACATGACAGGCAGTGCCAGAACCAACAGCAGCAACAGAGGCACGGCTCAAACTGCTTCAAGGCGCCGGAGGAGAGACCCTATAGGAGAAGGATCAAGCCGCCGCCGGACAAGGTCCACCACGTCCAGACGGCCCGCTTCCGCCACTTCGTCCAGAAGCACACCTGCTGCTTGCAGTTGCAGCCCCAGCAACGACGCAACGTGCCGCCGCCCGGTTCCAACTCCGACGACGCGGCTGCCGCCACTTCGACCACCACATCGGCAGCGACGGAGCAGCAGGTACTGCAACCACCACCAGATGCTGCTATCGGTAGCAGCAGTAGCAATCCAGCAACTGGTGCAGGGCGCCTCAACGTTACCCGGAAATCGATGCAGGATGCGTACATGGCGTGGTGCTCCTCCAACGGCATACCGCTCAGCCCCGGAACCATGGCAGAACTACGGCCTCCTTCCTAGAAAAAGTATAAATCTAATTTCCTAGAGCAGATCACTGCAAAGATTAATTGATACATGTGCCCCGGCCCATAGGTTCTACTAGTTGTGGTGCACTGCACGGCCGCCCAAGATAGAACGTTTGCATTCTCTGTGGGAT
Organism: Paspalum vaginatum; assembly: GCA_030272315.1. NCBI lineage: Eukaryota > Viridiplantae > Streptophyta > Magnoliopsida > Poales > Poaceae > Paspalum > Paspalum vaginatum. The sequence continues at coordinate 36,724,090 of CM059012.1, read as the reverse complement.
ATTTTTGAAATGCTAGATTTGCATTCTTCATAGTACAGATGTCAGTATCATTCACAATGTAATGAACGTCCAATGTAAAAGGATAAGATTATCTCAGCAACAAGAGCAAACTATGTATACAATAGCCAATTACATAGACATAGCCTGCCATATGGACATCATCTCTTGAGAAGAGCAACATGGATTTTAGTAAAGATATCAAAAAGAAAAACTAATAACATATTATCACAACAAAACATACTCTTATATATACGGATAGCACGTCACTTTTTGTGAATAGTCAAATTTTCTTTAGTTAGCTTCTTTGATATGTTGTCTGAGTTGTTGGTTGTCCTTCGTTAATATCTTTAATTTGTTCAGTATGGTATATGACCTTTTTGTGTTGGCATTGCTAAAAAAGGAATATAATAAGTAGCAGTTTTAGATAAAAGGAGGGATGGGCAAAAGTGGAGGATTCTTAGATTGTTCATAAGCAAATGTTGAGCTCTCCCATTAAGTGATCTAACTAGTTTTGCCATTTTTACTTTTTTTTTTACTATAAACTTTGGGCTGAGGTTTGTGCGGTCCACATATATTTTCCTAGTAAGAGAATGTGAGGTTGTGTGGGACACAAAATTTTGTGTTCCATGGGAATAAAGATGTGTGTAGAACCTAACTATGATTAAATTTGATAAGCCTAATTGAAGTTTTTGAGGTAGAAAAAAGGATTCACATTACATGTACTTATATATATGGTTCAATCATCTATGAGATATTCACCTTGCTCCTTATGGTGCAAGTGTTGTTGCTCATTATGCTAATTTGGCCCGAAGAGAAGTTGGATTGGCAGGCAGAGCACTTTGTGTGCTTGAGAGGCTAATGTGGAGACATGGAAGGCTATGTATATCATAGAAGAAGAGAATAATAATGAAGGGTATTAGCTCTCGTGACCTGGGGAAAGTATTGGCCATGCTCCGATCACCTTTATGGAAGATGACTATGTAAGGGAAGGATGTAATAGATATCTAAATTGGTTACTATTTTGACTATTCCAGCTAGAAGACGATGGGAACAAGTTTCCTTTGGTGTATTACCTCATATATATGGGTGCGATATAATCTTTACATACAATATTTATCATTTGTAGAGTGTACTTTTTGTGCATTCAATCTAAGCTTCTATTAAGTTTACATCCATTATGTTGGATATAAAACCCTGATGGGTTTGTTGCCAGTCCTTTGGAATTCGATATAAACCTTGAATGAATATCATAAGGGTAAAGTTACAACTATATCATGTAGTGGTGGTTACAAAATGTGTGCATATGGGGCAGAAAGCAAGTAATCATGATGAAAAGGGCAATGAAATTGATGAAGAAACTGCTACATAACTTGCAAGAAAATAACGAGAATATCAAGAATAATGGCTAGCTACACAGGATGACAGTATGAGACCATAGACCAGTTGATGGTTCTTAGGTTGTAGCCTAGGAAGAGGCCATGGATATGGAGGTAATGACCATGCTAAATCTAAAGATTAGAACATCCTTTGAATCTAGAAAGGAAAGCCATAGACTAAGAGAGAAGTGTAACTAGCTAGGACCTAGGATCCGTGTTTATGGATGAAAACCATACATAGTAATTGTTTATGGATATGGATGAAAAGCATACAAAGTAATTGTCATGTTTATGGATATGGATTAAAAGCATACAAAGCAATTGCCATGTTTATGAATTATGGATGAAAAGTGTATAGAGTAATTGCCATGTTTACCATAGACATGGATTAATAGAATATTTATACAAGTTTTATGTTATAAAATTAGTGGAGTAAAATGGAAATTAAAGGCAATGTTCGTTAGTTGTAGGTACTACTAAATTTATCCATCAAGTCTAATCTATTAGAATTGGACGTTGAAGTTCAAAGAATAAAACATCTTACATTTATATTGAGGTAAGGATAAACATTGACTGAGATATTATAAAAACATAAGTATTTCAATGATAAACATGTCTATGGTAAACCATGAAAGATGATTTTTTTCAATGGCTAGACTATTTTGCGTAATTTTGGTTTGGCTTTTTTTTTCTTTTTTGTTACCCCATTAGTGCTAGCTATGGAAGTATTTTGTTACCTTTAATTTTTTTCAATTTTTTAGGTAATGGGGATAGTGGGCCATGCCAGCAAAATCCGAGGCTCTATTCCAAACTCTAGGATGAAGCCTATCGCACTAGGAAAAAAAAATGAAACTATGCTAATATAAACTGTTATACTGAATTACATAGCAATGAGAGATATTATAAAAATAAGTCGCGGTTGACTTTTGTTAAAAACTTCAACCGGTCGTATTATTAAAAAATTATAAGTTATCGTTTATTTTGTTGTGATTTGTTTTATCATTATAAAGTGTTTGAGCATGACTTGTTTTCTTGTATATTTACATAAATTTTTTTAATAAGACGAATGATTGAAGTTTTATAAAAATGTTAACTGGGACGTATATTTAAATAGGCCCTTGCATGATGAGCACAATTTGTAATAGGCTATAGTGGTAGTCCTATCAAATCTGTTACCACTTGTCAAACCTTCCAAATTTCCTCAAATATTAATGAAATTTTATAAAAGAAGAAGAAGCTGCATTAACTTGAGCATCTTGCATCTTGTATGAGATTTATTTTGAATCTATTTTGGGACTTAGGTCAAGCACTCAAATTTTCCCCGAAATTGGGAAACCGGCGCATGTGAGTGCCAGGTGGGTAACATATATAGCGGCACATTATATCCTATCCTACACGGTCAACGAGCATACCACCTGACGTCCAGTCCCGTCAGTGATTCGTCAATCTGGAGGTGGAGGCTGGAGCTCCATGCGCACGCTCATCACGCGGGGTGTAGGGGTACCCGGACCTACACCTTCCTTGGGCTGGAGATGCAAGATTGTTTATTTGACCACACCCACACTTTGGTTTGACTCCCTGTCCCTAGTGCTGCCTCTTGCTAGTCCCGGGTGCATGTGGCCTTGTTTGTGGGCACATGAGGTGATGTGCTGGACTATTCTGCTTGCCCACCTGGCAGGCAGGCACCCCGAACCCGAACCCAGCTCTTCTGGACGACTGGACCTCGTTAGTCTTGACGACCACGCACCTCAAGATAATCGAGGGCGGTGACGACCACGCTGATGTCACCACCACACTGCACCAGCGTGTACGTATGCTTCGCTTTGTTGGCACTTAAACTATAAATAGCTGCGCGCGCGCCGCATTCTTGCATTGCATCCGATCGAATTGGGCGTGCACGTATAACTGAGCTCTCCAACGGCCAGGCCAGGATCGTAGGAGCTCCCCGTCGAGTAATTAGGAGTGGCAAGAAAGAAACTGCTAGCATTCGTCCATGGAAGAGGAGAACAGCCTCAAGAAGAACAAGCAGCAGCAGGCCGTCGTCGATCAAGCTTCCGGCAGCAAGCGGAGGCTGCACTGGCGGCGCCGGGACCCCGCGGACACGGCGGTGTACGTCGTCCACCCTACCCAGTTCCGCGCCGTCGTCCAGCAACTCACAGGCGCCCCTTCATCCCCGCCGCCGGCACCTCAGCATCAAGGCGGCAGTAGTGGCACCCAGGCGGCGCAGCGGCACCAAGGCCGAGCTGCTGCTGGTGGGACGGCCAGTGCCAATGCGTCGGCGGCGCAGCAGCAGCAGCCGCATGGCGGTGGCGACAGCAGCGGCAGGACGCTGGGGCAGATGCAGCAGGAATGCATGGCCTGGGCAAACTCCCAAGACGACGATGCTAGTATGTAGTGCACGATCCAACGACCTGTAATGCGCGTGGGAAGAATAAATGGTACCAGATGTACGTATCCGAGCTTGCTAGTTGCTACTACTTTGCTGCAAAGTTAAGTCTCTTTGCACCCAATTTTGCATTTTGTACTTAGCCCAATTTTCGTGTGTAACACCACTTTCTAATTTCGTCTCATGTCAATACGTTTGGACTTCCATTTTGTTTAACTATGGGATAATCTAAGTGTCATTATTACGTGTGATATTGGAACGCTAATTCGTACCTACAGTGCTATGTGTGCATCACTCATAGTTTTTGCATTAAACCGGCAATAATACTATTCAACTGCTATAGATGTTCAAAAAGCCCTGCAGCCCGAAAGCACACATAGAAGCCCGTTGTTTAGGCCCAGCCCGACCCTATATCTAGCGGGCCCGAGCTCAGCTCGGCACAGGTCCCTGCCGTGCTCGTACAACATAGTAGGTACGGTGGCCTTGCTCGGCCCATTTTATTTTCTATAATTTGATTATAAGATATATCTATATATATTAATATCATTAAGTTATTAACTAACCTACACCAAAGTCTCAAACACAAGCATTAATAGGTTCTACTGGTTAGTCGGGATGTGATAAGCTTGGGAGGCTATTTGGCAAGATTCAAAACCCCAATTCAAGCATACTTTTTGCCTGATTCAAAACCCCAATTCAAGCATACTTTTTGCCTATTTATCTATTTAATTTGGCAGGTCTGCCATGCTACCGGGGCGGCCCACCCCGCCCATTTCTCTATTTAATTCAGCTGAGCCAGCCATGCTACGGGCCGGGCCGCCCCATCGGTCACCTATCTGTGCCGTGCCTAGTGCGGCAGGCACAGCCCTTACCCGAACAAGTTGAAACTCTTCGTTTGAAAAACAACAACAGAAGCAAGGGTGAGTACTAATGTACCCATCATCAGTCCACCTTACCAAGGAACTTTGGGATTTTGCCATATAGTACGTGCATTGAGACAGTTGAGCTTTGATTCATGCATAAAATGAGCTTTTAATGTAGGGCTGTTTTGTAGATCGTTTTATAAAAATCATAGTTTCCCCCTGAGGGGATAACTAAATAGTTTTCAAAACTGTTACTGGACTTGACAGTCCTCGTAGCTCAAGGCACAATCGGCCAAAACACTTTCCTTTTTCAAAAACTGCCACTGGCCTTCACTCTCCACCTTGGCCCATGGCATGACTTGTTGGACCTTTCAAAACAAAGATATTTTTCCTTTTTTGCAAAATAAAATCACTAGTTGTTGGAACTATACCATAACTTGTCCATACTAGTGGACCTGGACCAGTCGAATAGATTTTTAAACTCTTAGGTGTACATTTTACCCACAAGTTTGGACCATGTGATAGGAGCTCCCATTTCACGCGAATCCTCTTGAAGCCCTAGCCAGACCTGACATCATCCCACCCAGTTACCACGATAGTAACAAGGCCACCTCACAGCCCAATACTGGGCTGAATGCATATACTATGAATCTTTCCCCACCTATGGCTTCTCGTTGGTCCCCGACGCACCTGGTAACTGCCAGACTAGTCATATAGATTTAGGCTAAGCGCTACCACACATAACGGCTGCGCTATAAAGGATTTAGGCAAGATGAAACAACAGCTTGGTCATTGCACGAGTTAGGGCAGAACTTCACGTGCTCCAAAACTAAGCAACCACATCCCTGATCTTTCATCCAAAAGCCCCAGTCCTCACTGGGAAAACCATGATAACAGCACGCAGAATCTACTCTACTCTAAGGTAGTGTTACCAACCGAAGTCGTTCACTGTAGTTTTCCTTTTGCAAAACATTTTCCAAAAAAAACTTTTAGCCTAGCCTTTTTCACAAAATTATGTAGTAAAGGAGTAAATACTTTGTTTTCAAAGCATATCTAAGTCTAAAACGGCTCGGTGTGGCTATCCTACCATGTTTACCTTAGCAGCAAGATAGTATGCAGTACTTTGAAATATCAGGCTCAGGGCTGTGTTTATAAAACTAGGTAATTTATGCATCTAATGAGGATCTAGTGGACTTGCCATTGCTCTGTTTTGTCAGCGGGCACGGCCCTAAAAAGGCTTTGTCGAGGCTTGGTTCGTGCACCGGTCTTGGTTCCTTGGAAACGGGGTCAATATGACCGGACGCTCTGGGAAAAAGACCTATACGACACAAATAACAAATCGCGTAAACTGAGGTACAAAATAAGCTCAACTGCGTCTAGAAATATTTTATATGGGAAGAGCTTGAATTTAAAAGAAGAAAGAATTGTTGAAATTGGAGTTCAATGGAGAAAATATAGGCTTTTTATTGAGACTTTTTGAAAAGCTCAGAGGTTAGCTTTAAGACTCTCCTGCATCTAGCAGAGGATGTGTCCAAGGCACCGTGTTGGAGAGACCATCAGCTGCCTACTGGGATGTTTTTTTATCAGTGGTGATTTCAAGGAACATTTTTTTTACAAAGATGCAAAGATATTTGATAGCATGTTCATCTTTACTATGGGAGATCAACTCTTAAATGATTGATACTCTATGTATTTTTGCTGCAGGAATTTTGTAGCGTGGTACTCACTTGGGCTAATAGTTGCATGCACAGATATTATTAGCCACAGAAAATTAATGGAATACATCAATAAAGGCTCCTAGTAGTGGATGGTGATCGATGTATGGCTTTGTACTCATACATGATATATTGATACCTCCCATGTCGAAAGAAATTTATATGATATGTTGAAAGTTCGCGTGTTGAAAGAAATAGAGTTAACGGTGATTAGTAGGCTTCACATGTACATAAGTAATATAGAAGAATAGATGCCCCTTGGCCCAATTTTACTTGTGTGGCTCACTGGAAAAAAAATTGCAATGTAGTGTGGTTTTGTATCATGAGCTTACATGACGTGCCATGCAAAATAGGCACACAGACACAGCCCATGCTTGTCCATGCCCAACAAATCTATAAACACTATAGTCTTCCGCCGCTCTTTCATTTTTATGGTGAACTACAATACACTCCCGGAGCCCAAGAAACGTTACGTTTTGGTGACAATCCGATCGATGCGTTCAGCTAGCGTCACGCACCCTGTCGGGAACTCGCCGCAGAGCAGGAACGGCCGAGGCAGCTGTCCGCCACCCTTGGTAGCTCTCCATCCATGCATGGAAAGGGTACGTAGCCAGGCACGCCCTGGGGAGCTGCGGCAGGCTCGACGGCGGTAGCTGGGCACGCAGAAGCCTTGGCCACACCACGTACGCAATGGATCCATCCAGTAGCTACTAGCGAGCGAGCTAGTACGACGCGTACTCGATCGAACCTAGAGGTACGTTCATTACGGGTAGATCCGTAGTGGTACTCGAGGGGTCATCCCACCCTGGTCTGGCAAAACCAAGCATGCATGACAGCATGAGATGGAATAATGCAAAAAAAAAAACCCTGCCATCTTCGGGAACCAATGTGCTTGTTTTGTTCCGGACGCTCGCCGATGGTAGCTAGGTAACCAGTTACCACTTACCAGTGCTATTTGATACAGTATATAACTTGTGAGTCATTAGTATATACGTATATCTTTTTTTTATCTAGACCATGTACATTTTTTTTCAATTTTAAAAGTGTATGCACACTTAATTGCTAGACCTTTTTTTCTTTTCAACAATAAGACACATGTGTGTATGATTAAGCACGAGTATATCGGACATTTCTCATGACTACTAGTAAAAATGCTAGGATCAAATTCTTTTAGAGGCGGAGAGCTAGTACTTGTTTTTCTCAAGAAAGGTTTTCATCCAACTTTATGTCGCTAGGGTTACCGGCTTACAAATTGCACAAAAGATTGAACCTCCATCTACTAAACGAACCCTTTGAATTCGGAAACATAATCTCGGCTCAATTTGAAGAGGAACAGAGGACGCAGGAGAGCTCAACTCAAATGTATATCAGATGGTCCTCAAAATCGAGTACGATGGGATAAGGATAAACTTTTCCGTATGCAGATAGGTAGCAGATAGGTCGGTGGTGCGGCCACATCGAAGTCTGCTTGAGTACGAGGTGCAGATGATCCGTTTACGATGCAGCTTGCGCCAGCAGTTCGTCGTCATTTCGCTCGACCACTCAACATCGTTTTTTTTTTTTTGGATAAACGACCACTCAGCATAGCAGCGTTGGATTATTACTCATTCACTCTATATATTCGTAGTAGTACGTTGAAATGGGTCCGGGGTCCACACTCCACCACGTGGCTTGGCTGACTCTACCGGCTGTCTTGTGTGGCGTGGTCGTAACAGAGTTGCGTGTGTAGTTCATCCCGTTCGTTAACTAACACATTCACATCGCGCTGACGCCCAAGATGACGTCACCGCCGCCTGTGTCTTGCTCCTCCGTCGTTGCTGCCGGTGATGCATGCTTACCTATAAATAGCCCCGGCGCGCGCCGCAATTTTGCAACGGCCAGCAGGCCAATAATTAATTAAGCCACTTGCTTGATTCTTCCTCCATCGCTCTCTCGATCGCCTGAGCTGTCTCTGCTGGCCGATCGATCATTTACGGCAGTTATCTTCAGCTAGGCTAGAGCAGCTAGCAGTTGACTTGATGAAGAGCTGCAGCAGCAAGGAGGACGGTTCCGGCGGCCAGCAGCCCGGGAAGCCGCCGCACTGGAGGCGCCGGGAGCGCGCGGCCACGACGGTGTACGTGGTCCATCCCACCCAGTTCCGCGCCGTGGTGCAGCAACTCACAGGATCCGCCGCGCCCTCGCCGCCGCCGACCCACCCTGCCGCCGCCCGAGAGCAAGCAGGCGGTGGCCACGGCACTGGCGGCACCAAAGCGGCGGCGGCGCGGCCGCATGGCCAGAGCCAGGAGAGCGGCGGCGGGGGGCGGACGCTGGGGCAGATGCACCAGGACTGCATGGCCTGGGCCAACGCCGACGAGTAACGATAATTGTGCGCACGCGCGCGCACTCTGCCGCCGGCGAGGGGCTTCGATCTCATCGTCCGAACCAACGGATGGTAGAACGGCTGCCGGCCGGTCATCGTTACAACGTTTGCTCGGCGATCCGATCGACGATGGCCGGAGCTACTGTTCCGACCAGTATACTCGTTTGACTGGAGTAAAATTTTGAGTCTTCCTATGTGAATATGCAAGCGCCTTTCTGTACATCCATCTTTTTTATTTGTCACTCTCTAATTTCTAGCACGATTTTGACCTAGAAAGCAGAAACCGCTAAAAACAAAAATAGAGAGAATGTTTTTTTCTTGCCGTAAATCCAAACCCAGTTTCGTGTCCATTTCGAATTTTGGGACCCCATTTTCCAGGAAGGGTTACTTTCAAATTCCAAAACTTAGGTAAACCTGAACAACGGGCCGGGTAGGCAGAGGCAGCCCGGCAAAGAATGAGGGAGGACGAGGCGAGGCGGCTCGTCGTCATCTCCCGCCGCGCGCGCGAGGGCATGCATCGGCCAAAGTTGTCTTCACCTGCCACCACGTGAGCACGGTCACAGCACCGACGAGCGGATGCACCCGGAGCGCATGCTAATCGCCCGAACCAAAACATAGAAATGCAGGCAATGCGGTCAACGTTGGTGTCTATGGAGTTTGCATTGGGAACAGTCCACCGTATGTATGCTGCTTCCTCCGTCCCGAATTATACATTGTTTAAATCTTTGGCACAAAGATTTACAGTTATCATTTACTACAATAGGACGGAGGGAGAAAAAACTTTCAACTACTAATCATATATGGAGTACTTTCTTTTTGTGCACCACGATAAAAAAATGATGCATACTTCACTAGCTGTAGTTTTGGCTTCTATTTTTCTCCCCATTGGATGGTATGCCCCTGGTTCCACCTCCTGTTGCACTCTCTTCTGCCCTAGCACAAACCCAATCTTCCGAGCTCACCATCCATAAGCACAAGAAGAATGTCTGCATCGACGATGGTGAGTGCTCCTTCCCACACGAAGATGCCACCTCTATTGACCCAGCATTACCCGGTGCGGAGAAGAAGCCTAAGAAGGGCAAAGGAGATGAGCACGACGCGCCCCACAATAATGACTATGAGCGACCTCCCACCTCGATAAATGAGCCCATAAACCTCGTCTTCACCGGCAAAGAGGAGAAGGAGGAGGGTTCATCACCTTCAATGTGCTTGACGAGGATCAGGAAAAGGTAGAGGCAATTTCAGCCACCGGTCCCGAGATGGAGTCCACCACATAAGGAATGAAGGGATGTGAATTACTATCATTTCTTGTAATAGTTTCATCCATTATCGTCAATTATCTCCTTGGGCCAGATTTGGAGTTTCTCAAAATCTCCCAGCATTATCAGTGATGTTTCAGCCACAAATAAATTTTTGGGACAGCTTGATTCTAAGAATCAAGCTAACCAACACAGCCCCTAAACACTCAACCAAACTATACACTGCTCTCTAGAATCCAAGTATCCAAACACTTCAAATTCCCATAATCTAGAATTTAGATTCTCGAAATCCCAACGTGATACAACAGGGACTAAAAGCCACCCACCAATAAGGCTATGGTAAATTTTAAATTTTGTTGATTTTAGATTTTCAGCAGTATAGTTTGGGGATGTATATTGTGCCACTAGCTAGCGTTCCTTATGCTCTTTTGGATTGCAAGATGTCTAAATTCAATAGGAAAAAAACACAGAAATAGAGTTACATGTCGCTTGCAATCCTATAGAATTAAAAAAAAAACTTCCTAATGAACTGCATATCACTTGCAATCCTATAGAATTAAAAAGGAAACTTTCTAATGAACCGTTTGTATGTAGCGTAGACAAACACAAGAATTAGAGGAAAATGACATATAATTCCCAAGAGACCTCATTTTCTCTAAAATCTCAATGCAATGAACCATTACATAAGAATCTCATAGAAATTGGTAGAAATCCAATCGTTCATTCCAAAAACACATGTAGGGAATTTCCGGTAGGATTTGAATCCTACAAAATTCCACTATCTTTTATCTTTTATATTGTTCTAAATGTCTTAAAATAGTGGCCTACCTTTTTCGGTCATAAATCCAACCGTTTCGTGTCCGTCTAGATTTTGGCAAGTTTCTTTCGGATTCCAACAATTCTCAACAGCACCGGACACGGGTGAACCGGAGTTACACGCGACAGAATCCAACTTTGACCGGCATGGACCTGGACCCCAGGTGCGGAGGAGGTGGGTCTCGACAGGCGCGCGCGCATCAGCCGAAGTTGACTTGACCATGCACCGCGACACCCACTGACGCGCGGGGCCGGTCTAGGCAGCCGTAGTGGATGACGAATGAACGCTGGAGTAGCTTCTGGTACATGACGACAGTATGTAATGACACAAGCTGGGGACGATGCATGGAATTCGTAGACTACTCGCTAGCTTCGCACCACTAGAACCATTGGAGCAAGCGTAATAAAACTGATTAGGCCGACTCTAAGATGTTCCACGTCAACAAAATTTTAGCTGGTAGTATAAAAAAGCGAGAGAGAAGGAAGCCGGTCCTTCAGTCTACGGCCCGGTGCCGGCGCTTGCTACAAGGAAAAAACATCCGCTTGTAGCCTGTTGCGGGCGCTACAGCCGGCTCTTTCTCCCTCTTCCAGATCTAGTGCGTCTCCCCCTAAGAGCCGCAGTTTCTTCTCTCCGCAGTGAGCTAAATCGCAGACGTCTCCCGCCAAATCAAGTTCTCCCGCGCCCCAAATCAACATCTCCCGCGCAAAACCACATATCACTTCCCCCAAATCCACTCCCAAGCCACCAAATCTGCCCCCAATCGTCACCTCGTGAACCCTAGCTCTAAAATCGCTGCCAGCTTCAACTTGAGATGACCCAAAAGTCCAAAAGGACCTCTGCGGCCGGCGCCGCCTTAGCCTGCTCCGTCGGCAGGTGCTCATCCTATTCCGCCGTCGGGTTTCCCTTCAATAGCTGGAACTGGCGCTTGGTTTTCCTCGCATCCTTCGCAGTCTACGGCACCCTCCGCTCCATGTTGTCTTGCCGGGGTACAGCAGCCGGACATGGTGGGCTCATCGTCTCAATGACCTTGGTGGGCAACTGCTGGCATTGGTCCCTCTGCATATCCGCTGCCCCCAGCCAGAAATCTTGAGGACTGTGATGTGCAAGCATGGTACGTGTCCTTTGTTTTCTTGTCCAGTTCACTGTTTCTCGTTCAGTTCTTCTCATGTTATAGGTTGTCAGTATTTGGTTCTACTTTTTTTTTTCTCGTAGCATATAGTACTGTCATGTGCGAGCTTTTCTAACATGTGACGGTGGTGCTTACCAAGTAGTAGTATTTGTTGCTATAAGCCTATGATATTTTAAGTTGAATTTATTTTTGATGTAGTGAATATATGTCTTGAGCAGGGGAGTGAATTCTCACCCACCTGGTGGTTTCCTTAGTTTCATAAAGAACACATTAAGCAATGGAAATTCACCACAACAGATTAATATTGATGATGACGACGATGATACTGATTGCACTAGGACTGAGAAGCGCTTATTATGGAAAAAAGAGGAGGACCTTAGATTGGTATTTGTTTTTAGCTTAAAATGCTCTCCATGTATTATATTATTAACACAACAATATAACTCTTATGTATGTTGCATGTCTCCATGTTATATATTATTAACACAAAAAACCTCATCTACTATACCGTAGGTCGGCGCCTGGTTGAATAATTCAAATGATCCAATTGGTTCAAACAACAAGAAGAATGATCAATATTGGAAAGATGTTGCTGCTGTCTACAATAGTACCACACCAAAGAGCCGAAGTAAGGCCAGTCAAGCAAGTGAAGACTCGCTTTGCTAAAATTAAGAAAAAGGTTCAATGGTTTTGTGCTAGCTGGAAGGAGGCCAATACATTGTATGCAAGTGGTGAATCAGATATAGATTTAATGGAGAGGGTGATAAAAACATATAAAGCTGATCATAAAACCGATGGTCCATTCATGTTCAAGCATTGTTGGGATGTTCTTCGTAAGGAGCCAAAATGGGATGCCTATTTGGAATGTCTTCAAGAGCTAGAGCCAAACAAGAGGAATTTCAGTACCTATGAAGATGTGGGGCAGCATTTCTCTCTAGATGCTACTGCACATGAATGGCCAATAGGAGGCAAGCAAGCAAAGGAGCAGCTGAAACGAAAAAGAAAGGACCAAGCATGTATAATAGATCTTGAAGGTGAGCTTAATAAGTTCGTGGATGCTCAGAATGCAGCAACTGAAGGACGCAAAGAGATGCTAGAGATACAAAAGCGTGTGTCTAGTGAGAATCTTGAAGCCCGAAAGCTTGCACTCCTTGCAGCAAAAGAACAAAAGGAAGCCACTATGCTAGAAACCTACGGATCATTGATTGTGCAAGACACAACAGTAATGTCCGAAGATGTAAGATCTGAGCACGTGCTAGCCTTGAGGTGTTTGAGAGAGAAGTTATTTAGCAACAATGACTAAGGTATTGTCCTACTAAAATTTCACTTTTTTTGAGCCTTTGCTGCATTAATCCAGTCAAGTTGAAATTGTTCTTTGCTACATTAATCCAGTCAATAGCGCTTAATGCAAAAAATTGTGCTGCATTAATGAGCTTTAGCTAAAAGATCGTGCATGGGGAAATTGTTGTCTACATGCAGTCAAGTTGAATCTGCTCTCTGCTGCATTAATCCAGTCAATAGCCCTCAATGTAAAAATTCGCACTGCATTAATGCAGTCTAAATAACCATACATGCAGTGAGAAAAAAACATGTAGTCAATATGTGAAAAACGATGCAGTTCAGATAACCATGCATGCAATGAAACAAATGATGGTTCGTCATCCCTATATAAGACTCCATCACCTCTCAGACTCCTCCATCCAAATCCATCTTTTTTTCTGCTACCTCTCATCTTTCTACTTAGCCTGCCAGCTCCATCTTCCTCACCCACCATGTCGGATGAGCCTGAAGAACTAGCCCCATCCAATATTATAGAACAATATGTTATTGAGCAAAACATCTTAGACTCCTTTGCTAAGAATCTCATGCTGAAGATCAAGTCTAGGCTCATGTCTAGAGCATCTAGACGACAAAGTGGTCCAAGGAAGAGCATTCCGAGGGATCATGAAGGTGCTCACCGACGCCTAGAAGCGGACTACTTTGCTGAAGAACCACTCTACCCTGAGAGTATGTTTCGTACAAGGTTTCGTATGAATAGATGGCTATTTATGCGCATTGTGAATGCACTTGGTCAGTGGTCTCCCTATTTCACTTATAGGTCAGATTGTGCCTGTCGAGTAGGGCTCTCACCACTGCAAAAGTGTATAGCAGCAATGCGCATGCTAGCATATGGCACCCCTGCAGATGCTCTTGATGAGTACTTGAAGATTGGGAAGTGTACTGCATTAGAATGCTTGGACAAGTTTGCTCAAGGTGTGATTGAGGCGTTTGGTGGGGAGTACATGAGACGCCCCACACGTGAGGATGTCGAGCGTATACTCCAGATTAATGAGTCTCGTGGGTTTCCTGGGATGTTAGGAAGCATAGATTGCATGCATTGGTGATGGGAGAAGTGTCCTTTAGCATGGAGGGGTCAATTCACCCGTGGTGATTATGGTGTGCCAACAATGGTTCTAGAAGCATTTGCTTCTCATGACCTTCACATTTGGCATGCTTTCTTTGGAGTTGCTGGGTCAAACAATGATCTTAATGTGCTTAATTAGTCACCATTATTTTTTGATGCTTTAAGAGGAGAAGCTCCTCAAGTTCAGTTTTCAGTCAATGGGAATGAGTATAGTACAGGTTATTACCTTGCTGATGGTATATACCCAGAATGGGCTGCTTTCATAAAGACTATACCACTTCCCCAAACAGAGAAGCATAAGTTGTTTGCTAAGCACCAAGAAGGGATAAGGAAAGATGTGGAGCGTGCTTTTGGGGTACTGCAGTCCCACTTCACCATTGTTCGTCGACCTGCAAGACTGTGGAAGAGAAAGAGCGTTGGAAGAATCATGCTGGCTCGTGTGATTCTCCATAATATGATAGTCGAAGATAAGAGAGAGGAGGCCACCATTCATATAGACTTGAATCAGGATCTAGGGGCATCATTTGCTCTTCCTCCTAAAGTTAATGTTGGTGGTAATTTGTGTTTTGCTGATGTGCTGCGTAGAAAAGCTACTATCCGTGCTCGTCCATAACATACACAACTTAAAAATGATCTGATAGAGCACATTTAGCATAGGTTTGGAAATATCCATCATAATTAGTCATGGTAGGATACTAAAATCTATTAGTTCCCATTATGTTTCCCCCTGTACATTGAGCTCACGCTTGATTTATTTTTTCAGGGCTATGCTGTGATGTGGACATGGAACCATTGGTTGGTGCTACTCAAAGGTATGCATTATCTACTCTACTCCACCATTCAGTCAATGTATCACAATTTATTCCTTTTTCTATTGGTAAATTATTTTTACTGAACACGCTATCATATTTCATTTTTTCTTCACAGTGTGATTGAAGGTTGTTGATGCAAATGGATTGTGGCTCCTTCAGATGAAGTATCAACTATGGCTTTGTGCCTTTATCGTCGTTTAGATCAATAAAATGGCTTGTATGCTGGAGAGCTTATTCTACTGTACTTTTGATTAATGCTTTTTTAGACTCTTGTCCTACTTTATAATTTATCGGTGTTGTGATGCTGCTAATATTGCTTGAAGTTAATCAATTTGGTATGTCTTAATGTCAGCATGATTATATATGTATGACGTCGATGCTATGAAATGGCCACAAAGATGTGACCACACTGGATGATATGCATATGCAGACATAAACTTTAAAACAGGTAGCCTAGAGCCAACCGTAGGGCCAACTTACTACATAAGTGGGTTCTATGGTTGCCTCCTAATGACATGGCACCTGTGTAGAGCCTTCAGCGGGTTTTACCATTACCCTTGTTCTTATTGTGCAATTTCAATTCTGATTTCCTCCTCACTTTTCCTCCCTCTATTTTCCATGGATGTACACGGCTCCTCGTTTCCAAACATTTGACTTTGTTGACTTTAAACATGAACCGTTTGTCTTATATTCTTAAATATAATAAAAGTGTATTCTCAAAAAATTATTAAAAACATTTGAAATGGTAATTATATTTAAAATATATTCGATGGTTAAAGTGTATTCAAATACATTTTTTAGTACGACAAGTAATCACATACTATGTCAACTTAGTCAAACATTTAAGAATGAATATTTAGAAAAAGAAAAATAAATACCATCTATTTTGTTGCCACGTATTTTATATGAATTAACTTTTTTAGGTATGTCTCCCTATCAATTGACTGATTATTTATATTACCATTAGTCAACAATATTGTCCATTAAATTTAGATCTAAGAATTCAGCCACCCCACCTTATCCACTCACTCTCTTCTTCCTTTCGCAACCCCACCGGCCGTCCTCCACGGCTTGGCGGGCGCCGCCCTGCCTCCAGCCGCCCACAATCCGCCTCCTCTGCCTGGCCGGCGGCCTCCTCGGCGACCCCTCCAAGCCTGGAGAACATGTTACCTTCTTTCCCGGTGACCCCTTACTTCTTCCTTGGCGAGCTCGCGCTGTAAACCGATGATGAGTAAATCTCCTTTTTTTTTATACCGACACTAAATGAAACATGGTATTTAACACTAAAACATGTATTTTCTCCGTATTTAAATATAATAAGTCTTGTTTTACTTTTTTTACAATTTCTACCATTTGTCTTAATAGAAAATTTATAAATATTATTTATTTTGTTGTTAGTTTTTTTATCATTGTAGAGAATCCAGCATGCATGACTTGTTACACAAAATTTTTAGAATAAGATGAAAGATTGAAATTGTAGAAAAAATTAACTATGAGTTATATTTAAATATGGAGGGAGTATTATTGTATTTGATTTGGCCAGCTGACTCATAAGACGACACTCATCCATCTATCACGTGAGCTGCTGCCCACGTGCTGATTGGTTCCGCACGTACGGTGGTTCTGACTTCAGCGACGGACACGTGAAAAAAGTTAACTGTATCTAACCTCATAAATAAATCACAGGCTAGCCGCCATCAGGTCATCGCCGACGGGCTACACGCCGAGGCCACGACGGACACGTGTGTGATGTGGAATCAAAACAATTCCAGGTAGAGTGATACATGATGAGGTGGTTTTATGAATTATGGTGGAATAATTTTTTTTTTATTTTAAAATAGTTATGAAGCAGTAAGAAATGAGGTAGTGATGGATCAACCTATTTTATTTCAAAAACCAAACAAAAATTTGATGAGTGAAAAATAGACTAGTCTACTTCTCAAACAAACATCCCATACTGATCCAGGTCAATATTATTCAGCACGTGCCCAGTCAGAAGTGGGAATGGGCGAGCGCCTTGTCACGTGTAACCAGCCAGCAGCCACCATAGCAGTCGCAATAGGAAACGGTTCCAGCACGAGTCCCTTCTAAGTTAGATGAGACTCATCCGTCGCCCTCGTACGTGTCTATAGTGCCCCCGTTTTGCTCACCACCCGTGACCATGCATCCTCGAATATTTCACTTTTCACTGTATTTTATATACTCCCTTCTCCCAACTAATTGTGTCACACATTCATAAGAAGACAGTACTATAGCAGGAATTAGTTTCTAAAGCATGTACTTTCAATAATCAAATAATAACTCGGTACTTCTTCTGATCATAAAATATAATGCTCTTTTGTTCAATTTTGAACTAAAAACACCGTATATCAAAGGATAAAGTAGTATCAAGTGAGATTTTTAAATTCAAATTTTAGTGACTAATAACTTATATAAGCTAACAATATAATCTTGTTGTTTCAAGACCATTATATGTAAGATTGTGCTAGTCGTTGGATGGCAATTTATTTGATAAGGTTGGTTGATTCTTGTTTCGGGATCGAAAAGGAACATTTATTGTATTATCTATAACTAACAGTCATGCAAGTGCGTGCACACGTGTTTGAAAATTATCATGAAGTCAATACTATATTTTTATGTATTCCTTAACTTAGTGATTTTGTCTCTACTTTTGGAATTTGAAAATAGGGTTTGCCACTACGGCTTTATGGCTGAATTGGTTTCCTAATTTTCAACATTTTTTAAGGATTTTAGTTTGTATTAGATAAATTATGCAAGGTATTTTCTATAAATCTTTTATCTCTAAATAGATGCACTCCACTATATAACGTTACTCTAAATATGCACAAAGTCACATCATCAAAGGAGCCCACTTAGCGGCATGACACATCGTCTTCCACTAAGTCATCTACTAATAACTTTCATAGATCTCATATGGTTTTATACATGCAATGCTTTTCCAGCATATGCACAGGGTATTGCTCATATTTCCGCAGCGATGCGCGGGGAATTCATCTAGTTTGCTGAGTTGAGCTGGCCCAATATGGTTACAGTATAGTGCAATGGGATTTGTAATGTACTGCTTCAAGTTCAAATCTAAGACTAAATTATTGGGTAAAAGAACTGAAGTTCATATCAGAGGTACATACTAAAGATACTTAATCACCCCGAAATTTTCAATTTGGAATGCGACGCTTTTAGCCTAAATTAATAAAATAAATTTCTTGAATAATTAAAATTTTCTAACATTTATATGTTTATCAAGGAATTTAATGCAAAAAATATTTATTTTGAAAAAATGGACTAAGTTGACTTAAGGCTATAATAAAATGTTTGATGCATTTCATGCCGGCGCATTGCTCTTTTGTTTGATCTATGAGTGTGCCCAAGTGCTTAATTTTGTAGTTTAAACTTTCAGGGCCCGCTTGGTTCAAAGGTACCTCACGAGAAGGGCTACGGGAACGGTTTCCAAAGGAAGGGAAATCAACAGACTATTTCGTACAAGCGAACCAGCTTTTCCGTTCCAGAGGAAAGGAAACCAACCACGTACAAAATGTAGGAACCAAATAATCCACTCCAACGGAAGGGAAGCTCGATCCATCTATGCGTCACCGGTCTTCCTCCATGTACAATCCAAACAGCTCAATTTTTCTATTTCTATGTTTTGGATTCCTGTAGTTTTCTAGTTTCCATCTCCTTCCGTTCCTGTGTTTTTTCCTATTCATGTATTTTGTATGGTTTTGTTCCAAACAGATCCTCAAATAAAACATTGCTTTCTTAGAAAAGTCCTAGATCTTTCCCTCTCTCATCTTCCCGGCTTTTGGCCCAACCCAACTCGGCCCCATGCCCTCCTCAGCCTCACCCCCTCTCTCCGCACCGGCCCACCTCCCGTGGCCCAGCTTCCTCTTTGCTTAACCGTCTGCTCTCGCTGACTGACAGACCCCATCCGTCATCTCCGTAACATTCTAAAATGATAGTATTGAAAAATTTTGTTCCAAAATATGCAGCAAGTTGGACTTCTGGATGCAATCAAGTGGTCTTGTTTGAAATGCGCCTTACAAGTAACAACCAGAAGCTAAACTTTCATTTGAACAAACCCAAGTTGAAGTTGAAATGGTGGCTGTTGTTGGTTTTTAGGACAGGTCCTGCTCAAATCGTAGTCTGCACACGTCCATAGTGGGCTCACTTGATACAAGGCTAACGGCCTGAGACATAAAGGTCCGAACCTGCAGGTCTGAACAATCACCTAATAAGCTTTGGTGCCTAGGTGGGATCTGACGGTGAGGTTAGATCCATATAAGAAAGTAGACATCAAGATCTTTCCATCAAGTACTTCTTTGCCTTCACCAGCATCCAAAGTCAAGAGATATTGCTGCATCAAGATGCTGCGGTTTCCTGCTCTGAATTGATGATCTGAACATTGCGAACATTAGAGTAGAGGGGAACGTCTTTTCACCAAGATTTGGATCTCGTATGATGAGTAATTTATGGCCACATTGATGGAGGGCTCACTACTGGTTTTGGAATTAGCGTGGAAACTTCGTACGAAAGGTTATGGCAATATGTTTAAATAAACAGATTGGAAGCAACGCATCTTCGCCCATCTGCAAATAAAATAAAACTTCCTATTTGGAAGGAAAACTAATACAACCAAGTTGTTGCCGCAAAAACAAAAGATACAAATCATCACAAACTGCGAGCAAAGAAAAGAAAAGGCACCCGTATGGTCCAATCTAAACATCGCAATCTGCTAGCCAATGGATGGAAAGGGAAATCCAAAGAAAATAAGCCGAATCATGTAAACGAAAAAAACACAGACGATGTGGCCTGCAGAAACAACCACTCACGCATACCGATTGAGATAGTGAGGAGGGAGAGGCGTTAAGCTGTGCCTATAAAATTCAGCAAGAAGGGAAAACTTGGTGGATCCAATACCATTTTCTTTCTCACCATGGAGGAACCAGAGAGAGCGAGGGGCAGAGAATAATGAGATGAGGAAGAAGTGCTTTGGGCTGCTCCACCGATTTCCAACGCCCGGTGCGCAGGCAGCTGGTACCCAACAGAAAAACACCCACGACTTGTTTGTCATAAACAAAACACCCATGCTTGTTACAGGCATGGGTTC
This sequence comes from Paspalum vaginatum, assembly GCA_030272315.1. Lineage (NCBI taxonomy): Eukaryota > Viridiplantae > Streptophyta > Magnoliopsida > Poales > Poaceae > Paspalum > Paspalum vaginatum. Next base: position 36,703,845 of record CM059012.1, on the reverse strand, counting down.
TCACCAGGCATCCTATGCCAGGGTTGAAACCAAACACAGCCTAACAACAGTGTCATGACCATTGATATCACCCATTCCCAACCTAAGTTGATTATTGGCCTCAGATCATTCACTGTAAGTATCAACTTCATCTAAGTTTTGACCAAACTAACTAACTTCTAGTCTTGAAACAGCTCTACAAATTGGAATGGCTACTGCTGCTAAACTAGAGAGAAGCAAGGCACAAGTTTTATTATACACAGGGAAGCAAATCCGGCATTGTTGTCTTATTGCAAAATCCAATTGAATGCCGACATAACCTATTTAGGTAGGGAATTGAGTTTGTTTCATTGATGGTGCCACATGCATTGAGCTGACTTGCAGATGTGCAAAATTTCCTTCACAACATGGATGAGAAGGCATATAAGGTAAATCAAGGACATACCACAAATCAATTCATCTGAAGGTAATTAAATTTGTTTCATTGATGGTGCGACATGGATTGAGCTACAGTTGTACAAAATTTCCTTCACAACATGGATGAGAAGAGCAAATATGGTAACTCAAGGTCATACCCCAAACTAATGTCATATGACTCTGCTGGCCTGCTGCTTGTCACAAAGCATAGCAGATGGTAAACTACTAACTAGGAAGAAAAAAACTTGAATAATATGTCTGAGACAAAAGCAAATGCTGTATGTCAAGACAAGTAAATGTTCTGTATGAATTTAGAAACTGAAAATGAAAAGTAGATATCACATAGATAGGCCCAGTGACACCATTTCAAAACCATATGTGCTAAATCGAAATAGATCATATCTACAAATGACTGTATTGATTCATAATTCAGCTGAGCTCAATCAGTTTGGGAAAGAAAGGGAAAATAAGACAAAAGGGCACGTATGTTAGGAAATGCAAAATTTACCTTACTTCTCTATTCAATTCATCTCCTCTTTTTTGTTACAAAGTGTACAAAAGAGGGAATTTCAACCATCAGCAGTCAAGTTCCCAGCTCCTGCTGCTATGCCTGGTTGTTTTACATTGACCAACAGCTTGAAAACAAAAATAACCAACAATAGCAAGCCAGTGTCAGATGGACACAACACTAGAGGTGTCAAACCTTCGTTCACATCGCCAAATTGGCCAGAGTCATTTCCGCTGCATATATACCTCCTTCAACAAAACAAACAACCACCAACTACAAACCCACTGATTTCTACTTTTCATACTTTGCACCAACACACAGAAGACAAAGGCAACTAATATTATAGGATCAATCTGCAATCTACACAATTTACTCTGCACCTACAATCAGGACAGGTAGTAACCAATCACCTGGGATGGAATTCCAGCTCCAAAGCAGCTGGGTAGCTTAGGCCGGCAAAAGGAATCTTGTTCCCATCAAAATGTGCACACACAATGCCAGGGAGATGGTGAAGATGGCCATGGACTTGGCGCCAAGGTACTTGACGGCAAGGAGCCCTCTCTCGGCGACCTCATCACGGGCAATGACAATGCTCTTCCTGGCTCCATCAGACATCCTCTGTGCTAGGAAGTCGAGGAATGACCGGACCGTCTCTGCAGTGACCCTGCCTGTGACATCCAGCACGAATCTCCTGTTGCTCGGCATGGCCAGCGTGCTTGACACCTTCTGGATCACGCCGTTGGCGCCTGAACCCTGCGCCTCACGGTCCATTACTGCCGCTACCTCAATGCGAGCAAGGGAGGCCTCCTTGGCCAGCTGGCGCGACGTCCTGAGGAAGGTTTCAACAGCGCCGTTGCAGACAGAGACGGCCAGGTCCTTGACCTTGGCCTCGTGGCTTGGGTCGGAGAGGCCAGCGAGCAGCTGGTCGTTGGTGCGCACGGAGGCGGTGCGGTCGAGGTAGGCGGCGACGGCGGTGCTGACGAAGACGCGGACGAGGTCGGCGGCGGCCTCTTTGCCCGTGGCGCTGCAGAGCGCAGCCAGCCACCGCGGCGGCTCCTCGCGGTCGCCGGCCTCCGCGGCGCGGGCGCCGCAGGAGGACAAGACGAGGTTCCTGGCGAAGCTTCCGACGACAGCTGACGCGAATCCGGTGCCCTCGGGAGAGAGGAGGCGATCCAAGATCCGATCCTGGAGCGGGGTTTGTGGGTTTTGCTGCTGCTGTTGGTGCAGCTGGTGCCGGTGAGAGGAGATGGCGCGGAGGACGCCGGAGGCGAGGGACTCGGAGAGCGAGGAGGCGGCAGAGGAGACGGGTTCGGAGGCGGCGAGCTTGGAGAGCTGGAGGAGGCTCCGTGGGACTTGGTCGGAGTCGGAGCGGAGGAACTCGGCGAGGTCGGAGCCGACCTGGGAGACAGCGTCGGCAAGGGTGAGGGCGGCGACGATTCGGCGGCGGTGGTGGCGGTACAGGCGGTAGAGGCCGAACCCGGCGGTGGCGGCCGCGGCGGCCAGGAGGAGGCGGCGGCGGCGGGAGCAGGAGCAGGCGGCGGCAAGCGAGTCCATCGAGGTGAGGGACTGAGAGGGGTAAGGCGACGGCGCGAGCTGAGGTGGGGTTATCGCGCTCGCTGCCTCCCTCCCAGCCTCGCGCCGCGCCGCGCCGGCATACGGGAGGAGGAAGAGCAGAGGAGAAGCGGATCGGAGGAGGCGAGCCCGGGTCCGACCGTCCGAGTCGTGCTTGTGAATAACAGAATACTGCTACAGCCACGCCGGTTGACCAGACCGTCAATCTGCCTTCTTGGCTCATTGGTAGTAAAAGAAAGAAAGAGATCTCCTCCACACCGCCATCTCGCGGGGAAAAGACTGAAGAGTTTGCCACCGGCCGCCTCTTCGGGTTGGGTTTAGAGAGGAACCAAGAGGAGTCTATATACGCACCAACAGGTTGCTTTAGGGGTTGGCACCATTTGATTTTTGGGCATCGGACCATCGTTCATTTAACTCAATTCTTTTCTCTTCCTTCCACTCCAGTTCAGTGCCTCCCCTCCCCTCCCCTACCCCCATCATATGTGACTACTCATGTGAGTGCTCCCGATAAAATTAACTTGACTTTGTATCATAGAGCCACTTGCCCGATCAGGCGCCTACGCCTGGCTCACCGAGCAATTACTGTTTTTAAAGCCTTTCATTACACACTTAACAATAGTGCCACGTCAGATTTTGTTTAGATACCCGTGCTAGATGAAACTCTCTCTCATTTTATAAAACTCTCTCTATCTTTTTTTTTATAAATGCATTGTCATGTTACCAAAACTGCTGATGTGTCATAGTATTTAATGAGAATGAAACTCCAATAATACTTCAGAATGGCCTAGGAGCAAGTTTAATAATAGAGCTCATAGTGGATTCTATATTGTTGCCATGTTATATAGAGACAACACAAAGTAGACTTATAGACTCATAGTGGGCTCTATAGTGGGCTCTAAAGTTGGTTCTTAAATTAATCTTTTCTCTCTTTCTCTTTTCTGTTTTGTCTTGAGTTTGTGTAGGAGCTGATCTTTAAATAAAAATCTACTCTCCACTTTTTTTCATGTCTCTCTCTTTTACGTAGATAAAATTCTATATAAACAGACCATGAGTCCATTACCGTCCTTGCTCTAGCCAGCATCAAACGCACAAGCGGGATAGCATGAAAAAGAAGTGCGGGTCGCGTCGTCGTGTGGGTCAGCATGCCTGCCCATTACGGCTGAAGTAATTAGGGTGACAGTTGGGGACACTAAAGACCGACTTCATTACGGGACCTTGACATTCCCGTCCATGATGGCTGGGTCCCACAAGACCTCGTGCCCACACGTTGGTGGAGAAGAAACTGCAGAGGGAACGGGGGAGAAGAAATAGACATTCGCACCAGAAATTGCCGTGAAGAGCGAGTGTCATCGTGCCCGCGCCCGGCTATCGATCAGCAGGGGTCGGCGAAATTCTCAAGGCGGATAGAGAATCTGTACGTGTATTCTGTTGGGACCCTTCGAGTCCACGACGGCAGATCGGCCGGCGTCACCCGCCGGCGTGTCGGATTCTCCGTTCGCCGGGAGGCGTGTGGGACCCGCTCGTCAGCTAGCCATTTGTTGTTGTTGCTCCTCTGCAGCTCTGCTGTAGTCGTTTTCTGGTGGCGGTGGATGGATATTTCCATGAAAATATCTACTGAAAGTCACCCACAATATTCTTTGCTTTGCCATGGTAAGGCACACCACAAATTAAGGAGTACCACAGTCAAAAACACAATGTAAACCTACCAATTTTTAAGATAGAGTAGAACCATACCAGTGCTTTGCTTCGGCATCCATAAAATTTCATGAAATAATACATAATTGGGTGGGTGAAGCTATTGCAAAATACAACTATCGATTATATTTTCCCATGCCTCTTAGAAAAGGTTAAAAAACTTATGCTTCTTAGAATAAAAAACAAGCCTCTTAGAAACGATTAAGAAAAACTTGTAGCAACATTAGTGAGAAATCAAGTGGAAATTAACATACTATCTCGATTCCTTTTTACCTATGTTGGGTGAAAGACACACATGCATGGACCATTCTGAGCGTCCTAAGAGGACGGTAAATTAGGCTTTCTAAAAACTAAAACTCGAAAAAACAACTTAACAAAGCATAGCGACAACATTAACAATCTCCTCATTAGTTGCCATTTTTTCACCAGTATTTGCTTTATTGTGCACTGACCAGCACCTCCACAACCATATAAATACTTTGTTCCTGACATTTTCCTTCATTTTCAGAGTCACCATAATTGTTTCTCTCCTAGAATTGCATGACTCCAGCTCTTGTCGGATATGTTCTAGGTTAATGGCCCTCCTGCATTTTCTAGACCTCTTGCATTTAAAGAAAAGATGGCTACAATCTTTATCCAAACAGTGACATAAAGGACATATTGTATCCACTTTAACTTCTCTCCTAACTAAATACCGCTGTACTGGAAGGCTGTTGTGGGCCAATCTCCAAATAAACATCCTGTCCTTGCTTGGAAATTTCAGCTGCCATATCTTAAGCCAAAATAAATCATCCATGTGGCTTTGAGACAGTTGTAGAAGATGAATCATCATTTCGTAAATCCCGGTCTCAGGACCTGAATAGCTAGTTTATAGGCTGATTTTACGAAAAAATACGCGCTGAATCAAAATGCCAGGCTAGCCAATCATTCCTTTCCACATCATCAGAAATTGTCAATATTTCATCACATCTTTTGGCCAAAAATGTCCGAGACTAGATGCTCATCCCATGTCCATGTTACAGGGTCAATTAATTCAGAAACCTTGCTAAGGAGACAAGATCCTTGCGGCGTGATCGGTCTTCTTGTGACTCCACGTGGTAACCATGGATCATTCCAAATATTGATATTAGTCCCACCCTCGACACGCGCAGATAAGCCCTTGTTTGAGAAGCTTTACTCCTTCCAAGATGCTTCACTAAGAACCGTTGTTGTTAAGAAATTTTTTGCCCTTAGAACTTGACCACATTCGCTATTCCTCTTAATCAACGATTTCTTATATCGAAAGAACGGCCCTTCAGAAATTGCAAATACTAATTTGTTAAGAATTAATCGAATTGAAGTCATAGTGTCATCGTTGGTAGGAATCAATATATTTGCGAGATCTGGGTCATAATTTGTATCAACTAAAGAAATAGTAGGAATCCCCAAAATGGCACATTCCCAAAGAGCTATATACTCTTTTTACCGATCAAGGACGATCACAATGTTAGGCAACCTCGTCATATATTTGATCCCGCCAAGATATCTTTGCAAGGTAGATAATTTTCTCTTTAAGATTGTCGCATCTCTTTTTGGGAGATGGTGGAATTTCGCTATTTTTTCTTTTGCTCTTAAGTCTCTAAATTGAGAAAGTCTAGTTTTGGTAATCGCACGTAGAAATATTGCTAGTACACAAAAAGTTAATGATATTTCATAGACCACTTGAAAAAGAATATTTATTATTTGAGCTATATCCTGCCATGAGAAGACCAATAGGAGCAATACTTGAAATGGCAATCTATAAAAAAACACCAATACTTAAGATCAGCTGGAAAACAACTCATGATAAAGTAATAAAGACAAGATACGTTTTGACCAGAAAAGCCCATGCTTGTGTTATTTCAAGCACATGCTTCTTCTTCTTCTTCTTCGGTAAAGAGGAATCAAACGATCCAAGTGGAGTTTTTTGTAACGTATCAATAAGATAACGGGAAGGCATGGTTAGTTATTCTTCTTCTATGAATATCCAAATTTTTACACCTAATACTCCATAGATAGTTCGAATTGGATAGCAGCAATAATCAATTTTAGCGTGAATTGTTTGGAGGGGCAGTTTGTCCTTTTTGATGCATTCGACACGTGCAATTTCTTTCCCTACTAGACGACCTGCGATTTGGATTTTTATTCCCTTTACATCCGATTTTTTAGTTAATTCAATGGCTTTTTTCATAGCTTTTCGGAATGAAACTCTATTTTTTAATTGGATAGCTATATACTCCGCAAGAATATTTGGTTACCTATAAGGTTCTTTAATCCTTTTCGATAGGAATATTAAGTATCTGGTTGAAGCCTGGTTAAAAGTCGCCATGCTTGTCGAGCTAGCATCGCCAAATTGAATAAATAGAGATCACGAAATCCCATACCTCCTTTCTTCTTGGACCTTGTGAGCTTCCCGAATCAACCGTGACTTATATTGCTTTATCTTGCTGGGTCCACCTATACCTGCCTATGATATAACTCAAGTCATCGCATAAGCCCTTTGTTAGATCGAAACATGACATTGCGGTATTGCTTGTGCCACTGCCTTCACCTAGATTTTCTTTCCCGCTTTCGACAGAAGTTTCTCCTTCCACCCTTGGATGCGGAGGGAGTGCGTTGTTACGAGGTATAGAATGACGATTGGGCTCATTAGTAGGGATGCAAGTCCCATCTATTTCGGGTCATTGGGTCGACCCAAACAAGTGATAATCTTCATAATTAATTTGGATAAAAAAATTAGCTAGAATAGAATGCCACCGTAGATAATGAGGTGACTGGAAACACCATTTGGCAGTCCATATCCCGCTGCGCGCCCGCGTCTGGACCGTTGGGGTTAGCCCATGGGCTTATGCCGTGCCAGCTTGCTAGAACAGATTCACCGATACCGGCAGCCGGAACGTGCTCGGGTCATCCCTTCGGCCCATCTATGCATGCAGGCCAGCCCATCCTTCTTCGGACCACGTGTGCTGTGCTGTCCAGTCCAGGAGAGCAGAGCGAGGCGGCGGCGTGCAAAGCGGTGCGGTTGGCTGCTTTGCTTCCGACGCGCGCGCGGGCGTGGCCTCCCTCCCTCCCCCTCGGATCCCCAAATCGCATCGCCATAGCGGCGCCGCCTTCTCCTTCGGCTCCTTCCCCGTCCGTCGAGGTCGCCGCCCCACAAATTCGGCGCCGCCATGGATGCATCAGCATCGCCCTCGAGGTATGGATGGCCCTGTCTCTCTTCGGTAATCAGGATGGGGATAAAAGGGATGGGCACTCCACGCCACGGCCATGGGAAGATAGAGAGAGAACAGCAGCAGGCGGAAACCAAAATTAGCCCGTAAAGCATCGTTCCGCGGAGAAGGGTTATTTTTAGTCTAGTCTGATTCGGAGCACTAACTAGGACTCTAGGAGCAAGCGTTCGATGGAACTACTAACGGACCCAAACAAGCACATCTCGAACAATTGAGCTTGCGAGTTTCACGCCTGTGATGATTGCTTCATTTGCTGTTGTTTCCATTCTTACGGACTACTTCATTCATACTACAGTATGTTTGTAATTGGTAGGGATTACCTGGCTACAGTCTGCCGTGGATCCTCCTCTCTACTGCAACCCAGCATGCTTATGATTTTACCCCTAATTCCGTGTCATTAGTAAACCTATTTGGATATACGAAGATGCAAACCAAATTATCAAAATAACGCATGTGGCCTGGTAGTGCACCCCTGTTGTTATATACGGACTTATAGTCATCTAAAATTGTTTAGGCGCATGAGTATTTCCTTAGGTCCATGATCTATTTATAGATTTTTCATTTTGATGATTTATAGACTATATTTAACAAGCTACCCAACAAACAAGAAAAGAGATGTGTTTTGTAGGCCCTGATATCCCTTGACAAGTTTTATATGCTCTTCTCCCCTCTGTATCCTCTATTTTCAGGATCGAGTTGTTGAGCATGGTGAAGAAACACTCGCATTTGATTGGTTGGACGATTGTTGACGCTGAGGATGATGCATCTGATGTGGGAATGGATGATAAGTTCTGGCATGAAATGCTTGATCTTTTCTTTGTGCGTGGCGGGCAATCAAAGAGAAGTGAAGAGGACGACCTTGTCTTCTTTGTTAATAACATGGTACTCATCATGGTCCTGCTGATTTAGTCCTATTTCTTGCCAAATAGGTCACTGTCTATGAAAGTCCACTACTATTCTTGATGTTACTGGGTGTTGGTGCAGAAATTGCATGGTTATGGGTTCAATGATAACATGGAAGATCCGCCTCCTTTTTTTGTACGGAGATGGGCTCCCACAGTAAGTGAAGAAAGACCTAGCCTACTTTGCTTTATATCATCTAATGCTTGGCACTTATAAGTTGTAACTCTGGTGCAGTAGCTCCATGAATTTCTTTCATGGTTCTTCCTCTTCGTTCCTGGTTTTCTGGTGTCATGTATAGTTGATTTCATTCATTGGATAGTACGAAAAGGTGTACCTGCACCAATCTGAATTATCAATCATGGAACATACCTTTTGCTTTCACTCTTTTTGGACATTTCCCATGATAATTTATTCCTACTTCACATGAAGACTGATGGAACATTCCTCTGAATATTTTTCCTTGACCGAAAGTTTCAGTATGCACCCATCCTTGTTGGCTTTCAAGTTTACCTGGATAACGCTTATTCTCTTTTCTTTCACTGACACAATAGCTAGTGCTGAATGAATACATGTGTACGATTATCCATTGCAATTAATAATCTGCGGGAAAGTTTGAAGTGGTTATATGGATTGAAGTCCCTTTTTAGATTTTTTTTTCTTCATTTGGGCTCTGTTCGGTCATACGATACTGATATCGTAACGCAAGGCACACAATACCTGAGAAGCTTCCTGACGCTACGTTCGTCTCATTGAACGGCGTGAGGTCCTCGGATGCTGCAGCGATACGATACGATCCAGAAAACGTCAAAACGAACTGGAGCCTTAGTCCTACCTGAGTAGCTGACGTCCAATTTACATGCATATACATCAGCACATGGAGATGCAGTATTGTAATTTTCATGCTTGTGAGATATCCTAGCCATTGCTTCTAATATTTGCTTATCATATTGTTAGGTAGGAAATCTCTGATAAGAAGTTACTTTCTTGAGTTTCTGTGCTAATTAAAGCAATCTGTTTTATGTGAATCAGCTTGAAAAGGTCATCAATGTTAATACAGCTGAGGTTGATTGGGAGCGCTCCTTCTATTTGAATTTAATTGCTCACACGTCGTATAGTGTTACTGTTGCAATAATTGGGTATGTTTCTGCAACATTGTGTAAAAAGTTGCACGCTTAGTAATTATTCTGAATAATTGGCATATATAACTATATGTACAAACCAGGAAAACCTTTTATAATGATTTGATAAAGTAAATTATCTCTTAATTAAATTGTAGTGTAGCAGTTCTGATATGCAAACCAGTCACCAGCATACAGATACAGCCGCCTAGCCTCGTGTGTCTTGATTCCTCATCCCTCTTTTGACAATTGCATATGATGATTCTTGTGTCATTTGTAGTTTAGGGTAAAATGTTTTCCTCTATTCTAGATAACAATTGAGGATTGCACCTGGCATAAATCATTATCGTACTGAATTACTAGGACCATCAAAATTATCTTTCTTCGATCTTCATGAGTTTGTGCTGTCATGTTAGAGGACTTGCAGATCCTAGATTCATGTAGCATTCAATGTGACGGAAAATGAGAATTAGTTGTGATATCTTTTAATCCTTAGTTAACGGTTTGTGTTTATGGATACTTTCTAGTTATGTTGTTTCTTATGTGCTGCTTCCACAGCATTGGAGATCTTCGCAACCATGCAGCGAAAAGCAAACAGTTATCTCCAGTTTATAAGGTACAGTACAAGTAAGCATTTCCATTTAGTCATTAGTGATTCTTTTCTGAAGGAGCACATACTTATGTTGTTTTGTTATATTCCTACCTGAATATTTCCACAACACATTTGAAAATCTTTTGATCTCATGTCTGCAATGGCTGAAGGAATCATGCTCCTGTATCATTAGGGGTACTTAAATCTTGATTGATAGACCTATACATTCCCTAATATGTTGGATAGCAAGTTCGACAGTGGATGGTCATTGCAGAGTCCTCCCTCCTATTTTAGCCCCATGACCCTCTCTCCATTTCTTTATTGTCCCTTGACTGAATCTTACCTGTCTTATCTGCATAAAATGGAAATAATAGAATGCATCAGTGGGAAGGCATCCCACTTACATGACTCACATGATTTAGTATTGAAGTATTGTAGAAGTTGCGTCAGGGTTGCTGAGAGGAATTTATGTTTGTATTTACTAATCATGTCTCAGTCTCATTATCTAAACAGGTTACAAAAACTGTATACGCATCCCCTAGCCGTGTAAATTTTCATCTTGACCGAAGGAAGGTTGGGTTCTATACCGCACCATATTTTGAAGGGAAAATTGGACCCATGCCACTCCAGTTCCCCAAAATTAGATTTAATGTTGTTGAAATGCCACCGAGTGGCATAATGTAGTTCATGAAATCCAACTTTGAAAATTGGAGGGGCATGGATCCAAAAGTCCTGTTTCGAAGGAGACCGTCTTCTAGTGAGTCCTGATATGTGCTCATGAATATGTTGACAGGCTGTAGAAACGGAACCTGCATATCCCAACATCTTTTTCTCAGTGGACGACTTTGATGATACTTTTGATGCAATGGTAAGGTTCTTTGTAATAATATCAAAGCTGTAGTTGTACAACATAGTGTCCTAGTAACATCATGAATGTTGTAATTGTAAATGCTTATTCTCTTTTCTTGCGTGATTTCCTTTTGTTGCTATTCACCATGTTTATAGTTTCTGAAGTTGACCCTGTTGAGCACTGTGTTCCAATTTAAGCAGGTTTTGTCAGATCGTGAACACTGCTACTGTGTGATTCTCAATGCACATGATGGGGCAGCATTTCCTGAAGAAACCGAGTCCAAGAATCCTGGCTCAAATGTACAGCCTGAAGTTAGCTGTGGGAGTGCCCAAGAAAAACCACCAAAGGTTACTTCATCTATTTACTTTTACCTTGTTTGTAGAACAAGCTTAGGAATCTATCTTTTTTTTCCAAAACCAGTATGTCTGTTTTTCGAAATAGTTGGATTGGTTTATCAACAAAAGGATCAGGTCAATATGTTTTCAGCTGGTTGCATAATTCACACAAAAGATACCTGTTGATCGCCTTTCATGATTTTATATGGGAGAATGCTTATGAGCTTTTCTAAAATATCCATACATAGAAAGACTCAATAGGAAATAATCAAGTAAATATGGTCCAGATTCTTTACTGTCCTGTTGATAGTGTACACGGATCAAGTTACTCAAAATTTTTGCATAGCATTAGCGTCTAGTGCCATTTGTAGTTTTGTACTCTTGAATCAGCAAGATCTTTGATTGCCATTGCAGAGAACTCTCTTCTCCGGTTATGTGAGCTACCAAAACGTTCGTGAGGCTTATGATGGTGAGTGTTTCATCTATCTACTTTGTTAAAAAAGGACAATGTTGTTCCTGTGGTGCCATTTCGTAATTGAGTTCACATCCACATTCTTTCAGTTGGTGCTTGGCAAGAAAAAAACTGTGTTTGCTATGTTTTTACTGGATGAACTCTTTGCTCACATAATGCTATTTTTACCTACTTTTCATTGACACTTCATTGAAACTATAGTGGAAATGTAATATTTTGTTGAAGTAGTATTAATATGACATATGTATATCTCTTTTTTTAGCTGGCAGATCAAAATTTGGGAGCTTTCTCTCACTTGGGCATAACAACACTAAACTTGACAGACTTTATATGAGGGGCCCTGAAGGACGCGGACAAGTGGAAGTAGCTGTTTCCGGCATTGCAGGTCTGTTATGTTTAGCATCGGAAAACTTCTTTCATTTCTGTCCTTGGACTAGATTTCACTATGTGACATGCCTTGAAAATACCCGTTGTTAAACCTTTGTTGTTTATTTTACTGATTTATTATAAGCGATGGGTGCTCTCAGCTAAGAAAATGACGTGTTTCTGAACATAGAAACTAATGATGCATCAATTATCTTCAGTCTTGACTCTGCAAATGCTATCTATTGTAGTATTGTACCACATAAAATTACAAATCGGGTTAGTGGCTTCCATTTTGGATGATGGAGAATTGCTCAATAAGCAAAACTTTAGCAGATTGTTAATGACCCGCTATCCTCCTGCACCCTAGCTCGCTCACCCCCAAATCAACATGCAAATTTGTGGCATTGAAGTGCTAATGCACCTTATTGACCTGCCAGACATTATCATCTGGATGTGCTTGTTTTTGTTTTTAGATCAGAGCCATGAGAAGTTGAAGAAAGATCCAGGAGATAGCTTTCGAGTCCTTGTTCACAGGGCTGCTTCTGCTGCATCTAAGCTAGCAAAGCATGCTTACGAGTCTGCATCTGCTAACAAACAAATGTATGATGAGCTTGTGCCTCTGAAATGCTGCTTGATGTCTGTCTCACTTCCTTGGGACTACATTACCCATGACCTTTTGCACAAGGTGAGTTTTTTCAGGACTACGGAATAAACTCAAAATTATATTGCTGCTCTCTCTTCTCCTCCGTTTGCTTCCTTATGTCACATTCATTTAAGATGAAGCCAATCTAGTATATGGTTGATGGGTTTAACTTGCTTGAAGCTTTACATTGTGAAGTTCTTAAGAAATGTCGGTATATGCCTCAAATATTGGTGCGCACTCGAGCAGTAAGTTGAGTTTGCATTGTTTTGCTTGGCATAGCTTTTCATGTATGTTATAATGCCCGCTGTGCACACATGGTTGGATCATCAACAGATCACTTCATGCTCATATTTGATTTAATCAATCTGATGGTAGTGTTTACATTAATCAAATTAATCTTTGACATGCCATGTATAAGTTCTGAAAGATTATGCCAATGAACCAGGACAAACCTCCATTGGATCTATGAGACTGCAATTCCAGATCGTCACTGCCAGTAATAGGAGGAATCCAGGCATGATGAAATGTAAGAACGCGAATCTAAATGGAAGTCAGATGTACATGTGTGTACTTCTAGAATCTAGACCAAATATCTAAGTGTAGGGTTTGCAGCGTGCTTATGCACAGACAGTCATAGAATGTAAATACACAGTTATTTATGTTTTCATTACGTCCTTTATAACTACTTTCTCCGTTTCAAATTTATAGTTCACTTTTGTTGCACTTTTGTCGTTCCTCGTTTGTAACTAGGCTTCAAGAAGCTTATAATTATGATCGAGCCTTCTGCCTTCATTCTTCCTTTCCGTCTTTTCTCTGAGTGGCTTACCAGCCACTTTGTTTGAGAGACTTGAAAGAGAATCCCATACCAGGGACTTGTTCAGGGTTTTTTCTGTGATAGCTTGGTTGAAACCTTGTACTTTTCCATATTGCGAGATGTACACACCGGCCCTTTTGTTCTTAAGATACGATAATATTTATAGTGTATATACATTGGTGATTAGTGCAGCGATAGCGCTGGCCAATCGGTTCAGTTCATTTGGCTTCAAAAACCGTGGGCCAAAATAACTAATATGTGAAGATAAAAAAACTAAATGATATAAATGTTTCGGACTGGTTGTCAAGTTTAAATTTAAGTCCTAAACGCTTGGGTCAATCTCTAACTAATCATGGAAAGCTGAAAAATACAAAGCTGATGTTAAGAGAACTTCATTGACTATGCTTGATAGCAATAATAAGGTTTGGCGAGAAACAACTGGGGTATATACTGTATGCTTGAGAACCGACGATGTAACAGCTTTGCTGAAGTCCGGATTCAAGAAGACACTGGAGAAAGATGGAAGCTATTTTTAGTATTTATTTTATTTGTTGTATATAAGGAGTTCTAGTCGGTTAAGTATGTCATTTCAGGGTCAAAGTCTCCGACTTTATATAAATATATGTAATGAGTCGTTAGTGGAACCATCAAATCAAACATATTATTCTACAACCAACGTTCTGCGCATTGCCACTCTATTTTAGTGTTTTTCAAGTGTCGTGCTACCCTAATATTGTATGATCATTGTTAGGGTGTCACTGTTATGGCTTATTGGTTCTTTCTAGCTATTATGATGTTCTTTGTTTGTGTGCAATAAGGTTAGTTATCAGCATCGCTAAGAATCATTTAATCGTATTTGTATAGAATCCTTCCATGTTGGTATAAGAGATTTGCCTATGCTCCTGCGAGTTTTAGAGTGTGTTTGGTTAATGGCTAAATTCGTAGCCATAAATTAGTCATGGCCAATATAGTTCATTTTTGAATTACATTAGCCATGACCAAATATTTTTTAACGTAAATGATAGGAACTCTGCCTTTTCAATGAAGAAAAAGAGGAGTTGACCTAGTTTTTAAGGAAAACTGAGCCGAAAACTTTTACACAACGCGCAATTGGATTGGATCATCAACACATGCCGCACAACACATCAACACATGCCACACAACACTTACACCCCATACAAAACTCATCGATGGTCCCTACCAATGTTTTTAAATCGTCTAGTCGAACCAAATCGACAAAGTCTCGATAAGAGATTAGTCGTCCATCAGGGTCGATTAGTCGTCCCTAGTCGTCCTGTATAATATACCAGGATCGATATGCTATTTGTACATTTGTATTGTACAATATATATTATAAATTGAGAGTGAATTCTATATTTCTATTGAGAGGCAGTAGTCACTTACTTGTTGATGGTGTCCATATTGCCATATCCTTGCTGACTTGATTGTATAATGCCGAAACTGAAATAACAAAGAAAGGAATAAGGAAGACTGTAACATTAACAGAAGTACAAAATACACTATATTATATACTAAGACAAAAATAGTAGAGCACACAGTACAATTAATTGTCGAATCATTGCAGAGAGCATACAACCATACATAACTACGCATGCATAAGTAAACGATGTCCTCAAATGTCAAATGATAAAAAGCTGAAGGCTCAGGGCTCAGCTCAACACACAGTCACAAACACAATAACACATGAAACAGGTCACCAAAAGCAGTCAGCCAACAGCCAATGAGCCAACCATCTAGGCATCTAATGATCTAAATAAGCAAATCATCATCCAAATGAAATCCTCCATCTCTAGCTGTTGCATGTCCAGGACTTTCATCTTCATCCATTCTTGCTTCTGATTCTGAATCAGCTCCACCTTGCTGGTCTTCTGATTCATCTCTCATGTCATGATCATCACTCTCATCTTCTTCAATATCCTGTGTACCAGCAGCCCTAGGACGCTTCCTCTTCCTAGTATAAGTTTGGCTGACAGAGATAGCAGCACGAGCAGCAGCAGCCCTAGGCGGATTACGACCCCGTAGACTATGAGTTGCACCAACAGCTGCATCCACATGAGCCCAAGTAATAGCATTGCCATTAGCTGTATGAACCGGTTCACAATTATCATCAACCCATTCATTCTCCCATTCAAATTCTTCAAGTAGGAGAGGATTGCTTTTCTTTCCTTTGGAACCAAGCTCTCTAATTTTTTGGAATCTATTGTGCATCTTCCTGTTGTAACTAACAGAGACCAATCTGTTTAACCTTTTATGCTCTAGTCTGTTTCTCTTTTTGGTATGAATCTGCACAAATGAACAATGCAAGATCACATTGGCTTGCAAGTAAAATTTACCAAAACAAAGCTCCAAGACCAAATACTTAGCATTAGCAGTTTAGCACTCACATGAGCAAATGCACTCCAATTCCGCTCGCATCCTGATGCTGAACAACAAAGACTAATGATTCTTTTTGCTAAGGTTTGCAGCTCAAATGCTAGGCCACCGTATGAACCCCACCAAAAAACTGCAATACAAAGCACAAATAAAATTACATGATAATTAGACCAGTACTGATGTGATGAGTGATGACCAAAGAACCATAGAAGGAAAGGAACTTACTAGAATTCTTCTTAGTTCTATCATTTATAGCTAGTTGCTTTGAGAAGCATTCGCCTTCGGACCTCTCATAATCATTAGCTTGCTTACTAATCGTGCTGCTTGAACCTTTTGATTCCTGAGTGCACTTTCTTGTTACAAAATATGCATTGTATTGTCTCCTTCTTCAGAGGATCAGGCATGAACCCGTATTTCCATCTCGGGTCAGAGGATTTAGCCTTCCTCTTGGGATCTTTAGCCATCTCTTGTAGATTTGGTGGTAGGGCAGCAATGGCCTTTTCTGCTAGGGAAGCACCGTCTGCAGCAACAGAAGAAGCAGTGGGAGCTGCTGCTGATGAACCTACGCCATCTGTTGAAGCTTGAGCTTCAGTCACAGCCATAGGAGGTGTATTCATTAACACCTCCACTCTTGCTGCACGCTGCTGATAGAAATCTGCAGCATAACACATAAAACAAGTTGGGGTACAGAGAGGCACAAGCACCAAAATAGAGTAGGGGTACAGCAGAGAAAGTGAGGAACTGGAAGAAGATGCAGGCACGAACGACACAACACTAACCTTCAGAGTCAGAGGAGGAGCTCATCTCGGCGCGCGCGGGCAGGGCTTCAGCCTTGTGCCCTTCAATCGGAGCTTGGAGGAGCCCAGCCCCGGTCGTGCCAAGGACGGGATCCGACGGCGGCAGCAGGACGGGATCCGGTGAACTCGAGGCCTGGGCGGCGGCGGCGGCAGAAGCAGCAGGACCGGCAGTCCGAGACGGGATCCGCGATAGACCGCGCATTCTCCCGAGCCCGCACGCCTGGAGAGTATTAGGGCAAGGTGGTATGTGGTATTGGGCCGTGCAAGAGACCAGCGAATGGGCCAAAATAAGCCCAGTAGACAACCACGGGCTGATCATTTTCTTGCCTGATCGGACGCCTAATCGGACGACTAGGACGCCTAATCGGACGACCAGAAAACTAATCGGACTACCCTGATCGAGCTCCCTAATCGCTACTTGGGTACCGACCAGGACGCCTAATCGCGATTAATTGCGATTAATCGGACGACTTAATAACATTGGTCCCTACAACCCGGCGCAAGTCATTGTTGCCGAGCTCAGTCACAAGGTAAGCAACTCTGACTTCCTCCACCGGACATCTGCCACAGAGCAGCAATGGCCGAAAGAACGCATCGAGTGTCATTTTTGCCGAGCTAGGTTACACCCCAATAACATAGCAGCTCCGACATCACCATAGCACACGCCTCCAAGCAAGCTAGCCACCGCGATCGGTAGCGCTAATTTCTCATGGCGAGCATCAGCGAGAACCTCAAAGGCATTCACACCTACACACAATGAACACCATCCCACTTAGCTAGAGAGTCGCAGCGTGGCATCATTGCCTAGCTTCACCAACCCTACAGGAAGCAACCCCGACTTTGACCATGGATCTGAAGCCAGGAGAGAGCGGTGCGCGCAAGGTAGAAATCATGGCCTCGTCAACGCTCAAATGACAGAAGTCGATCACCACCAAGGCACCGTGGGGCTCCAAAGCGACCCCTCCATGGAGGAAAACAGACGTAGCACGATGCCACCGCCAACTCAGGCTAACCCAGACAAAGTTTCCCATGGAGAATCCCCACGGTAAAGAGGAGGTGCTGACAATGATGCTTCCAAGGAAGATTGTGACACCCCTAGCGCTGCCGTCATCGGCTATGGCAGTAGCCAGCCCTAGCTTTCGCCCAACACACTCTACCTTCCCCCACATTGAGGCACAACAGCCACTTGGAGGTTATGGCAGAGGATCCCTGACCTTGAAGTGAATAGAAAATGCCAAAAAGCAGCCCCCGCCTTGGTGACACAAGCTCCCCCAGACAAAACCGAGGAAAGAGGAGGGAGGGAGGAGGGCTGGGGTCGACAGATCTGGTGGTGCCCCTACCGAATTCGGCCACCCCCAGACCCTAGCAGCCACCACCAACTAGGATCCGCAGTGGTAGGCCCAAGCACGCGGGGTGGAACCCCCAACCGCCAACCGATAGGGAGGGAGCGCCGTCTCGCGAGAATTGACACACGCCACAAGATCTAGAGGCACGCGCGTTGTCTCACCACTGCCATCACGCGGTGGCAAGGCAGAGGGTAGGGCGGGAGGGGGCGGTGGCGGCTAGAGTTTGGCCGCCGCCCGAGTCACCTGTGCGAGAGAGGCGAAGCGGGGAGGGATGGGGAAGGGAGGGAGGAGGAGAGGGATCAGGACTGGCCAAGTTTAGGTCACACTTTTGACCATGATCCAAATAGGCCCTTATATCATGTTCACTCTGGTCTGTCTAGCCAATCTATATTAGGGTTTGGCTCTGTTTTTTATTTAGTCTTCATCGATCATCGGGAGGTGTTTTGGCGTAAATCCAAATTGACTGTCTCGGTCAGGTCCAATCTTGTTTGCTTATGGAAGATCTGGTTGTTTGGTTGTGATGATCAATCTTGGCTAGGCTCACTAAAATTGTATGGTTTGATCTCCCATTCGGTATGTTTCGTCATTTAACCCTACGTCGCTACCTATACACTTGTTACATCTTTATTAGACTTTGTGCAGTGGAACATGTAAAAGGACTACCTACAAACTGTAGCGCTACTGTACACTGAGACAAATGTGATTGGAAATAGTGGATAGATAAGCAATATAGGCAACATGCTGCACATAGTCTTAGTATCATTCTCCTTTTACATCAGTACGTCCATATTAGATGGTGCACAGTTTGGCTCTATATCTAGTACGACCGTACGAGTACGTAGATTGTGGTTAGTAGTCGATGTGTTTGGCTCTGGCTTGATGCTAGTTGTCAAGGTTAGGTCTGATCATGCTCGAATTGGGATGTTCTAGGTGTGTCTCTACGATGCCTAGTCGTTTTACTGCTACAGGATCATTCCGGTCATGTGTGATGTGATCTAACGAGTTTAGTGTGTTGGCTTCTAGCATTCTAGGCGTAGCAGTTTATTTACTATGTTTTCTGCTTACAAGTCCTCGGCTTAGAGAGGTACTGATCGACTTGTTTGTAGATCTCATCGTTTCCATAGCCGATGAAGTATGTGACACAAGGAACGTCACCGCTATGGAAAAGGTGACATAAACAACGGAATATTTAAAAGGTGTGTGAATATTTCTTTTTTGGGTGAAACATCGAGAGCACCGTTACGCTACCTAATATTATAACAAATAAAGTTTATTGTCCATCCTGACAGATGGGTCCGTCGCCCCGCCTCTGTGTTTTCTTTCTGCCACTTTGTGTTTTCTCGCCATGTTTACTTTTTGCCCCACTACGGACGAACGTCCCCCACCTCCTACCGGCGGTCGCGTCATGCCCGTCGTCTGTTGGGGACCTGTTACTTAACCAAAACATAGCAACAGGGCAACACCAATAAAAAGATCTCACTCTTTGGAGTCCTTAAGGTCAAGTGCAAACATAAAGAGCGAAACAGGGGACTCATTGCCCTGAATCCTCATTCCTAAATACATCAGACTATTGCCCTTAAAGGTAGCAAACAAAAGGACGAAGCCACATACACAACGCAAAAAGACGAGGTTATCTTCGAACTTAAGCCGTTAGGGCTGACGTCATGTATCTTAGAAAGTGTAGAAGTGTCACTGCCAAAAGCCTCCTTCCCCTACCGGTTTGTCTCCTAGGTATTTATAGGGGTCAACCGACTCTCTACGCCTAGATGACTTTACATAATTGCCCCTAGGCACACACTATTGATACATACAACTCTTACACTGTATATAAGCTGTACATTTGGTAATTTCACACATGTAGCCAAGTTCTTCACACAACTGCCATAAACATCTTCGGATCAACTCCTTCGACTTGCTTTGCCTAGATAACACTTCCCCAAGTTTTGGCCCTCATGTTGCCCTTGGATCTTCATCTCTGTCTCTGCTTCAGACAAGTTCCTGTGTGAACGCAAAGCCATCTTCGGATCTTGCACCGAACATGAACCCGTGTATGAATGCCGTCTTCTCCGAGACCCGAAATACATAACCATAAGACATACAAAACAAGGGCTAGGACCTTCGGCCCCAACATCATCACTCACCCCTGGATGCTCAGTGGCCACAACTCCTCCATGTCCAGCTTCCCCGGTGTAAGGAAAATGGGCCCTAAGCCTTGTGCTTAGTTCCCTGATGTGATTTTAGTGGTTGAGGTGACAACACATACCATTTGGGACTAATGTGTGTGCAAGTCTATTTGTATAAGTTACATGGTGCAAGAGATGGGCTTGGGATACAAACACCTCAAAGGAGGGCTTAAAGAACACAAGAGAAGACCCAAAACTCCATCAAGATGCAAACATGATGCATGACACGACGGAGATTCTAATCGCATGCATTGGATGGTCCGATGGAACCATCGGACATTCTAGGCAATGGAGAAGGAAAAGACCAAGTCCCAGTGGTTTGAATGCATTAGATAGTCTGGTGGTCCACCATTAGATGGTCCAATGGACCATCAAACATTCTGGACAGAAGGCTCAAAACCATAAGCTATTGCAGGCATCAGATGGTCCGATGGTCCACCATCGAATGGTCCGATGGTCCACCATCGAACGGTCCGATGGCCACAATGGTCAAATGAAGATTCCAACCGTCGACTCCAGCAACTAGTTGGGTATATGCATCGGACGGTCCAATGGTCCACCATCAAACGGTCTGATGGTCGCAGTCCGCACCGAGCACTTCACACCCAATAGTTACTTAAGAGGTTTGGGCTATAAATACCTCCTTACCTAGCCTCCACAACATGGTTGGTGACTCTAGACTTGAATCTAGTGTTGAGACACATATTTGATAGTCCAATATATGAAAAGAGCAAATAGACACATCCCGGCATAGCTAGTGCTTAGGCCTTGTTAGCGCATTGCCTTGGTTGCGAACAAGTGTTGTGTGACATCTGTGCCTGCTAGCATGTCATCTTTGCAAGTGTGGGGCTTGTAGTCTTGAGAGACCCTCTGAGGTGTGGAGTAGCCACCACCTTACTTGTGTGAGAGGAGAGAGGCCCTCTACATTTTGGCCAAAAGCTCACCTTGTGGCAATGGCAGAGAGCAGCCATGAGAAGGCCCGTGGAAGACCCCAACAGTCCTTGCTGACCCTCTATCCTTTCGAGGACAAGGCCATAGGCCTTGGGCGGGTTGCATGAGTGCCAAGGCTCATGTGGGTGTGTACCGGGGATATTCGGAGTTATCCAACCGGGTTGCTTGACCCACTTTGCCAACCTCCTTCCTTGTGAGGATTGAGGCCATAGTCTTTGTATGGACTTCGCAAGAGCAAAGCCTTATGAGGGATGCTAGATGAGGACTAGGGAGGAGACATGCGAGTCTTCCCGATACCTCGGTAAAAAATCTCCGTGTCTTCCACTCGTGCCATCGCCGACATCGTCACTAGGAGTTTCCATCACTCTATCCTATCTTTTAGCTTCCACATTTACTTTCTTGGAATTGTGTGCTTACTTTTGTTGACTAGCTTGATGGGTTAGTTTCTAGGTAGAACTAGGTTGCAATGGTAAGCCACGGTAGAGTTAGCAACACTTAGCAAAACCTTAGTGCACATATCTAGTTTTATCTTGCATAAGTTTTGTTGAGTAGTTGTAGTTTTTAGAGAGCCATAGTTTTAAAAATCCTAATTCACCACCTCTTAGGCATCGATCCAACCTTTACCTGAAAAGGTAGGTCCGCTCGCCTTGTCGTCCTCCCTACCGCACAAATTGTTTCCAGAAGAACACAATCCAAAATTCCAAATACGATCGACAACATAACTCATTGAAAAAAGATAGCCCGATAGCCCTCCTATGATCCATAACAGCCCAACAATAAACACTCATGGTACAAGATCCAAATACCATCATATACACTAATACCAAATCATCCGTGGAATACCTAAAATATCTTTACTCATAAGTTATAAATCATGGCAAGAACATTTGTAGCAGGATGCAGAGAAGCAATACGGGGGGAAGCAAAATCAGGGGACAATCCATTCAGATTTAGATCAGGCCTGACCAAACTATGATGTTGGCGCAAGTCATCGAGTGGCCGAAGGAATATGGGAGAGGGGGGAGGAGGTGTAGTGCTACGCAATTGTGCCCAAGGGACTGTGGAGTCGCACCCACCAGCTAGACCCTGAAGTAGGAGGAGCCAGTCCCCCGGCAGCCACAGCCGCGGATGCAGGATGAGTGAGGACAGAAAGGGCGACCTAGAGGGGTGAATAGGTCAACACCTAAAAACTTGCAACCCCAAAGACCCTCTCTTCTCTACCTGAGCAAGATCACATAGCAATATGAGTGCTACTGACCATGGGACTCCTAGATGTAAACTCACAGCGGAAGAAGCTTCTCTCAACGACCAAAAAAGAGATCACAAGACAAGCAAGGCAACGACTCAAACTTAAGGATCTCGCCAGCCACTCAATGCACTTGAAATGAGCCCCACTGAATACACAGTAAGCTAAGAGTATGGGCATTCAATGAGGAACTCAAGTGCAAAGTTGAAGTAAAAATTCAAACCTCAAAAACACCAAAGAAAGTCAAAGCAGCCTCACTTCACCGGATAGTCCTGGTTGAACCTGTCGGATAGTCCGGTTGAACTAGATAGTCCGACTAGTTGAACCAGACAGTCCGGTGATACCTGCCAGATAGTCCGGCTGGTTGAACTGAATAGTCCAATGGGACCTGCCGGACAGTCCGGTTGAACCAGATAGTCTGGCTAGTTGAACCGGAAAGTCCGATACAGCTAGAAACTACCCTGAGTCTTGAGCTCTCAATTCCAAAACTTGACCAAATCTTCTTAAACTCCATGAAATTTGGCACAAGCTATTCTACCACTATTCTAAAGCTATTCCCAAAAGATCTACTCAAAAAGATTAAGGGATTAGTGGGAATTTCATATCTCGTGAAGAAGTGAATACTTGGTCAAGAAAGGAGAAAAACTCAAGATCAACTTGCTCGTGGCAATCCTGTGGGATTGAGATATGTGTTGAGCACCTAATTGGGTAGTGCCAGATTGGCCAGCACCACCGGACAGTCCGGTGGCATGTACGTGACTATCCGGCGTCACCGGACTGTTTGGTGGGCCGTACCGGACTATCCGGTATGGTCGAGTCCGAGAGGAATTCTAGGATTTGGGCGAGATCTCGTGGAATTTGACTTGTACAAGGGTCAAGACCACTCTTCCCTATAAATATAAAGGGGCCAAGGCCGATTGACGCATCCACAATCGAATAAATCAATTATTTTACTTACTTTTATGCATATTTCTCCCAAACCCTAATTCTCTTCTCCAACCCTAATTTTCACCTCTCTTTGACTCTATGGCGACTTGAGGAGCTCTAGGTGGCCTGCCGATGCTAGAGCAACCCCTAGCGCTGATCCTCCCTGATGAGGTCCCTCCTAGGTGGATTGGTCTAGGTCATATCGTTGGTGATTGATGCTAAAACATGTCAACACACTTTTTGGTGACTTTGCTAGGGAATCTAGAGGTAAATTCGAAGCTAGCAACCCTGGTTGAGCTTGCGGATATGATGCATCTGAAGTCACACAAGGTAACATCATAAGGCTAGCTTTTGAGAAATTGCCGGCCGATAAGCAAAAGTGCTTCGATGTCATAATGAAGGAAGCGACGTAGGGCATGATGATGAAGTTCCTAGAGGAATTCACAATGGATCGCCACCAGAAAGTGACCAAGGAGAAGGAATCACCCTCGACACCCTTTTGCCATCGGTCTATTCATCAGCCACCAATGTAAGTAGCCCGAAAACCCTTCAAGCATTTGAATCTATGAGAAGTTACATTGATCAGGGGTCATAACCAATTAGCCGACCAATTAGGCGCATTACAAAACTCTATAGATGGATTGGTTAAGGCTCAAGGGAAATCCATTGCTTCCATGTTCCTCTCACAAGAACAAAGCGTAGAATCGGTTGCACTGAGCCCATCGGCCCCTGAATGGGTCTTAGCAGATCCAGCCGATGTATGGTATGCCCATAAATTTCTATCCATGGCAATCGAAATCACCGCTTTCATTGTTGGGCAAACCGGCTCAACCGGTCGATTCCACCTGACAGTCTGGTCCTTCCATCGGACAGTCCGGTGCATCACTGGACAATCCGGTGCTTCCCACGGGACTATCCGGTGTGCCCATTACAAGGGCTGTCATAGCCCCACCGTGCACGATGATTCCCCAAACTTTGGTAGATCCTAACTGAAGGATTGTTTTAAATACAGCAGGAGTAGAATACTTTACACCACCACAGGAATTAGAGAGATTTGTGCCACCTTTTACTAAGGTTTCTTATGGTACGGTATCGGTTCCACCAGTCGGTTCGGGTGTGCCTAGAGGTCTCATCCCAAACTATACTTATGACCAGATCCGGTCTGAGCAGAATCCTGTGGCTTCTAGGTCTTATGGCTAGAAATCCAGTGCTTCCGCGTTAGAGTTAAGGAGGAAATATGGTGAGATTTAGTGGCCATTCTTAAGAAAAAAGATAGTGATTGATGTATTGGGTTCTGCTAGCTCCTATCAGAAACCCTATAACTGTAGATTCGATGCTTACGCCTTTCCTTAGGGGTTTAGAGTACCGGATTTTGTGAAATTCTCTTGTAATGACAATAAGAGTACTAGAGAGCATATTAGTCAATTTCTAGCACAATTAGGAGATCTATCCAAAAGGGAATGCTTTCCGAATTCAGCTGTTTTCTTTATCTCTTATAGAAAGTGCTTTTTGCTTCGTACTCTTCCTTGCCTCCCAATTCAATTGGTACTTGGGATGAAATGGAGGCAAAGTTTCATGATCACTTTTTCTCGGAGAGGTATGAGCTAGAGTTGGCCGATCTATCTAAGGTTTGGCAAGGTCATGAAGAATCGGTTCACGATTATCTTAAGAGGTTTAGGGACACTAGAAACCAATGCTTCCAATTAACTGCCTCTGATAGGGAATTAGCCGGGTTAGCTCTTGAGGGATTAAGGCCATACATTAAGGAGAAGCTAGTAGGCATGCGGTTTTATTCTCTATCCCTATTATATCAGCAAGCTTTGGCTGTAGAGAGCTGAAGGAGAGAGAGTCAAAAGGCTGCACGTCATAATGTGAATCTTATAGAATATGATTCGGCTAGTTTCGATGATGATTCTAGGGAAATTTATGCAGTTCAGTTTGTTTGGTCTAATAAGAACAAGCCTATTACTTGTCCTTCTTTGAGACCGATTAACAAGAATCGGCAAGAAGAAGTTAAGTTTACTTTTGATGTTGCTAAATGTGATAAGATATTTGATGAGCTTCTCAAAAGTGGAAATATTACATTGTCACATACTA
Source organism: Paspalum vaginatum (assembly GCA_030272315.1). Taxonomy (NCBI): domain Eukaryota; kingdom Viridiplantae; phylum Streptophyta; class Magnoliopsida; order Poales; family Poaceae; genus Paspalum; species Paspalum vaginatum. The sequence continues at coordinate 36,678,392 of CM059012.1, read as the reverse complement.
TTTCTTCTGTTGATGAGTTAAAGAAGAAAGCGTATTGTAAATGGCACAATTCTTTTTCTCATGTGACTAATGATTGTAATGTTTTCCATCGACAGATACAATCGGCCGTAAATGAAGGCCTTATGAGTTTTCCAGAGATGCAGATCGATAAGCAGCCGTTTCCAATGACCACTCTAGACTTGAGAAGTAAGAAAGTCTTGATTCGGCCAGAGGTGGCCGATGCAAGCAGAGGCAAAGCTGTGGTTATCGCCTCTTCAAGGCCGATCGATGAGAATACTAAAGTCTTGGCTAGGGAGGTGATCAAGCAGAGAACTGTAGATGGTAAGGATACACTGAAGATCACCAGTAGGTTTCTTGGTGTCGGGGAGGGGGGACAGCGGAACCAGTAGGGAGCTCCTAGGATAGCATCACCGGACAGTCCGGCGCCAGCCACCAGACAGTTCGGTGCCAGCCACCGGATAGTCCGGTGGTGCCCATCGTACAGTCTGGCGCCCACCAGCAGCGCCTGAGAACTTTCATGCCAAGACAGCCGGAGGTGGGAACATGGAAAAGGAATTAGGCAAGGACTTCTGGTAAGCCATATCGATCTGGTCCTATGTTTGATCAGTTGCTTTCCAAGTATGTCAACAAGCAAAAGGCCGCTCCTCCCAATCGGCCGTACAAGTGACCAAGGTCACCACCACGGGAAGCAAAGCTTATGCAAAATAAGAAGCCAACAGAAACGGCTTCTTGGGTGGTTTAGCTAGCACCACCAGCCCTAGTTATCCCGCCAATGATGTGGGGTCCTCCGCAAGAATTTCAGCAAAATCTAGCTTGGAGTAATATAACCATGTGTCCACCTTATGCGTATAATCCTTATTGCTATCAGGGGTGGGGGGAAACACAAGGTTTTGTTTTTGATAGATTGGATCCTTCTGGACATGACCAATTGAATGTTCCTCAACCTGGTCCATGGGTGCAAAATCAGCAACAATACCAGAATTATCGGCCTCCGATGCCGACAAATCTGTAGGGGGGCATGGGACTCAAGGATTTGTAATACCCCTACTCAAAATACTTAGAATTTCCAACCAGCAACATCACCGGCTCAATCAGCACCTCAAGTGACAACCGGTGTTGTTAGCGTTGGTACTAATAATGTGGTGTTCAATAACAATCACAAGATGCCGATGATTTTTGGGAAATCGGCTAATACTAGGACAAAGGAAGCTTCGCCTGAAGTTACTTTGGCTAATGATCATAAAGCAAGTTCCTGAAAAGTTGTTAATAAGCTGCCATCAGATCAAAAGTATTCTATGCCCCGATGGTGCCCATTGGGTTTCATCCATTCTCAAAAGAGGACATTGCAGCGGTTGCAAGCTAAGGAGAAAAGGGAAAAGGAGGCTCATGCAATCTGTAGGACTGAGACGTGCGATTAGAGGGGAGGGCGAATAGCAGCACTTTAAAACTCAAATTCACAACTCCCCGAAACTGGTGCTTATGAGAAGAACTAGACACCGTCCACTGAACAGATACGTGTCGAGTAGTGCAAGGTGCCATCCACTGAGAGGATACGCACCAAGCAAGCGGAAGCACTCAACTCAACAATCACAAAGACTGCAAGCCATGCGGTGCAACAACTCACGCCGAAGTGTCTCGCTAGCCACTCAACGCACCTAGATGCATCTCACTGATACACAGCAAGCAAAAGAGTATCGGCATACAACGAGAACCACCAAAGCGAGGTTGAGGCAAACACACGGAAGCAAACGAACACAAACCAACCAAAATGAACACGCCTAGTGATCACCGAGATCTCTTGGCAAATGAGGTGCTAAAGACCTTAGGAATGATCCTAAGCACCCCAAACCCACCTAGAACAAGCCACAAACCTTAGGAACAACTTAAAACAAATCCGGGGGCAAAACCACTGCCGTTACCGGACAGTCCGACAGTTAATTTTCAGACAGATAGGGCTGCAAAGAAAATTGCCAAAACCTAACCAAACGGGCTTCAAAAATCATGAAATTTTAACCACAGGCTGAGGAAAACATGGGAAATGACATATTAGAAATTCAGCCCATTTGGAGACTGCTAGGTCCACTGGACTGTCCGGTGAATTTGGACCGGATTGTCCGGTGTGCCCAGAAAGCAGCCTCGCGCTTTGAGTTCGCAAACCTTAAACTTGACCAAATCTTCTTGGATCTTCACGAAATTTTGCACAGACTATCCTAGCACTATTCCAAAGCTATTCCCAAAAGATCTACTCAAAAAGATCAAGGGATTAGTGGGAATTTCAGATCTCGTGAAGAGAGGAAAATTTGGGAAGAAAGGGGAAAACTCAAGATTGACTTGCTCGTGGAAATCTAGCAGGATAGAGATGTTCTAAGATATATTGTGCAAATCCTAGAAAGTTCAAAAGAGCTAAAAGAACAGGATTAACTCGCGGGCAAAGCAAATCACCAAAAGCCTTTCAGTTTCATCCAAAAACCAAGTAGAAAGGGGGGAAGGAGATGGCTGCATACATGAGGACGAATTGAGGACGAATCTTGCCTTAATTAGATGAGCAAAATAGTTCTTACAAGGCTCAACTCAGCCTACCACCCTTCATCCTCCCACTAATGCAAAGTACTAGCCTAGGGGACTCTCAAATCCTAAGCTAAGAACCCGATTTGCTCTCTAAGCACTTGGCTGGTTGGAGACTAAGCCTAGGGTTTCTAAAGGTCGAAGAGTCACCTAAATGACCAGCCACTTAGGTATTTATATCCCTGGCCTAATCGACACATTTTACACTAAGACCCCTATATTACAGAAATGCCCGTAGGGGCCAAAACGAAAAAGACTCGACTTTCTCGGGGACGGACGACCGCGATGGAGTCTTGATCTTCTTCGCCTGCAAGCTAACTCCCGGATGACATCCACGTGGCCAGTAGTCCAAATCCACCGATTGACCCCCGGTTTTGAAGTCAGAAACCGAGAAACTTTAGGGTTTCCTTCCTGAGCCTAGAACGGCCCACTCCACTCTATCTCGGCGAGAATGAGCCCATTCACTGAGTCTGGTAACTTGGTGGTAGGGTGGTGGATCTGAGCGAATCTGTCAATGCCCTCGCTCGTCTTTGCGCCATGTACTCGGGCTGGAGCACCGCGGTGGCACCCGGCATCCCCAGTCCATCGGGGTCGCCTCGCAGTCCTTCGGAGGTCTTACTCATGCCGTCGCCGTGCCGCTCCTCCATGTACCGAAGTCCCATTTTCCGACCGACGTCGAGCATGCCTCCAGTCCTTCGGTGGGCTTCCATTTACCTCTAGTCCATCGGAGGGCCTCATGTCCGTTGGAGGTCTTGTGCCCAAGTCCTTCTAGGTCTTTGGCTTCTGTTGACAATCACTCATCACTCCAGAGGCAATGGAGCCGGTCCATTGGCTCTCACAATATTCAACAAGACACATCCTATGTTCCCCTCCGAGCTGAAGAAATGGAAGGCCAAAACCACCGAAGCTCCTGTTCAGGCGGCTAGGCAGAGCCAGTCCCAGCCTCTGGACTGTCCGGTGTCATCCATCGGACTATCCGGTGCGTCGGACTGTCCGGTGGCCAGGAGCTAGCAGCATCAGGGGTCACAACAGTAGCACTGATGATCACGGAGGTTCCTACACCGGTTGTTGTTCCCGAGAGGTGGTTCTAAAGGAGGAGATGGTGGATTACGAAGCGTCTCCTGAACGTCTAGGTATGGACATCAATATGATTATTTTTTCAACCGATTATAATATCATCAGTGAAGATGAGGAGGTAATGGCTCAATTCAACTTTGGGCCAAGAGATGCTGTTTTCACAAAACTAAAAGAATTGGTTAATCACTTGAAGCCTCTTTTTGTTCGTGGACATATTGATGGGGCGCTTGTGTCTCGGATGTTGGTTGATGGTGCCGCAGTTGTCAATTTTATGCCGTGTGAATTATACAAAAAGCTTGGGAAATCAGATTCCGATTTAGTCAAGACCAACATGACACTCAGTAGAGTGAGGGATAAAAACCCTATTGAGACCAAGGGAGTAGTTTCCATAGAACTTACCATTGTCGTTGATGTGGAAGGTAACTTCAGTTTAATTCTTGGAAGTGATTGGATTCATGCTAATCAATGCGCACCTTCTACTTTACATCAATTTCTAATCTAGTGGGGTCGACGATTAGATCGAGGTGGTTTATGCTGATCCATCGGCGTGCATTGCTACAGCCGATGCTCCGGTAATCTGGGCATATGATAATACTAAGTGCTTGACATGTGTTGATTTGTCCGATTACCAATTTATAAGTGTAGGCAAAGAGGGCTTCATTCGTGTAATGTTAGAGCCGATCGAAAATCGGCTAAATCATATTATGTAAATCCAAGGTATACATTAGCAAGGAATAAAGACCAGAAGAGGAGCAACACGGAAAAGTCCAGGCAGTAGGAGGTCCCTGCATTAACGCCAGACAGTCCTGGTACCATCTACCGGACTATCCGGTGCGGCGCCGGACAGTTCGGTAGGTTCTGTCGGACAGTCCGGTGATGGCTAGGGTTCTAGTTGTAATTTTTCTAATTCTGATTCTTTTGTAATAGAAGAGTTTAGAGACTTAGATAAGCTAGGATAAGGGTTTATATTGGCTGATCCTTTAGAGGAAGTAGATATAGGTGATGGAACTGTCCCACGGCAGACATTTGTAAACAAGACCTTGAAATCCGATTCTAAGAATAAATTGATTGGATTATTAAAAGAATACACTGATTGTTTTGCTTGGAGTTATACTAAAATGTCTAGGTTAAACCATGATATAGTTGAGCATCGGTTGCCTATTAAGCCTGGTTTTCGGCCTTTCAAGCAAATACCAAGGCATTTTGGTTCTGACATTTATCCTCGCATTAAAGATGAGATTCATCGGCTTTTGGAAGCCAACTTTATAAGACCTTGCATGTATGCTGATTGGGTATCTAACATTGTGCCGGTAAAGAAGAAAGACTCCAACAAGCTTCGGGTGTGCATCAATTTCCGCAACTTAAATAAGCTTACACCCAAAGATGAGTATCCTATGCCTATAGCCGACGTGTTGATCAATAGCGCTTCTGGTTAAGGTTATTAGTTTTTTTGATGGCAATGCCAGATATAATCAAATCTTTATGGCCGAAGAAGATATGTCTAAAACGGCATTTATATGTCCTGGCTTTATTGGTTTGTTTGAATGGGCTGTGATGACGTTTGGTTTAAAAAATGCCGGTGCTACTTATCAAAGGGCTATGAACTTTATTTTCCATGAGTTGCTAGGAATCAGCCTAGAAGTCTACATTGATGACATAGTTGTCAAATCGGCGGTTTTTTATTCTCATTTAGCAGATTTACGCAAGCCTTTGAAAAGATGCACAAGTATGGCTTGAAGATGAACCCACGCAAATGTGATGTTGTTGTGTCAGCTGAAAAGTTTCTAGAATTTATTATTCATGATAATGGCATATAAGTTGATCCTAGTCACATAGAAGCTATTTAGAGAGTTATGGCTCTGATGTGCAAGCTTGATATGTAAAAATTTCTTGGTAAGGTAAATTATCTATGACGATTCATATCTAATCTTACTGAAAAAGTTGATGCGTTACTCCTATTCTTCAGTTAAAGAATGATGCTGATTTCACTTGGGGACAGAACAAGCAAAAGTCTTTTGAGCAGATCGAAGGAGTATTTGTTTTTGGTGCCGGTGCTTAAGGCGCCTAGGACGTGCGATTCCTTTCAGGTTATACATTGCTGCTGAAGACAAAGTTATTGGTGCTGTTTTGACTTCAGGAAACCGAAGGTAAAAGAGCATGTGGTTACATATTTGAGTAGAAGATTAATTAACACCAAAACCTAGGTACACGTTCATTGAAAGACTTATGCTTATGCTTGTTTTATGTGTGTACCAAGTTGAGATATTATTTGCTATCTAGTTTCTTGCAGTAATAGCCTATCAAACTGATGTGATTAAATATATGTTGCATAATCTCATTATGAGTGGTAGTGTTGGTAAATGGGCTTATGTTTTGGTTGAATATGATTTGGAATATGAACCTTTGAAATCTATGAAAGGCCAAATTGTAGCTGATTTTATAGTTGAACATCGGGTTGATGATTCTCGTGAACTTAGATATTGCTTATGTTACAATTGCTCCATGGATGCTTTATTTTGATGGATCGGTTTGCAATGAAGGTCAATGTATTCGTGTAGTGCTAGTTTCACCTCAAGGTGCTATATTCGATCTTTCTAGCCGATTGGAATTTCATTGTACTAATAACCAAGCCGAATATGAAGCGTTGTTGTTCGGTTTAGAATTATTGCAATCCATGGGAGTGAAGTGTGTCAAGGCTTTTGGAGATTCTTAGTTAGTGATTCAACAAGTTTTTGGAGAAAGCCAATGTTACGACGGGACTTTAAATTCTTATTTAGAGCGATATTCAGATATTATTTGTTCTTTTGATGAATTTAGCATCTTTCGTATATTCAGAACTGACAACTCCAGGACTAATGATCTGGTATGGAGAGCATCTGGTTATCATGTTTATAGGGGGAGATTTCATATCACCAAAAAACCGATGCTTGAAGAAGTTGGTGTGCTGAATCTGCACACACCAGACTATCCGGCACCTTGCACCGGACTGTCCGGTAGCGCAGCAGGGATGTTTGATTTTGGCTTTGAATGATCCGGCCAATAATGTAGCCGATCCAAATGATAGGAGAAAGCTTTTTGTTATGTATCTACAAGATCCAAATGCCAGAACAGATAGAAAAGTTCGGTGGGCTGCTTTTAAGTATGCTCTGATTAATGATGAATTATATCGTCGAACTTGTTAGTGGTGTTTTGTTTAAATGTATAGGTCCTAATGATGCTGTGCTGGCTATGGCTGAAGTGAATGAAGGTATTTGTGGTACTCATCAATCGAATTTAAAGATGAAGTGGCTCTTGAGAAGGGCCGGGTTCTATTGGCCTACTATGATCGCTGATTGTTTTAAGTATCATAAAGGATGTCAGACATGTCAAAGGTTTGGGGATATTTAGATGGTACCTGCTGCTAAGCTGCATCCTATTATCAAGCCTTAGCCATTTAGGGGATGGAGCCTAGATTTCATTGGGGAGATTCATCCGTCATCTTTCAAGAAGCATCGATTTATGTTGACAGCTACAGATTACTTTACCAAGTGGACTGAAACTGTTCCCTTAAGGAATATGATGCATAAGGAAGTAATTGAGTTCATTACTGAGCAGATTCGGTATTCCTCAAACTTTGACTACAGATCATGGTGCTTCTTTTATCTTTAAAGAGGTACGTGGATTTGCTGAATCATATAAGATTAAGTTGCTCAATTATTCTCTATATTATGCTCAGGCTAATGGTCAAACTGAGTCTGGGAATAAAGTAATCATCAATCTTATCAAGAAGAAGATCGCCGAAATTCCATCTATTGCAAGCCCAAATCTGTCACAAGGTCGGAATACAAGGTGGAATCTCATTCTCCAAGCAGCCTCCCACTTTCTACTCTCTTCCTCTGGGGCTAGATCACTCTGAAACCCTATAATCTTGTTGCTCTTGCTTGGAAACGAAAATAGCTACCTAAACCTAAGCCTAAGTAATCCTAAAACCAGCCAAGAGAGCAGTGGCTAATGATAGCCACATCCTTATTTATGCTATAGACTAAACCCTAAGACAGTTTTGCACTTAACCCCCTATATTACAGACTCAGACACTAACAAGACTTGTAGAGGCTAGAAAAGACCGCAATAACTTGGATGAACGACCACGATGGAGTCCTCGACGTCTTTAGTTTCTCCGCCTTCGCTTGATGTCCTCCACGTGTCCAATAGCTCATCCCTTGGGGATAACTCTGGTTTTTGGAATACCGGTAACATGCCCTGGTTTTGATGATAGAACCAGGAAGCGCTCTTGGGTCCCAGTCCCAGTTTTGACGTTTGAACCGGAAAATGATAGCGGGTTTCATCTGTGGAGTGATTTTACGGCTCACGACACCGTCCCGTACCCTTGGTCACACTTACGGCCCGATCCTAACTTGGACAGCAGGCCAAGCCACTTGCTAGTCCACTCGGCAGGGATTTTGTCACACTAAATCCACTCTGGCGCCGCCACCAAGTCGCACTTAGGTGGACTTTTGCTCGTTTGTCCTTCAATAAGTCTTTGATATTGACAAGCGCTCATCATAATTAGAACGAAAGACCACCCTCGGTATGCTTGAATCCCTGAACGAGCCGTGCCGTGCGTGGTGGCACACGAACAGGCTGCACGCGGACTGGCACGGCAGTGGCAGTATCAAGCTCAGCTGGCGCCAGATGGGGGGAAGTGACAGCGGGTTCGGCTGCCTCGTGTCTGTGTGAGAGCCGCTTGGTGAGAGATAGAGATAGAGAAAAAGGTTCGGCTCCACAGAGAGATCAGTCCCTACACGGGGGAAATAATTATTAAAAAGATTTTTAAAAAACAGCCAGGAAAGAAAGACGAGGTACGGTATTTTCAAAGAAATGTCCGACCTAAATCGATATGAATAAAGTGTAGGATAGCGGGTTTTGAAGTAGGTGACATGACAGATGTTGTTGAGTAGAAATGTGATTTAAAGGAAAGATTATTTTAGAGAAGGACATCACTGCAGTTGGTCTCACGGCTGTGCTCATCTCCGTCTCTGTGTGTCTCTCCTTGTTTTCCATTCCTCAGTCTTTATTTTACGTGCTTTGTCTTCTCTTTCATCGCTATATCTATACTAAAACTGTGCAGTTAACTGAGGATACAAAGTAGTGTACTTGAGTAAAGCCATTGGCTTTGTCGAGGAGCCTACAGTTCTTTTTGTCCTTTTATTGTCACATGTTTATCAAAGCTAGAGTTGATCTATGTCGTCTATTTTTTTCCAACCCTTGATTGTAGTTGCAAACATACTATCTATTATACTTAGCAATGCATAACAATATTGGTCTGATAATATATCTATATAGCCATCAACCGTTTCCTATACATTATAATGCACTAATTGCGGGAATCATATCTACCAGGCTTCGTCACCAATTGAATTTTTCTATATACACTGAATGTATATGCATGTCCCGGCATGTGCAGGAAAGAGTTGGCTGAACTAGGCAATCAAAGATAGCGGGAAAGTAAAAAAGAAGACAAAAATTAATGGCCACTTAGTTGATGTCATTCCTTTTTATTAGTTCAAAGTACACAGTGATACGAATACAAGAGAAGGTCACAAAATGTAAAACAAAAGGTAAAAACATTTTACTTCTATTATTTTTTGGACCCTTTCCTATAAATAGCTTTTTTTGGGTGAAAAACAGTACTAAAAGACTCGCTCGTTTATATAATATACTAGCATAGACATACGTGCTGCACACACGCTATAAACCGCGTCTTAACGTGTACTCCTTCAGTCCCACAGTAAATGTTATTTTAGGCTTCAAAATTTGTCTCACAATAAGTGATATTTTAGGAGATTAATTGTCTTTAAAAAAAATTAATCTGCATACATGCATACACCACAGAAAGCGAAAGATTAATCTGTTAACCAGGGCCACATGTGTCATACCCCACTCTCCTTAACCTATCTTAAAAATCCAAAAACAACACTTATTGTGGGACGGAGGGAGTAAATTTGACGGATCTACGTGGATTGCAATTGGCCAGGCAACAAGGGAGGAGGTAAAAGAAGAGAAAGACAAAATAAAAAAGAAAGAGACTCGTTTAATTGATGTCCTTCATTTTTCATTTATTCCAAGACAAGGGAAGCATCAGATGAATACGAGTGCAAAACAATGTGAGAAAATAAAAGACCAAATAGTGGAAACATTTTTCTTTTATTAGTTTTAGGCCCTTTCTAAATTTTTTCCAACCTATACAATAGGGGTAACCTGAGGGGTATAGAAGTTTTCTTTGGGTGAAATATGATATTGTGAAAACTCAATCTTTTATTGTGTAGATGTACATACATATATATACACACATACATGATACATACACAACACACACAATACTCAAACTATCTTTGATTAATAAATAAAATAAATCGCAAAAATGATTTTGCGAAAACTCGCTCTTTTGTAACGTAGATATATATACAGTTATACGCATTGCATATATATACACACATGGATACATGATACATACACAACAAACACAATACTCGAAGTATCTTTAGTTAATAGATAAAACAAATCACAACCAAACAAATGACCACTATAAATTGTTTTAATGATAACAATTGTTAAAGCTACAAAAAATTGACAGTGATAAAAGGTTGACCTTGACCTGCGTGCTTTGGGCGACTCCGTCCACTGCCAGTCTGCGACCAGCAAGCTAGTAGGCACCAACCAACCCTGCCAGCCATCGTTAAGCGTCTGTTCGGTTAGGAAAAAATCGTTAAGGGTTTTTTTGGTTAGAAAAAAATCCAAGAGGATTCGAAGAGATTTAATTCCATGCTAATCAAATTTAAATAGAAAAAAATTAAATATCTTCTAATCTCTTCTAAGACGGGTAAACCGAACTAGGCCTAAATGGAATACCATACCCAACCACCCACACGACGGCCACACCACATGTCCACACCCCACAGTTTGGGCAGACGGAGTTGAGCTGATGCTGGCGATCGTGCTCGCCGTCGCCGTTGCGGTCCTCGCGACGAGCACCTCCGTCGTCGTCGCCCAAGACTCGGCACAGACCTTCCTGGACCTACAGAACGCGGCCCGCGCGGAGGTGGGCGTCGCCCCGCTCGCGTGGAACGACACGGTGGCGGCCTACGCCCGGGCGTTCGCGGCGTCGAGGAAAAGCGACTGCGCGCTCACGCACTCGGGCGGCCCCTACGGCGAGAACCTGTTCTGGGGCAGCGCGGGCGCGACCTGGACGGCCGGCCGACGCCGTGTCCTCGTGGGTCGCGGAGAAGCAGTACTACAACTGCAACGACAACTCGTGCAGCGCCGGACATGCTTTGCAGCGCACTACACGCAGGTGGTGTGGGAGAGCACCACCACGGGTCGGGTGTGCCGAGGTGACCTGCGACGGCCAAGGCAGGCACGTTCATCGTCTGCGAGTACGACACCGCTGGGAACACCGTTGGCCAGCGGCCGTACGCTGGTTGTGGACAGTTCAACGCATCAGGTATCTACCATCGGCAACATCCTTGAATCTATTTGGTTTGGTTTGATTTGATTTGATTCAGAGGAGTAAATTAAAGTTGCATACTAGCTGTCAGCTGTTTCAATTTTCCTGTGAAAAATTTGTCGCTACCAAAACGAGATGATAAAAAGAAAGAAAGGTTATGTGCTGAATCATTGGGCATGATGGCAGGGCAGATTTCACCTCAGGATTTCCTCAACCTCCAAAACGCGTACCGCGCTGGGCAGGGTGTAGGCATGCTCTCGTGGAACAGTACATTGGCAGCCTACGCGGAGAAGTACGCGGAGAAGAGGAAGATGGACTGCAAGAGGATTTCTTCCGGCGGCCCCTACGGCGAGAACATCTTCCAGGGCGCAGAAGGCACGGGTGCCTCAGATGCTCTCTTCTCCTGGACGGCGGAGAAGCTTTACTACAACTGCACCAGCAACGCATGCCAGAGTGAGACGGTGTGCGGCGACTACACCCAGCTCGTCTGGGCCGACTCCACAAGAGTTGGCTGCGCGGGCGTCACCTGTGACAGGGGTGCTGGCGGCGGCACCTTCATTACTTGCAACTACGACCCTCCAGGCAACGTCCCCGGATGAGCGGCCGTATCCGGGCTGTGTGAAAGCACAAAGCACCACACCTGGTATATATAAGATCGTCCTAACTACTCCTGACCTCATCACTTAATTCGATCATTGCTAGTTGCGATCAGAAGCTCTCATTCGCTCACATGGATCTAACGCCTGGTATTGTAATGTCTGATCGATTGCTCAATACATTACAGATGATAACGGGAACAGCAGTATCCCCTAATGGAGATGGCAATGCTCCAAGTGGGAACAGTAGCAGCCCAAGCAGAAATAAGAGTGAATGCTCCGATCCTACCAATTATCCTTCCCGTGGTTGCGGTACTTGGTTTTGTATCAGCTATCTTGGTATGCTTCTGGAGAAGATCATGGCTAAAGAGACAAATGTCATGTGAGTGTCCTGCATCGTTATCCTTTAGTTTGTTGATTGGCGTCATCAAACCTTCAGTTGAGACTAATTTGAACCTACCAAGTACAAATATTACATACTATCCTTGTTGTTCGTTCCTTCTGTTAATAGCTGTGTTTAAAGGATAGGTCGCATAATACATCGGTTGTATTGCATTGAGCCATCGCACAGTATATACAGGGTATATAAGTATAGGATACATATGGCATTCATACAAAGATATGAATCCTAGAAATATACATACGTATCCTAAACTACCAAATACGCTATAATAACAAACTAGCCCATAAGTAGAAGCATCTTCTAAATCCCCCTCCATTGGCAATCTTTCATGAATGTATCCCAATTTGTTAACAAATTAGAAGATACCAAACATCTCATTTTTCAACTTGAAATAATGGACAACAAAGGAGAATAGCAGAAACTATATGAAAGCTGCAGGTTAATGAAACTCAAGAATATGGCACACTAGCACTTCTTGAGGTCCTTCTCAGGATCAAGTCACGAGCCACACTAAAATGGAATCTTGACCCTTATCTACACTCCACTTATGGACATTGTGTGTTCTGCTAGCAGAGGACCCCCATGCACCGGCTCACCACGAATTGTACCGTCTGACATGATCTAGCCGAATACACTATCCACCAATCCGTGCTCTCATACGTATTAGAGTTTGATGAGATATATATTTAATATGTAGAAATTTTAGAGATTATTATTTTAATTCATCTTTTATAATGGTATTATAAGTAATATATATGCAAATTTAGGTGGTAATTTTTAATTTATATTCATAATGGTATATTATGTAATTTTTATGTAAATTTAGAGGGGGTTATTTATTTCATCTTTCATAATGGCACTGATGGACAATCTTTACAAAATATAATAGATTTAATGGCAACTATTATTAAAGCTACATGATGGCGGTCAAATATTTCTGATTTTTTTGAAAAAAAATTAGAACTTATCTTTTTTTCCTAGTGCGTCTAGTGAGAATTAATGTGGAGGTTCTAAGTCTTCAATTAGTAATAGTAAGATATACATAACGACATAACAAATCAGCACGTTGCCATGTGGTGTTTTCCATGTCTATTCATATCAGATCTCTAATGTTAAAAAGAAAATATTTCTGTCAATTCATCCACAGGTACAACTAGTTCAGAGGATATTGATGAAGACCTTAAATCGGTGCTGTTGGATCCGTCTGTCATTAGAGCGGCAACAGAAAATTTTGCTGAAGGAAATAAACTGGGGGAAGGAGGCTTTGGAGAAGTCTACAAGGTTATCACTTCTAGTAAAACCTTTTTACCGCAGTTCCATTTCAGTTTAGCCGCATACACTAGCGCAAACTACAAGTCCATCCGTACATGGTGTAACTACTGCACTACTACATTCACTCTGAGATCATACGATCGTTGAATACTTGAAGTCAATGTTTTGCAGGGTTTGATGGCAGATGGACAAGAAATAGCAGTAAAGAGACTCGCAAGAAGTTCTAAACAAGGCCTGCGTGAGCTCAAAAACGAGTTGTTATTAGTGGCCAAACTCCAACACCGAAATCTGGTGAAGCTAATTGGCGCCTGCTTGGATGGAGAAGATAAGTTGCTTGTGTACGAATACATTCCAAATAAAAGCCTCGACTCCTTTATTTACGGTAGATAAAGACTCTTTAATTTGTGTTTCTTGCAATACTTCAGTTTCAGTAGTTACTCTGACTTTACAGCACCTTTTACTAGTTCAAATATAAGGGAGAAAGAAAAATCAATTAAAATATAAATACATTTAAAAATATAAGGATGTTATGGGTGTTTGGTTTGTGGCAGAAGGTGACATGTCTTTCTACTCCTAACTTTTTTGTTTCGTTTATAGGATGAATTGGGTTTATTTATTATTGCTTCATCCTCGTAAGCTAACGATTATTATATGCATGAGGAATATGGTCATCCTACCAACCAAAATTTATGATATTAACTTATGATGGGATTACCTCATGTAGGATGAGGTGGTAGCTCAAACCAAATACCCATTATTGACTATCTAAGGGCGTGTTTGAATACAATGGACTAAAGTTTAGCCACTGAAGTTTATAAAGTTTCCATTTACATCTAGACAGGACAAATAATAAATGTGCTAAACTTTAACTAACCCTTGAGCTGACCATTAGTCCAAAAAAGTGAACTAAAGTGGACTAATGCTAATTTCTAATGTAATTAATAGATCAACTAACTGTTAGCTCATACTATTCAAACACCCATAGCTAATGGTGAGTGAACTAAACTTTAGCCGGCTAAATTTTAGTTATAGCTAAACTTTACGTCTCATTATTTCATACTGGCCCTAAACTATTTAGTTGGACTTCAAAAATGATTTAAACTATGTTTTATTTTATTGGGAAGCGTATGGTTATTTGTTAAATTCCATAATTTCTCTAAAGAGCGTTTTTCGGTGAAATTGAACTGTTTCCTGTGAAATTTTTACATGATTCCTGTGAAGTTTCTGCAATCCAAACAGAGCCTAAACTTTGGCCAATAACCATCTATCATTATATAGCATAAAAATAATAAGGAAAATAGCTAAAACACAGCACAAGCTGAAAGATAACCCACCTTCATCTCTTACTCCCTTAAAGCATGAGTTGGTCCTGCTCGGTTTGTGGAGCCGAGCCAAACCGAGCTAAAAACCAGGACGCAAGCTTCACAAACATGCGCAGCTGCCTTTGTTAACCAAGTAGGATTGTGATTCCTTTATGATTAGACTACAACAGTTAGCATAAAAGTACATAATTATATATTAAAGTTTTTGAAAAATGAAACTGAGGCCACCCATAGGCCGCACTGTCAGCCTAGCGTTTGGACATATATAACCGCCACAACCCGTCACTTGCTGTAGCTGCCCCACATGCAGACGTGCCATCAATGGAGGAAAAAAAAGAAAAGGGACGAGGCCCGGCCACCTTGCCGCGCCCCACGCCGGAGAGAGAGCGGGGAGGGAGCAGGGAAGAGGAGAGTTTGTCGAGACTCGAGAGGGAGAGATGATGGAGAGAGAGAGAGAGAGCACATGAGGGTGAGGGGAGCTCGGCCTTAGCAGGGGAACAGGAAGGAGAGGAGAGAGAGAGCACATGAGAGCGAGGAGAGTTTCATCAAAACAGCTGCCTTTCTGTCCTATGAATTGATGGTTACGATGAAATTTGGTCGTAAAAATAAAGAGCTACACTTACGAACTAAAAGAACTTGTCGTTTTGATCAATATAACTACTGAATTATTTACTCTCCACAGAGGTATGCTTCCTTGTTTTTCAGGGCATTTTGTAGTGAAGTTTTTATGCACTACATGAATATGCATAGGTTTCTCTACTTCTTTTACTGTGTAAGTTTTTTGCCCGTCTTGAATATGCATCGGTTCCTTTGTTTGGTTTTTAACACTTCCATGTAGATGAAGAAAAGCGTGATGAGCTGGCTTGGGACACAAGGTACAAGATCATTTGCGGCATTGCTCGAGGCTTGGTATATCTGCACGATGAGTCCCGTGTGAAAGTTATACACAGGGATTTGAAGCCGAGCAATATTTTACTAGAAATGGATATGAATCCAAAGATCTCTGACTTTGGGTTGGCAAGTGTGTTTGAGGACGATCACTCAGAACATATCACACGAAGAGTGGCTGGAACCTAGTAAGTCTATGTAGGTTCAGTACGCTATAAATTATGTGTTTGCTATTGTTGAAACTATGCAGTATCATATATTTTCTCAGACACAAAAACAAATTAAAACTCATCTCTGAATGTGCAGTGGATATATGGCACCTGAATATGCGGTTCTTGGACATGTTTCCACCAAATCAGATGTCTTTAGCTTCGGAGTGATTATCCTGGAAATTGTGACAGGAAGGCGAAACAGTGTCTCCTCACCGGAAACAATGATGGACCGGCACCTGTTAAGCTATGTGAGTCCTTCATTAGCAACGTTTCCAGTTACTAAAGTTGGTTATAATAGCTTTATTTGTGGTTTCCTGTTTGTGCACAGGTATGGGATAACTGGACCAGGGGAACGATTACAGAGATAGTTGATCCATCATTGCGTCATAGTTCTGCTGAAAATATGGTTCTCATGTGCACACACATTGGGTTGTTATGCGTTCAAGAAAACCCATGTGACAGACCAAACATGTCCAGTGTGGTACTGATGCTTGTTGGAAGGTCTACTACCATGCCTGCTCCATCTAGGCCAGCATTTCTCTTTAGGCGTGACGGCACAAATCAAGCCGACCATGGAGGTGTAACTGACAGACCAGGACGCTCAAACAGATCATATATGTCACCGAATAAGGTGACGATCACAGAACTTCAACCAAGGTAGCTAGTCCCGGTGCCTAATTATTCAGCTAGAATAGGAAATGTGAAAAAAAAGAATATTTAACCAGATCGTATCCATATTGCAAAAACAATTATAATAAATTGCATAACTCATATACTTCCTCCAATTTTGTTTATTTGACGTCGTGCAGCACAAAATTGAACTACTGAGCATCAATTATTAAAAAACGGAGGTAGTAGTATGGGTTTTTTCTCGAACATGACGGACTGTGCATGAGTGGATCATTGCATTAATCGAAGAAAGTTTAAGTTCAGTACACAACGCGTTACCCGTGGCGCTGAATGCACATTCCTAAAAACCACAAAGCTAGTAGCGTCTCGATTGGTCGCCTGTAGAACCTGATCTGAATATCTGATTGTGAGGCCGCGCCGTGGAAGACCCTGCCAGTCTGGCACTGTACTCGATCCTTTCCACCCACGCCACAGTTACGAAGAGCGGGAAATTTTTTTTTTGAAACAGAGAAACTCCATTAAACACCGGTTCCAGGTTGATCACCAGAAACCAAAGATGATACAAAGTCTAGGGGATGACTCATATATAAGTATGACTTTCCCACCAAAATACATCCAAAGCTGGCCAAGCCATCAGCTACAACATTACAAGATCTAGGACAAACACTGATAGAGTAATGAGTAAAGTTAGACATAATGAAATCCCGAATTTGCCTAAACAACAAACCATTCGAGCTTCTGTCATATTCCGTCGACGTAATAGCTTTGCCCGCGATCTCAGAGTCGGTCTCCAGAATTATCTTGGTCATCCCCAACTCCGCAACACGTAAAAGACTTCTTTGAATCGCGGTCACTTCAGCTTGCAGAGCATTTGCAGCCCGGGAGATTTTACCAGCACCGCCTTCTATAAAAACGCCATTGCAGTCTCGAGCCACAAAACCCCATCCTCCCTGTCTTAAAGAGCCATAATAAGCAGCATCAACATTAATCTTGTAATAATCTGAAGGTGGGGGTTTCCATTTACCACCTGTGGCCTTTTGAATATTTTTGCACTTTTTTGCCAGCCTATCAAATTCCATCTGATAAAAAGATACAGAGCTAATAATTTCAGCCTCCGTGGCCATTTTACCAGCCTCATTTACTTTATTCCGTACAGACCACCATCTCCATAGCCATATAAAGACTCTACTTTGCTCTGCTTGTTGGAGATTCAGAATTTTCAAAACAGTATCCTTACCGGAAGTACACCCCTGCAGCTCTGAACGTACATGCTCCAAGTTCATGGCCTGCCAGAACTGCTTCGCTTTCTTGCATTTGAAGAATAAATGCCCACAATCCTCATCAAGGCGAAGGCACAGAGGACAGATTGTATCAATTTTAATTCCTCTCCTTGCTAGGTTCCGTTTGACTGGCAGGCTGTTATGGGCCAATCGCCAAATAAACATATTAATCTTGTTCGGGAACTTCAATTGCCAAATCCTGTGCCATTTAAACTCATCCTCCTGGGAATTTGCTGGCCCCTCTGATAATGACGATGATGAAGAAACATCTCTGCCCATTTCTTGATCGCGAATCTGCACAACTAATTTGTATGCTGACTTTACTGAGAAAATTCCCTTGGGATCAAAATGCCACGCTGGCCAATCCTTAACATCTTCGTGAGTAGGAATTGTCAGTATATCTTCCACATCCTCTGGCCAAAAAGTGTCCCTCACCAATTGTTCATCCCATCTCCCGGTACCCGGGTCTAATAAATCAGAGACTCTGGACAACAACGATGATCCTCGCGGTGTGATTGGACTCCTTGTGCTTCCTCGAGGAATCCAAGGATCCCTCCAGATATACGTGCCAGTACCATCCCCGATGCGCCAAATTATTCCTTTCTTGAGCAACTGAACACCCTCCAAAATACTCCGCCAAGAATAGGAAATCCCTCCTCTTGGTTTGCACTGCAATATATTTGAGTTTGGAAAGTACTTAGCTTTCAGGACTTGGCCGCATAGAGTGTCAGGGCCAATTAGCAATCGCCAAGCCTGCCTCGCAAGCATTGCCAGATTAAAAAGGTGCAGGTCGTGAAACCCCAAGCCTCCATTTTTCTTTGATCTAGTTAATTTTTCCCAGGCCAACCAATGAATCTTATTCACTTTATCTTGCTGGCTCCACCAGTAGCGGCCAATTATTGAGCTCAATTCATCACATAAGCCTTTTGTCAGAGCAAAGCAGGACATTGCATATGTCGGAATGGCTTGCGCTACCGCCTTCACTAATATCTCCTTACCAGCCTTAGAAAGCAGTTTCTCCTGCCAACCCTGAATGCGTGCCCAAACCTTGTGCTTGATATATTCAAAGGTTTTCTTGTTGGATTTACCCACCGTAACAGGTAAACCAAGATACCTTCCATTTGTTGCTTCTTGATAAATTGAGAGGATTGCTTTAATTTGATGCCTCACTTGACTGCTGGTATTTGGGCTGAAAAGAATTGATTGTTTGTCATTATTTATCACCTGACCTGATGCCATCTCATATCTTTTAAGTATCTGCTCAAGAAACTGAGCATCAGCTAATCTTGATTTTATAAGAATAAGGGAGTCATCAGCAAAGAATAAATGATTCACCTTTGGTACACTACGACAAACTCTGATGCCTTCAATGCTGCCTTCAGATTCAGCTTGTTGTAACATGGCAGATAGTCCTTCTGCACATAATATAAAGAGGTAAGGTGATAGCGGGTCACCCTGACGCAAACCCCTTTGGGGGAAAAAACTATCAGTGTACTCACCATTCACCTTAATTCGATAGGAAACAGTTGTAACACATTTCATAATCAGATTAATAAAGCCATCATGAAAACCCAACTTTTGCATCATTTTATTTAAAAAAGGCCATTCAATTCTGTCATAAGCCTTGCTCATATCAAGCTTGATGGCGGCCATCCCATCTGAACCCCTTCTAGAATTCAACAGATGATGCGTGAGCTCATATGCTAGCAAAACATTATCTGTAATCAAACGGCCTGGAACAAAAGCACTTTGTGAGGGGGAAATAATATCTGGCAAAATGCTTTTTAATCTATTAGCAAGGACTTTTGAGATCAGTTTATATAGAACATTACATAGACTTATAGGCCTCAGATCTTTCAACCTTTCGGGCTGCTTGGTCTTGGGGATAAGGACAATCACTGTATCATTCCAACCCTGTGGCATACATCCACCATTAAGCACCTCCAGAACCTCTTCCTTCACTTTATCACCCATCAGACCCCAAAAACGCTTATAGAAAATTGACAGCATGCCATCAGGTCCCGGTGCTTTCAGATCACCTATACTCTCCAAGGCAGCCCACACTTCTTCACCTGAGAAAGGTGCCAGCAAAGAATCATTCATCTCCAGAGTGACTCGCCTCTGGACACTCAATGACATTATCTTCATGACCCGCTGCATGAGAAAGGAAAAGGTTCTGATATTGGCTACTAATAAAATACCCCAAGTGTCTTCCTTGCACCACTCCACCAGCATCATCTTTCAACTTCTTTATATGATTCCTCCTCCTTCTCTCTGAAGCATAAGAATGAAAAAATTTTGTGTTCCGGTAACCCTTGGTTAACCAGGCAGCGTGGGCTCGTTGCTTCCAGTAAACATGGAGTTGGTCCTGGAGGCGTTCGAGCTTGTACCGCAGAATGTGCTCCCGGTCCACTTGAACCTGACTTATGCTTCTTCTCCTGCATCTCTCTAATTCCCGCTTTGCATTCCTAATTCTTCTTTCTAGCTCCCCTAGTACCTCCCGGTCCCACGTCCACAGATCACCTAACAACTTCCTTTATATTTCCATCATGTGAACCTCCCCACCTTCCATCGCATGAGACCATGCCTCTTCTACCCGAGTGCAACAGTCTTCTTCCTCCAGCCATCTAGCTTCAAATTTACGCATCACATCCCCTGGCTGATAACTCCGGTCAGCAGCCCTTTCCCCCAAATCCACAATGATTGGTCGATGGTCAGAATGTCTTGGGTCTCAATTCTCAACTTTCACTAAAGGGAAGCGAGCTCTCCACCCTCCATTCGCCACTGCCCTATCAAGCCTTTCCTTTATGTAGTTGGAAGCAGAAAAGTGATGGTTCCTCCATGTAAATGCATCCCCGACAAAACCAAGATCATGCAATTCACAATCTTCTAGGGCCTGAAGGAATTTCTCCATGCAATCTTCAGCACGTGGAGGGCCACCCTCCTTTCCATAGTTGAAAAGGATTTCATTGAAATCTCCACAACATAGCCATGGCAAATCAAATTTTCCTTTTAACTCACGCAATTTCTGCCAAGTGTTATCCTTCTCTTTGCTTTTAGATTCTTCGTATATCCCTGTAAATCTCCATTCAAAACCATCCTCCTCTTTTCTTATCGCGTCAATGTGGTACTTTGAAAGACTTTTCACAGGAAGATCAACTTCCTTCTTCCAGAACAGAGCTAAGCCCCCACTTGCACCTATACTATCTTTAACCATCATATTTGGCATCTCTAACCTCCACCTACACCACTCCAACCATTTCTTGCCATGCTTCGTCTCCGATAAAAACAGTACATCCGGGGCGTCCTTCTTCTGGAGGTCCAGAAGGCCACGAACTGCCGGCCGTTCCCCAATCCCCGGCAGTTCCAAGCGATTATCCTCATTTTGTCAGGCGGGACTGACCGGGCAGCCCCGCCTTTGAAAACTCTTCATCACAATCATTGACCTCACCCCACCCAGTACCATCTTCCTCTTTTTCTGCTCTTCATCCGGCTCAACAAACTCTCTTGGTAAATGTGACCTCCTCCTGAATGTTCTCTTCTTCTTCTGGTTATACCCTTGTTCCTCTTGCATCTCATCATCCATCTTCTCCTCTGTCACTTGTAAAACTTCATCAATCTCCATTTCCTTCCCCTTAATTTGTCCCTCCATCTCTAGCTGTATAGGAAGGCTTCGTTCGCCACTCACTTTAACTGCATATGATGGCGACCCATCAACATCCTCATTCTTCTCTGCAATTTTAGCTTGATCATTGTTCTCTGGCACCTCTGAAATTTTTCCTTTTCTCGTCTGCACCACCTCCTCCCCTTCCTTATTCTCAGAAGATTTATTTTCCTCATACTGCAGTGCTCGGGAAGTACCACTCTCCATTACCTTTTCCTTAATGATGGGACTACAACCATCACCCCGCGGGTCAGAAATTTCAAAGATGAATCCTTCTGAGAACTTATATTTTGTTTCACTAGTTCGTTCCCTGACCTGCGTCCCCCTTGATCTGAACTCTGCCATTGGCGACTGACCCCTGGTATCTGCAGTTTTTCTTTCGCGTTGGGCTAGCACGCAACCAGTCCCCGTACTGTAAACTCTCCTCATCCCCCACACACATGTCACATTCCCTGTAAACATGACCCAACAGACCACATCCATAGCAAAAATTGGGAAGGAACTCATACTGTATTGGACACCAATCCTTATCCTCTCTATTTTCACTCTCCAGGAACACTCCTCTTGGCAGGGGCTTACGAATATCCACCTGCACCTTAATTCGGAGGTAACCTCCAACCGCCGAACCATCCGGATCAGTATCCACTTGCAAGGCTTTGCCCACCTTATTTCCAATTACCTTCCCAGTTTCCTCATTCATCATACCCAAAGGCAGGTCAAACACACGAAGAGCGGGAATTGATTAAATACCTGTGCGATGGGCTGTGCAACTGACATAGGTGCGAGAAGCCTGATATCTCTCCTCGTATCAATGTGAGGCACTATTCGAAAAAAACTGAAAAATTACGTTTTTATTGGGGCAGCACGCGCAAGATCCATCCAATCACTGTAACTCATCGTCACAACTAGAGAACATTTTTCTTTTATTGTAAGTTCCAGGAAGACTTTAACACCAACTGAAACTAAATACTGTAGACCCTTACCCATACTAAAGGGTCTCCAGGGGTTGGGACATTTTCAGTCGTTACTAAATTTTCATCTTCACCGATTGCAACTTGTTTTGAGATCTACGGAAAGCCATTTCTCTAGTAGTGAAGTTGCAAGAATGTAAGAAAGCACTGATGACACGGTACTCTACTACTCCCGTTGCCTCCAAGGTGGTTAGACCTCAACTGCCACAGAGATTTGCCCCTCGCCGGCTCACCCCGGCGATCTTCCCATCAGCATAGGTGGATGGGGATCCTTTGTCCACCCACCCACCTGCTCACTTTTTTCTTCCTCCTTTCCAGCCCAAAACGTCCAAATGGTCCACATCTTCCTCGCTACCATTCCTCCTTCGCCACTAGTGTCCTAGCTTGCCGCAACAACCTCGCGATCAGGGGTAGGGAATTTTTAGGGTTTGGGGTTGCGGGGCCTCTCCTCCACCTCTAGCCTTAGAGGGAGGGATGTAGGTGGTAGTTGATCGGTGGTGGTGGCGGTCGGCGGATGGTGGAGAGACCGGTGGTAGGGGCGCCGCCGGTCGGGCCATGGTGCATGGATGGTGGGGAGGGTATGAGGGTTTGAGAGGGGGGGGCCAACGTGCTAGGTTAGTGGTGCGGTGGCGGCGGCTGACCGGCGTCGGTGGCGGTCGAGGGCCAGTGTGGAGGGTCAGCGGTGGGTGAAGTGATGTGTGAGGGTGGGGGTAGGTGGAGGCGTGTAGGGATGGAGGCAGGTGCACGGAGAAGGATGGCGCTGCGTGGTGAAGATCGAAGGAATGGAGGTTTGGTGGGGTGGATGGATGGGCACGCTTTGGCTTGCCTTCATCCGATCTTCTTGGACCTATGTTCTCCGCACCAGCACGCCGCTCACCCCTGTTCGTTCTGCGCCACCCACACCGCTTGCCCGTGTTCACTCTAAACAATTGTGTCACGCTTCCTATCATTTCTGAGCAAGCACTAGTTTAGCCGCCCAAGCAAAGGGAAGTTGTGCAATTGGGATGTTTTCACGTCCCATGCTATGTACAAGGACCACGCTATCCCGTGACCCGTCACTCCATCAGGCATACATGTGACCCCAGCTGTCTCTCCCACAACTATCCCATGGCCCAGTTCCATTAAAAAACTAGCCATTGGTTGGAGTCACTTTCAAATGACGTCAACGATGACATAAGCAAGATGAAAATCGATGTATTTTGTACTTTGCTCGTTATTCTCCTATACACTATCTGTTTTTAAATTCGTTGTACCATTTTATTCTTTGGGACAAGATCTACAAAATGAGATAAATGTTGCATATGTTTCATAGATAATGACGTTAGGTGGCAGTTATATACAAAAGTGATTGAAAGTTATATACTAAACCAGGAGAAAGTTATTAATATAAGGTCACTACTAAACTTAGCGCTTTTATGCTATGTACAAGTTATAACAATCTAGTGGATAGTTAAACCAGAAACAAGTTATTATTGGCACATTGTTGGTAAAAACTTATATGAACTAGCAGCTAGTTCATTCCGCCTAACCCAAAAGGTGTTCACTAAACCACCCAAGCATCCCCCACAAAACAAGTATGGGTTCCCAAACCAAATGAGCTCAAGAACCCACTTGACACTCTTCCACCAACTTCCCAAGAGAGCTTACCCAAGAAGCCTCCACTCGCAGAAAATCCTCTTCCCAAGCAAAAAAATAGAGCCCATGACAGCTCCTAAGCCTAGCGTGACGCAGAACCACCCAAGGCATCATAGCAGCCTCCCAAGCCTAAAGGGAGGTACTAATCTACTTTTTGCCAGAATGGTGGTCACCTACCAGATTTCTGCTGTAAGAGGAAAAGAGTGGAGAGGATGAAGAGAGATCAGAGAAGGTGGAGAGAGTGGGGTGACGACCAGTTTTCTGAAGACGAGTTGTGGTCATGGGATGACCCCCTGCTTCTTTCCTTCATTGCAGAGACAGGCAAGATGCGATGCTGCGACATGTAGGTAGAGGTGGTGGAGATGGATGTGGCTACGTATTGTACTCTTGTGGGTGGTCGCTTTGTTGGCCGTGCTCCTAGTCGTCCTCAGTGCAGCTATTTTATGGACCACGTGGCTGAGGTGCTGAGTTTGAGGCATTTGACAGCCCGCGCTTTGGTCATTGTGGATGACGTCAGCCTCGTGAGAAGGTAGTGATGGGATCAAGGGAGCTGTTTTTTCTAACTCTTCTATTGAACAAATGGCACGACACTTGTTTGCTTCACATATGACTAACCCAGTGTCGGGTCATTTGCTCACCCTGGTTTCCATTACTGATGTAGGTTGGAGACTAGAGGACATATGGATCATGGACCATGGCTGTTCGCGCCACATAACTGGTAGTCACAGATGGTTCTCCAGCCTCACCCCATTGAGTGAGAAAGAATATATCACCTATGGGTACAATAAAAGGGGAAAGGTAAAGTCAGTTGGTTCTATTCGCCTTTTGGACTCGTGCACCCTAAGAGAGGTTGCTTTGGTTGAGCCATTAGGTTTTAACTTGTTGTCTGTTTTGCAACTCCTCAAGGATGGGTACGAGGTGTTTGTTTTAAGGGATGTCTTTTGTGCATTTTGGATTCTCAAGGCGACCATGTTTGCAAGATTTTACCTTTTGGCGATGTTTCTTGGGTCGATTTCTCGAAGTCTTTTGGCCTCTCTCGCTGTTTGGAAGTGTAATAGGATACTGTGACATTTGAGCTTCGATTTGAAGGTCTACATGCTATTTTTGGGAATCTTTCCCCCGACACTTCCAGCGAATAATTATCCTCGGTCGAAAAATGGCTTTTTTTGTGACAGAGAATAGTACACCTATTAAAAAAAGCTTGTATAAAACATGTATAGAAACAAAGAGCTCGTTGCTATTGTCGTGTGTGTAAGAAACATAGAAAATGGAGCAATAGTTGAAAAGATAAAGCAACTAATGGAAGGTTTAAATTATCAAACATTTGAAAGGAGCTCTTGTTGTGTTTATTTGAAATAAGTTCAAATTATATTTGAATTGAAAACCATGATTAACCCTAGTCATATTCTAATGATAAAATTACATATAACTCATGTCTTTTAAACACTAGCTTCAAAAAAGTTATGATATGTGAAAGCATCTCATCAAAGTATGTCATGTGTCCCATTTGGAACAAGCAAGTCATTAAGCAAAACACATTTAAGGTGAAATTATTCATATTAATATTTATTCATAAATGCCCAAGGTTAAAGCCCTAATTAGCTTTTAAAATTAGAAAGCTAGCTATTTAAATGGGCATTAATCAAATTAACATCAATGTAATTTCTACAATAGGTTACGTGGTAAACATAATTACTAGCATGTAGGCAACAACGTTATGAAGCTAACACAACTTGAACGGGTTAAAACGAAGTTGGCACGGTGAAGTTATATTCGAATTAGTGTTTACAAGGGCACTAACTGTGATTCTATGTAAAGTTTAAGAGGCTAAATCATGAAACCAAGGAGGTTTTTTATATATAAAGGACTATGGGTTGATCCTAATAAACAGAGGGGATCTTTAACAAAAAAGGGCAAGGCGCACCACTGGACTTGATGGAGGGGACCTTGGTGATGTGGCGGCTAGCGGTGCATGGTGTGCGGTGCCAGTGGATAGGTGGTGCAGGTGTGCGTGCTGCTTTGACGATCAACTACACATAGAGAGGAGTAGAGGGGAGGGGGTTAGTGTATGTTATACCTTACCTCAGGGCGAAGCTATTGGGTTGGTCGTCGACAGCGGCTTAGTCTCAGCGGTGGAGAATGGCGATAGCGTGTGGTGGCGCCTCTTGGCCACAGTCCAATAATACTGGGTAAGGGAACCAATAAGAGAGAAAGGATGGAAAGGTACGATCGAGTTGCTCCATCAGACCTCATTTGGGAAGCAGTGTATCGGCTTGGATTGGGACTCAGTACACGCTGCTCAGTGGAACTCCTGCCCACGCCTGGGGCAGGTTCCCCACGCTGCCCAAAGTTGCATTTGGCAGACCATGTTTTAACGTGGATGGTGACCCAAAACTCGCCGATGCACGTGGGAGAGAAAAATCCCCACTCGAGGCGTGGAACAGTGGGAGACACTCACTCTCGCGTGCGGAGAACCGTAGGCGCCGCCATTCCTAGCTTCCCCTCGTGCGCCACCACCTCTTCTTCGCTGCCCTTGCCATGAGGTAGGTTTCTTTGTCACCAGTCCACTTCCGTATTCGCGTACATCCGCTGTCCTTCGCCGGTAGCCATCCTCCCCATCTCGGTCTTCTTCGGTGCACTGTTTGATGCTACGGTTCCTAGTGAGCATGTGCCTCCCTATCTCCTCTGCTTGTTAGGATGAGGATTTATACTTTTCTTCTTCTTTGTTCTCTAGGGTTTCGATTTTAACATCCTCTCTTCTCAAATGTTGTAGAGCTCGCACTTTGGTGCCCTGAGTTCTACAGTGCCCTTGGCCGTTGCGTGGGAAGGTGTGGATTGGGTGGGAGGGCAGGGATTAACCTGATCCATGCGTGGGTGAGCTCACTCTTATAAATCACCCACGTGATGCCAAACGAGCCATCAATGTTCATTATCTCCCATGTCGATGAAATCCCCAAAATAATCTACTCCACTTTCTCTGACTTCCCAAATGAATGAATAATTCCTACAAAGAAGTAATAGGCGCGGATTTGATTCGGACCAGGCATGCACAATTGAGTTGCTTACTTGCTCCAAAGGGAAAATTTGCAGCATTCAAATCTCTCTTGGAATTCTCACTGTCGGTCGAGTCGAGGGATGAAGGAGCTCTCTTGGTACAAAATCACCGGCATTTATAATCTCATCGATAGACAGTTGACGAGGGCTGTGCTTTTTCGATAATGGAAGCTCCAGTGATTTTAATATCAATACATCGAGTATATACAAAGATTCTAAAATATCCACGGACCTCTGCATGTTTGAGATGCACACAACCTTAAAAAAGCACACTGAAAATACCAACACACCAGTGACATCCGATCCGTAGCCTAGACAGTCACCCATGTGCCGGGTAAAAAACTCCTTGGCCACTAGTGCCAACACTGAGACGCTGCTATAATCAAATCTTGGAAAGATGGCTTCTGGAAAATAGCCCAACTGCGAAGTCAATGTATAGTCGAGAAAATAACCTGTAAAGGAGAATGTCATTGTTTCTTTTCAAAAACCATATTATTTTTGGATAACCGCAGCGACCAATAGGTTGCAGCAGCTCCTAACAAAACAAGTAGTTTGAACTCTTTTTTAAAACTCCTAAGCCAATTCCCAAACATATTAGACACACTACGCTAAAACAAAAGCTGCCTGGATAATAGCCCAAACCAAATGAGCAAACCAACACTCAAAGAACAAGTGTTTTATTGTCTCATCCTTATGGCAAAAGGAACATTGCTCGCTACCCTGCCAATTTTGCTTCGCTAGGTTATCTTGGTCAGTACTACGCCCTTACGTAGATACCAAAGGAAGATCTTAAATTTTTAAAGGAGCTTTCAAACTCCAAAGGCGTTTGTTGATGTTTGGGACATCAGTATGAATCAAAGCTAGATAATGGGACTTGACTGAAAACTTCTCATTTTGGTGTAAGTTCCAAGTGAAATATATTGTCATCTTGGTATAACACAACATTAGCTAGGCATCGTAAGAGATTATTCCACGCAGCTAACTTGTTTCCAATGAAATCTCTACGCCAAGAGATAATAGGTAATGAGGTGCCAAGCACTGTTATAGAGGCAAGGATACTGTTCACAGCAGGGTTGATTGTCCTAACCATCTATCTTCCCAAAACCTAACTTGAGAACCATTCTTAATTAAGAATGTTCCAAATTGCAGAAAATCATAGCTTCACCTTCCTAAGGCATGCCCAAAATGTGAGTCTCCAGTTTTCAACTGTGATTACGAAAGAGTTTTAGATCTTAAATATTAATTACGTAGCATTTGTTGCCAAGTTCCATCTGATGTAAGGAGATTATAAAGCCATTTGCTCAACGAAGCTGCGTTCTTGATATCAAGGTTGTGGATTCCTAGTAGTCCTCCTTGATCTTTAGGTTGGCACGGTATGTCCCATTTAGCGAGGCGGTATTTACGTTTTCCCTCATCGCATTGCCAAAAGAACCTTGACCTGAAAATAGTCCAAATTTTAAGAACGTCTTTAGGGATAGAAAAAAGTCATCATATACATGGGCAGGCTACTAAGCACTAAATTAATCAGTGTTAGCCTCCCACCAGTTGAAAGATGTTTGCTTTTCCAACTACTGAGTCTTATTTGATAGTCTCCTATAATGTATAGGAATAGCCAAATATCTCATTGGGAGGTCATCCGAATTATAGCCAAACAATTGCACGTATTCTGTCAAGTTTTGTTGCGCCGCTCCAAAGCAAAATATCTCACTTTTATGGAAGTTGATTTTAAGACCTGATACTTGTTCAAAAGCACAAAGCAAAAGTTTCATGTTACGAGCCTGCTCTAGATCATTGTCCATAAATATAATAATGTCATTCAGCATATTGTAGTATAGATAAACCACCATCTACTAGTAGATGAGACACCATACCACTTATTTGTCCATCTACTTTAGGGCTGTGCTGTGTATATAGTACTACTTTCGTTCTCAAATATTTGTGTTTTTAGTTCATTTTTGAAGTAAGAAACGACAAATAAAAAAGAATAGAGTGAGCAGTGTATATGTATGGTAAACCCCTTATTGATTTAATTTAATCCTCAGTAGACATTGCTTGTAGAAAACTGGTATTGCATCTCTGTACTTGATGAGGTGTGCATGACCGGTAAGACTTGGTTGACAGTCAACATTTCTTAAATCTCCTGAAGAGACAGTACAATGACGACGTAGAGAAGACTTCCCGGTAATGTGCACCACACGAGCCATCATCGGCTGACTTACCATCCTTCTGGATTTCCACACAAGCTTAATATAATTTCCAACCCTTGTTCCTTCAATACAAGACTTTTCACCACACACCCAAGCTACCACTGTAGTGCATCCGGCCGTATGCATGGGTGTCCTTCTCAAAACCATATGTGTAAAGCATGAGAAATCCTTTCTGCATCTCAAGCACGTGAAGCCGGACCATACGAAATTTCGTAGTCCGGCCTACCACAAGTTGCATACATGTATGTGCCATGACTGTCAGTCGATCTGTCAGTACTCAAGGATGATGTCATGGACTAGCTCAGCAGCTCGAAGCCGGCTACTGAAATTACAGCCCGGCCCCCTTCTTGAACGCATTCTGTTAATTATATAATTCTAGCTAACTAAACATGTCACAGTACAAGAAATAATGGCCTTGCCTGCGCTTGCATCCCCAAATATATACTTCAACGTTTCAATTAGCTAATAATCAACTGAGGTGCTGGGTGCAATGCAGACCATGCATGATATGATAAAGATGCTTTGGCGATGACCTATTTCGATGGAGCAGAGACGTGCATGACTGGCACAGACGATTCTGGGTGATATATGCCGTCGCCCCGCAGGTGACGGGGTCATCAAGAAATTGCCAAGGGATTGGGAGGCAGGAGGCCTGATGGTGTGTGTGTCTCAACAGAAAGATCATTGCCTGTCTGGTGTCCCCGGCATGCACACCCTCACCCATACATGCATGCAACGCATGCCTCGGCTCCCAAGATAAACTACCACAGCCCAACCTACTTTTGGTACATCACGACTAGTTCGTGTCTTTGCTCACATAATCTGTGCCTCGACCTCTCTACTTATTATTCTTGATTGGATTAGGGGTCTCCGGATATATATATCTGTTGCGTGAAGAAAAGTTGTTGTTACCACCTAACAAAAACACGTATGGGTTGATTATCTAAAACAAGTTTACACACACTAGCTAAACAGACGAACTAGTGGATCATGCACGCATGCATATTCGGAGCCGTCAAGGTCGACCCCTTATTTTTCTCATAGTATAAACATTCAATTGGTTAGTTCTTCAAATTTTATTTATCAATTGTTTAGAAAATATATGGGCATCTACTAATTAGAAAAAAATAAAAGAATAAGACACTTTTTCAACTGCCAAATACACAGATTTCTCTTCATCCAGACGCTCTTGCACACACACACACACAATTTCTGAAAACAGATCAATATATTATATAAAATCTGTGAAACAACAGATACATCATATATGCATATATGTACACATGAATCCACATCCAAATAAACTGGGATGTGTATGTGGTGTCATGTCATCATCATCTAATGATGATACGTACTTCCCTGGCCGATGACAATTAATAAAAGGAAATCCATCAGTAACAACTACTAAAGCTAGCAACACCGTGCCGACAACAGTCGCTATACTAGCTAACTATAGCAGCATCAACACCAAACACGACATTTCTTCTTTCCTTGATGCGTGCGTGCGTGGTGCTCCATCCTCCTCAAGCACTAGGTATTACTAATTCATTAGCTTGTGAAAAAACAAAGCTGACGAATCATTAAGGAGGGAGGCGGCAGGAATTTACATAAGTATATGTGATCTAGCCAATCGATCAACTACTATTAGATGCGCATGGCGACGAATGATCTGTGAATATATCTACACATGCATAACGATGAAACGATTTGCGACTGCCTAACGAACGTTTAGCAGGCAGCGGAATTGGCGAAAGGGCTGAACAAGTGGGCGGCTGCTCGGCCAGCGCCGCCTGCCTTGGTAACGGTAGCGGCGCCACCGGTGGCGGCGGTAGCAGGCGCTCCGGCGATGCGCTCGCAGGAGGGGCAGATGGAGAGCGCAGCGGCGGGCATGAAAAAGGCGGCCGGGTGGGCGTGGTTCAGGGCTCGGAGCTGCTGGAGCTCGCGGTGGAGGCGGCGGTTCTCCTCCGTTAACGTCTCGCAGCAGCGCTTGAGAAGCTCGCAGTCCACCTCGGTCTGCTTCAGCTTGGTTCTGCAAAAAACAAAAGATATGCCGGGAATAATTAGTTGATTTGTTATCAGAAAGAGTTTACGAATTTATTGCTTATTTTATATACTAGCTAGATAGATAGAACTGGAGAGAAATTTGTATGATGGAAAAAGGAACAAAAGGGAAAGACGAGATATGGATATGTGTTTTGAGGTGAATATGACTGACTAACCTGGCTCTTCTGTTCTGGAACCACACCTCCACCTGCCTTGGCCTCAGGTTCAGTTGTCTGGCCAAAGCAGCCTTTTGCTTCTGCTCTCAGATGCACCAGCAAAGGGGAGGAAAAAAGTTTAGGTAACCCAAAAAAAAAATACTGCATAGCAATTTCCAGATAACTTTAGACGATCGTGATAACTGAACTTGTTAAGAAGCGGTCCTTACAGGGTTGAGGGTGCTGTGCTCCTTGAAGCGGTCCTCCAGCAGCGCCGACTGCTCCTTGGACAGCCGCAGCTTCTTCCGGCTGTTACACCCTTCGTCGTCGTCGGCTGCCGCCGCCACTACTGACGATGACGCTACCGAGTAAAGCGCCTTGTTGTCGGTGGCCTCATCGTCCTCCTCCATCCGCAGCTCCCTCTTCACGGCAGCGATGTTGCTCACCGGTGCAGCCAGGCTGTCTTTGGCTGGGAGGCTGAGCGACAAGGACGGCTCCATCAGCGCACATGGCTGCGACGACCACGTCGATTGCTGTCCCTTGATCAGCTGGTGGTGGCCGGAGGAGCCATGGCCGAGGGAGAGGCCCAGGGCTAGCCCGACCTCTTCTGGCTCCATACACAGTTTCTTCGGCTGTTCGATCTCTAGATCAATGAGATAACACAAGCTTAAGCGATGGTTTACGCAGTTATGTGCTGATGCCTAGCTGCTTATATTTGCCTTTGTGTATGTATGTGTGGGAAGAGATCGAGAATGGTTGAGGGAGGAGGAGCTGGAGAATATTATGTGTGGGAGGATGGGAGAAGGAAGGAGAGGAGGGGGGAGAGAGACAAGGGGGATGGACACCCATAGATATAGAGGAGGCAGGCAGGCCACATGAGCCAAAACGAGCAAACACAAACACAATAATGCACTCAACACTTGCAAAGGTTGACAAAGAAAATGAAAAAAAGGGAGTCCGTGCACTCCCTTTCCACTCTCTTTATATCCTATAATTCATGCAATGCAGACTCTTCATTTTTCCACCGCTTCCTGGCTTTATTACCTGGTAAGTCACCACTAATCAGAACTGTAATGGTTATATCATGATTGAGGCTTGCATGGTGTGCACATCTGAGTTTTATTTTTAATAAATCTGTAAACAAAAAGTGTCCTCATCCTCAATATTCATTGGAAAAAAATTGTTTTATTTCACTGAGTAAGTGTGGTGAAGATGATGCCAAGAGCACTTATCCACTACAGCATGTGCCCATTTACTGGACGCACACTTATATGCTTTGTGACTCCAAAGTAACTTTTATTTTTCGGTAGTACTACTCCCCTTCGTCGTAAAAAGAATGTCACTTTAGTGTTCACAAGTTACCTCACAAAGAACATCATTTTACCTTTTGCATCAGCAACAAGTGGAGCCTATGTGAATTAAAGGCACAACTAATCCTATGCACAACGCCTAATATACAATTGGACATGGCTATATTAATTTAATTAACTAAATCCAGATTTAAATGCAGTCGAGTGCTACCCATGTAAAGAGCTATGGCATCTTACCTCCCAATAATATGCATATATATCATTCTTTTGGGGATAGAGGTAGTAGCATATATCTTTCAAGATTGCTCCATCATTCTCTTGTTCTTGGTAAGGGCTTGCCCTCTTTACACACCATACAATTGCTTTCCATATGGAACTCTGAATTTTGGGCCAGTTGAAAGGTCTGCCTGATGTGGGACATTGGTGGTTAAGAGCATATTGTAACAACCTTTTAAATGATGGGGGTTGAAGAGTCACAATTGCAATCTCATCAATCAACATTCCCCAATTAGGGTATGTAGGTATGGTTCAGTGAGGTGGCCTCTATCTGAATTCTATTCAGGAAAGTTATTCGCTCCCTCCGATAAGTATCGAGATAACATTTCACTATTCTCTAAATCACGGATATAATAGAGGAAGTTTATTTTTAAGCAGTGAAAACAATCCAGTGATCTACTTTTACATTTCTACATATGTGATATTACTGCTAAATTGGATCGTCTTCAAACAAACTACAGTGGTATCTAATAACCTACTTTATGCAAGATTTAATTGCGGGAGAAATAGTTTTGATTCCTACATGAATCAGGGAAAAACATGTTGGGGGATGTAATCGTGTCCTCGACAAGAATCCTGATGGTGGCCCCGTCCATTGTCTGGCCTTCTCTTGGACACTATACATATATACTAGCTAGCGGTGGATGGGGAGAGAGGTCATGATGGGATATGTTGACCACTAAAGGAGTAAAGGATGACTTCATTGTTTTGGCTATATGGAAAGGGTCTGATGGTATGTAATCATGTGTAAGGCATTAAGATCTTGATGTCTCACAACGAACTGCCATAGTGCTTAAAAAGGCTGATGCACTGCTGGGGAATTTTGGAAGAACATATCAATTGAGCATTTGGTTGTGTTCCCTCACTTTTGGCAATGATATGTGTTTGATGTTTGGTATGTACACAGCCATATATGAAGTGGGATGTGTTAATTTTCGTAAAAAAAAGAGGGATGCTAATTAACTTGTACCAGGTGGTGACCATAATTATTGCCAAGAAACAACCATCAACAGTATGATTTAGTGTGCTCCACTTGTTCCTTTGGGCAAGCAACATGATTGTAGAGGGATTTATTTTCCTCCAAAGAATTGGACACTAATATGATCAACTATTAAAAATTGTGCAATGATTAACCATCGCTCTTAATTGTAGTAATCACAATGTTGACTCTTTATATCCACATAAGTTGTCCATTTGTTGGGCATGCATGCAATCATTCAAAGCACAAAACATGTGGCTGAGAGCTAGTACTCCAAGATTCGCCACTCCTGTCGACTGCCACATAAAAATGACGAGTTTACGTGTGTCATTCGTCTAATGTGTACTAGTTTTAGTCCTGGTGGAATTGATTCATGATATTATAAAAATGGTTTACTTTGCTAGTAGTTGAGCTATTATTTTGTAGTTGGCCTGAGTTCCTGATTATATTACAGTATATGCTACATGTCCATCTCCTAGCTTTTTCTTCTTTAATATAATCAGCATCCGCACGTACGTAAGCAATTTTATTATAACAAAGTAATCTAGTGCTTTGGCCCTAGTTTATACTTAATAAATTAACTAACACTCCTCGTAGTATCCTGTTGTAGGATTATCAAATATCGTTGCCTTCATAGAAATGACTAAATAAAAGCAAGTTAATTATGCAATTAAATGATTGCCAAATAATTGTGCTGTGAGGCTCGAGTAGTTCTCCCAAGGGAGGGCCCTTATTAGAGCCGAATTCTGAAGCTTGGGGTCTATTTTCGCCTCGCCAATAACTTTCTGAAAGAATTGAACACTTTTTCTAGCTAAAAGATCTCGAGGCTAAAACCAGTTCCGCTGAATTATTTGTCAGCGAAGAAGAATTCATTGGTGATGGGGTTGCCTGTCAGTGAAGCAAGGAATTAAAATCCTGCCGACCGTTGACGTCTCCTTACAGCTATTTTCACACGTCCACACGCTGATGAGGATTTGCGTGGCCCTACCAATGATTTGCCATCATGCAGTTGGGCAACATTCGATTTCCTTTGGATGGTGGATGAATGACTTGGACTGACAACAACTTCTCTCTTGAGCTCTGGGATTCTTTATGCATGCATGTCTTCGATTCATTATTCTCTAACTTCTATCCATATATGCATATATTAGTATTAGTTTTTTTTGGCTGTGTGCACTATTTGTTGCTACTTTAATATTGCTATATTGTACCAAGCTTTAGTGTCGATGTATGTATGTATGTTGATAAATTCTTAAAATGGGTAATATTAGTCAAATGAAAATTTTGTTCCGGCTTGTTGCTGCGCCAGTGAAAGGAAAAAAAACGGTAGAATTTGTTGCAGATGATATTTCTAAAATTCATAAATCAATGAGGAGGGAAATTAGTGCTTCTGCAATATGCATTATTGGAATGTGTAAATAAAATTGACAGCGACCTGTGGCTATCATTTGTATATCCACATAAGATCAGCATGCATTTGTGAGTAAGAGTAGTAGAACAATCATGAAACTTTCTGTGGTGTGATGAAAAAGAAAGAGACAGGTTGAAGATATCTTGGTCATTTGGGTGAGTACCACCAGCAAGACCACAAAGAATGTGTTTGCATGTTTGTCTAATCCTATGGTGCCCCTCAATAGCTGCCTAGCTATTCCCTCCATCTGGCTCTCTCTCCCCAACAAAAAAACCTCAGCCGACCAATGTTGTCTGCAGAAGCCTCTCTCCCACCGTGCTCTCCCTGTCACCAACTTACACCGTACCCAATGGCACACAAGCGCATAGCCCTATCGAAAAGTCCAAACACGATGGACCACTTTTTCTCTCATTATCATGTGAGGTGTGAGATAGAATAAAATCATTTTCTGTCGTGGAATTGTATGGCTCTTCTGTCCCTGTTTGCGTCATGCCATACCAAACTATCAAACGGGACAAGTAGATAACTAAATATTATAGTGTGTGGGTAATAATATATTGCTAGTAAAAGTCAATGTAACCTTGTCCGTTCTATTTTTGTTATCACTTTTTAGGTAAATAAATATGATACAATGGATCATGGGAACTACTTTTGCAACAAATTTACTAAACACAATTTTTTTCATAAGTCGATACATTTAAAATATTACAAATTTTACGGTGGTTGAAAAAAAGGAAACGCCAATCTAATGGTTTAGGCGGTACTATGGTACCGGTACCAAACGGTAGCAAATAGGAGGGTCCGGTAAAAAAATGATTGGAACCGGTACCTATATTTTTTATTTTTTAGTTCTACAAATGGCATAAAAACTTTTAAAAATAAGAAAAATAGTGATACCGTGTGGTACCGGTGGGTACCTTTCAACCACCGTAAAATCAGAGTCCAATTTTGTCATTGAATATTGCCAAAGTACGTTTTTTTGTTATTGAACTTTAAATCCAGGTATTTTTACCATCAAACTATAAAAATATGACAAATTTGGCCCTTAAGGTGGTTTGACTATATATGTAAATCATGTTCAATATCTAAAATATTCTAATAAATTTAGTTATCTGAAAAAGCCATAAACAATTGCCAAATTTTCTCCACAAATATGATCTACCTTTTAGTGTGCTATATTTGGAGTTATTTAGATCTTGATTATTTTTTGTTACTATTTTTTTCTACTATAGGGCTCACGAGTACATCATGTCCCATTAGTTTTACCGAAACTCAGCCGCCTCAGCTAGCAACACATGAAGACCATGTTCATTTCTAACTTGTCACATTGTTGCATAGTTTTGTTACTTCCTTTACTTTTTCACTAATCATTTATCTTGCTGTTTAGGATTCTGAGACTACATCTCGATTCATAAACGATGACAACCCTTTTGCATATGGAGGTAGCGCCCACAACTCGAATGATCCTCGTGTCTTATGATGATATGTGTGTGGGATTTTTGTTGTGACACTTGATATAATTGTGGATGTGAGAACTTGTATATGTGACCTATAGTTGTGACTTGCGAACTTAGGTTTGTGACTCATGGAGTCATGGTTGTGGATGTGAGAACCTATGTTTCTAAATTGAGATGTGATTTTTTAATAAATGATGTGTCGATCGATCATATTTATATATGATTTTTGGTTCTAAAGTTATTATTTATGTATGAACTGTGAATCAGAACTGCAACGTACATGTGAATATCTGCACGAATAAACAAAATAAATAGGTTTTCAACCCTAGAACAGGTTTATTTTTTTGTGGGCTGGGCTAAAACCAACAAAAAATAGGCCATATTAATTTTCATCAGCTAGAAAACCAACTAAAGAAGCCAAATATTTTTTTTTGGCCAGGCTAAAAACTGATAAAAATAGGCCATTTAAATTTTTGTTGGCTTAATAAATGAAGGAAATAATTTAAATTGAATTCTGTCAGCCCATTTTTTAACTAACAAAAATTGACCTAAATTTCATCGGCTCTAGGGACCAATGAAAATTAACATGTGCCTGAATAACTTTCATCAGCTAGACCCTGGCCAAAGAAATTTAGTTATTTTCGCCGGTGGACGACGAAAAGGATCATTATTTTTGTTGTCGTATCTGTATTAGCTCGCAGCCAACGAGTCTTGGGCTTATTTTCATCATCTTCTGGCAGGCGAAAATTTGCTTGTTTCCGGTTGTGCTGGCCTTATGTGTCTTGGATACAACAATTACGCTGTGCTCTTTTGGCAAACGATACCACTCCGTCAATAAAAAGTAGGAAATAATCTTCCTCGTAAGTCATGCCACCGCTTCATTATTGTAAGTCTAGATTTTTTTTTGGTAGAACGACTACCATAGAAAGAAGCGCAGATAGATAAAATGGCCTTTGATCTATCTAGCAAAAAATCAAGGGGGTCTAGGGGTGCAGAATTTAGAGGTACCAAATAAATGTATTTTGAGTAAATAGCTTTTCAAAGTTTGCAATGAAGTGGGCATATGCAAAGAACTGGTCAAAAAGAAATACCTCAAAGGTAAACCACTAGTACAAGTCGAGATAAAATTAGGAGATTTTCATTTTTGGAAGAGTCACGTGAGTGTCAAAGACCTCTTCCTAAACCTAGAAAGGTCATCTCTGCTAAATATATCTTTTAGAAGAAGTTTAGTGAGAAATAAGTTACATGAATGGAAATTTTGTTCTGTAAAAACATATGTCTCTCAATACACGAAGCTTTTCTAAAAGATATATCTTCCGGTTAGTTCAACAGACTTTCAACATGGAGATTCTAAATTATGTATGGCTGACTGTCCAGCCTCCATTTTTATATAAACATTGTAAGAAAAATGGGCCATAAGTCTTGTGCTTAGTTCCGTATTGTGATTTTGGTGGTTGAGGTGACAACACGTACCATTTGGGACTAATATGTGTGCAAGCGTTTTTGTTTAAGCCTCAGAGTGCAAGAGATGGACTTGGGGTGCAAACATCTCAAAGGAGGATATATAAGGCACAAGAGAAGACCCAAGCCATCAAACATCAGAAGCGTGAAGTCCTGACATGGCGGTCCCACTGACCGGTTAGCGGGCCGGAATTTTGCACGCACCAGACGGTCCGATGGTGCTCACCGGACGATCCGGCGAGTAGAAGACGGCCAAGATTAAAAATTTAAGACCCGGTACATGCACCGGAAGGTCCGGTGACACCACTAGGTGTTCTAGGCCGAAGTGAGAAGGAGCGGCCAAGTCTCGGCGCTAAACACACTAAACAGTCCGGTGGTACCACCGGATGTTCTGGACAGGGAGCACTACAAGTTTGAAGATCGGGCTCCAACATGCACCGGACGGTCCGGTGGTGCAGCACGGGACAGTCCGGTGGTTCCAACGGTTTAATTTCAGTCCAAATGTCGACTCAACAGCTAGTCAATTACACGCATCGGACGGTCCTGGTGGTCGCGCAGGGAAGAAGGCTTCCAACGGCTAGTTTTGAGGCTTAGGCTATAAATACCCCTTGCCTGGCCTCCACTCTATGGTTGATGACTCTGAGCTCATTGTAGTATCGAGACACATTCTCCGTGCCCATTTGAAGTGTAGGAACACATTCGGTGAGCCCTAACCATCAATAGAACATAACTAGATACATCTCGGCATAGTTAGTGCTTAGTTGTATCTATGCTTAGGCCTATTTCTCTATCCTATGTGCCTTGCGTGCATGTCATTGGTGTACATGTGTGGCTGTAAGTCTTGCGAGACCCTCAGGATTGTAGAGTGGCCACCACCTTGCTTTGTGAGAGAGAGGAAGGCCCTTGGCATATTGGCTAAAGCTTTCTTAGTGGAGACGGCAGGTAGCTCCAACAGCCTCGACAATCCTCTACCCTTGCGTGGACGAGACCGTAGTCTAAGGCTACGTGAGAGAAGGGCTCGTGTGGGTGTGTACCGGGATATCCGGAGACCCGACCGGGGTTGCTTGACTTCCACGGAAGTCACTTTGCCATCCTCCACCTTGCGTGAGCGAGACCGTATTCATTTGAGGACTACGCGAGAGCAAAGTCCCTGCGGAGGACGCCAAACGTCGAGTAGGGGGGTAGAGGCACGTTGGCCTCCTAGAACCTTGGGGAAAAATCTCCGTGTCTCCATCGTGTGCCATCATCGTCATCATCATCGGGAGTTTGCATCTTTCTACCTATCTCTTTAGCTTCTGCATTTACTTTCTTGCAATTGTGTGCTTATATTCCTAGACTAGTTTGATAGATTAATTTCTAGGTGGAACTAGATTGCAAAATGGTAGAGTTAGCAACGCTTAGCAAAACCGTAGTGCACATTGCTAGTTTTATCTTGCATAGGTTTTGCTTAGTAGCTGTAGTTTTTAGGGAACCTTAGTTTTAGAAATCCTAATTCACCTCTCCTTTAAGGCGTCGGTCCAACCTTCAAATATCGGATAGTCTGATCAACAGAACTCTTCTAACTTGGATTTGAATCATCGTGTGACTATCTAGTCCATCCAAACTTATTGGGATAGGACAGTCCATTCAGTTTATTTAGGATGACATGTCTCTGAGTCACTGTTGCATTGCAATTGATTGTCCATTCTATAGGCATCGGACTGCTCACTTAGTACAATTTTCCTTAATTCTGATTTCTTCAAGTATTTGAACTCCAGTTTTGAATCCTTTTGATGAGTAAGAGTTGTACTAACCAATTGTTATCCAGGGACAGACCTACAGCCGCCAACCCACATCCAGGACAGGCGACAAGAAGAGCAACTAGAATTTAGATGTATAGGCATTGTTAGTTGAGTTAATTCAGGAGATTAGTTCACCCATGGCATATGTAATGCCTGCAGGGGAAATACCTAATAAGCAATATAGATCAATCAATTTTTCCTACCTCTTACTCTTCTAGTCTCTCTCGTGCTTACCACCACAGATAGGAGGCTCCCCACCCACGGTCCCCTGCGAAGCAAAGGGAGAGGTTCCTCTGCAGTTAACTGCTGTGCAGTTTGGTCACTGACAGTGTGCGGGGCCCACATATCAGGTGACCCAACTGCACATAGTTAACTGCATAGGATCTCAATACGCGAAGCAAAGGTCCTGTGCCCCTAGCTTTGCCCTTGCCACCATACCGCCGTGACATCTTGATACCTCAAGTCACTGATCTTTCCTCCAGTTCAGCTGACACAATGTCTACTCCACCCAATTGTGACAACATAGTTCAATCCCTAGCTACTATCACCCAACAGCTCACCAAATTGAACGCCATGGAAGCCTCCCTGAACCGCCTCGAGCAGCAGCAAAATACTCGTCAGCTCACCATCACACGTAGAACAGCAAAATCGTGAGTTCGTGTTGCACGGTCAGAGGATGTCTGCGGCTTCCCACGCGATCACAAGGATCGACCTCCATGCTTTCAGAAGCTCGACTAACCCTAATTCCACTCCTCTTCATCAACAAGTGTGAGTCCTTCTTCCACAACAATACATCGTCACCGAGGAACAAGTTTGGATGGCCACCTTCAACATTGGACGGGGCAGCCCAACAATGGACATGCATCGTGAAGAAGGGACACCATCTTGCATGGCGTCGTTTCGCCGAGATGGGGCCATGGAGGTACATGCACAAAATTAGAATATATCATAGAGAAGGCGTAACGGGGTGGAGGTGTGGCAATGAGGCAGAGGTGAGGATGCAGGGCTTTCTACTTGGTTATCCTCAACCTCACAGAGTCTCAACTCTCAACATCCACCACAGCCCCTCCCTAATCCTCATACCCATGCGCCCACTAAGCTGTGAGTGCCTCGCCTCGGTTACCCACCACACTCTCTAGTGTCCTCCCTTCTACCCGTTGGCCAGCAGTGAGCTGCCTTACCGAACCACCCATCGCGCACTTGTCGCCTTGCCTTCCCCTCTGCTAATCATAGCGACATGGTCGCCTGACCCATCTGCCACCTTTTGCCTGCCACTGGTGTAGCCTTGTCCTTCTAAACTCATTTTCCTTCATTTTCCGGTTTTATTTTGTATTTTTTCTAATCATTTTTATTTTTATTTACTTTTGTACAGTTTGCGTGCATGAGTTAATAATATTCTCTTTGTAAAATTAGAATATTTTGCTTATGAAGGTAGAACATTTTATTTGTGAAGGTGAATATTTTCTTGTGAAGATAAAGCATTGTATTATGTTCCTATAATATTTTCCTTTAATAAAGAATATGTTTTCGTGAAGATAGAATATTTCGCTAGTGAATTTTAAATTTTTTTGGTGCACACCAAACATCACTCTAATGTTTAGATATCCTACCTTAAATAATATTTTATTAAAAAATTCTAAATATATTCTAGCATGATCGGAATTTGATTTTGACTT
Organism: Paspalum vaginatum; assembly: GCA_030272315.1. Classification (NCBI taxonomy): domain Eukaryota; kingdom Viridiplantae; phylum Streptophyta; class Magnoliopsida; order Poales; family Poaceae; genus Paspalum; species Paspalum vaginatum. The sequence goes on along the minus strand of CM059012.1, from coordinate 36,636,584 downwards.
ATGGTTTGGCTGCTATAATTTTTTTAGTTTGTAATTTTCTATGTGGCCCACGTCATCTTATGGAAACAACCAGTGGGGCAAGGCTACCTCAAGAGTATTCTCGTGCGACTAGTCAAAAGGTAACATTCCCTTTTTTACCAGCCTTCAACAAGGCTGCAACACATGTTGACAGTTAAGTAGGGCAAGACGTTTTCATAACAGGGCTACAACACTAGATTACAACTAACTGGGGCAAGGTGTTCTCATCGACCCATCAGAGGCCAGAGGAAACAACCTAAGACCGAGTCCAGCAGCCAGTGTATATTCTCATCTATCCACTATTTCAACTACCTCTCTCTCTAAATAGTGCCGCTACAGTGTCGTTTTGTACTATATCTGGCCTTTTACCTTCACTGCTGGAGTCAGTATAAACCCTAGCCTATCATTTATTTTCATAGGCTAGTGCTCTTGGCAAAGAAATAGTTTCTTAGTGCTCTTGGCAAAGAAATAGTTTCTTACCTTTTAAGCATTATCATGTGCTGAACAAAAAAGATTTATTATTTTCATTGGTTGTGTCATAGCCAGCAAAATGGTTGACATGGAAGCCAATGAAAACAATTTTAGCTGACAGAAAAGTGTTGCTTCCGTGTAGTGTTATTTTATATTAATTAATGAAGCTCATTATATTATGCATTTCTATTATTTTTAGTGAACTATCACTACACGCCACAATAGCTTGACAGTAACATTTAGGTGCACAGTAATATATCTAGAAAATAATATCTTTCGTTACAGCAATAATTAATGACTTTGAAGTAGAAGCAAATTGATTTCAGATATGGTGGGGTCTCTCTGATGGTTGAGGTGTCGCTTATATACATAAAACTCTTTTTTGGAGGAAGCATCACGGATGCTTCGCTGAAGGCCTTTACATGCGTGTCTTGCAAAAGCCAAAAGTTTATTGTGCCCTGACATTCTATTGCGCCAAACCTTCAGCTTTATTACAACCTTTATAGTGAACAATTGCCAGTTTTTTTAATTGTGCTAACCATTTAGGAAACAGAACTCAAAACTATGGAACATTGTTGTTATTTTACCAAATGTAATTAGGGGATTTGACATAATAATGAATCTTTTTTTTATTGACATATATAGAAGGGCTAACCTAAAGAGATGCGCTTAAATACAAATCCCCTCCTAAAACTACCTGTAGAGGTTACGTGAACTGCGCCTCCTATATATAAATCAACTCTTGCTCCTGAAGAGAAAGCTAAAAGAATGAAAATTATCCTTATCTAGAATATTAGGTAGCAGTTTGATTGATGGATATGATGGGATGTAATGGCTCCAGTCTGTGTTTGTAGGGATGGAATAGCTCAATGTCTGTGTTTGGTTGTAGAGATGGGATGCTCCATTTCGTGTTTGGATTCAAGGGATACGAGGGATGAGATAACAGCTCCCGTTAGCCACCGTTTTGTTGGCCCTGCTTGTCAGTCAAGTCCATCTTATCTTCTTCCTAGCAACAGTGCCACACCTGAACGGCATCCCAGCCTCCTGTGGTCACGTCTCCTCCTTTCCCGGAGGTGGCCCTGCCCAGCCGCACCTCCGCCCGCCTCCCTTGCCGGTGCCCTCGCTTGGCTTTGCCTTCTCCCCGGGCTCCCGCTCAGCCTTGGCTTGGACGGGTGAGAAACGGCGTGCAGGTGCCATGCACGTGTCGGGCTGATTTTTGGAAACAGGGATATTCCCTAACGATGGGATGGCTCCATTCCTGTCAGGTTCTCATACCAAACACGGGATGGGATCCGCTTTCTCAACCAAACACCACCTTACTTTTATCCTTGTGAGGGCTAGTGCATTGATGCCATCTAAAAGCTGTCCCATGCATTGAGTACATGACGCTGAGATGACATAACAGACATCATCTGCATTGAAGAATTGCATTTTTGGTTTATTTCCTGGCAATAATACAATATTGTGAATTTCATAGCAACAGCAGCAAACATAACGATGGAAAAGTAGCCTCACAGGTGACGGTAGTGGAAACGAAAACAGGTTGCGGTGGGACTGATACTGGGATCACTATCTTTGTTTGGACTATTTACAATCTTTGTTTGGTTGCACGAGACAATAGAATTAGATTACACAGCAACACATTACCGGTCCGTGAGGACCGTAATGAACTACGAGGTGCAAGGTATCTGATTACACGTTAACGTGTTGCAGAACATAGTGAAACAAACGCTGGTATCGTAATTAGTTAATAGCTGCAATCCAATTGTGTTACAAAATTCCAACCAAACACGTAGATTATGAGCCGTTGCTTTGCAAACAACTTCTATCTCTCATATTTCTCACTCCTCGCATCATGAAAACTCGATCTATATGGCATGGCATGAGGCGACCTTTGAAACGACTTACATGTAGCAAATATTATTTGTTAACACTCGATTCAATTTTGTAGTCTATCATATGCCCTACCCCTTATTATCGGCTGACTAAAAAGTTTGCCAAGAGAAAATGAAATGAAGTGCTTCTGCAATACTATTTACAATCTTTGTTTCGCGCGCGGATTGTGTCATTTGATGATTCGTGAAAAAAATATAGGATACATACTAATTTGACAACAATTATTGAGATTGTCACTACATTGATTGACAATTTTTATTAAGAGATTTTACAGTGGTTGAAAAGATATCCATCTATACCAACATCATGTACCATTTTATTTTTAATCGTCTTTATGCCCTTTTGGAATTAAAAATATAAAAAAGTACCGGTTCCACCATTTTTATTACTAACCCTACTATTTGTACATCCTAGTATCAGTACCGTGGTTGTGCCTATTTCTGAACCACAATATTCTTTAATGGATGACTCCTATTTTTTCAACCATTGTAAAACTTGTAATTTTTGTATTGCAAATAATACATTAAAAATGGATGACCTGAGATTAATTAGTCATTTTAATTCGCTGCAATTATCGGGAACTAGATTTTCATTGCGAGCCAATGATTTCAGATTAAACATCAACACAGTGTTATCATAACCACACACGGATGATGAATCGACATTGCTCGGAGGACAAGGACAACGGTTCTTATTTCCATGTCCAGATGGGATCTGAATCACGATGCTCTCACCATCACCAAATCCTTCACAAATCCTTGATGGGGACCTCTTGCCAACCTTGCAACACTGTCTTTATTTGAACCCAACACCTGACTGTGATGTAAGTGTAACGAATGGTCTATCCAACCAATAAATAAAGCAACCACCTCTCCTTCCTCAGCGCCATTATTCCAGCTCTCGTGGTCAACAGGCATAACCATGCCATCCAAGATCTCTTGTATGACCCACACAAAAGAAGTTTCATGATCAGATCTGAACCCTTATGGTGCAGATAATTTAATAATGCAAGAAATTGGTGGCTAATGTCCATTTTCGTTGCAGTGCGATGGTCAGTAGCTGGACACATTGCCATTATAGTTTGCTTAGTCCAATAATGATCTTTGTAACTGAATAGAACAGTCAAAATACATATTGGAATTGTTGGATCAATGAAAACAATGTGTTCGTAATTATCAACACTTAGGCGCATGTATGAGTCATGGCTTCAGCACAGAGCTCACTTTTACACGTATGGAAGCACATGGTAAGCGTTAGCCTAACTGACACTGCGACATATGTGATATGTTCTATCTTTTTCCAGTTTCCCATCAGTCATTTTTCTTTCTACCTATTGCTATCTTGAACAAGATCCATAAAAAGGTGTGTCCCTCATTTTATGATTAATTCCTGGACTCATGATGTTAGAAATGTTAAAGACGATAGGACCGTGAGCCCACGTCATAAACTACTTATCAAAACATATCCAAGATAAAAGCAAGATATGTTCACTAAAGTTTTTCTAAATGTCGCTAATTCTACCGAGATTATGTCTTGCAACCTAGTTCCACCTATACAGATACTAACCTAACAAGCTAGTATAGAAATATAAGCACACAGTTGTAAGAATGTAAATGCGAAATCTAAAAAGATGAGTAGAGTGATTGCAACTCCCGATGGCGATAGTGGCTACAAGTTAGAGACGTGGATATTTTTTCCTAGAGTTTCGAGAAGGCAGTGCAAGCCTTTCCTTAGAGCTCCTCGCAAGGCCTCGCTCTCGATTAGTCTGCGCAAGGACTAAGGCCTCGATCCGCACAAGGCTCAAGGTTGCTGGCAAGGTGATCCGTGCAAGGATCAAGCTTTCCGGTCGAGGTAACTCCGGATATCCCCCATTCACGTCTATCATGGATGCTCACCGCCGTTTCCGCAAAGTGAGCTTTGGCCAAAATGCTGAGGCCGTCCCTTCTTCTCCCAAGTAAGGTGGCAGTAACTTCACAACCCAGAGGATCTGGCAGGTCTACAAGCCACACATTTATAAGTCTTCGTACGTGCAAGCATAGATGGCAAGAAATCTCACTACAACACTTGGTCGCAACCAAGAGCAGCAAGGCCTAAGTAGGAGCTCGCAAGCACTAGCTAGTGTAGGAGCTCTTTTGATGAATTGAGCTCGCAAATATATCTCAACACTAGAGTGAACCCAGAAGTCACCAGCCATTGTGGTGGAGGCTGGACATAAGGGTATAAATCACCCAAACCTCCACACTAGTCATTGGGAGAAAGCTGCAGCTTGCAGACTATTCTCACTAGACACTATGTTGTATACACCCAAACTAGTCATTGGAATCGACTGTTCGATCTTTATTTGACCGTTGTGTCACTGAACCGTCTGGTGCATGTTATCGCCCGCTGTCTTAATTTATTGTAGATTCGGCCTAGAACATCCGGTGTGTACCAACGGACCGTCCAGTGCTAATAACTTTTGGGCACAGTAGTTTCTCTTCTCTTTCGTTGATACCATGCAGTGTGTGACCGCCAGTCCGTCTGGTGCGTGTGATTTACATTGGGTCTTGAGTCTTTAATTTGGCAGCATTTCTTCTCACCGTACCATTCGGTGTGCACCACCGTGTCCAAGACTTCATGGCCTTGACCATTGATGTCTTGGGTCATTTCTTGTCCTTTTTTGAGCCCTCCTTTGATATGTTTATACTCCAAGTCCATCTCTTTACCCTAGAATTTAAACAAATATACTTGCATAAATATTAGTACCAAATGGTACATGTTGTCACTTTAGCCACCAAAATTATATTAGAGAACTAAGCATGATACTTAGGGCCGATTTTCCTTGCAAAACGGAGTATATGCATTGTTTTGTTCTCCTTTGTTTGGTAGGGATTCCTAACGATGGTGATATTTCGTAATATATCATTTTTGTTGCTGGAAGTTTAAAAAGTAAAATCTCATATCAAATATTAGAAGTGGAAACCCCCTTCAATCCATTATGTTACCTATTAAATGGATGCTAGAAGTTCATGTTTTCCTTCCTTTCCACCGAGTGGATTGATCATAGTTGTACTCATTTTTTTCATATTGTCGCAATGCCACCAAACTTTTGTAAGTATTATCTTCTTGAAAAGAGAAAAAGTTTTCCTCACACCATCAATATTCACACATCTCTCGAAAGAAAAAAGATAGAGAAATAAGTTGATGCCGACATTTTGATTTATCTTTTGAGTACGCAAATAAATCTAGGCTGGAACAATAAAATCCCCAAAGCACTAATCTTGTTCAACTTTCTACGAAAGTAGGATCTGGCATTGACAAAATAAGGAACAAGGATCATTGTCATTGGTATGAACTATAGTGGCACGAATGAATTCCACTAGTCATAGTACGGTGGTGATAAGGCATCAAACTAAAAGGAAAATAGATATGGATTCCCTCTTTAATTAATTTCTCTGACTGAACTTTTTTCACCAACGAACTAGAGATAATTCTCTATATCCACTAGAAAAGATGGTCCACCCACATGTGCCATCGAAAATGTAATCATGACTCATGTGCGAGCTTGAAACTTCTCCTTTCCTCCTATGCCGTTGCCGTCAGTTTTTGCCTATGTGGCTGTTAGCGCAAAAATGTCTGCTCGTTTTGCCGTCGAGCTCAGCCAGCCGATATACAATAATGAAGATTTTCCCCTCCTATGTACCACTCCAGAAAATGCAAAAAAGACATATAGGCCTATTCGTAAAATCATTAACATAGCAACGACATATGAAATAAAAACCATATCAAAATGCAGGGTCTTTTTTTTATTATTATTGCTTTCTTCTCCAGGAGATCGCATCTTGGTCTATCTATCAACGGTCATGAGACCCGCGCTTGCGGCCCCGGCATCTGTTGGCTTGGCTGTTGCCTCTGTCAGGGGCCCTAGGCCAGCCCCTTGCTTGCCTAGGCCGCCGGCGATGGAGAAGAACAGTAGATAACCTGGGAACGCATACACGCACGCGAGAACACACTGAATTGGTGCGGCAAAACGAACCGCGTTTTCGACTCTATTGCTTGAACTAAATGGTACTACGATTGCAGAAGAGATCGTGGCCTCGATCGACCACCTCGCCTGAGCTTCTCGCCATGCTTTCACCGGTGACGCGCCATCCCACGTCCACTCCCACATGCCGAGCTATCCGGGCGGCTAAAACAGAAAGAGGCTTCGCGTGAACTGCGCATGCGTCAAGCCAGACTCCTAGCACGGCCAAGCGCGAGCCTTGTGCGTGACACTACCTAATTTGTACAATGACCAAACTTAGACACGCTAAACATGGCAACTCGATCAGCACCTGCATTACCTGACAATCTCCCCCTAATTCAGTGCTGATCAGTTGAGCTTGATGACCCCAATTCTCTCGCGAAGTTCCTGGAACGCCTTCTTCCCGAGCGACTTCGTCAGGATGTCTGCGAGCTGTTCGTGAGTGCCCGTGAACTCGATGTTGATGTCCCCTTTCTCAGCACATTCACGGATAAAATGGAACTTCGTGTCTATGTGCTTGCTCCTGTCATGGAGCACCGGATTCTTGCTCAGCGCAATGGCAGATTGGTTGTCAATCTTCAACATGGGCGCGGGGACCTTGGCGCCTATAATGTCCTCGAGCAGTCTCCTGAGCCAGACCGCCTGGCATGCCACCGCTGCTCCTGCGATAAACTCTGCCTCACAAGAAGATAGCGCCACCACGCGCTGCTTCTGTGAAAGCCACGTCACCGGGTTCCCTCCAAGGAAGATAATCACCCCGGTGGTACTCTTGCGGCCGTCGAACGTTGCCGGCCATGTCAGTTGTCGCTGTAGCCCACGAGCTCGAGCTTGCCTCCATCGTTGGTGTAGAAGAGCCCGTAGTCGGCTGTGCCCTTGATGTACCGCAGTATCTGCTTCATGGCCGCCATGTGCTCCAACCTCGGCTCCTCCATGAATCGGCTTAGCTACCCGACAGCGAACGAGAGCTCCGGCCGGGTGTGCAGCAGGTACCGCAAGCTGCCGATCAAGCTGCGGTACAGTGTTGCATCCACCACCGGCGAAGTCCCATTCTTTGACAGCTTTGGCCTGACCTCCATCGGTGTCGCGCACGCATTGCATCTTCCCATGCCTGCCTTGTCGAGTAGCTTGATGGCATACGCGCTCTGGTGGAGCTCGATGCCGCGCCACCCTTGCTTGACCTCGATGCCCAAATAGTAGGAGAGTGGCCCGAGGTCGCTCATCTTGAAGAGCTTCTTCATCTCCACCTTGAACGCCTCAATCTATTTCAGCTGCTCCCCCATGATGAGCAAATCATCGACATAGACGCCCACCAACAACCTCGACGCCTCCGCGCCGCGTACTGTAGAGACCATGCTCGCACTTGCTCTTAGTGAACCCGAGCTCGTGCAAGCTGGCATCTAGCTTGGCGTTCCACGCCCTTGGAGCTTGGTGCAGACCGGCATCTAGCTTGGCGTTCCACGCCCTTGGAGCTTGGCGCAGACCGTACAGTGCCTTGTGGAGCTTGAGAACCTTCCCTTCGTGCCCAGCAGCAGTGAAGCTAGGAGGTTGCGCGACGTAGACCTCCTCCACGAGCTCGCCGTTGAGGAACGCTGATTTGACGTCCATATGGTGCACGGACCAGCCGCGGTGCGCGGCCATGGCCCGTACCACGCGCACCGACTCCATGCACGCGACGGGAGCGAACACCTCCTCAAAATCAACTCCTTGCCTGCTGCACGTAGCCCTTCGTGACGAGGCTCGCCTTGTGCTTGACTATCTCGCCATGTTCATCGTGCTTCATCTTGAAAACCCACTTCAGCCCGATAGCACGGTGTCCCCTTGGTAGGTCCACTAGGGACCATGTCTTGTTCTCCTCAATGGAGGCCATCTCCTCCAGCATGGCCTTGCACCATTCTTTGCTCGCCTTTGCCTCCTCTACCGACGTCGGCTCATCGCCAATCGCCACCAGGTAGCTCTTGGGTGAGCTCCCTGTCGGCGAGGCCCAGTGGTGTCCCCAGACCGAGGACATTGTCCATGGTCCGAAATCGAAGTGGCGCATCATCGTCATGATCCTCATCAAGATCGAGCTCCCCCTGTGGGCGGCGTCGCGAACTTGCACCACCGATGGTGCTCCTGGAGTCATAGGCGCCGCCGGTGTGCGTGGCTCAGACCCGCACGTGGGCATCGCCGAGCTCGTTGAGGAAGACGCCAGGCGTAGCTGGTGCTGGCGTTGCTAGGTGGTGTGGCTGGCGCCGCTCCGGCCTGATGATGTGCTCCCCCGATGGTCACGAACTCGACGCAGAATGGTTCGACGTCGTCGCCTAGACCAGCTCCCTTGTCATTGCCCCAATCCCAGGGACTGGCTCTCCTCGAACACAGCATCACGCAACACGTGAACGCGCCGCGTGACTGGGGTTGTAGAACCTCCAGGCTTTGGTCCCTGCCTTGTAGCCGACGAACACCATTGGAGTGCTCCGATCCTCCAGCTTGGCGAGGTGCTTGCCACCAGTCTTGACATGTGCAACACATCCAAATGTGCGGAGGAAGTGAACCGGAGGCTTGACGCCATGCCATACCTCATAGGGAGTCTTGCCATCGACGCTCTAGATGGGCGAACCTATTCAAGATGAACACCGCCATGGCTTACCGCCTCCCCCAGAACCAGCCGGGCATGGACATTGCCTTCATTATGCTCCGCGCCATGCCCATCACCGTTTGGTTGTGCCGCTCCACCTCTCTGTTCTGTTGCAGTGTGTAGGGCGCGGTGTAGTAACGCTGAACTCCCTCCTGCGCGCAGTGCTCGATGAAGGTGCGCGCTGTGAACTCGCCGCCGCTATCGGTGCGCAGTGTCCCAAGTTTCCTCCCGGCCTCAGCCTCGGCGCGCGCCTAGAACACCGTGAACAACGTGAATGCCTGGTCCTTGGTGCTCAAGAGGATCAGCCACATGTAGCGGCTCAAGTCGTCGACGAGGAGGAAGAAGAGCTTGTTGCCGCTAGGTGTCGTCGGGGTCACCGAGCCGACAAAGATCACCGTGCACCAGCTCCAGTTTGTGCACCGCCCGGCTACTTGGCCTCGGTTGGGAACGCGAGGCGCCGCTGCTTGCCGGCGAGGCAGCTGTCGCACACATGGTCGACTGTGATCGATCTGCGGCAGTCCCCGCACCATCTCCTCCTGTGCGAGATGCCGCAGGCCCCTGAAATTGAGGTGGCCAAATCTGGCATGCCACCGCCACGCCGCGCTCGTACCTTGCGCTGCCAAACACACCGGCTTGGCGATGTCGAGCTTCAGGATGTATAGGCGATTTGCCCCGCGAGGCATCTTGGCGAGCAAGCCGCCGGCATTGATCCTAGACCTTGAGGCACCCCTGGTCCAGCAAGATCTTGAAGCCGGCTTCTTCCATCTGCCCGAGGCTGATGACGTTTGCGGTGAGGCATGGGATGTGGTAGACGCCTGCCGAGCGCCTGGTGTTCTCCGTTCTTGCACTTGAACAGGATCATCCCACGACCCTCGATGCTAGGCCACCGAGCCATCCCTGAAACGCACGGTGCCTTGGATGCCAGTGTCGAGCTCGGAGAAAGCCGAGCGCACGCCCGTCATGTGGTTGGTGGCGCCCGTGTCGAGGATCCACTCTGTGTGGCCGCCTTCCACCTTGTCGCCAAGCTGAACGTACAGCTTGCTCTCGTCGAGGTGGACACTGGATGAGGTTGAGGTTGAGCACCCCACCCCCATCAATGTCGTGGTGGTGATCGTCGTCGTAGCCACCAGGAGGGCTTGCTCGCCCTCGCCGCCCTCTGTTTGTGCCACGTGCGCCTGCTCGTCGTGTTTTTTCTTGCGGCACTCGCGCGCCCAGTGGCCCTTCTTGCCACAGTAGCGGCACTCGTTGCCCGCCACGGTACCTCCATCGTGGCTGGATCTGCCGCTGCCGCCGCCGCGTCCGCCACCGCATTCGCGACCGTGGCCCCTCTTGTTGCCCGATGCCGACTCCTTGCCGCGCTCCGAGCCCGTACTGCCCGAGCCACGGCCTGAGCCGCTCCCCGAGCCTCCACCGGTGAGTTGGAGCCACGACGAGATGCGCGCGACCAGTTCATCCTCGGTGAGGTTGAGCTTGGCGATGGTGTCATTGCCGTTGTAGCCGTGGCACTCCTCCGTGGCTTTCAATCGCCCGATCAGCTCCTCCACTGTTACATCCTCAAGATCCTGCAGTGTTTCAATGGAAGATGCGATTTGTTCAAACCGTGGGGGTAGCACCTGGAGAAACTTGCGGACGATCTCCTCCTCCTTGAGGCCGCCACCGAGCACCGCGAGCTGATTTGCGATGCGGTTGATGCGGATGCCGAAATCATCCACCGTCTCCCCATCCTTGAACTTGAGCGAGTCAAACTCGCGTCGCAGTGTACTTGCCTTCGCCTTCCGCACGCACTCGACGCCGACGTTCATCAGCTTGATCGAGTCCCATGCGATCTTGGCGGTTGCCTTGTTGGCGATCGTGCCCATCAGCTCCACCGGAACGGCCTTGGTGAGGACCTCCAGCGCCATGCGATCTTCGGTGAGGTCGTTGGTGCCGATGGAGACCGCGATCCAGAGCCTGCGCACCTGCAGCATGACGCGCATGCACGCGGCCCAGTTGTAGTAGTTGGATCGGGTTAGTGTCGGGAAGGACCCTCTGCTCGAAATCTCCTTGGTGACGCGGTGGATGACCAGTCCGCCTCCCCCGCCGCCACCGCTGCCTCCTGGCGGCGTACTCCCCCCGCGGGAGTGTCGTGGCGGCGAAGATGATCGGCGTCGCGGCATGCCGAATGCCCACGCGATCACTTGGTCTCTTGTCCACCGGCGATAACTGCCTCTGATGCCAATTGTCAGGGGCCCTAGGCCAGCCCCTTGCTTGCCTAGGCCGCCGGCGATGGAGAAGAACAGTAGATAACCTGGGAACTGCACACACGCACGCGAGAACACACTGAATTGGTGAGGCAAAACGAACCGCGTTTTCGACTCTATTGCTTGAACTAAATAGTACTACGATTACAGAAGAGATCGTGGCCTCGATCGACCACCTCGCCCGAGCTTCTCGCCATGCTTTCACCGGTGACGCGCCATCCCACGTCCTCTCCCATATGCCGAGCTATCCGGGCGGCTAAAACAGAAAGAGGCTCCGCGTGAACTGCGCGTCAAGCCAGACTCCTAGCACGGCCAAGCGCGAGCCTTGTCGTGCGTGACACTACCTAATTTGTACAATGACCAAACTTAGACACGCTAAACATGGCAACTCGATCATCACCTGCATTACCTGACAGCCTCCTGGCGGACGCGTTCCGTGCGGCCTGGGCGTGGCCTTGCATCTTGCAAGATTGTGGATTCCGACGGGCACCGCGCGCGGCATGTCCAACCTAATCTACACTACACCCCTGCAATGAAATGCCGTGTGGTGGGCGACTTACTGTCACGGAATAATAGTAGTATAATTTGGTGTGCAATTGGCTTCTACGTTGTGTGAGTATGGTGATGGGGATTCTTTGCTGCAGCAGAAGGACGACAGAGCAGTCCAAGGCAGGAGTTGATCTACTGGCTGGAATTCGGCAAGTTCCTGAGCACACTTCTTGGTTGGCAAGGAGTTTGTCTCCACGAACATGCATGGTCCAGCTGCTACGGAGCATGCATATCTAGAGTCTAGAGTCTAGACCATCAAGGAGAGGCAGGCCATGGGATTGGGAGCCATAGCCCAATCGGCAGGCAGCTGGATCTTGGGGATCTGACGCTGGAGGAGTTCCAGCAGGCTGGGGTCGTGGCAGAGTTATTAAAGACTCCACAGCACAGGGTCAACCGCCGTCAAGGACTCATCAAGGCCAGGGGAAAAGTGTATCTTCCCGTGAAAACTAACGGCGACAACAGCTGAGTGAGTGAGATGAAAGCCACTAGGCAAGAACCGTCGGCAGTGGTATAGGCAGCCGAATCAGATGTCATTTTTTTCGATAGCATACATGGACGATGAGCCAACTTTTCTAGTGGCATACAGAGAATTGCATCAAAAGAAGTATATCATGGTGGTAGGACATCAAATCAAAAAAACGATGGACTTTTCCCTCCATATCCGTTCTTTTTTATGTGCCAAAACTGACGACCACCAATGCAATAATAATCCTACCACAGAAATGCAGGTTCGTATGGGGCCCTTGGAATCCCTTGCCGACGAATAATTTCCTAGATATATATTCTACGAGCAGCATGACGAAGAAGAGGGGAAAGTTTCCGGATGTTCTAGTATCACACAGAGAAAGGGACGTATCAGCAATATGGCCTGGTATGCAATTTGTCTGCGCTTGAATTGAAGAATATGTCGTCCAAAGAGATTGAGTGCGTACGAAAACATAACAACTCACTACATAAATTTTTGTATATCCCTGGATAGATTTTTTCGGTGGACTAACTTTTTCCAAGAGTTATCTCGATGAATAAAGCATATACTTACCTTAAAATCGTGATCGATGCTCCATTGAACAAAATTACGTACTCTCTATTCATTAGTACTCTGAGTTAAACATTCACCGTTAGTTAAATGGCATCTGATTCCTCATGTCTAGGACGAACTGAGCGGGACAACGATTGCTAATAGCAACCTATCATTAGGACCAAATCTTTCTGTTTGCCATATGTCTGCTAGTTGCACTGACCACTTTATCATCAGGTCCAAATTGAGAAGGCCCTGCAAGCAGGGCAAACCAACCCCCACTATTATGTACAACAATTCGTTTATACCGTAGCATATGACTAAGACGGATCATATGTTCCGCATTGCATGAGTGCTTCCATATTCATATTAGAAGCGGTTCCAATAAAGAAACGTATCTGTTGTTCTCAGGGCAGGCCGACGGGGAGAGCCGCTCCTACTGATTACGTGACTAGAGGCGGTGAAAGCCGCTTCCTGCTATTTTTAGAAGCGGTTCATGCCATACACTGTTCCTACTGACTAGAACTAGAACCAGTAGAAGCGGTAGAAGGCATTAACCGTTCCTACTATTTTTAGAAGTGGTTCATGCCATACATCACTCCTAATAACTAGCACTAGAAGAAGCGGTGGAAGACGTAAACCGTTCTTACAAAAATCCCCGAAACATTTCACTCTTGGCATGAAAATCAAAATATCCCCTCTCACCTTTAAAATACTCCCTCCGTCCCTTATCCTCACTACTCTCTTTTCTCCTCCGTTTCTCTCTCACTCCTGTAAAGCTCGTGCTCCTCCCACGATCCCCTTCCCCCGCCGGGCACCGCTGCGCTCACGCCTCCTCTCTTCTTCGCCTCCCGTAGGTTCGTCTCCCCCTACCCTCATCTCTCTAGATTCGATTCATTTCATTTAGTTCATTATGGTCTGTCCTCCGTCCCCTCATCTCTCTGGATTCTATTCGATTCGCAGAGGCAGCATCCCAGCACAGCAGTGTGGCGCCCGCGCGGCGTCCCGGCGCCGCACCAGCTTGTGAGGCGGCGGCGGCAGCCTGGCTCGCAGTGGCCTGCACCCAGATGAGTCACCAGCCTGCATGCCGTTGGTAGCCTACTGTGGCGCTCCAAGGGGCTAGGCGCATGCAGGGGGCAGCTGGAGCGGCGGCATGGCGGTTTTTTAATACACAACAGTGAAGCTTAGCACGAGCAGTTCACCTTTGGAGCCGCTCCTGTAAGCTCCTTAGCATGAAAGGTTTTTAACGTGAGCTGCTCCTGCTAAGTCATTTACAGGAGTGGTGCGGCCACCGCCTCTAAAGATATTGATCTCTAAGAGCCCACGAGTAGCACCGCTTCCCAAAATCGATCCTATAAGAGGCCTCTAGAACCGCTCCTGTAGCGAGTTTGTGTAGCAGTGCTTTCAGAAAGTAACATTATATACGGTTACTTTTATTCATTTCAACTATTTTTTGAAAAAAAAAACTTGTGTCGTTTGCACCATCCCATGCTCGATACCTAGAAGAGATTTCACAACCTAACACTTCATTGAGAGCTTTGAAATTAAAAAAAAAGGTTGATGTGCACTTATCCTCTCCTTTGGAAAAGGCTATGTGCTGACTTGGTTGTGGATTTGTGAGGTGCAAATATGACAATTGGATGAAGTAGGTAGCAACCAAAAAACTAAAGTTTTTGTTGATTAACCTGATTATGCAAGATATTCAATGCGTAGTGTGAGATAAAGTAAATGATCTTGACCGAAGAAGATAATGTTCTATGAACCATCATTGTGTGTCTGACCATGACAAGCATGGGCTGGCAAATCATGGTTTGACACTTCATACAACAATTGTGTTATCTCATTAGCACGTTACAATCAGCACAAACGTAGGTATAATTGTGCCTAGCTAACAAGTGTTTAACTCCTACAATGAAATTATTCGAGTGCCTAGGTTCGGGATGTGAAAATCTTCCTTAGGACACAATTTGCAGACACAACTGCAGGAAGCTCCCCCCCTCCTCCTTGATTAATAATTATGAGTTTTTATTCATGAGTAATCTCCATCTGCTTGGTGCACAATATGTCCTCATCAGGCCCCTCCCAGATCATTATATCACCGATCGCTTGATACAGTTTGACCGATGAGGATCAACGGTGTCTTTGAGACCACACACCATCCGTGATGGATCATCCTTTGATATAAGGAAGAATAAGCTTGAAATGTGGTTACTGACCCTAGTGTGGTAAAAATGGTCTCTCCTATCATATTTATAGTATTTGTTTTGGTGATTTGATGACAGTCTAGCACTTGGCGTAATAAACATGGTTGAGATGCATATTTGTGGTTATCATGGTTGATGGGGTCAAGACACAAAAGTATGGAACAAAACACAAAGAAATTAAAATCTATGTAAAAACAAGGTGCCGCTAGCAATAGGATGTAACTGATGATACCTCAGGTGGAGGTAGAGGGGGAGCTACACATTGTGGGTTGTTGGGCAGCATTGATTTTGTTTTTCACAAATTAAGAGAACCAGATAGTCTGATGTGATAGGAAAATTAAGCACCCACGGAACGGGGGGTGCGATGTGAACAAGACTTGGAAAAAAGGTACCGTTTAACATACTAAACAGTTTAGTGATGGGAAAGGTGAATGCATTGGACAAACAAGAGAAGAAGTCAAGCTTGGGTAGAGAATTGGATGCACTGAACAATCAGGTGAACTCATAGGACAAGATCAGTGGGGGGGGGGGGTTAAGTTTGGAAGTCGCTAGGCAAATGACCACACCGGACAAACGGCAACAGCCTCCAAAGGTCAGATTTGAAGTGCTATATGCACCAGAAAGCCCATTTCTATGACAACAAGTACACTAGATCATTTGATGTGTGCATTTTATATCAGCCTCACTTCCAAATGATAGTTTAGTGGCTTTGGCTATTTATACCCCCATCTATGGTACTTTTTGGGGGTTGCTAGAGTCCCCTAAGTTGAAGAACAATTGAACAACACCTCCAAGAGCCACATAGAGTGATAAAGAACCAATCTTAAACCTTGCTACTCCTATGAGAGTTCATTGATCAAAAGAAGTCTTGTGGTGTCAAGTATTTGTACTCGTTGTTGACCCTCCAATATGGTGTGAAGAGGTGGTGATAATTTGTGTGGGCATGAGGAGACCACTTCTTGGGGAATAAGATGCATAGGGTCTATTTGTTTCCCTAGGCCTAAGGGTGGCCTATATTAGCATATATGCAGGCATAGTAGAACCAGGGCTAAGATATGCGACATTCTAGTGTTTGTTTCCACTGCATATCATATCCGAACTAGGGAAGTTTGTGTTTGTTTCCATTGCATATCAGGTTGCAATAGTTGGGCTATGTTTGTTTCCCTGCACAACCCCTCCCTTCTTCCTCCCTTCTCCCTTTCATCCTCCTCTCCCAGCTGCCCCTCCCGTCACATTGCCCATGGCCACCGCCGCCGTCGGAAGGCTCCTTCCGGTCATCCGTTATCGGATCTACCTTCCCCACGTCCGGATGTGCCTTCTCCCACTCCAAATCATCCCCTTGCCGCCGCGACTGACCCCGGCGATTGCAGCGCAGGCCTGCCCCACCCTGCGGTGCTCGGCCACAACTGTCATTCTAGGTGGGCCCGTGCCGCCGTGTCCATGTACGGCCGGCCATGGCGTCGCCGCGTCCAGATCAAGCGCCCCCCTTATTTACGCGGCGAGCTCGCGCCTCCTTGGCTTCTTCCTCCTTTTCCCCGACCTCCGTGGCGGAAGATTACTTCCCCTATCGGCCTCCTCTTCCTCCGACAACCGCGGCCATCGGCGGTGGCAGCGCCTTCTCCCTCACCGACAACGGCTGGCAGGGCGGCGGCGAGAGAGACAGAGAAGAGAGGCGACGGGAAAAGGAGAGGAGGTGATGGGGATAGACAAGCGCACCTGCACTGTAGGGGCAGTCAAGTTACATTGCGGGTGTAGGCCACTGCACTCCACTAGCATGCACAAGATAAACGCTCGATTTCTGGGTTTCCAGCAATGCAGCATATGAGGCCTCTTTGCATTGCCTAATCCTGCATAAAGCCTATGTGCAGGAAAACAAACACTGGGAGGGTGCATCCAGATAGCCTGGATTAGGGGTTACACACGGAAACAAACAGACCCATAGTGAAGATGGTGACCGAGAGAGATAGTGGCGCTGGCCTTGCCTTTGTGGCACAAAGCCTTTGCTTACCAATGTGTCTTGGTGGCTAGTGCAAGATGGTGATAGGAAGAGGCTCAATATGTGGCTTATTGTACCTAGTTGACAAGCCAACATGGACTAGGAGTGGCCTGGGTGGACTATCGATACCATGGAATAAATCCCTATGTATTCTTGGGACCTTGTCTACTATTTCCATACTCCTTTTCTTACTACATTTGCATTTACACATTCATATTGCATGTGTCTTTACCTTTCTAAGAAGTCTTAGCCTTGGTCCTTGGTGTGCTGAGTGGTTGTCGACATGACGACTACATCTTGGGTCAGATGGGTGGACTAACAAAGCTATGTACTCTAAGAAGACACATGATTCCTTAGCTTATGGTGTGTAGGTACATAGATGGCATGATGGTTAACGCCGAGTGGCTTAAAACAAGCAAGGATGTGTGCCACCAGACCACTTGGTGGCATAAGGGAAAGTAGGAGGCTTGTTCCTATCACCTTGTGATAGTGAAGGGCGGTCGATTTTGGGGCCAAAGAAGGCTAGGTGAGGCCATAGACAATCCACTCTCGAGTCAAGGAGAGACCATATCAAGAGGACTTAGAGGCCAAGGCTCACGGTAGAGGGAAACATGATGAAGCTAGGTGGTTTGATGGTTTGGGCCTCAACCATCAACATGGACAGTTCGGTAGTTTGGGCCTAAAACTACCTAGGAGGAGGGTTCGATGGTTTGGTCCTCAAAACTATCATGTTTTTGAGGAATGTGGTTAGTACTTGCTTACGTTGATCTTCATTTTCCTAATATATCTTCCCTTAGGAACTTTGAACTTCTTTATGAATTTTGATTCTTTAGGATGAGTGTCAAAATAATAAGATGAAGATTCAATTAAATATACAACATATATAGCATCATATCAGGTCTTGTGATCATGTTAAACAAACATGACTAAAGCAACAACAAAGAAAGATGAAAAGCATAAGGTTAGCTAGAATAGACGTCAAGGGTTGATAGGGTTCTAAACAATGAATGGACATTCAAATGATACAGAGACCAAAGAATCAACAAACCTTAATGAATGATGAGAGATGGTTCTTGATCCTAAAACATTAGTGACAAGAAGAAAGCATTGTCTAATTTGGTCTCGGTTTCATAGAGTATAGAAATAATGGCAAATGGATTATCAAGAGGTAATTTGGGGCATTCTTGATGATATCGGGTTTTGGCAGAAAGATGATCTATCAAAGAGGAACCTGATCACTAAAGAGGCCAATAAGGGCTTGGATATAATATTGGGTGCTAAGGGATTTATGCAAATTTTCAAGGATTTTCTATTGCTAAAATAAATAAATGTTGATTTTTGTTTTTAGTAAAGAAAACTTTCTATTAGAAATGCTAAGTCTAAAACTTATTGAGCTTAAGAAGGGTTAACAAGTGAAGGTTGGACTGGTGCCTAAGAGGGGGTAAATTAGGATTTCTAAAAACTAAGGCTCTCTAAAAAATACAACCACTTAACAAAACCTATGCAACATAAAACTAGATGTGTGCACTAAGGTTTGGCTAAGTGTTGCTAACTCTACCATGGCCAAGTCTTGCAACCTAGTTCCACCTAGAAACTAACCTATCAAGCTATTCTAGGAAAGTAAGTACACAATTGCAAGAATGTGAATGCATAAGCTAAAAGAGATAACTAGAGTGATGCAAACTCCCGTTGATGATAGCGACGATGGCACAAGTTGGAGACACAGAGATTTTTTTACCAATGTATCGGGAAGGCTTGTAAGCCTCCCCCTACTCCTCATTTGGTGTCCCTCGTAAGGCTTTGCTCTCGCGGAGTCCACGCAAGAACTCTAGCCTCAATCCTAACAAGGAAGGATGTTGGCAAAGTGACTTTCACAAAGGTCAAGCAAATCGGTCAGGTAACTCTGGATATCCCCAGCACACATAGGCGCAAGGTCCTTGCTTACACATAGTCCGCGCAAGGGCTATGGCCTCACCCTCGTAAGGGTTGAGGATAGCAAGGTTGCTGGGGTCTTCCACGGGCCTTATAATAGACGCTCTCTGCCTTCTCCACTAGGTGAGCTTTTGGCCAAAACGCTGAGGGCCTCCTTCCCTCTCACAAACAAGGTGGTGGCCACTACACAACTCGGAGGGTCTCGCAAGATTTACAAGCCCCCCTTACAAGTCTTCGTGCACGCAAGCATGGATTCTCTGAGAGTTTCGCAAAAATCACTACAACACTTGGTCGCAACCAAGAGCTATGTGTAACAAGGCCTAAGCACAAGCTCGCAAGCTTTGGTTATGCTTAAATATAATCTCTCTACTCTTGTGATGGATTGGTCTCTCAAATTTGTGTATAAACACTAGTATGAATTCAGGAGTCACCAACCATATCAATGAGGCCGGGCAGGGGGGTATATATATAGCCCAAACCTTGCTTCACTACGCAGACTGCGACTGCCGGACCATCCAGTGCATACAACACCATAACTTTCGGTGCGTACACCCAACTAGCCGTTGGAGTCAACCGTTGGAACTTCAATTCGATCATTGTGAGCATCAGACCGTCCGATGCGTGATAATGCCCACAGTCTTCAAGTTGATGTTGTCTCGGTCCAAAACGTCTGGTGGTTTCACCGGACCATCCGGTGCGTTCAAAGCTTGGACGCTGACGCTCCTTCTCTTCTCTGCCTAGAACGTTCGGTGGTAGACCACCAGACTGTCTAGTGGCACCACCAGACCGTCCGGTGCGTGTAAACTGCACCGGGTCTTGAATCCTCAACTTGAGGCTTCTTCTACTCACTAGACTGTCTGATGGGTACCCACCAAAACGTCTGCTGCATGCAAAAAATTGGGACCACAATGTCGTGTATCACACTTGCGATCTTTGATGGCTTGGGTCTTCTCTTGTGCCTTTTTAGTCCTCCTTTGAGGTGTGTGTACCCCAAGTCCATCTCTTGCACCCCTGGACTTAAATAAAAATACCTGCACACACATTATTCCCAAATGGTACATGTTGTCACCTCAACCACCAAGTCACAATAGGGAACTAAGCACAAGGCTTAGGGCTCATTTTCCTTAAAAAGGAACTTTGTTAGGCTCCATGGATATTTGTGGTATTTTTGGAGAATTATAAAAGTAATCCCTAGAAACAACATCTATGTACACTCAGTGGTGGGGAACATAGTGTTTTCATGAAGATCTTTGGCGAGACCTAAGCAGCAACAATCCCTTGTGATTTACTGTGTGTTGTGTACCAACAGAGAGTTAAGGGAGTGGCCTAATGGACTAGGTGCACAAAGGTTTTTTTGGATTAGAAGGTGCGTCTAAAAGGTGAGGTTCTAGTCTCTTCTCACTAATGAGTGGAACCCAACTGTTAGCATCTTGGTGGAGGAGATGAATGGTTATGCAAACAACAATAACTCTTTCGGCCTTTTAGAGAGAAGGATGATGGAATGATGACAACAACAAGCTGATGTGGTCTAGGGGAGGCTTGCCAACACTCACATGTTATGGTTTGGTTAGGTTTGAGATGACACATCAGTGCCATGTCAGAGCTAGCATGGCTGATCTCATTGGAATAGTGATGGAACGAGTGTACACTTGGATATCCATCGGTGTGGGTTTTTTCTTACCGAGCTAGACTAGATCAAGTTGTTGTGGTAGATGGAAGTGAGGAGAAGTTTATGGTGATTATCACATCATGGAAGTCACGCTGCAATAGTGAGAAGAGGTTGAAGAAAAAGGGAAAACTTATCTCATGGAGAAGTGGCTTTGGCTCAATGTAGTGACCTAGGTTTGGGCCTCACTTAACTCATGTATGACCTTGACTTGGTCGAAGGATAGCTAATCATGTGCAATGGAGGTGGAATATGGCGGTGGAAGAGTGGGGCAATGGAGAGGGTGGAAAAAGGAAGAGAGAAGGTGGATGAGAGCTTGAGGGAGATCAGCTAAGAGTGAGGTTGCCAAAGGATTACTAGATACTAGGCTTGGTGGCATCATGCCATGCCGAAAATGTAAGCAGAGGAAGGTGGTGGCAATTGTGCAAATATGGCTAGAGTGGCTGGTGCACTAGGAAGGGGGGAAAGGTGGAGAAGGAGATTGGGCTCAGTGCTTCTGGAATGAGGGCATGGCATGAGGATTGGTGCAATGGCTAGATGAGGGCAGTGATCAACAAGCCTTGCAACTTGGCACATGAAACAAATAGTTGCGTTAGCTTCAAACAGAGTGAGGTGACAAGATGGGCCTGTAGTACGCTTGCGACAACTCATAGAGGTGGCGTCTGTGGTGCAGATGCAAAGACGTGCACATAGCGCTACTCGACCGCAGGCGAGGTGCGCGACCCAGGCAATGGCTCGTCAAAATATTTCAGCTGGCTGCACATTTACTAAGTACAAAGCCTCAATTTCAGATAGCATTAATCTGAAAAATCTTGCGTCAATTCAGTTTGGTGAATTTTGCATTGATGTGATGCATGGCTGGAAGGTTAAGGAGACGAGTCTAGCAGCTACTCATACTGTCAGGCCATGCAAACTGATTTTCAAAGGAATCAATTTGAACAAAGAAAAAGAGAAGCTCATGCTAAAGAAATACATTTATATTGGCTCTAATATTATCTACACATCGATGGATGACGGTTTATCAAATGCATTGGCATGAAACGTCGAACAGATTTTTATCATTTTAAACCATACACCATGGTACAGATAAAGCATGCAAGTTGAGATCAGTAGAGCTTTTCACGTTATTAGTATCCTGCCCGGTTTATTTAATATATACATATCTACGTGTGATTATCCTTTGTCTCAGGTTAGCTTATTTGTGTGTTGAGCTAGACCTTTGGTTAGACGAGAGTTAAGTTTAGACCAATATTCGTTCAATCAAATAGAGTCCGTTTTAGTTTAGGCAGGGTGTCAAATAGAGTCCGGTTTAGTTTAGGCTGGGTCGGTCAGGTTGAGTCAGGCCTGGTCATTGTGGTTGAGTCTTGGTGTGGCTGGCCGGCCTGCGTGACCTTTTATTATTGACGATGCTCTTGTAATTGGCAGATCAGTTATTTTGCGGATTTTATTCCTCCGGTGAGCTATGCGTGCTCTCTAAACCTTAAACCCTAGATGGTGATCCCATCAGCTTCTTCATACTGAAGATTATTATTCCGGATTCCTACGTGGATTTGTGTTGGTACGTGATCAAGCGACTGCTTGGGTGTCCTCTGAATTTCTACAGAATTCCCGTCTGCTGATCGTGGTTCGTCGTCGCCTGTGGAAAAACTCACTAGGGTTTGGATTGCATATCTTGTGAGCCGATCCCATCTATCTATTACCATTGCTAGTGCCTCCATTGGTGATTAATCAATTGGAAGTACGTCGTATTTGTGTTTCAAGATTTTATTCTGCCATATTGTTGTGATCGGACTGACCTTGTCGTGAGGTCTAGTGGCCTACTGATTGAAACCGATTATTCGGTCACTGTTTTGCTCCTGAGATCCATCGATTCCTATTGAAGATATTAAATTAATATTTATTCCCTTATACATATTGGTTACCCTAATCATTACTGGAAGTGAGATAATTTGCTATTGCCAGATCGAGAGACCACTGCTGCGTTATATTTTCCTAACGATACAAGATCTCTTCTACTGTTGTTATGTTGAACTCAAGCACTTGTTGCACGTTTGTCTTGGACGTAGGAATACTTCCTACTCACAGCTGCCGGTTGAACGTGAATTTGGGCATAGGATAATACTTATCGATTAGTAATGCGAAAGAATTGGGACAAATATTTAGGTAGCGTTGGCATGTCCTTGTCACACGGAGGCGTCAACACATATGTGGAAGAGAGGAGAGTGGAGGTATGCTGGTGGGGGAGAAGGAAGAGTAAGCGGAGAAGCAAGTTAGGGGGAGGAAGATGTCATTGGAGATTGAATAGCGACGCTCTAGGCTAAAACGGTATGGGTCACAGCTTGGCTATGGGGAGGAAGGTATTGGAGCTCAAGCATGATTGCACCATGCTTGGATAATTAAGAAAGAAAGAAAATTTAAGATGGAGAAGAGATAGGCCCCTGCTACGCTAGGGGAAAGTATTGGAGCGTGGGCTCAGCTAGGCCATGATTATAAAATTAAGAAAGAAAGAAAATAAAGATTGGACCATGGATGGAAAATTAAGAAAAGAAAGACAACCCTAACTTGTCCCGCTGTGTCATTTATATCCCCAAACTTCCAAAATGCATTTTTAGGTATCCCTAACTTGTTTCTCGTGTCATCTATGTCCAACACAGATACAAACTCAACCCATTAAGCCTACGTGGCATGCCAAGCTGGCCATGTGGAGCTTGCTACTATCCAAGGCCCACATGGCAGCATCTGCCCTATTCTTTCTCTCTTCCCCCCTACTCTCTCCTCGACATCTCTCTCAATCGTGCTTGCCGCCCGCCTGCTGCCATCGCCGCGCCCCCTTCCCTCTCCTATGCTTCTACCTCCTCGTCGACGCCGGCGCGCCCACCCATCACCTGACGACGGCAAGCTCGTTGGACACCCCACCCGACAACCACGTCGTCACTGCCTCCCCTCACCTTCCATGCTTCATTGGAGGCGGCGAGGAGACCGCCTTCCTCCGCCTCGTGCCACCCGTAGACCGCCGCCCTCTGCCCGCAGGCCACCCATAGGCCGCGCCGCAACGCCGCCAATCGCCCTGTGCTCAACAGGTGAGGAGGTAGGGGTAGAGCGGAGGGGAGGGGAGACGCGGTCAGGGCGATGGCTGGCTGGTGGGTGGTGAGCACGAGCGTGTGGAGGGAGGCGACGAGAGATGCAGGGGAGAGAGAAAAGAGATAACAGAGGCTGACATGCGGGCCCATATAGTAGTGGGCCCCACATGGCCAGCTTGGCACGCCACGTAGGCTTAACGGGTTGGGTTTGTACCCGTTTGGATCTACGTGACTCAAGAGATAAGTTTGGGTACCCAAAAATGCATTTTGAAAGTTGACCTAGATGACACAATTGGATAAGTTTAGGAACCACCCATGCATTTTAAAAATATGGGTCACAGTTTTATTAGGCCCAAAGTGAGTTCCTGAGCTGAAATTGGTTTGAATATTTTGATGGCGTCATGGCTTGATGTGGCGACGCTAGAGAGCACCAAGTGTTTGGTGTTTTCTTCTGGCCCCACACACATGACTTGGTGAGACGAGGAAACCTCCAGAATTACGTTTTTCTACGCTCAAGATAGCTAGACTACCGGATCAGTATGTTCTACAACTCGAACGATGTGAATCTATGCTGTTTTTGAGCATCCATGAAACCTTCAGGCAGCAAACCACCACACAGCACACGCTATCCATTGTGAACCGTGTAGAATGCAGCATAATTTACCGGGCGGACTAAAGAACATGGTTTGGTTGAACATTCAGCTGAAAACGGCCGTCGAACAATGAATTTATCTGTACACGGTTTGTTATACCAGAATTTTTGTTTGTTAACAGCCGTTCTAAGATTCAGACGTCTCACGAGTCAACCTACGCGTGACTGCAATCGGATGCAACACTGTATGTCTCAGGGGAACCGTCAGTGGCCGGAACTCGTAGCCAGCAAGTGCGTGTTGCAAACGCTCACAGCGTGGGAACAGTAAAGCGCCTAGCAACAGCCACGACGAGTGACCATGGCTGTGCGGCCAGGAGCACCTAGCAACCTGCAACCTGTTATCTGGAGGTGGGCACTCCAAGGTCTAGTTTGGGTACTTTTGGATTGGATAGGTCTACTTTGGGTACTTTTGGATTGGTTTGAAATGGTTTTAAAGAGGTTTGAGAGGATTGGAGTATGTTTAAATTCAAAATAGATCGAAATCTCCTTCAATGGATCCCAATCCATTTTAATCCCCCTCATCTCAAACTACACCGAATCGGGTCAGTGGCCGGCAAGTGGTAGTAACTGGGCCCATAGATACTGGATGCGGCCCAAAACAGCCTATATCTGTAGCCAAGCCCAACCCCACTCGGCAAACCATTCATCACCTTTTAAGCTCAGAAAGGTGTTCTACGAAATTAGCTGCCATCTTAATAATTAAATTAATCAAGAACGTAGCACAAGGTCATAGAAGATGGATCAAGCCTTGCATCTAGGACTCTACAACACCTTGTCGCAAAGAAGCCAAGTTCGAGCACTCAGTTAAACGATTTACACAGGTTGGGCGCAGGGCCACAAACCTTCAGATACTGGATTGCTTCTCTGGTATGTGCCTCCAGTCAAGGCCTCGGGTGCCTCAGCCCCCAGGTTACCACCCATCCCCTTGCTATGTACAAACTTGAAAACCTATCTAGTCGCCACTGAGACATGGCCCGGCTGGCATCTGTTAATAGTCTCCATCTCAAGCATGCTCCTGCTTCTCTACACTTCAGCTCAGCTCCCGCTTAATCGTCTCTTGTATTTGCTTTGCACGAGGCTTAGCAGGAAGTCAGTAAATATGTGCTCATATCCTGGCATCTTGCCATATCCTGCAGAATGTAAGCTACAACAATCAGAAAACATGACATTGGATAGCAACATACCCCACTTTGCTTCGCACGATGTTACAGAGAGATGGAGATATTGATGAGGATGTTAGCCATAAGATTAAATTAAAGCGGGAATGGATGAAGTGGCGTCAAGCATCTGGAATCCTATAGGGACAAGAGGGTACCACAAAAACTTAAGGAAAGTTCTATAGGACAGCAATTAGACCTGCAATGTTACATGGGGCAGAGTGTTGGCATGCTAAAAGGCGACATGTTTAACAGTTAAGTGTAGCGGAGATGCGTACGTTGCGTTGGATCTGTGGACATACAAGGATTGGACCTAGTGAGGAATGATGAGATACGTGATCGTCTAGGGGTAGCCCCAATTGAAAAAAAGCTTATCCAACATTAGTTGAAATGGTTCGGACATGTTCAAATGAGACCTTTAGATGCACCTTTAGATGCACCAGTACATAGAAGCATCATAAGACAGGACACTAATGTGAAGAGAGGGAAGGACCGACCAAAGTTGACATGGGATGAGGCGATCAAAAGGAACCTGAAAGAATGAGATGTGCTGAAAGAGTTGTGTTTGGATAGAAGTGCGTGGAAAGAGGCTATCCACATGCCGGAATCACTGATTTAGGCTCTACTCCCATTAGTTCCTCGTTTGTTTCCTCCTGCTGATGACTTTTGTTTAGGTTTCAACTCTAGCCCACCCCATCTAGCCCCATCTTGGCTTGGGATTGAGAGGCTTGTTGTTGCTGTTGTTTCTATTGATGGTCATGTATGTGCTTTGCAAATGGTTTTGTAAAGGTAAAAAAGCTTATGCAATAGCACGGATCATGAAACTGATCTTAAAATGTACAAGTTTATTAAAAAGAATTCATAGTTATAATCTCATCTCATATAAAGCCAAACATGTGGATTTTTCTGAATCATCATGCTCTATATATCTTTAAATTTCACCTAGAAGCACATCTCTACCAAAAACATGTGCATGGGCATGGCTATATGCTGTGAATAAATCTAATCTAAACAAAGATTTATGCCCATAAGTACATTGTGGGGAGCTGGGGAGATAAGAGCTAGAGACTTTACAAACTGCATGCACTATAACCCGCCTGTGTGCACAAAAGCACGCAGAATGGGAAGAGGAAACAAACAATATTGAAAAGAGCAACTTACCAGGAAAATAGTTTATGTCAATGACATAGTACCGATCCTTTCTTCCATGTTCTCTAATGATATCAATATTAAACAGTCTAAGACCCTGATATATTTTACATTGTCAGATGAACACATGAATGTCAAGTGTTGCATAGTGCTAATATTAATGAGATTTACTCATACCAGTCGGCGTCGAAGCTCCTTGCCAAGTTTCTCTAGAAGTGGCTTTGGAGGAAGTTCTGTCATCAGAGCAATAAGTTTCACATCAGTTACAAGCATATAATTAACAGGGAAATTAAGTAGACACCTCTTACAAGAGACAGAACAACTTCAACATTGATTTTTTTAATAGACAGAAACATGTCATATACGTCATTCATCAGGGTGGTTATACCTTAAGCAAAAGGCCCCATGGGAAGCAAGCAAGTTGTATCAGCTTATACCACTGCAGATTTAAATTGATGCCACAGGCATAGAAGCTTTACCTGCAATGCAAGGGTCAACATTTGCATCTTCTGCATTGTTTGTAGCACAGGAAACTCTTGGGAACCGAAAGATGCCGTCATTGTTTCCCAAGTCATAGGTGTTAACATCAGGAAGTGAAAACCGGCGGACAACACGTATTGTTTCACCAACAATGTATACCTTAAATAGGATTCCACCTATACGGAAAACAAAGTCAATTTCAGCATAGATCAAGTATTTGCAAGTAAATACAGGCGAAAAAGTAAATGTTTACCATGGTTCACAAATTCCTGGAGAACCAGAGGAGGATCAAGCAAAGGCAATGATGCCTCCACATATGCAAGGGAAAGCTCATGAGATTTTGATGTTCCATCAACCACCAAAGGTTTGGCAACTGCAAAAAAGAGGTAAGTATTGTTTACATCAGAAACATCAAGGATTTCACCCTGTAGCCATGCAGTGTTTTGGACTGACACGGCTTATAAACAAGATACAGAAGACAAGAACAAAAAATAAATGGAGGTGAAAGTTAAAGCATTACGAGAGAATTGACAAATCATATATTGTAGCCTTTCCACATTTGTTAAATTTGAAGGAATGATGACAGCTGATATCCCTGTTACACTAACCCAGGTCAGCCTTGCCTTCATTCTCGTGTGACTACTTGCTAGTAAAAATTAACAAGCTAGTATGCAAAACATTTTCAACAAAGATTTAAATAGTTGTACACATCACTCACTCATTAGAAGGGGAGCCTTGGCACAGTGGTAAAGCTGACCAGGAAATCACGGGTTCAAGGCGTGGAAACACCCTCTTACAGAAATACATTGAAGGGCTGTGTACAATAGACCCGAAGTGGGTCCGACCCTTCCCCGGACCGTGCAGAAGCGGGAGCTCATGCACCAGGGGCTACCCTTTATCACTGACTCATTAGGTCTCCTCCAACCATTAGCTAATCGACCTCTCAGGTATTGAGTGTCACTCTATGCAGATGACCTGATAACAGCAGTTGTCCATGTTTTTGTTATAGCATTAGGACTGAACCAGTATCCAAAAGAGCAGCACTACCCCTATTCAGTGCTCGGAGGAAGAAATAGCCCTCGTGCAGCAGCATATACTTTGTGAGATCAAGGAATTTTCCTGCAAACATCTTGGCCTCCCACTCTCGGTAGCGAACTTACCAAGGTGCAGGTTCAGCCGATCATTGATCAAATTGCAGATCAGTTGCCGGGCTGGAAAGCCGACTTAATGATTGGTGATGGTTAAATAGGTTATGACTTCAATAGTGATCTACCTTGCTGTAGCCATGGATCTCCCCCAGGGGCTTTCCTATGGAGGGGAGGAAAGGAGGCTAATGGTGACCATTGGCTGATTGCTTGGCCAAAAGTCTGTCGTGACAAAGAGCTTGGTTGTCTCGGCATTCATGACCTCCAATCACTTGGTTGGGCCTTATGATTGACATGGCTTTGGTTGGCAAAAACTCAGCAGGACAAACCATGGGCAGAGTTTCATATCCAAGTTCACACATCTGTTAAGGCCTTCTCCTGTATGGCGATGGTCACCATTGTTGGAGATGTAAGTTCCACTCTTTTTGGACTAAATAATTGGCTGCAGTGTAAATCTATTGCTATCTTCGTCCCTCATATATTTTTCCCTTGTGTCGCAAATACAAGTTAATAGGTGTACTGTGAAGGAGGCCATGGTACAGAACCATTAGATTCGGGACATCGAAAAGGCCCTAACAGTTAATGCGCTCTGAATATCTAGAGGTCCAGGAGTTGGGTCATGGATTTTCAGCTGCAACCCAATACCCAAGATGAACACTGTTGGAGGCTCACAAACTCAGGACAACAGTAGAATAAATTTGCTTACAAGGCCCTATCTGGGGCTGTCTCCTTTGAACCTTGGGAGTTAGTGATTTGGAAAACTTGAGCACTGAAGAAGCACAAATTTTTCCTTCGGTTGACTGCAGTACTGCCCACCACCAGATAGGCTTTCCCAGAGAGGTTTGCCTTATCCAAATCATTGTCTGTTGTGTGATCAAGAGGATGAGATCATCCAACACATCCTGTCCAGTTGTCTTCTCTAGACAGGTAACTCCAGGAGCTTGGACACTATGGAAGCACCATAGTGATTGCATGTTCAATAAAGCTAACCTCACCATACAGCTCGGCCTAAGACTTATTCTTGAGAAGGCTAACCTTTGGTGTATGGTAAGAGCTAGGGGATTGACTTATTTGGAGCTGGCTGCTAGTAAAGAGATGTGTGGTAGTTTCTTGAATGGGCCATTGTTGTTTGTCCCAGGCGCATCTTTTTGAAGTGCGTGTGTGGCTCAAGTCCGTTGTAAATATTGCGTTCTAGTTCTTAATCCATGATATGCAGTTCACCTGCGCATCCAAGAAAAAAAACTAGAGAGGTGGAGCAAATATTTCAAACTCCCAATTCATTTGATAATTGTATATTTTCCTTGAAAGGTACAGTTGCATACAGCAATCAAGCACCTGAAGAAGACTACTGAAGACCTAATTCACAAACAAAACAGATAGATAATTATAATCTAAGCAGCAAGTCAGCAAAGGAAGACAGACTGTAATAATTTAATAACAAGGATATGGATGTCACTAATTCTAGAACATTTACAAAACACATAATTTTGTCAACAACTCAACAAATATACAATTGTTTGTGCTCCTATTGTAAAGTTTAGACAAACCGATGCAAAAACATTCTAGGATAAGCGCAATTGGCATTCTATTGTAGTACATACTCAAAAAGTTAATAAATCTTTGCACACTATTTCCATGATTTCTCATTAACAGGATCACAATTTAGTAGTGAATAACTCACCCAATGGCAAGGTTAGTCCGGCCTTGGCAACCGCATCAGGTATAGAAGACGGATCTTTCATGATGACCAGCTGCCGGGGAGTGCAAACCTCACCTGCAATATTAACCACAACAATTAATGAATTGGAAAGGTCAACAAATTATTTTCCCAATATAGAGTGCATAACTCATTTCCAGCTACACGGCATTATTAGAATTATAATTTTATATTCAAGCAGAAAACCAATATGACCACTCAAGAAAGTACCACTCAAGAAAGTACGCACCCAAACTAAGATCTCTGATTCCATGCTACATGCCAGTACAATTATTTACATTTTAAGCAAGCTAGGGAACAATTATGAGCATTCAAGAAAGTAGAGCTCCCCAACTAAGCGCTGCCTCTGATTCCATGCGAATACAATTATAGTTTCTAAAATACCAATAATGTAACAATCGAACAATTGGGAAATTAACCAAATACTAGTTGAATCGAGAGAGCACATCAACTGTTACTCTGCTCTGCTCATGTGAATGTTATAATCGTTGGTAATCCCTCCCTCCCTCCCTCCCTCTCCCAGGTCATTGTAAGTCGTAAATATATTAGTCTGGATCATGATATATCAAATGAACTTACACTAAAAGGGCATAGTAATAAGAAAAAAAGAACCCATCACATAAATTTATTTGCTAACACATAAATGTCAGCAATAGGAGTTCTAAAAATTACCGTAACCATTAGACAAGTTCAAATCAGCAACTTCTTGAAGCATTGACTGGCGATTGTGCAAATGTTTGATCGCATTCGGTGGGTCAAGTACAGTCACTTCTGGATGCTCTTCGCGATAATCCTTCAAGACCATAAAAAGAAGTGAATTGCAGAGGAAAACACAACAGTATACATTTAGAATGTTTAACATGAAAGTACTACAACAAGCCTCACAACATTGCAATCAGGCATTTAGCTGAAACATAATGCCCTAATTTCTTGTTATACATAATAATAAGTAGCTACACTAGAAGTAGACCCAGTTTGGAGGTGTACACAAGTACACAATTATACATTGCACAAAGGCATCCACTTTGGTGTCAGAGCCTACCTCCAGAACTTGCTGCCACTCCTTGCTAGTTAACTGACAAAAAGAATACACAAAACTCAGTCAAAGAAAACAAAATCATCACAGGGATGCAAAAATATATTTTGAACAGTAGGATACAGGACACAGAAGTATATTCGTATCAGATATGGGCCTTGAAATTATGAATGTCAACAAAAGCCATGCAACAAACAAAGGATACCCAAAATTGTAGTATCAAAGATTTAATTTAATGTATCTCAAGAGAAAGACATAGGGACAGACCTTGTGCAAAATGATGTCAAATGGGCCTTGTTCAGAGAGAGGAAGAGTCTCATCAATTGATATGAAATGAATGCCTTTCTTCCTGAACAAATGCAGTATTACAAAATGCTCATCAAATAGTAAAACAAGGCAGGATCACCTAAGAACAACAAATGAAATTTTATTCAGGCAGCTCAACACCCCCACTCTAATAAATAAAATTCTTATAAAATTGATATAGCAAGGATCTCAATCACATATTGGAAATACAATTTAAGATTTCCAGATAAACAATATGCTCTACTTGACTTTGACAGACAAAATCAAGAAATAATGTATAAAACTCTTCAAAGGAAACTTAAATTGACTGACAAAATCATAGACTGGTTTGTGCATTGGTATGATATTATATCCTTCTAGCATACTAAAGCTCTGTATTCTAAAGTTCTACTATAAGCTTCATTGATTCAGAAACGTTATATTCTTCCAAATATAGCAAAGAATAATGCATAAACTGATTCGTGGTTATACATTTTTTTTTGAACGACACGGAGAGCTGTGTGTCATTTCATTAAGAAGAAGAAAAAGGAAATACAAAGGAGAGACAGGGCTGTCCCTCCAGAACAAGGGGCAAGCAAAAGCTTGCACCTAAAATCGGCCACCGACAACAAAAACCAGACACACCAGACAAAGGCACAAACCACTACTGGCGCAAGAGCAGTCCCTGAAGGTCGGATGCTCCAGCCATACACATTATCTGCTGCACAAAATTTCAATGGTATGCTTCACTAAACATTATATGCAAATTAACGCTAACAGTTGAATTTGCTGGAAGCCAAGACGTACACCATTAGCATCCAGATGCGCCACACAAAGGCACAAACCACTACTGGCGCAAGAGCAGTCCCTGAAAGTCGGATGCTCCAGCCATACACAATATCTGCTGCACAAAATTTCAATGGTATACTTCACTACACATTATATGCACATTAACGCTAATAGTTGAATTGCTGGAAGCCAAGAGCCCAAGGCGTACACCATTACCATCCAGACACGAGGTGACATGTCATGATTCTAATAAACAAATCAGCAAACACCATCACCAAGTATTCTCTAGTTTGGGCATATCGCATTAATGAATTTTAGAAAATAAAAAGCAAAATGGTGTTGCATGTGACAAGACTAGATTCTATGTTAGCTAGGGAAAAAGGCATGAAATAATCCTCACCAGCCACCATACACAGACAGTAAATCTATTATACCAAAATTCTATTTTGTCTACATCACATCGTAAGCCATCCTAGAGCAAACTATGCAATGTCAAGCTCAACAACAACTGCATCTACATAGATAGTGCTCCAAAAAAACATGTCATAGGGTACTTGAAACACCTTAAGGCCTTAAATGAAAATAAATTACTAAATACACCTGACAGGAGTCAGGACATGACCTTTAAAACAAAGAAGCCTACATGTAAATGTAGAACAATAAACATAAGCTAACTCAAAGCTCATATGCTTGAGACTTATAGAAGCACTCAAAAAAGTGCACAAACTATGCTTCCAAAGAAATAAAAAAGGTTCTATTCTCAAAGAGAAAACAAAGAGATTCCCTGTTCCAATCCCTTCATTTCATTTTTCCACCATCTTTTGTTGATGTGAGAATGTATCAAGTCTTGGTCAAGTCATAATATCCACATTATTGTTTAATTTGGAGTGGATCTTAAATCAAGAAAGTTTTGGACTTTGGCGAACAGCCTGTTCACCTGGTCATTTTAAACACATATCCAAGACATGTGATGTGCTTATCCACAAGAATATTCCAACATGAGAATCTAAGATGCCAACCAAATGTGATGTGCATACAAAACTAGACGACCCCTGATAGCTTTGGTTAGAATTAGTATTTCATAACGAAGCCTTCCATTTTTCTTCCATACTAGTAAAATAATATGGCAGCCAGTTCTTAGGGACAAAAACTCATGCAGAAGCCACTGCAATCCACTTAACCCTTACAAGATAACCCGGCTTTCATTTGATCGCAACTCCTTGTCCCCAGAGAATTTGCAGTCAATTGCATTCCATTCCGTCCAAAGCCTTACAACCGCAAATCAAATCACCCCCCCCCCCCCCAAATCCTACCTACTGAATCAACAAAATTCACTTCCCCTCAAGAGGATTTGCCCAAGAAGGGTAACAGTATAATCTGATCAGCAATGCATGTTGCAAGTGGAATATTTTATAAATCCACTCAAGTGTTTAGCCCCTAGCCACCATTTCATTTGCGCTGCCCCAGAAACAAAAACAGAAACCACATCCCTTTCAGTCAACCAAATCGGCCACCACAGCACATCACACGACTCTTCTCCTGGGACAACCACACAAAAGATTCCAGCTTTGACGCGGTGGGTCAGCAGGTCTCTCCTTTACCTGGCGAGAGCGAGCAGCTTGGGCTGCAGGAAGCTCTTGACCTTCTTCTTGGTGAGGGCATACCCAACCACGAGCCGCAGCTGTCCCGCGGAGGCGGGCGGCGGGGACAAGGGCACCTGCTCCCCCGCCATAGCCGCCGCTGCCGCAGCAGCCTCGTCATCCGACACCTCCCCGTGCACCCTCATCCCCGCAACCCCTAACCCTAACACCGTCTAGTAATGGCAATGAAACCGCCCCCCAATGAAATATATATCGAAAAATCGGGAAACTCCAGGGAGGAAATCCGGCGACGATCGTGGGGAAGGAATTCGCGGACCGGGAGGACTCAGTATGAAGGAATTAGGCGGAGTCAGGAGGCAGATAAGATAATATTTTGCACAAAGTATTCCTTTTTTTGGTTTTTGGAGCTTTGCGCTCCAATGGCGAGGCGAGTATGGGGAGAGAGAAAGGGGGAGGCGAGTCTCAGAGTCCAGACTCCAGAAAGGAAGCAAGCGGTGGGAGAGCGGGATGGGTGGTATTTGTAGACGACGAAGGGAGCAGAGAGCACGGGGCTGCTGCTCGGTGCTCGGATCATCTGCGTCTGCCCACTCCTGTGGCCTCTCTACCCATCTCCAGTGAATGGTGTGTAATTTGTACTGTCGATTACAGAGTCCAACAAGCTATAAGAAAATGTATATTTTTTAGACAATGGATGGAAATCCAGCCTTAATATCCATGACTAGATATGTCCAACCACTAGGTTATAAGAACACTTAGTCTCTAAATCTCAAAACTGAGAAAAACAAGGTACACAAAAGAAAACAAGAAGGACTAAAGGGGTGTTTGGATACCCCAACTAATTTTTAGCTAGTAGCTTGTAATTAATTTTTAGATATGACGCAATGTCACAATCTATCAATTAGCTACAGGGTGTTTGGACACTTTATAACTCATTCCTAGCGGCTAATTTTTAGTTAGGTATATCCAAACACCTTTAAGAAACGAAACTAAAACACTAAGCTTTAATCTATCATGAGATTTAATACACCGCAAATACTAATACTATAAGAAGATTTTAATTTTCAACACAACCTTCGGTTTCACTAGGTTTCTATTCACAGTATGGCATATGGGTGTTCCTATGCATCGATCTGGCATAATGTGATTTATTGATAACTAGCTATTGCGCCAGATTTTGACCGAGCTAGTTAGGCCAAAATATCAGAAGAAGCTCACAACGAAGGAATTGATTTGGCCAAGTTTATGTCATAAGTTTTGCTAAATACGATGATAAGTATGTGTTCGAGGAGGTCCAAGTAAAGATGAAGTTACACGCCGAATCCAAGTCAAAGCCCAGTTTATTCGTGACCAGTTTGGACTATAAGAGCAGGCTCCACGAAAACAGGCGCCCAAGCCACATCCAGACTATGTTTGAGGTGTTCTACATATGAGCAGAAAGCTATGTATAAACAGAAAGCTAAGGAGATAAGCTTTCTATCACAACTGGGATCACATCCAGATATGCTTGGAGTCTACGAGAATAGCTTAAACAATGGGATATCTAGAATCTGCAATGATTATACAACATGTTTCGGCTGAAATTTAGAAGCTTCACGAGGATCTAGACCAATGCAAGGGAGAGTCCAGATCACGTTATCTAGTCATTGAGTCCTTATTAAGTTGTAATATATTAGTTTAGGAAAGAGTTTGGGTATAGGAAAGGGCATACCATGAGGGTCAAGTCTCCAAACTATGTAGTCTTTTGTTCGCAATAAACTAACGACGTCATACGTTCCCAAGCAGCGCATGTCTCATTCACATCCATCTCGGCGCATCGCCACCATTGGCTCCCAAGGTTCCAAGTAAACACCATGCGCCTCTAATCCATCTTTTATAGTTGCTTTAGGGTGTGTTTAGCGTTTGCTTACCCGGTAGACTTTATATTGAAGCGTTTTTATGGCGAATTCTGCTAGTTATCCCGATAAATGCTTGGCATAAGATTCATCAGTTATCACGCACGTCTATCTATCTATTTATGCTTCACGTAACAGATCTACAGCGTGCGGCCAAGCGTACAGCTCATCCGGTTGCTGCATACCATGACATGCTTCATAACATGTGCATACGACAACTTGAGAGGCCGATGTGCACTTGGCACCCCTGCCTTACATGTTTTAGATTTGTATCTGTTTTCTTAGGGGAACCCGTTGGGGATTCCGATCTATGTTCATGCATGTGATTAATGGTTCAATTATGTTCATCATAGCTAGATCTATCTAGTTATATGCATAGCAAATCAACTTAGGGAAGTTGCATCATCTAGACCATGCTTTATGCAGGGTTTTATCTCATTGTTATGATTTATCGCGCACCAACCCATCAGGATGCAAGGAGGCAATCGACTCATATGAGCCGATCCACGGAGATGCTTTGAGCTGACTGTGATGCCCTAGGCATCTCCCGAGCATTATCAAGTGCATACTTTGTTTAATTATTTCTCATAAGCATCATTTCATCTCATACTAATGTGCATTTGAGTAAACATGGTGAAAATAGCTAAGTAATGCACTCAGTTTCGCAAAAATGACGCTATAAATGTGAGCATAACTTAAATCCTATGGAGATTTAGGTAGAACTTCTTATACCAAACTTGTAGGTCTTAAGGTGGTAAACAACTTTGTCAATTAGAGCTTGGATGGAAAATGGGCTTAACTTAGTGCAAAGGGACTTTTGGTGTTACCCAACAAACACACTCCAAATCTGGCTTATTTAGAATTCTTCATTTTTCTATAACCTAGAGTCCTTTTCATGCAAAGGTCCAATTGGGAAAGTTTTAGGTTATGAAATCTTGAACAACTTTGTCAAAAATACTTTTGGGAGAAAATGGCTAGAAATAGGACATTTGAATTATCTAAGGAAAATAGTTCTCAGTCCAAACTGAGGGCTGACAGTTAAATTCAAATTTAAATCAAACTTAAAGCCAGAATTTGAATTTGGTGCTTTTGACAAAGTTGTAGATCTCAAAGGGTACAACATTTCATTCAATTGGGACCTTTTCAAATTCGGCGCATAAATTGGTCAAATTTGCGAAAATCAGAAACCTGGTCAGTGGTCAAATCTGTTTTTTCATTTTTCGGGTTTTTCTTTTTCTCACGAGTCTCTGACGCTGGGTCCCACTTGTCAGAACGGCGGGTTTCCGCCCGACACCCGTCGCGGTGGGCCCCACCGGCTCCCTCGCTCCATGCACCCGGTCCATGCACCCTGATCTTCATCCCCGTCCTTGGCCCCACCTGTCTGCCCCACCGGTCCATAAACCCAGCTCACCCGCGCGCCTCCCTCTTCCCTCTCCGCCCGGGCGCGCCCACGCGGCGCTGGCCGCTGAGCGCCGTGGCCACGCGCCGGCCTCCCCGGCCGCCGCGGCCACGCGCCGCTGCCGCGCGCGGACAGCGCGCACGGCGCACCTCCAAGGCGAGGGCGAGGCCTCGGCCTTCTTCCCCGAGCCCCATTCGCGCGCCCGCCCTGAACTCCCTCCGCTCGGCCTCTCTGTTTTTCCCCGCGCCGCGCCAGTTCACGCCGCCATTGACGGCGAGCTCCGAGCTCGAGCTCGCGCCGCTCCCTCCGTCGCTCCCCGTGCCTCCCCACCTACCCCGCGACCTTCGCCTCGCTCCCGCGCACCTCGCGCCGTAGACCTCGTCGCCGTTCCCCGCCCGGACGCCGAGGTTCGACCTCGCCTCGACGTCGCGCCGCACCGGTTCATACTCGGTTCATCTCCGCCGCCCGCCTCGTCCACGCCGTCTCCGCCGTCACCGCCACCCCAAGGTAGAAGCCCTGCACGGGGAACACCTTCCCCAACCCGTGTCGCGGCCGCGGCGAGCCCCGGCTCGCCGGCGCGCGCGCGCCCTCCCGCGCGGCGGCGGCCGTCGCGAGGAAGAAGACGGGGGCCGGGCAAATTTTAGATCCGGCCCCTGCTTTTCCCCTTATTTGCGAATCAGTCCACCGCGCTGTATGTTGAGTCTTGTAAATCTTGCGTACTAGCCCCTGGGGTTCCGAAATAATCACAATCTAGCCCCTGGTTCTGTTGTTTTTCATTTTAAATTGATTATTTCGACAGAAACCTTTGAAAAATCCTAGAAAATTCAATAAAAATCAGAAAAATACCAAATCAGTTGCATTGAAATCCTTTTGAATAGATCTGTCTAGGGAATATGATGGTTGAGTAGGAAAAGACAGTTTTGCCCCTATTTTTGTGCAAGCATGAAAAACCTTGATAAATAGGAAATATGGGTAAAATGAACTTCAAAAATTATGAAATTTGGGCAGAGGCCTTATTATTCTGTGTAGGCTCTGTATGAATTTTGGTAGCTCAAATGTTCACTGTTAATTACCATTTTGCCCCTACATGTGATTTTAGCATAGAAATAAATGAAGAAATGTTATTTATATAGAAATTAGGCTCTAAAAAGTTTTACATATTTTATTTGTGCTCCCTATAGCATAAAGAGTTCACTGTTGAAATGGAATACCATGCATGTCAAAAACAGTAGTGTTTTGAAACTGATAAGTTCATGCATGTTTAATTTAATAAGTAGGAAATATAGGTTAAATGGAAGTCAAAGCTTCTGAGTTAGGGCAACAACATTGCTAGAATGCCGAGGCTTAGTATGAGAATTTGATAGCTTAAATGCTTGCTGTATATCTACCCTTGCCTAGTAATTAAGCACATTGGTAACAATGGAAAAGAGTTCTAGACAATAGTAAGCACCGGTCTTTTCGCATAACTCGGTGCTATTCAGTCACACACCCCACGTAGCCATATGTGACAAACTAAGCTATCATAGGTGATGGCTTGTACGATTTCTTAAAGTTAAACAAGCTTTATCACGAAAATACATAATATTATTCCATAACCCTTGATTTCTTGCATTGCACTAATACATGCTCCAATTGCATCATGTCATGCATATAGATTCCGCGAACGAAGAACCACCGCCGAACCAACCCGTCGCGGAGGAGCCCGAGGAGGAGCTGCACCAAGAGCCAGAGGACCAACAGCAAGAGCCCGACTCCGCTCAGGAGGCAGCTACTGACTCTAACGAGGAAGGTAGGCAGGACCATACTCAACCCAGCAAATAATTTATACCTGATGATTACGCATATGCATTAGGAGTTGCTTGGAACCAATTGCATTAGACTTCCTGGCCGCCCTGGCCCTAGCACCTATACATAGAGTTCGTAGGACGAGTATGCCTAGAAATTGCTAGGTACGAGTAGACACGAGTGTGTGGACTCGTCACGTAGATGTTTTTCAAAGTTACAAAAGCTTACAGTTATATCATTTATTACTGTTGCTCATGAATTAAATGGAGATCGGGCGGAGATTTATTTCAGTATATGCATTTCATAAGGTTGCACTTTAGACTCCGCCCGAGTCGCATAAGGCCCGTTCGCTGTTCGCCTATTGGTCGGCATAACATTGCTAGAGTGCTTAACCGGGAAATGGGACCGGTGAAGTCTTACCTGGGTTTGTCCGATGTTTTCGAGGCTCCGCCCATCCACTTGCTGGAGGCCGATGGGCCCGGGGGTGCTTGTACTCGAGGGAGGGCTGACCCGGTGCGGCCGTGGTATCGCTCGTAAGGGAGGGCTGACCCGGTACGGCCGTGGTATCGCTCCTGAGGGGGCACAACCCGGGGGTTAGGTGGGGGCGCTTTGAATCTTGGGACAAGACAGGTGGAGATGGGGGCTATATGTGGGAACGCAATGGCTAGTAAGCATATACCCCTAGCATGATAGTTATTCCCGGGAATTAAAAATCGATTCGAATCGCTGATGCCCACCAAGTGTGGGAATGCCAATGCCTTTGACGTTCAACGTAGTAATTACTTAAACTCTCGGTGTTTAATACTCATGGTTTTTGGAATACCACATGATTGAATTGAATTGTTTACATTACTGCAAGTTACAGCTGTGTTGAAGGTTATACAAATGATGAAATCTTACTATTTATGTTACACATGTTACTGTTTAAAACTAAAGGCTAAGGATCCACTTGTTAGTAAGCCGCTTCGCGTCAGCCGTAAGCCAATTCCATTAAGACCTACTGAGTAATTAGTACTCAGGGTTTGCCCCCACATTTTGAGCGTAGGTATGGAGTTCATGGTGTGCACTTGTGTTGGAGGCGGGGCATGCCCTCATTTAGGATAAGGTGACTGAGTGGCACGAGGGCAACATCGGTGGGCTCGATGTTGTTACCTGTAGTGCAAATCTTTTGGTGGTATCATGGTGACCTTTAAACTTATATTTCCGCTGCGAGAAACTTCTGAAGTTGCTACCTTATAACTTTATGTTGGACTTGTATTTTATGTAAAAACTGGTTTGTAACTAAGTCTAACTTTATGCTAATCAACTGCCTGGGATGATGTATCTGTTGTGGCTCCATCGTGGGTCAGATGTGTATGATGTCGGTTCCCTGGGAAAAGGTAATATCGGGGGTCGAATGACTCTCGACGGACGACCGGGTTTAGTTTGGCCTAATCACATTACAAGCCAGAGGAGGCTAATGTGCTTAGTCCGGATTAAATCGGCGGTTCCGCCACACTGACGCAGCGATCCAACTAGAATTTAATGCTTATCTGTTGCTTGTGTATATGCAGGGCGATTCTCCAACCATGTGCTCACCAGACCAACGCCACAAACCTCGCTGACTAGCAAGTCAAGCCAGGTAGCACGCCTTGAAACACCTCTCACCGCCCTCATGACGCTTGGGGACGTCAGAACCGCCGCTAGGAGGGATTGACCGCAGCGTCAGCGTACCTCCTGGTTTATTGGTGCGTCAGCTGCCTAGGTTATCGCCTTTTGGCGATGACACTAAGCATTCAAAGTTAAATTTCAATAATACTCCCTCTTTTTTGCATATTTGTTGCTTTTTAGTTCAAAATGAACTAGCCGCCAACAAAAATATGAGAAATGAGGGAGTATACATCAGGGTCCTTAGATGATTCAAAATCCCTTAATATATGCCATCAATTGGACTCTAAACAGTTGTCTCTGCTAAGATAGGGTTAGAGGTGAAGAGCCTTCTATCGTTGTAAACTTGGGTCGGGTAATGTTATTAAGGGGTATTATATTCTTTAAAAGGGACCCATCCAACAAGTTGTCCTCCCAAAATGGTCTTATTATCCATCACTTACAATGAAGATTACAAAAAAAAGTAGAATTTTTGAAGTGTCCCTGTTCTTACAGGGACTCAAATGCGCTTCTCTAGTCTCATGAGGCTAGCATCACATAAGTACAAATCTACTCAAATGAGACAGATCTAAAAACTAGAGTGGTCAACACTGCCAGCTGAAACACCGCACGTAGCACGTTACAAAAGAGGACTCACAATAGGGAGTCTATTATACACAATGGAAATATTACAACAGTCCAATTGCTAAAGTCAGAGTTGGGTTGTAGGCCTAACACTTACACGAGCTGGTTTATGAACTCCTTCTTTGAAAAGCAACAACAAAGAAGGGTGAGTACTAACGTACTTAGTAATCCATGTTAGATCACTTTACTATACTAAGCATGCATAGAACTATACTTGTCATGTAAACATAGACACCAAAGCTATAGCACCACTGCCAGGCACCGGAGTGCTAATTACCCAGCCGAGAAAGGCGGGTACTACAGGATTCGGCTATATCATCAGTGAATCTATCCGAACATACGGGATTAGAATACTGAGAACCAAAAGCTGTCACCTAATGTGTCTACCAACCAGAGCTGCGTGGGATAGCCGACCAACCAAGGGGTAAACTCTAACTGTAACACCGTCGTGTCTACTTAATGAGTTCACTACTAAACTAATAATGAGCCAGAAGAGTAAGCAACATTATATAGCCAACACTATAAGTATGCACAAGGTTCCCGTAAACAGACAAGCATAAAACTAAGTATGAAAGTAAAGTAAGAATGAAATAACAAAAGTAGAGGACAAGGAACTTTACTCAATCTTGGAATCGAATATCCTTTCTCTGGGAATACAAGTATGGGGGCAAGAGAAATCCCACTCCCTTACTCTTCACCTCACTACTCTCCTTGATACAAGAGGCACTTTCTTTACAAGCTAAGGGATAACTTCATTTCTCCAACACTATACACTTCACACTCTCAAGTGCTACTCTACCACTACACTACCTCCAATCCACACCTCACAAGTGAGCTACTAGGGGGTACTTATAGTGCCCAAGTGAGTTGGGGTACTTGTAGGGTCGGTATGGTGGTTACAAGGGGGAGGGCCAGGCCGGGTGACCTGGGGGGAGGCTGGGCGGCCCTACCCTTGGCTGGACGGCCATGGGGACCCTAGGATCCACCACCTCACTTCATCCTCATCTTGGCTCTTCAAGGTGGTTGTAGGTTAGTTGGCGGTTATCCTCGTGTGATTTTGCCTCAACCATTGGATTTACTTTGTGTTTCTTTCTTAGCCATTGGATGACACTCCCCTGGATCGCTGACTTAACCAATCCGTGGGCTGGATTGGTGAGGTAGAGGCCTTTCGAGGTATTTGTGCTTTCTCTCTTCGGTTTCCACTTGGATTTGGAGTTGACACGTTGTATGTTGCTTGTAGGTCGAAGGACGTGGCATTTGGTGCAAATCATAGGCCGAGCAACTAGGTAAGTGGGTCGGGTGGCCTAGGACTTAGTTCCTGGTGCCAGTCCATTGTGCTGAGAGGTGAAGGGAGGCCGGGCAGCCTAGTCCTTAGGCCGGGTGGCCAGGGTTTGGTCACCCCTTGTCCACTCCTCCATTGTTGCACCTTGTTTCACCATGTTTTGTATGTATTTGCACTAATTCCTGTGTTCCTGCATGATCTTTGTACCCAACTTGTGGAACCGATTAAATGTATGAACTTTGCATAAAAATCACCCTTGAAACATGAAATGTTGGTGGTCGAAATAGGTTATAACGACCGCCAACAATCCACCTTCTACTAAAGGAACAGGGAATGTACTATATACAATATGCTTGAGTCAGTGGAGCTTTTGGATATTTTGCAGAAAATGAGATTTTATGCAGGGTTAATTTGAAATAACATTTCCCCATGAGGGGACGTTTTGAAGAGTTTTCCAACAATTCTCAAACTGCTACTGGACTTGACCGTACACCATATAGCTTATGGCACAACCAGTCAGTTTTCACAAGTCATTTCCTTTTTTACCTGCCACTGGACTTCACTGCCCACCATGGACCACGGCAACACCTGTCAGACCTTTCAAAGCAAAACCACTTTTTTCCTTTCGAAAACAAAATCATCTAGTTGCTGGAACCATTGCCATAACCCATGCATACCAGTGGACATGGACTACTTGAATAAATTTTTAACTATGCACAAAGACACACAGTTTACCCACAAGTTCATTTCACGTGGTAGGAGCTACCATGACATGCAAATCATGTCAAAGCCCTAGCCACACATGACATTATCCTCCCAGTTACCATGAAAGGACCAAGGCCACCAACACCGCCCTTTTATCAAGCTGAAGACATAAACCTACCGGACCTTTCCCCACCCTTTTTCTCCCTGTTGCTCACAGCACACCTGATAACTATCAGACTGGCCATATAAATTTAAGCTCAATGTTTCCTCTTACAAAGTCAAGTGGTTGCACGAGACAAGGTAGACACTTCACCTGCTCAGTCCTAAGTAGACAACTTCCCCGGTCTTGCCTCTAAAAGTCCCAGACTCCCGGTCTTCCCTGGTGTTTTGTGATCATGGAGTCTAGAACCTGCCTTGCTCTAGGTAGTGTTACCGACCGAAGTCGTTTGTTGTTTTTTCCTTTTCACAAAACATTTTTCAACTCACATCGAGCCCTTTTCCAAATCTTTCGATAAAGCATGTAGTAAAAGAATATTTGATTCATTCCCTAAGCATACTAATTCTAGATCGGCTTAGGGTGGCAATCCTATCATATTTTCCTTAGTAGCAAAACATCATGCAATAGTTAAAACAATAGGCCCAGGGTTGTGTTTATAAAGCTGAGTAATTTATGCATCAAGTCAGGGATCCAGTAGACTTGTTGTTCCTTTGATTAGAGGCAAACATAGCCCAAAAATGGCGCCCTGTGTCCAAACTTCAAACACTGTGTCCTGATTCCTCGGAAACAGCTCAGTTGGATGTTCCAAAAAAGACTTACATTACACATAATGCACAACACACACAATATAAGGTAACAAAATGAGCTAAACTAATTTGGAAATCTTTTAATAGATAGATCTTGAATTAAGAAGAATAGGCCGAATAATCATTGGAACCGGAGTTGAAACGGAGATGAGTTATTTATCATCAAGTCGGTAGATTTAGACTTTTTGGAAAGTGTGGGGGTAGATTGGAACTTTTCTATGTGCTAGACCACTTCCAACACGGCCGAAGCACAGGGTAGTGTCGAGGCTTGCATTAGCTAGGCCCACCCGCTAGCGCTAGAAGGAGGGGGCAGGCGTCGGGAGACGGAAACAGGTGACAACAGAGGAAACTGCGTCGCAGTCGGGCCCACAGGACAATGACAGGAAGAGGAGAATGACATCTAGGGGAGGAATGGTGAACTAGTTTGGGGGGGAGGCTCTGGTTAGCTAGCCGGTGAGGCTCCTTAGTGGTTCACTGCCAGGTTCCAGCGATGATGTCGGCAGTGCGAGCACCGGTGAACCCAGTAGCGTAGGCCGGGAGATGGTTCCAGTGGCGGAGTTAGGGTGTTCATAGTGGGGTGGTCGTCCATGCTGGTGGCGAGAGGGGGTCACACATGGTGGAGGGCCACTGGGAGGGAGAGGGAAGAGGCAAATCGATGGGGAGATGAAGGTGGATAAGGTGGAGCAAATGCTCACCTTGGTACAGAGGAGGCTGGAAGGGAAGGAGTTGCAGTAGCGGGGCTCTGTGAGGAAGGAAGAGAGATGGTCCTCTGGTGAGTTTGACATGTAGGAAGGGAAGAAGGAGCTTGGCAAGCTCTAGTGCACCAAGGAGCGGGCGCCCGAAGCCACTATTTGTAGGCGATGAGGGTGAGGAGGTGTGGAGGGAACCGGTGTTGTGATGCGGCGATTGCAATGGGCACTGCTACCTAGCAGTGAAAGGTAGACACGCGACACTAGAGAAGTCACTACTACTAGTGGCATAAGAACCGAGGCTGGGTGGGTGGTGATTGTTAGCGATGTGTCACCACACTGTGGCTGGTGAGATGCACATGGCACTGTTAGGCATGTACAGAGATCAAGACCTTGGACACACCGGATGGTACGTTGAATATTCAAGACATTATAGGCTGAGGCATACTACAAAACAAAACCTCAAGCA
The DNA here is from genome assembly GCA_030272315.1 of Paspalum vaginatum. Lineage (NCBI taxonomy): Eukaryota > Viridiplantae > Streptophyta > Magnoliopsida > Poales > Poaceae > Paspalum > Paspalum vaginatum. The sequence continues at coordinate 36,591,590 of CM059012.1, read as the reverse complement.
ATTACATGCACCGGACGATCTGGTGGTCCAGTGATCAGCCACCGTCAAGTGAAGTTCCAAAGTTGAGTCCAACCACTAGTTTGGGTGTACACACAAGACAGCCGGTGCATACACCAACCTGCTCGCTAAGAACAATCTGCGAGCTGCAGCATTCCCCAATGGCTAGTTTTGAGGTTTGCCTTGTTTATACCCCCTTGCTCGGCCTCCATAGTATGGTTCATGACTCCTGAGTTCACTCTAGTGTTGATACACATATTTGAGAGCTCAATTCATCAGGAGAGCTAATAGTGCATACTTTGGCATAGCTAGTGCTTGTGAGCTCTTGCTTAGCACATAGGCCTTGGTTGCGACCAAGTGTAGTAGTTAGATTTATGAATTTCTTCATTGTTACTTTTTGTCTTACCTTAAACTTATTAGACTGTAGGATCCTTGTTCAAACTATTTAGTTAACTCTATCTACCATTTTTACTTTTACTCATGAGTGACTAGAATTAGTAATCACCTAGTAGTAGTAGACGTGGTGTCTAAGCTAGAAGGTTGCCTTGGATTATGTGCAACCCGACGTGTAGTTTGTGGTAAATGGCAGTTAGCCAGGTAATGATAATCCCTATTAGTTATGTGTAGTCCACCATGTTTGGGTTGTTTCCATATATGTTATTGCCAATAATCCATTGGTTTCTTTCTCATCCCACACTAGACTAGAGCCTTAGTGACTGTAGCAACTTGACAAGCTAAGTTAGGATTTGATTAATTAACTTGATTGGTAAAACTCAAGTATACAACCCTCTGTCCCTCTTCTCCTACATAGCTTCTGCACTCATCAATTAATTGATTCCATATTCCTCATGAAAATTGATACCATGAATACTCATGGTGAAAGCTAGATTTGTATATGTGCACTTGCGAATTTATATCTAAGGCACACCAACATGGATCCATGGCCTTACTTTTAATCATATATATCTATATAGATGGAGGCCACTCAAATATAAAACTGCATCCACATTGCGCCACATCATCATCCATTGGCATCAATTTAATTCATGGTCTGAAACAGTAAAAATCAAGCACAGCATATTCAGTTCCTTTGTTTAAAGGCACCGTGGGCCTGTTTTGAATTCAAAGGCCACAAAGATCACCAATATCTAGGTGTTAATGTGATCCATAATAACCCATGTGCTGCTGCTTGCCCTTCCACAATTATTAGTGCCATGGTGATCTTTGTTTAAACTCTACATTGCAAGTAGTAGTGGCATGGTACCGTGGGAGGGGCCAAGGAGGCACGCAGCACGTCGTTTGCTTTGCCTTCTCCTCCCCAGGACTTGAAGAGGCGCTGCCCCCTCTAGCAGATCAGCTTCGATTGGGCCAGGGTATAAACGATGCACTGTGCTATTGAAGTGGACGCCGACATGCACTGCTGCCCATGGCAAGGGGTTTGTGGGCAGCGCATTTACCACGACTTCATCCTCCCCCTCAATTCGAATCGCAACCTGCACAACTACACCAATAGTAGACTTCGACTGATTCAATCCATGGCATGGCACATTCGCGCTGCTGTGGTCGGATAGCCGTGGTCGGGGAGGAGCTCGGCATTGCATGCTCATCATATCTCTAGGTGTTGATTGTTGGTACGCTGGAGCTAGCGTTATAACGTGAAGATGGCCGAGGCGAGCGCGGACGTGCTAGGCGTGCGCGATGCAGGTGAACTCAGCAGATGTGCTCTGTCCGTGCATGGCGTGAGGCTCACCAACCAGATCTCCCTTCCCATGGTCACAGACGCAGTGGTGGTGCAGATCATGCCGTGTGGAAACTTGGAAGAGTCTCGAGGTCAAGGACCTGCGGGAGCACATGGTGATGTTGTTCTAGGATATGACCCCATGGCTCTCCACACAAGCAGGAGCATGAAGCAGGACGTCAACGTCTGAATAATTTGGATCCAAGTGAGCCGGCTTCGAATTGTTAATTGGCTTTATTTTTAACAACACGTAATCACAAGTTAAAACAGCAGTCTGCACCTTACCTGCTTCTGATCCCCTCTCTCATGAATTGACTATTACGTTTTTTTGCCACAGCCATGTGGAAGATGGGCATCACAATGATGTTGTTATTTGTCTGGCCTTAACCCAAACCTGCCGAAATTCTATTATATTAGCTCACTTCTTATCTCATGTTTATTCACCACATATATAATCTTTTTCATGATTTCGTTGTCCCATTTGTTCTCCATCTAATGTGTGAGTTGATTTAATCGATAGCATTTCCTTGGATTGGAAAATATGTCCAAAATCACTCTTTAGATCCCGTAGCAACGCGTGGGGCAGTCACCTAGTTGATATAGGTATGTGGATCAGCATTATTGTTGGAGATTGAGTAGGCCATCACACTCTAAAAATGAAGTGCTCTAAAAGCAACGTATCAAAACATATACCAAATACAACATAAATATAAACTATGGTTTTGTAAGTGTTGCTGCCTCTAGCGCAAAGGAGTTTTGCACCCTAAGTTCCAATCCTGCAGTCTATTCTATCCCATTCTATCAAGCTAAACTAGAAAAGTAAATCACACAAGTGGAAGTAATATAAATGCAAAAATCTGAAGTGAAATAAAAGAAAACTCTTGGTGATGACTCAATGGCTAGCTATTTTTTAACCGAGGTATGTGAAATCCACTCCTTAGTCCTCGCTGTAACCTCTTGGTAGGATGTCCATGCAAATGGCTAAGCTGCAAGTCAGATAATTCTGCGAATAGCCATGAGACGTCCCCACTTGCAAGTCGGTCTCTACATTTCTCTCCCCGACACTCTTCGCCATGTTCACTAATTAAATATTCAGCTGAAATGCCTAGGGTCACTCATTCCTTGTCATATCAAAGGATAGCACATGACCTACAAGCTCCATATGCATACTTGATGGCGCATGGCAGCATTGATAGCATGGAGGTATGCAAGCATCACTTAGCTTTAGGATAATACCTATGGTCCGTTTGGATGTAGATATTTAAGCAGATGGAATTAAATTGGTTCAATACCAAAATGTGTTAATATTGGAAAATGATTTGCAATACCAAATCTGTTGTTTGGATATAAAGGAATTGCTAGAGCTAGAATTCAATTCTACCCAATATGGAGGTGCCAGGCTTTGAATTGAGAGAGTCAACCTCTAGTTATTGTCCAATACCAAAAAACTGGGTTCTGATTCTAGCTTTGAATTCCACAGGTAACTGTTGATGGCACTTAAGCATGGCAAATCCTTATAATGCAAGTGTGTAGTATTGAAGTAGATTTTCCTCAAGTATTCACCCAAGGTTTGTCAATCATTGGAAAACTATGCTAATCTACTATAAGTCAAGGATTAAGAAAGTCAGTTAGCGATTAGATTGGACCAATATTAGAAAGGATTTAGAGCACAAATGAGAGAACAATCATTGAGGTGTTTTGTAAGAGATATGAGGCACTCTTCCTAGTTATCAAAATCACCAAGCGCATAGATCATAGAAACAAAGCATAGATTAAACAAGTAATCATAGCGATCCTACTTGAACCATTCCCTCTAGCCATGTATCACATAGGGTGGTGTACTCATGCGAGTCATAAAATCATTGAGATGAAGCACCACATTGAAGATGACCGTGACACTACCTAAAAACACATAGGGTCGGTCGATTATCTTAGGGGTCAAGCTAGGGTTTCTGTCTCCTCTCATGTCACCCTTTTGCCGAGATCTCCTCCTTGACTTTCTCTTGAACTCCATACACAAACTTTTGCCTAGAACTTTGAGAATATGTCGAATTGAGATGAATTGGATGCCTCTTCCCCTCTAGAGCCACGTTTACATAGTCTAGGGGTGCCCTATATATGGAAACTAATTGGCCGGTTTGGGATTTGATCTTATCACTTCTATGATCTATTTTCGTGAATATGAAGATTACTGAGTCTAGATTATGGAAGCTTCCTGATTGAAGATGAAGTTGAAGTCTTGGTTTCTCTCGAAATCAATCATTCCTTATTCTGTACCTTTGTTATTTTGGACATATCACCCTCATCCGAAGTCCAAATGACTCAAGCTTTGAATCTAAATTTAGAACACGAAAAGGGCTACAACTTTGGTATTAAAACTTTATTCATTTGATATTGTTAAGGTCTTTAGATTTGCTCCGAAAGGATGCTTCTGTCCTGAATTCCTCTAAGAGGATCTTGAACTTGATTTGATCTTGTAATAAACTTTCCACATCTTCAATTGCTTCATCCTCAAGTAATCATTCATGTGACTTCTAGAATGTTCTCTAATAATGGGACTACTCAAGTCACTGGCCTTTCTCCATCTTTAGGCTTCAATTGTTTTTCTTATAGTAATAATGTCTCCTCCGTGAACTTCTACTTGCAAGCCAATCCATCTAGATCTATGCATTTTCCTCGGTTTTCCTACGAATTTTAACATTGTCCAAAACATGAGACATGCTGGAAAATGGGTGAATATTAGCTGCGAAGTGGCTTCACCATAAGTTTTATCTCTCAAATCATATGAAAACACCACTAAAACGAGACATAAAAGTCATTGATATCTTACTCCAATAGCAGCCAAAGAACAGAATTTAGGAAACTGGATTCCAATTCCAAATTCCAGACTGTAATACCTACATCCAAACAGGGTGCTAAAGAAATAAAAATAGCCTAATATTTTGACTAAGCGAGCACTAAGGATATGCCTAATTTTCTATTATGCACTTGGGCTGAAAAGGAGCACTTAGATTCATGTGACAAGTCTAGCTGATTCATGTTTGTCCTAGGCCTCAATAGCTTCTTTCCTTTTGATGTCTTCGGCTATCTGTGATCTTCATTTGATGTATGTCTCCCAACTCCATGCTTTTGCACCCCTAAGATTAAACTTTGTATGCTAGCAAATAACATTGGTCCCAATAATGGTTGTGTTTTTGAATCAGCCACAAAAATCTCTTAAGCGTAAGGGTAGTGTCCATTTCCCTTACAAAGACGAATGAGGCACATAATAACTTAATACCGAAAATAGTATTTGGGTATAAATAATTTTGAGCATCCTCTCTAGAGATAGTTCAAGTAAAGCAATGATGAAACAACACCATGAATATAGATGGGGAAATTGCATAATTGCCCTTGTTTTCAATTACAACTAGACATTTCCCCTTCTTTTTAGGGTTTGCATGTTTGCTCATGTTATTTGAATGTGAATCGTCCGTCCACCTGCCCCTAATTTGTAACGCCGTGTAAGCGAGTAGTTTTTACCGAATTAAAAAATAAAGAAAAATGAAAAGTCCGGATGGGAAAAGTCTTTCCTGCCCCTACCGTATCTACTTAGTGGAATCCTCTCACACAGGAGGCCATTGCGGCGGCACTTGAGCGTACGATACGGGATCGGCAGGCCACTGCTGGGGCTAGGCGGAGGGGTGCGGTCGATGGGCTTGGCAGAGGGGGGCTGCTCACCGGGGTGGTGCCACATGCTCGTCTGGCCGCCCGCTTGCTTGGCGCAGGGTCAAGTGCTTGCTAGAGGGCATATGTGTCTTTCCAAGCTTCTTTTAACACCGTTACATGCTCTTAACAAAACATGGGTAATTGTAAGCTTCAGATTCAAAACATAGGGGCAACCATGCAAAGTAAGCAAACATGTACTTAGGCGATGAAACGAGGGCATTTATGCAATTATTGCCCAATATATAAATAGATCTCTTAGGTAGATAGTGCCATGCTATGTGATGTGGTTTCATACTTGTTTAGAGAAATATGTAGTGTGTAGATATTTAGATATTGGTGATTCACAACCTAAATTCATCGGCTATAAATTCATCAGCCACGTGTTAATTTTATTTGTCATGATTGTTTATTGAATGAATTCATCATTTCCCTAGTGAATTAGTTTAAAATCGTCGATATTGACATAAATTCATTGCATTTTGGTCGACAAAATTTTCCATAGTTCCTGTAGCGTACATGTGGATGCATCATGCATGGGAGCAAATTCTTCTGTCTCCTTTTGACGTCGGTGATTGAACTGAGTGCCGTTTGTTGCGGTCCAATTCAGCCAGGATGCTGGAGGACACCCTATACTTCACGTACAGTTGACCCAAACGACACGTCGCCCTCAGATAATGTCAAAGCTCCCTATGCCGAACACTGCCACTACTACTGTCTACTGCACATCCGAACCGGGAGGAGGGAGAGATGCTCAATGACGACGATGTGAGTCAATGAGTGTGTCACTAGTTCCCTCTCTTGCACAGTGTACACCTCCGTTCACATGCACGCTCACACATGAAGTGCTAAAACAGACAACTCAGGCATCCTACACTACACAAAATGGTACCTTGCTGAGTCCTTTAGCATTTCAGTTGGTTATTTTGACTTGCGAACTGTAATTAATTATTACTAGCCATCTATCTAATAAATTATGACAGACATACTTTTTTACATATGAAAGGAGTTTTGATGTATCTTGAAATATTTAACTGACCATAGTTTTTTAGAACAGTTTTTGAAAGATTAGAAAAATCGCATGTGCCCTCATTAATGCACAATGCATAGGCTTTGATTGGCCCAAATATGGGGGAAAGACGCGGATGGTGAAGTTAATTAATGAAACAAGTTTAATTACCCCTAATATCTATGCATAGTGACAATTTCAAATACTTTGTTCCCTTGGGCCATTCCTATGCATTGCAAAATTAAAATTCATATTTGCCTAGCCGAAACCATGAAAACCAAAGTACCAAACTATACACATTTGAGAGACCTTGTTTCATTCATCAATTCCTAATTAGTTTTAATGACGTTGTCTTTTGGAAACTTCGAAATGGAACTCATTGATATAGGGAGTAGTATATGTCTCAACTTCTACTCAAGTTATTAAGGCGTTGAAAGAAGTCAATGGTTGTCAATGTTTTCCTCTGGATAGGTCTCAGCGGCTCGTTTTAAATTTGTTCTTCCACTTGGATCATAAAAAGGTTTATACTAGTACTTTATTTATACTTAGACAGAAGCTTAATGTGTGACTGGCACGTAGTTTATGGAAATTATTTTATATGCTGGTCATGCATGCTAAAGGTAGCCCATGCATGATATACATAGCTGCTTGCTTTTGGTGGATATCCATCTTGATGTGGAAAGTCTCAGATAATAAAAATGGGGAACCTGATCCTGCAACCTTTATCAAAAGCTGAGTTTGCAAATTCGTTCATGCTGCTTTTGTGGATAGGCATGCACGATCCAGGTTAGAAAGGCACTCGAGCACCATTTTTGCCGCGTGCAATAGTGTGCCTACCACTCCCGTTTGCTAGTGCACCTGCCACTTGCACAAAAAGAACCGTACGTGCTCAAAGTGCTTAATACATGCATGCATTCCTTTGTGAAATGAAATAGGCGTCCTCCCTATTGTCATTAGGGAGCTACGCAACAAGTACTAGGACCAGTACTCTAGCTATAGCTAGATATGTTCGTCGGTTCCATGCAATTTGTAGCAGTATTGAAAAAGATGTGCACTTTTCTACTGCATATTTCTTCATTGACCAAAAGACTAACGAGTCCCAATATACTATAGCGTTATCACTGGTCTCATGATTTGATCGCACCCAACATTCTTATAACATACTAAAACATGATACTACTTCTACCCGTTGAAGATTGCCAATCCAGTGTTAGCAAATCCATACCCCTTCAAAAGTTGGCTGTGTTCCGTCGCCCAACCCCTCCCCCACCCCCAAACCCACGCCGCCGCCTTCCTCCCAGCCTCTCCTCCCGAGGACGTGGGGCTGGCACCGCACGGATGCAGCCCCACCGACCCACTAGCGCGTCGCCATGAAGAGAAGGGGTGGTGGATCCGGGATAGCGGCGGCGCCTCCTTCGCGGCTACTGGTGCTCATGCCCGGCGAGCACCCAGTCGATGGAGAATGAGATACGGCTTGCAGTAGCAGGGGTCCGGCCCGTCGATGGCTCGGGTAGCGGTCATCGACGCGGGGGAGGGTGCCCGATTTGCGTCGGGGTGCCATCACCGGGGGGTGAGGGGGCCTGCCTTGCCTGCAGAGATGGTAGTGCAATGGTCCGGCAGTGGCGGGGGCAGATCGGCCGCCGCGAGGCAGGAGGCACACGACGGGGCTAGCGGCGGGCGAGGAGGCGGCGATCGGCGCGGATCCAGCGGCGGCGGTGGCAGATCGGGCCGCTGCGAGGCGGGAGGCACACGACGGGGCCGGCGGCCGGCGTGGATCCCGCTACAAGACCGCGAGGAGGCGGCGGCCGATGCGAATCCGGCAGCTGCCAGGCGCAGCCAGCGTGGACGCGACGGAGCAGCCAGGAGACGGTGACAGTGCGGCGGATGGGCAGGAGAGGGGAGGAGGAGCGAGGCGGCGGCAGAGGAGTGAGGGCTAGGAGCACTGGGCGGAGAGTGTGAGGGAGGGGGGTGAGTAGTTGGTGGGGGGCTAGGGTTCCCTAGGTTTTGTTTGGGCTTGATGCACTTCGAGCAGTCCGATTGTTCAATCGGACGGTTCTGGCAAAACGGGCCAAGGGAGCAAGGCAGCGGGGTGAGATGGACTGGGTTGGTTGTGGCCCAGCTTGGAGTGAAGAATATTTGAATGGGATGCACAATGATGATAGGCTTTGAGAAATTTTTTTTCTGATATTGTTTAAACTTTTCATTAAGGTTAAATTATTTATTCAATATAAGTTATTGGATTAATGATTGTAGTGCTACTATGAATTGATGCACAAAATTTTTAAACACGTGCAGTACGTATCGAGTGCATATTTAATAATAATTATGAATATTGGAATAAATCAGTTTACTGGACAAGACATTCATTACCCGGTCTGAGGCTCTAATCCATTGGTGGACTCTCATACTGATGATCATGCACTCTGTAAAGCTGTTTTCACCAGCTTGCCTATCTTACTGTCTATATTTAAAACTCCACTCTGTATGCGCAATTAGTGTTTTGAATATATACACCCTTGGTGACATCAGACTAAATGCGGTAGAAATCTAAGTGAACGACAAATCTCTCACATTGAACATCACTATCATAGAGTTTCTCTCGCCATTCACACCCGAGGACGAGCGGGTGACACAAGCAAGTGGTACCACGTGTGGGCACCAACCCTAAACCCTTACTCATGTGCAAAAGACTAAACGCACGGGCCAATGCTAGTTTCCCTACAAAGAGTTCCAATCCAGTTATTTTAGATAATTATATTGTTATTTTCCACATGTCACCATTTCATACACCAAAACAAATAAAAAATGAGGGGCATATGTGTCAATTAACCTTACCACTAATCTATCCTAAAAATGGTAGATTGCCACTTTTCATGGGACAGAGATAGTAGCTAATTATCGCGCGATGAGTATAACTGTATAAGATAATAGAAGGATACTTCCTCCGTCTCACAAAGAATATAATTCTGCCATTTAAATTTTGCCCTGCAAAGATAATGTAATTATATATAGCCTGTGAGCTATATTTTCTAAGGAACATGCCATTTAGTTGTTTTTTAAATTTTCATGGTGCATGCACATTTAATGACCAACTCTTTTTTCTTTTCAATATGCATGCACATGATTAAATAGATGCATGTAGGTTATTTCTCATCACTGCTAATCTGTCTTAAAAATTATGGTGTAGGACAAAGATAATATGTCAAGACAACTAGTGCATTTGAAGTGTTTCCCTAAAGGGAAGCTATAGCTAGAGTGACGAAGAGATGAAAATATAGGCCCAAACAAAATAGGATGATACTTCAATTTTGACCATCGAAGAAAACAGGAAGAGACGTTACGATACTAAAAAACATGCAATGAACTCATGTATGGGTGTGTGGGGTAATGGAGTCGACTTCACGTCCAGTAGCAGCGTGTGTTGAGGCTGCACACTCACGTGCAGTGTGTAGGGATGGTGATGTCCTAGGAGGGAAAGTTAATTAGATGCCCAAAAATCAAGGGCTTTAAAAGTAACTTATCCAAATTAATGAAGAAAAAAACTATTTAGATGTGCAGTTTTTTGCTAAGTATTACTATTTCTACGTACCGAAAAAAGATTTACAACCTAAGTTTGAAATATGTAATTTAGCCTAAGAAACTAAACTATGAAAACAAGCACATAATTGCAAGAGAGTGAGTGTGAAATATAAAGAGAGCATTATTGGAAATATAAACTCCTAACGACGATGGCGACTCATCTTTTTTTTACGATACATCAAGAATGTGCGCAAGACATTTTCTAGTCCTCATTGGAGCTCCTCGCAAGGATGACCATATAATGGCTAAGCTCATGATTAGATAACCTTTGTGGATAGTCATGAGACTTCCCCACACACAAGTGGGGTCCTCTCCAACCTCTCATGAATACTCTCCATTGTTTGCACTGTATAAGAGCTGAGAGACTATTGTTTTTCTCTCAAGCAAGGTAGCGATCACTCTACACATTAATCTTGGAACACTTACAAACCCCAACCTATAATAACGTTACGTGAAAGCACCAACAAACAAGGAGGTGCACATGCCTCGCTACAACCTTGGTCTCAATCAAAGGCAATGTGTTGAGCGATTTCTAATTAGCACTTGCAAGCACTTAGGTGGCTAGAGCTTCTCAAGAATATGACCTAACACTGGGGTGGCTTCCAATATCTCCAGCAACCAAATGGCTGGGTTGGTGAGATATATTGCCCACGATAGCCAACTAGCCATTTGAACAAAATTTGAAAGCTGTGTCACATCACTAGCTAATAGTCTGTTCCTAGCACCTTGACATAAATGGCACAATCAGTTCAGTTCATGTATTATTGAAACTAGCCATTGAACTATCTGTTGTAATGTCCAGAATTTTGTTTGTCCTAGGCCATGGACTCTATGGTCAATTCATCTGACTAGGGTCATGAACCTTCCTCAAATGCTTGAGAGTTTGCAGCCTATGTTAGGTGTGCAGTTTTGCTAAGTATCGCTACTTGTACTGAAAAAATTTACAATCTAAGTTTGAAACCTATAACCTAGCCTATGCAACTAAACTATGAAAACAAGCTCAATGTCATCATCAATGGTGGCCATGGACCTTCCTCAAATGTTTGAGGGTTGCTAAACCCCGTGGCATTCAATCTACTATGATTACTTCCTTTATAGTTGCTCCACCAACTCATGAGGTGCTAATAGTTTCATCAAGTTCTAGTATAGATCTATAACACCTAAGTTGTAGTCATGTCTAGACCATGAGATCCTATGGCAAACTCTGATTACATAACTCACCATGAGTTTGGAATGGAGATATGAAAGTTTGGACAAGATATATTCTTCCTCAAACTTGTTAGGTCTAAGGAACGAAGATACCAAAGTTTGGAACAAAACATGGACAAAATCTAAGTCAAATGGGCTAAGGTGCTACTAGCAATAGACCTCAATGTGGGAGGGGGTCCTACATCATACAATTAGCAGCGCCGACGAGAAGAATATTGGTGCAAGTGAATCCTAGCTAGTGTATGTAGTTGAATGCATCACATAGTCTAGATGAAGAAAATGAAGTCATTGGACAATCGTGAGAAACAGAAACAGAGCTGAAGGAAAGTAGTGAGCATTACACAATCCAATGATACTCACTAGACAAATTACATAGAGCGCCTGCAATTTGGGGATGCTCGGTGAGCTACATTCACTTCATAGTCTGATGATGTACACCGACCAGTCTGCATGAACACTAGACAAACTGACACATCTCAATGATTGGCTTTGGGAAAGTCCCATGTCAGACAATTCAATGTGTACATCGTATAGTTTAATTTAAGTAGTTCTGTTAGCCTTTTTCAATAGATACATACATGAGTGGCTTGGGCTATTTATACAAGAGTTGAAGAACACTTAAAGAATCTCCATGCAACATAGAGCCAATAGGATCAATCTTAGACATTTAATGTTTATGCTTAGCTCTCGTGAGAGTTGAATACTCAAGAGAAGTCTTGCAATAGCAAACAACTATACCTGTTGACGGTACTTAATTAAGCATGTCAGACCTTATACTACAAGCATACAATATCAGTGTAGCATTTCCCCAAGATAAGTACCAAGGTTTGTCAATCTGTGGAAAACTACATTTAAACTACTATTAATCAAGGATTAATCAGTTGCTAACTAGTTCCAATGGATCTAACAAGCTAAAGGTGATTGTATGAAATGATGACAATTATATATGCAACTAAACTAAAGCATCAACTAAATCAAGATCAAAACACATACCAAGAACAAGTAAGATAAATATTGGGATTACACGATGAAGGGATCAGCAAAAGATATGAGACAAACTTCTTACGAATTTAGATTCCTCTCAGGATAGATCTTACATGAAACACCGGGTAAACATGATTGTGATTGTAACGAACTTACTTGAACCTTTCCCTCTACCCACATGACACATAGAGCAGGGTAATCAATACTAGCAAGCCCAAACCACATCCAAGCATGAGCAAATTCAATCAACCAACTAAGGTAATAAGATCTATTAGAAGACATACTTAATTCTATCTTGGCCAAGAACATGTAGACAATTAAGCATTGCAAAGGCATGGATAATAGATCATGTATAAACAAAGAACTCATTGCTCAAAGAAAATTTCATTGATTGAACTCTGGGTTTGTCATAGCTACATATGAAGAACATAGAGGTTACTCAAAGAACATCATGAACTCAAAGAACAAAGTTGATGAACTCGTCAAGTTGAAGCTCCACCTTGAAGATGAACTTGATGGATCCCTGTGAAGAGCCTAGGTTGGCCGACCCTAGAGGGGTCAGGCTCGATCGACCCAAGGCCTTCTTGCCTCCTATTGCTTTGCCTTTTCGCTGAGACCTCCTTCTCGACTTGCTCTCGAAAATTGGACCTCTAAACCTAGCTTTGGAGCTCATTTTGCTTCGAATTGGATGCTCTCTACCCATTGGGGGACCCTATATTTATACCCATGGGGCACCATCATACACGAAAAGGTACTTCATTGGTGCCAAGGTTAATCCTATCATAATTCGATCTACTTCCTAGTGTTGTCATAAACTGATAGTGTAACCCGTGCACACTACCATGTACACGCTACATAATTGATGGTGCTTGGTAGCCCACCACAGGGTAGACTACACGATGGATTTAGATATCGAGGGGTGCATGAGTAGATCGTGAAGGTGTACAACATGCAAGGGACGACGAGTTAGACAGGTTCGGGCTGCTAGCTCACGTAATACCCTACGTCCTGTATGAGATGTGTGGGTTGTATTGAATGCTAGAGCATCAATAATGTCAGAGAGTTCTCTAGAGCCCCTATCTCCCCTTATATAGGCCAAGGAGCTAGGGTTACAAGTCGACTATGTAGGGACTTAACAGATTACAATCCCTATATTACAGGGATAGATATCGCTAGGAGATCTGTATCTATCCAGACGGTCGAGCTAACTTAATCTTGAAGCCATCTTGTGCCATGTCTTGCAAGGAGAACCACTCGGCCCACACGGCAGGGTGCAGGTAAACCGAGTCCATGAGGTACCCGTGGATACATGACACCCACAAGCCCTTGAGCTTCATGATGGATTTGGCACAAATCATCTTTAAGGTCCTCAAGTCTTCCTGCCTCTAAGAAAATACAACACTATATGGAGGACATGGGAAGCAATCAACTAGAAGGTTCGAATGCTTCGACTATCATGTCGCTGAAGAAAAATTCAATTTTTGAAATTCTCCTTTGCCCCTCCCTAGCCCCCAAGCTCCATGAGGTATGAAGTACGTCGATGGAGGTTGTCAGAGAGGGACAAGAATCTATTGTGACTAAATCTCATATTCTGCCATTATAGCCGAGTGCTAGCTACTCAGCCGAGTGCATGGCTGCTTCACAAGTACAGTTTGAACTTCTATTTGAGCCTATAATCCTGTTGACCCATGTGCATCCCGAATTGCTTGGTGGAATCAGCTCTGAGAAGATGCTCGCACTATCTTGCAAACACAAGGTAACATGCACGCATTGGATGCTTTGGCTCTATAAATGCACACATATAAACTCCCACCAATATTGCCATCAATACCTCGCTTTTATGTCTGGTATGACTGCTCGCCTTTATTCGCCTTCAAATGTGGTGTCACGGGGATTCATCACCCGAGTCCTTATTGTTTCCTCTCCATCTTCATGTATAAATAGTCACCCTTAGTGTGCTTGGACATCACACCAAACACGATGGTCGTAGTTTAGGAAGCACCAACTGCAAAAGCCCTTCTTCGTATAGCTCGGCTCCTCTTGAATATCATCGAGAGACCAGTCAGAATGTGAGACTCTTAATATCCATCTGAGAGTGTCCTGAGGTTGAATCAAAATGGGAAAGACTCCTAACATTGTCTTCTTGTTTTGATTTGGTGATACTGTTGCCTTTTCGGGCTAGTTGCCCAGATTCACCTCGGGTGCGGCTGTATATCGCCGATTGTGATAGCACTAGTGGTGGGAATTTCTCCATTGTAGTGGTGTAGTCCTAATAGGCAATGTCACCACCGCGTTTAGGTGCCTCTATGGAGTTTGGGACCAAATCTTCAGATTTGAAGTGGAGGATATGGCCTCCCCTTTACCAAGGCACTTGCACGTTGGTAGTGTGAGTGTCTCCCCTACCTATGCCGTTCGTGTCTTGTTGAATCTTCTCATTCCAACTTGGAATCATGAAGTTCTAGCACTTGCGCGAGTTGTCTTGCTAGGAATAGCATATATTTGTAGTAGGGTTCCCTTCAATCCTTTGTAATATGTAATAAATCCTCCAGTATCCTCTTGTGTGCCTATACCCACTCACCGAGTGGTTTTTTGTACTTGCACGATTTATTTCATGTGTTATGACTTATTGTGCCAAGTGGCTGTGCATGGTGATTATTGCCAAGTGCATCGCACTTATGGTGTCGAGTGCTTCCTTAATTTGTAGAGTGATCAGTTGTCCTGATGATCGAGTGGTAGACCGAGTGGCCCACGGTAATCTTGACCTGATACCGTTGTTGGATGCGAATGCTGAATGCATCAGACGCATTAATTGGACCCAACGATGTGACTTGGTCTAGTATAATAGTTGGAGCGGTGCTTCAAAAATTCCCCATTGCACGTTTCTTCCCCATTTCACTAGGCTTTGCGGCGCCATCTCTGTTGTAGGTCACCACACTGCCGCTGCAGGTCACTGCACCACCGCACCACTATTTTTGCTAGCTCCTTTGTATGAAATTTAGATACAAGATCACCAGCCGCAGATCCAATGACATGGTGCACCTGAAGAAAGCCCAGTCCTCCATCACCGACAACTTTAAGGATACTAGTGGCGATGCGAGCCGGCCTGACAGGCAGCCGCCTAGCTCGACTTGCGCCTGGGCTCCGATGACCATAGCTGATGATGACCTATAAGTTCTTGTCAACCTAAGGTTGCTTCCGCCTAAGGAATCAAAGTTGTGGGAGACTCTGCACCGCTGCCTATATCTAGGAAGGACAAGTTTCAAGACACGTCTTCGACTGGTACTTTATGCGCGGCCTCAGTCTTCCCATCAACTCATTTCTTCGTGGTCTTCTGTATTTCTCTAAGTTGGAACGCCCCACTTGAATCTGAATTCAGTCCTTCAAGTGGTTGCATTTGTTCATCTCTGCGAGGCATACTTGGGGATCGCCCCTCATTTCAATTTATGGCGCTACTTATTCTGTGCAAGTGCCAAACCATCCATAGTCAATTGGCGTATGTAGGGGGAGCCAGGCTGCAATTGCAAGATAACAAGAAACAAGAATATTTCTCGCTTCCACTACAGTCGTCCATATAGAATTGGAACAATGACTGGTTCTTGATGGAGAATTGCTCTGAGTCAATCTTTGGACATCTTGGATACATCCCCAAACAGAATGGAAGCTGTGCCAGAAATGGGGCAAGTCCTAGTGCTCTTGAAGAATTTTGAGAGGTTGAAGAATGGTGGGCTGACTGCTATGGCCATTGCTATATATTTTGTTCATCACAACATCCAACAGCTTAAGGACAGAGTCCACCTGACATTCCTATACTTTGGCTTGGATGACCCCACCCGGGAGGTGAACCGACCAATGACCAAAGAAGTAGTTATTTTCAGAATCTCCCAGTTCTTCACTAGCGAGGTCACTAACATCGAAGCCCCCAGCTTTTACTCCATGTTTGACCCTCCGTCAGAGGTGCGTAGTGCTCTGTGCGGTTTTGTTATCGTCTAACTTTTCTTGTTGACATGTATGTCTTTGACCGAATACCCTATATGTTCTTGTCGAGTCCTCTGTTGACAAAGTATGCACACCTCAAGGCCAAGACTATAGATGAGAAGGAAATTGCCGAAAGAATTGCATGCAACCTCGAGGTTGAGGAGTGCCCATATGATTTTTGTATCCGCATCGAGGATGATGAAGCTTCTAATGGAGATAGTCGTGAGCTGAGTGCTGGCGATGAGGCTAGTACGTCAACAAATAAGGATGTCGCACTACCGTGGCATCGGATTTGACGCGTCGTAAAGAGGGTCACCTCGTCCAAAGTCCCTTCCAAGGTTGTAAATCCAGTGGAAGAAGATGTTCCCTCTGTCAATGAGACATTGAACGCGCACAAAAGGAAGTTGTCAAGGATGTTGTCAGTGGAGAAATCTACCCCTATCTCTCCCATGTCCACGGCTTCTAGTGGTCAGCCACAGAGAAGGGGCTATATGAAGAAGCAGAAGATCTTTGATGAGTGAGTGCCCTCTTCTCGTCTTGTGCCCACGTTAACATTTATATTTTGTGAATGGTCCATGCTGCTTTTGCAGAGTTGTTGACACACTGCCCAAAGGTCCAGAGGAGTCCCAAGGTGCTATTCAGGATGGAAGGGTAGAGACACAAAGGGAGGCCCTTGTAGATCTTGATTGTGAGGGCATGGAGAAGCAGTCAGGTGCTGCTCCCAAGCTAGACGGCATAGGCCCCCAAGGATAAGTGTTACCGATGCGAACTCGAGCAGAGTGCCTAACTGACTCTGCCCTTGGCCCTGCATCACCTCCGGAGGTGGCACTTGACCTTAACATTCCTGAATCTGGTAAGACACTAGTTTGCCAGGTGGTTGCTCTTGTTGTTCTTGTTCTGATTTGGTATTTGACGCTTTTGCTTAGGCAATGTTGAGTTGGAAGCCCCGCTGCGCAACTGTGATGATGCTTTGCTCTCTGCTAAGGCTACTGGACAGGTGGGGTGGATTGGTGTGCTCCTCAAGTGGTGGAGGTGCTGAGTCCCAAGTTGAACCATATCAGGGGAGACCCGTAATCGTTCTAGCCCCCAAGCTTGCAATCGAGCTTCCAGTAAGTAATAGTAAGCTTGTTCTTTGGTGATGCTAAGTCCCTGGGGTCGTTTATTGCTGTCTCTTCTTAGGGGCCTATTCAGGAGATTCTCAAGATGTATGATCAAAACTGCCCACTTGAGGAAGGAACTTGCTGATGCCAAGGAAGTGGCGAGAGCGGTAGAATCATAGTTATGGTTTCTCTTGCCTTGTTCTGACCCTGCACTTTTCTAGCTGTATTGCAGAAAAAGTTGGGTTGATAAGTCGTATCTCCTATACATGTCAAGATTAGGGGAAGACTATCGACACTCTTACTAAGGAAAGAGATGCGGCCGTTGCAGTGTCCTCGCATCCAAAAAGCAAGCTTGCAAACCTTGAAGCATCATTCAAGGTAATATCCAAGGATCTTAACATATCTTATAAGCTGCTTGCCGAGACCCAATCTTTATGATGGTGCTTGGTACCCTTAGCCCACCATGGGGTAGCCCACCCGATAGTTTAGAGATTGAGGGGGTATGCAAGTGGATTGCGAAGGTGTACAGAATGATGGGCACAGCGATGTAGACAGGTTCGGCCGCTGATCGCGTAATACCCTACGTCCTGTATGAGGTGTTTGTGGATTGTATTGAGCACTAGAGCATCGAGAATACTGAGAGAGAGTCCTCCTACGGTCCCTAGCCCCCCTTATATAGGCGAGGGGGCTAGGGTTACAAGTTAGCTATGTAGGACTTAATATATTACAATCCTGCAATCACCGAGATAAGCATCGCCTAAGAGATCCGTATCTATCCACATAGCCTTGTCGCCTTAGCCTTCAAGTCACCTTGCAGCGTGTCCTGCAAAGGATACCACTCAGCCCACCCACCAGGATGCAGGTAATCGAGTTTGTGAGGTACCCGTGGGTACATGATGCCCACACTTTACTTACCAAACATCCAGAAAAAGGCCCTCGAAGATAGATCTAAGTATTTGAAGGAGATCGAGGCACTCTCTGATGCTCATGAAAAGGACATGGAGGAACTGTCCTTAAAGGTGGCACTTCTTAAAGATGCGAACAAGCTTGCAGATAGGCTCGCCAAGGAGCGCAGTGAGGATGCCGAATTGGTCAAACGTTAGGCTACTAGGATTGAGGAGCTGTTAGCTAAGAAGAATCGGTTGATTGGTGGGATAGCTGTGCTTCTAGATGTTCTTGCTCTTGAAGATCCTTTGAGGCCCATCGCAAAGCAAGTTGATCATGCTCTAGAAGCATGGATGCCACTACTACAATCAAAACGCATTTCCCAGATGTAGGTCTCGCGATGGCAGGGAGTAGCCATAAGCCGAGAACCACCGTCGAACAATTGGGCAACTACATGGCCGCTGCCAGGCCACTTGGCGACCATGCAGCTGAATAGTTTGTATTTGGCCCTATTGATGAGTGACTATGTGATGGCTATTGTTGTGATATGCTCTTATGCATGTAGACATGTGAATGAGCTCTCTATGGTTGGAATATGGCTTGTATATACATTTGCTTTCTTTTCATGCCTTACCGAGTGCTTAGGACTCTGGCATTGTAGCTTTCCTGTACAACCTAGGTCCTAAGTCTTTGAGATCTCGACCCTTGTCATTACAACTTCAGTTGTAGCTGATATCTTAAGATATCGATTGCTTCAGACTCTTAGTGAACATAGAGCGCTTTTCAATGTTTTGCACCGAGTGCTTAGGACTCAAGTGCTAGGTTGATTCATCACAACTTCTGTTGTGGTAAAAGTCTTAGGACTTGAGTGCTTTTGACTCTTGTTTCAGGCAACGTAGACACCTAGTCGAAAAGGTATGTTAGACATGGTCTCTTATGCTTTACAACTTAATTTGTAGTGTGAGTCTTACGATTCGAGTGCTTATGATTGTTTTTGAACATAGATAGCACTTGGGGATGTTTCTATCGTCGATTCTTTGCAACTGCGGTAAGCTTTGAGTCTTAAGACTTCAAGTTCTTATCTTATTGTGGGTCGCACTATAAGTATCTGCTGGGTGGTTACAGCACCTGACTCGATCGTTACAACTTAAGTTGTAGTGTAATGTCTTTGGACATTGAGTACTTAAGACTCTTAGTAGAGAAAAAACAAAGAAAGGGGGCGAATGCTTCAGATTCGCTTTTATTCATTGCAACTTTAGTTGTAGAAAATGTCTTAATACATGAGCGCTACTGGCTCTTACAACAGAGGCACTCGGCCGCGTGTCATCAAGTCTTTGGACCCGGCAGGAGTACATCGAGTTCTTAAGACTCGGGATTGTCGGAGAAAAGCGAGTGCTTAGGACTCGGAGCTGGTTGGAGAGCCTTCTTTTTATTGACTAGGCCTAAGAACCTGCTCGATTTATGTGTAGAATCAGCGTAGGCTATCGGCATTCCACATGTTCTTGAGTTGCTCCCCCGTCTTCATCTTCAATCCTGAATGTGGCTAGGCCCAGTACCTCTGATATGACGTAGGGCCCTTCCCTATGGGGAGCTTAGCTTGCTCTGACCCATGGTCGTGTTCTTCCGCTTTTGGACTAGGTCGCCGACGTTGAAGGTTTTTATCTTCACATTCTTGTCGTAGTACCGCTTCAATGACTACTGGTACTTAGCCGCTTGCAAGACTACGTCTAGACGATCTTCTTCTAACATGTCAATGTCTTGCAGCCTCGACCTTTCAGCCTTGGCGATGTTTTTGAATGCTACCCTTGGAGCCCCATGAATTACATCAACTTGGATGATGGTCTCAGACCCATAGACCATGAAGAATGGAGTATCATCAGCAGATTGCTTTGCTTGGCTCACTCCTCAGCACCCAGATTACATAGGGCAACTGCTGCAGCCATTTGCCCTCATACTTCTTGAGTCTATCAAAGATACGAGGCTTGAGTCCTTGTAGGATCAGTTTGTTAGCTCTTTCGACTTGGCCATTGGCCGGATGTTGATGGCACAGTTCCTACAGTATTCTTTAAACTCTCCCCCCATGAAGTTAGTCCCCAAGTCCATTATTATTTCTATTAGGATGCTGAACCTGTGTATGATCTCCTCGATGAAGTCCGTTGCTTTTTTGCCTGTGAGGTCTTTGATAGTCTTGAACTCGATCCACTTTGTGAACTTGTTGATTGCCACCAATACATGGCCATAGCCACCTAGGAGCCTTCTTGAAGGGACTGACCTTGTCCAGCCCCCAACACATGAATGGCTAGTAGAGTGGTATGTTCTAGAGTGCAAAAGCGAGCTAATATTGCTAACGAGAGAAGAACTGGTACCCCTCACACATCCTAGCTGTGGTTTGGGTGTCTTGCTTGGTAGTAAACCAGTAGAAGCCGACTCTGAATGCTTTGCCAACCAATGTCCTCCATCCTGCGTGGTTGCCACAAAAACTGGAATGTATCTCGCCTAGTAGATCTAGGCCCTCCTCACAGGAGATGCACTTCATGAACATGCCCGATGCGGCAGCTCCCTTGTAGAGCTGGTCTTCTATGATGGTGTAGCATTTGCTCTGCCTGTGGAATCAGTAACCCGCTACCTTTAGCTCTAGGAGGTTGCCCATTTTGATGTACTCAGTTATCTCCGAGCGTCAGTCGGATGCGATGACTAGTATTATCTGATCTGGTGTGGTGCTCGGTTCCTGCCTCCTCTACTTTGCCTTCTTTCATGATTGGAGAGTCTAGCACTTGAACAAAGATGCCCGAAGGTACTTCTGTGCGTGTAGATCCCAGCTTTGACAGCACGTCGGCTGCGACATTGCTTTCTTTGAGGGCACGATGAAACCCGAGCCCAAAGAATTTCCTTTCTAGCTTTTGAACTTCTGCACAGTAGGCACTCATCTTTTTCTGTTGTGCAGCTCCAATCTTTATTCACTTGGTTGATTACCATGAGAGAGTCGATGTATACGAGTAGTCTATTAATGCTCAAGGACTCTGCAATGCGCATGTTGTGTATCATTGCTTCATACTCGACCGCATTGTTCGATGCCTTGAACTTCAATTGCAGCACATAGTTGAGCTGCTCACCTCTGGGAAAAATAGGTAGGATACTAGCGCCTGCCCCCTTCATCTTCAGAGATCCATCGAAGTACATGACCTAGTGCTCTAGTCGCTCCTGGTGCACCGGGACTTGCTACTCTGTCCACTTTGTGACGAAGTCTGCCATGGCCTGAGACTTGATGGCAGTTCTTGGCTTGAAGTCGATGTCGAAGGCACCCAAATCGTAGGTCCATTTCGCTAGTTCATCCTGCGGCCTCCTTGTTGTGTAGTATGTTGCTGATGGGGAACGAGGTGATTACCATGACGCGGTGCTCCTCAAAGTAGTGCCTCTGCTTGCAGGCTGTGATAAGCACCACAGTAGAGCAACTTCTAACCTTGAGGATACCTAACCTTTGACTCACAGTAGTACCTCGCTGATGAAGTATACTAGGTGTTGGATCTTGTAGATGTGCCACGGGTCCTGCCGCTCAGCGACTGAGGGCAGAGCTGATGACGTGTGTGGTGCAGGAATAGGTACAAGTATAGTTCTTCCGCTGGCTGGCTATCCTTGGCTCTGTTGGGGGCTGTGAGCACCGACACCTTGGTGAGGAATAACTTCAAATCTTCTAGGGCCCGCTACACATCCTCTGTCCACTTGAAGGTATCTGGCTTCTTTAGGAGTTTAAAGAATGGGAGCCCTTTCTCGCCAATTCGTGAAATGAAGCGGCTGAGTGCTGCCATGCACCCAGTAAGCTTCTGCACTTGCTTCTAGGAGGTCAGCGGCTTCATGCTAGTGATTACTTATATCTTCTTTGGGTTAGCTTCAATGCCTCTATTGCTGACGATGAAACCCAATAGCTTGCATGATGGGACTCCGACAATGTAATTTTTCGGGTTTAGTTTCCACCGGTACATGCATAGACTATTGAAGGCCTCTTCCAAATATTTGATGAAGTCATCTGGGTTCTTTGTTTGCACCACCACATCATCAATGTAATCTTCCACAATTTCTTCCCCATTGCTTGGCGAGGCAGGCTTGTATGCACCTCTGGTAGGTGGCACCTGCATTCTTCAGGCTGAACGACATTTGTCTTGTAGCAGTATGCTCCATATGATGTAATGAATGATGTTTTCTCTTAGTCTTCTAGTGCTAGGGCTATTTGGTGGTTGCCCGAGTAACAATCGAGAAAGGACAGCAAGGAGCACCCGGATGTGGAGTCTACCACCTGGTCAATGTGCGGCAGGCCAAAGGGATCCTTTGGGCAGTGTTTGTTGAGCTCTGTATAGTCAACGCACATCCTCCACTCTTTATTGTTCTTTTTCAACACAAGTACAGGATTTGCCACCTACTCGAGTGGAAGACTTCTATAATAAAACCGGCTGCTAATAGCTTTGCTACTTCTAGCCTAATGGCTTCCTTCTTCTCGCTGGAGAATCATTGTAGTTTTTGTTTCACCGGCTTGGCGTCCGGGTAGACTTTTAGCTTGTGCTCGGCCAGCTCCCTAGGGGCTCCTGGCATATCAGATGGTTGCCAGGCAAACATGTCATAGTTGGTGCGAAGGAGCTGGACGAGCACGTCTTCCTATTTTGGCTCTAGTTCTGAACCGATGATTACCGCCTTGGAGGGATCAACTAGCCCTAGGCTGACTCGCTTTGTCGTCTCTACCGCCTGCATGTTGTTGTGGCTGAGTTCTGTGGATGGTATGGTTGGCTGGAGACTTGCTACCATATTTTTTACTTCTTCACGACTCGCCTCATGTTCAAGGTTCTTTTGCAGTGGCGAGCGTTGTTTGATCACACTCATGGGACACCCTGAAATCACCCCTGATAGATAGGACGCCCCTGGGTGCCAGCATCTTGAGCACCTAGGTATGAGTGGTGTGGGATCGCCATCAACTTGGCGAGTGCTGGGCAGCCTAGGATGGCATGGTAGGCGTAATCGATGTTGGCCACCTTGAACTGGATGTACTCCATTCAGTAGTTGTCCTTGTCTCCAAAGGTGATGGGCAAGGTGATGTGCCAGAGTGGATGAGAACCCCTCCCTGGGATGATGCCGTAGAAGGGAGTGTCTAAGTACTTGAGGTCCTCCATGCCGAGTCCGAAACCAGCGAGGGTCTTCTCGAATAGGATGTTGAGGCCACTGCCCTCACTGACCAGCACCTTGTGCATGATGGACATCTTGATGATGGGGCTGACCATGAGTGGGTAATGCCTCGGTGCGTCGAAGTCGCACCAGTGGTTTGCCCAGCCAAAACTGATTGGGCACTCGGACCACTGGTAGTAGGTCGGAGTTGGTGACTGCATCATCATGACCTGTCGATCGGTCAACTTCTACTTTCACTTGCTTTCTTTGGAGCTGTGTCCGCCGAACAGTATGACCACCTCATTGTTGACATGAGGGAAGCTGCGTTATTCACCGTCGTCATTGCAGTTGTCAGGCTTCCTTTTGTCGTCGTGGTCGCCCTTGTAGCTGTGGTTACCTCCCTTCTTGGGGGGAGGTCTGTTTCCCCTTCTCAATAGGTACTTGAGCTGCCCATAGTCATGGTATAGATGTCAGTGGTTGGGGTGAAGTGGACACTGCTTGTCCAACATCTCCTCGATCATCATCCAAGGCCTCTTGCCGTTGTAGTCTATGGCGTTTACGGTGTTGTCGTGGCTACGTTTGTGCTCCCATGGGCGCCTGAAGTTGTCACCATCTCGGTGCTTGTCACAGTCGGTCATCGTCGTACCTCCTGGGCTCGCGGTCCAGGTATGAGTCTGTCCTCAAGGCCCTTGTTGCAGTTGAGGATGTCCGACATTTCCTCGCGGGCGTTGGCATACTTGTTGGCGATGTTGAACAAGGATTCCACGTCCGTGGGTGGTTTCCTTGCAAGATTGTCAAGGAGGTTTTTGTCTGGCTCCCTTGAAGTGGTTGATGATGGTGTGGTCGAGGACGTTGGCCACCTGGTTTGTCAGCTCGGTGAAACGCCTGATAAAGTCCTTTAAGGACTCGCTCCTTCCTTTCGTAGTTGTAACACCTCAAAAATTAGCGTCGGAAATTTTCTCCTAAATCTCTCCCTAATTCAAGATCAATTTTCGAAAACCATGGTTATTTATTTGAGTGTGTTAATATGAGCTCAACAAAAACCTCCAAAATGTCCCAAATAATCATCCACCAAATTATCTACAAATGCTTCCAAAAAAATCTCCACCAAAATTTCCCTCAAAATTCTTTCCAAATACAAATCCAAAAAAAGGAAAATCCTTTTCCCTTTTCCTGCTTGTGGGCCGCTAGCCACCTACTAGCCCATCTCCTCCCTCTTCCCCTAGGCCAAAACCGGCCCAACTCCCCTTTCCCTCCCTTTTCGCTTTCAGCCCTAGTCTCGTCAAGGCCTAATGCCGCCGCGCCCCCTCTCTCTGCCAACATGACCCCACCCATCAGCCTCCCTCTCCCTCTCCCTCTCCTTCTCCCTTTCTTGGCTGGACGCGCACCGCGCATGTGGACAATGCCGCGCGCCGTGATAGCGCGCTCTAGCCCCACCGCACTAGACCTCGGCCGCCTTGCCCCAATCCCGTCCCCAATCCACCCCTAGGTACCACGCCTCCACATCGACGCCACATCGCTCCGCCACTTGCCCCCCACGCACCGGCCCCCGCCCTTGTGCAGTTCCTCTCTAGTTGGCACCACTCCCCTCCCTCGGCTATAAATAGCCTCCTCGCCACCGCTCGTCGCCCTCGCCGCTCACCACTCCGCTCCACCACACACACGCACGCCGCGACTGGCCCCGGCACAGCCAGCGCC
This sequence comes from Paspalum vaginatum, assembly GCA_030272315.1. Lineage (NCBI taxonomy): Eukaryota > Viridiplantae > Streptophyta > Magnoliopsida > Poales > Poaceae > Paspalum > Paspalum vaginatum. The sequence continues at coordinate 36,566,563 of CM059012.1, read as the reverse complement.
GCAAGCCGCACTCCTTCACCATGCCAAGTCCCTATCCCCCTCCACCCAAGCTTGCCTAGCCCCACCACACCGCCGGATGAAAACCCTCGCCCACCGGCCACCATTCCCTGATTAACAGCTCCCTGAGCTCCACCCCACCATAATCTACCACCCCGGCACATCGCCGTCCACTCTCCACCACGCCAGAGCCGCCACCACCGCGTACACTCCCCGCCGCTGCATGTATACGCGCCGTAGCGACATGGAGACCTCATCTTTGGCCATCTTGCCACGTCCCCAACCCCATCACCCCTATGCGCAACTTCGCCCCGATGCACGCACCGCTGACCACCTGGTCGGAAGCGCCGCCGACGGTGAGAACTGCTGGCAAGCCGAGCCCCAACTGCTGCTGTCTGGTTCACCCTAAACCGGACCGCTCACCGTCTTCTTCCCCTGACTTCATCCCCCCCTTCCTTCTCTGCCACGTGGGCCTGGCCAACGGCGTCAGCCGCACCGTCGCACCTCCCCGTGGGCCGGCCCAACTAAGGCCGTGCCTGGCCTAGTAGGCTGAACGCGCCCCGGCCCAAGTTCCTTTCCCTCAGGCACAATTCAAGAATTCTCCAGCCAAAGGTCCAAATCTACCCCCTGAAGTTTCCAAATAGTCTAAATCTACCCCCTAGCCACTATATACTCTATATCTTTTTCGTTTGAACCCCAATTTAGGTGATTCTTGCGCCTAAATTCATCTAAAATCGAGCTCTACCTACTCATACACTCCATATAATCTTTCACCCTAGCCGAAAGCCACCGTCATGCCGCCATGACGCCGTCCTATGCCCAGTCAGTCTCTCACATTAGTCCCACAAATTTTGTGTCCCTGGTGATGGATGCCGTTGCCTCTCTACTGATAAATTCCAAAGGTTCCTATCTTGGTCTCACCAACCCCCGTTATAGATGATTCTGATCTCCAAAACCATCCCCGTCGATCATACTCCATCCAGCCCTACTCTTTCATCGCTACCTCCTACTAGAAAACCCCTACCCTGACGTCATCATGCGACTGCCATCTCATCGCTACTGTTTTCACTCCAACCATCGCTACTCACTACCATGGCACCTCCACAACGACCTGCTATCATGCCCACCAAAACGCACAGCCAATCATGACACGATCCCCTACACTCCGCTACTCGCCAGACCCAACCTCTCTGGTAAGCAAGACCCGATCACCCATATAATCTATATCCCCCGCCAAATCTCTCTTCTATCTCACCACACCCAAAACCTTGTTGAGCTTATATTATACCTCAATGTGTGTGTTTTTCCCTGTTTATGCGCGTAGGATATACTGGAGATTATGATCGGTATGCCACTAGCGAGAACCTTCGCGATACTGGAAGAAAGCAACCGGCGTTTGCGGCAGATGCTGTATGAGCATCGCAGTGGATGACACACCATCGTGCCTAGCATTTGGTATACCAACGTGCTCGGTAGATGATGGTACGCCAACACATTTGGCAGATGATACACCCTCATTACTAGCGACCGATGAATCATCCATATCAGCAAAATGATAAGCAAGCCCACTAGAATCCCCACTTGAAGCATAAAATCCATATGTTTTGCAAACACAACCCTAGGCCTGATAATCACAATAAACCTGCATGTTTTGCTTGCTAAGGTAACCCAATGAAATATAGCCACCGAAGCCTATCTAGATATAGCGCGCATAGGTGGTATCGCTCATATAATTATATATGTCATAATCTTGATGTTGAGATGGATTATGGTTGTGAAACTTGCTAGGATGTGGGATACGGATGTGTGGGTGTGTTTTGAAATAAAATGGGGAAGAATCCCGGCAAACGATCCACAGGGTCGGGATCCACCATTTAAAGGGCAAGGTTTGAATAGGTAACTTAGGAACTCGCGGTTACCCCAATCCTAGACTTCGTGGAGAAGGCTGGGTATGCAGAAGCTCCTGGTGTCAAGAAATGGAATGGTGGAATGGTTCTACTTGCACCCTGTAAGGACCGCATTGATTTTCATCTTGCCTAACTCTTTTAGTACAACCACTCTGTTTGTCTGAGGCATTGGCTAGGCCCAAGCCAGAGTGGATAGCCTAGTGGCGGCTGTGTTGGTGCATAAGGGGCCAGGGAAGGGGTTGTGTGTCACGGGAGTAATGTGGGGTACTAGAGTGACTCGGCTGCCCGAATCCCTAAAGCAATGCAAGGTGATGAAACAAAGGCGATGGTTTAGTTTGGAATTCTAACGCTTATTTAGTGATAAGTGTCGCTGAGTCCAACTTGTGGGCATTAGTACAACCTCTGATCAAAGTAAAACCTATTCGAATAGTCCGTGTTGACCGGTAGGGGTGAGTTACGGCTTGGTTCTTCAATTAGCACTTTTATAGAATAAAACTGTTGGCTTGGTTTGGAAGCAAAATGGTTTGGATGATGAGGCTACGGGGGTAAAACCCAGTAGCGGTGTGGAAAATGTGTTGGCGGTTGCACCTTGAGCCATGTGGACTGGCAAGTCCAGTGGCAAACCCTTTTATGAGAGAAACCCTGTTTTTAGAAAGAATAAAACTTGGTATGTAGCTCGAACCCTGCATACAAAATGTTTTTATGCAAAACTCTCCCTGAAGCTCCAGGTATATCCTGCATGTAGATGTAGCTAAGCCCCTACTCCGTATAGTGGAAGGTGGGCTGCTGTGTATGTATGTAATCACCCTTGCTTTGTTGATTTTTTTCAATGAAGATGATGCAGTTACCATCTATTCGGATGAGTAAGGGTTACAACCTGCTTCCCAACTGTGATGTGTGGAAGTTTGGTACTACATTTTATATTCTGCTGTTTAGTTTTAGGGTTGCACCCCTTTGTGGTCTGACCCGTTAGGGCGGATTTGTATCACTCTAATGTAAGAATGTGATTGCCAAACCTTGGGATGGTAATAAAGCACATCTTAGCCCCATTATGGAAACTGGGCGCTTCAGTAGTCGTGCCAGGTCCCGCTACGTAACTGGTTGGCGGTAGGTACTGCGAAAGTTGGCAATGAACTTCTTGCACAACTGGTCCCAGTCGTAGATGGAGTGGGCCGACTGGTTCTGTAGCCATCTGAGTGCTTGGGGCCCCAGCATGATTGGGACGTAGGCCAGCATGGTGTTGGTGTTGCCTCCGGCCGCCTTGACACCGAGTGCATAGATCTGGACCCACTCGGCCTGGTTCTCATTCAGGTCATACTTATCCATGTTCACCAGCTTGAAGGTGGCGGGACACTGGATGGATCTGATGTGTGATGAGAAGGCACGGATCCCGTCATATGCCGAGTATGGTGGGATGAGCACCACTAGAGCATGGCATGTGGGAGATCCTCTTGATGGTGAGTTACCTCATTGCCGCGAGGGCTCACCTTGGTGGTGATGGGCGACGCCCGTGCCGGCGGCCGCCTTGGCCATCGAGGGGGCCAGTTCTCCTTGTCCCACTGCTCCTAGAGTTTGAGTTCCGCCTCTTGCACCTTGTACCTTCGTTCTTCAATGGGGCGACGGAAGTCCCGATTTTTGTTGATGGTGAAGCGAAGGTCTTGCTGAGCGGGGGTGGCTAAGGACTCGGCCTCATCATCGATGTAGGTCATCTTAGTCACCGCCAGCGTTTGCCAGCCCGCATTGGGCTAGGAGCTCCAATTGAGCCTTGGCTGCTGAGTGTGGGAACTTTGATACTTCTAGCCCAATCTTGGTAGTGCTTTGTATCGTAGACTTAGGAGCTAGAGGTGCCATCAAATTCTCCCTCAAGGTTGCGAGCCAGGCGACGGTCTTGCTCGTACTACCCTACCTTGCGGAGCTCGGACTCCTCCTATGCTCTGTGGTAGCACTTTTTCTCCTTGTTGTAGTTTCGGGCAAGGTGCCCGCGCCGATCGGCTGACGTCTTGTTTGGCGCTATTCTTTCGTCGGTGGAGATAGGCTAGTGTCATGTCAGTTCCTCATCTTGTTGGTCCCTCTACCGCTGCTTGTCGGTGTTGTGCGTGTGGCAAGCGGCCCGGGCTCCAAGGGTCTCGCCCTCTTAAGATGCAGAGTACACTGGGATCGGTTGCTCCTCGATTGTCGTCATGAGCACTTCCCTATAGGGGTCATGCTGCAGTGATGTCAGTGTTGATGAGGATGTCAGCCAGAGGTTCTGCCGAGCATGAGCTATGCCATCTGGCTGTCTTGGCGGCCGTGGAGTCGATGACGAGCCCTAGGCGAAGACCCATTAGTAGCTCGTCGGCCGCATTGTAGATGTCATCATCTTTAAGTGACGCGGGTTTTTGCTGGTGCAACCTTTCCCATGCCAGGGGCTTGGAACATGGCCACAGCATTGCATAGGCCAAAGGGACCTAGGGTCAGATGCAGGTCATGCTCGTGGGTTTCCCAAGGGAGGGTAGTTGGCCTCTACAGGGGAGAAGCGTGCTGTCATCATTGTCGTTGAGGATCGAGCCATAGGGAAGTTGGCCCTTGCACTTGGATGTGACGCCGCAGGGCCCCCTAGGCGAAGACCAGGTCTCATCATTGGGCGAGTGATTGATGGAGAGTGAGGGCCACTCGGGCTAGGGGCAAAGTCCTGGCTTCGGGTGGTTTGCTGGTGGTGACACCGCATGATGGCTGGAGTGGGCTCGGGGTTTAGTCGTCCGAGCGCTTTGACCGAATGATCTGCTAGCATCCTTCTAGGTCCAGATCAGATCTAGGAGTAGAGTGGTCCACCACAGAGATTGCCTATGGACCACCCAAGCGTAGATTGGATCTGGGCTTCGAGTGGTCATTGGAGATGGGAAGCTTTGCAGATTGAATCTGCTCTGCCTTCGCCGCTGGCGATGTCAGGGCCGCCGGTGCTGTTGAGGCAGTTTGCGTTCCATAGCTCCTGAATCTGCGCACGATCATGTACCATGCACATGTTGCCGAACTTGTCGACGACGGTGGTGAATTCTCCAAAAGTGAAAACTTTAACCGGCTGGAACTTGCTGATGGTGCAGAAGATTGGTGCCATTGCAATCTCTAGATCTCGTGTACTAGCCCCTAGCTGGCGTGCCAGCTAATGGTGCTTGGTACCAGGTAGCCCTCCACAGGGATAGACCACACGATGGATTTAGAGCTCGAGGGGGGTGCACGAGTAGATCGCGAAGGTGTGCAGCACGCAAGGGATGACGAGTTAGATAGATCCAGCCCACTAGCTCGTGTAATACCCTACGTCCTATATGAGGTGTGTGGTTGTATTAAACGCTAAAGTGTCAAGAATGCCAGAGAGTTTTCTAGAGCCCCTAGCTCCCCTTATATAGGCCGAGGAGCTAGGATTACAAGTCGACTACGTTGACTTAACAGATTATGATCCTGAGATTACAGGAATAGATATCACCAGGAGATCTGTATCTATCCAGACGGTCGAGCTAACTTAATCTTGAAGCCATTTTGTGTTGTGTCCTCCAAGGAGAACCACATAGCCCACACTGCAGGGTGCAGGTAAACTGAGTCCATGAGATACCCGTGGATACATGACACCCACATTAATAGTTAATTGTGTTGTCTGTATAGTCTGTTAAATCCCAATTAATCTATTTTTAGGTCCGTTTAATTGGCTGTGCGGTCTGACTACTCACTAAGCGATGGGTGATCGACTATTTAGCATTACCGTTTAGGATAACCTTGCTACTTCCATATATAAACAACCCCCTAATAGGCTTAGATTCCTTGGGTCTTCCTAGACCTTCTAGGCTTCTGTGGTATGCTCCTAGGCTTCAATTATCCATTAATTCTTTGGTCCATCCTTCTCCTTGAACTTCTAGCATGGATCCTTGTATAAGAAAGCCTTCATAAATATTGCATTTAATCATCTTTTTCATGTAATATTCAATAAAACATGGAAACCATGGACATACTTGGATATGGGGTTAATTCTTAGTAAAATATGTATCCAACAACATATTCGCACTTAGCTCTTCCTAGTCCTCAAACAAAATATAGATAAAAAACTCAGCTAAATTTAAGCAAGTTCTAAACAATGACTTTCCAAACCAATCGAGCTCGGAATTCAATTTATTCTTGACATGGACATTTTAATGGATTTTCATGCATAGAGATCCCCACCGAAATTTTTGAAATCAATCGAATCATAAGTTTATCAAAACTTTCTTGCCAAAATCAAATTTGAATGGGTTTTGTATGAAAAAACAATCTCCATGGACCAAGAAATTACATCGCTCTTTCTTTGTCAAGCTCACATGTAGGCACTCATATATGTGGCTATCCTATATTTCATTGCTCACCTCTCACCTTTCCTATGTTTATATGTAGATCTTGGTAAGCTAAGGTTAATTCAGCTTTAGCTAAGATATCTCCTTGAAGGTTGTCCAACCATCTTGAAGATATATGGTCTTGACTGCAGCTAGTACAGATCTTTCCATGTTCATGTGTTGCTCTCTGCCAAATGACGGAAAAAGAAACCAATTTGGCTCAGACCAATAACTAAATTAACTACAATGGAGCAAACAGAAAAAAACACTGAAGGCAGCCTAGAGACCAAAAAAAAAAAAATCAGCCACTCATGGACCTTGCATACTTGTCTTTTTAAGGATATTACTGAAATATCTTCGGCTGAAATTGACCAAAAGATTATTACAGAATAACCTAAGAAATGCATGTGTATATAGTACATCATGAGAGAAGTAGAAATATGGACATACCAATAATGCATGTATAGGCAGCAACCCTGCCAAGAGAGGGGGAAGAGGGAAAGATCAAAGTAGCGCTCCTCCTTGTTACCTATAGGGTGATTCTTATCCTCCCTTGCACTTGTAAATTATCCTACGCACCATATCAGTAAATGGATTTCTTCAGCCATACAAACCACCACTGACAGTTTATACATGAACCCAGAAAGGCAAAACACGTAGTCGTTAAGGAATTCATTCATTCAGTAGGTAATGGATGCATGCGGTGGGCGCCATAACTGCACAGTATCAACTTCTAGAGAAGGCACAAAGTCCTTTAGCTTTCAGGCATAGGCGTCTGAACGGTTTGCGTGCACCCAATAGACCAAAACAATATTCAAGTCAGAATAGAATATAATAGCAGTGAAAACAGGTGAGCCGTGAGCTATACACAATCCTTCAGGTTAAATTATTATATCACATATATAGCTCAATCTGCGATCCTTGGTAGCACAGGGCCAACTTGCAGCAGGGAATGAGTTAACTATGGAATAACGATTGGATGATAATTTATCAAGAATAGAAACAAGCAAGGCACTCAAGAGTCAAGAGGACAAGAAATAGGGTTTTGTAAGGCCCTGACTTTAATTTATCTCTCTCTGTAATATAAAAATGTGTAGCTCTTCTGTTTCTTTGAGGAAAAACAACGTCATTGGATTGGAATGAATGTAATTTTTTTAGATAGAGGAACAAATATCCAGGTTCAACACTTAGACAAGAGTGAATATGACGAATGGGATATAGTTTTGTGTTTATATACTTTGAACTACTCCAATTTGAATAGTCATTTCGAGGAGGGTTCTCTCTTTAGACAATTATTAGGGCGTGCAATATTAATGGGGCCGGGTCTGACATCCACGGCAATTGCTTCTTTGTTGGCAAAATGGGAAGTAGAAATGCAATTTCGAACTTATGGAGCAAGTGATTAAAAAAGGGCTGCACCTTCTCATCCTCAGCTGATTAAGCATGACAGACGACGCAATAGGCTAAGGCCCCGTTTGGGTCCCTTAAATTAAAATTTCATTACAATAACTATTCTTGTTCTCCACTAATATGAGAAAAAAAAAAGAGAATTTGAGAGCCTTGGTGAGAAAAGGAGAGCAATGAACTTCGTGATACAATTTCAATTCACCGGTGGAAAAAAAGAGTCATTTTTTTTAAAATTAATACATACGTGAAATCATGATTTCAATCCATATGCATCATTGGCTCAACTATTTAGTCACATTTCAATTCTACTAAATTCAATCCATATGAAAGCAGTTTTTTTTTTTTTTTTTTTTGCTTTGTCTGTATTTCATTCCTGCAATCAATTGCTGTCTCGGTATTTCATTCCAGCAAAGGAACAGAAGGGTCTTCTGTGTTGTACGTACTATTGCATCACCGGATAACCCGTGGCCAATGACCAACGGCTCGTTTTGGTTTGAAAGGAGAAACAATGCATACGCTGTAGACACTAAAAATGATGCCTGACACCTCTGCTTTGAATCAAGAGAATCCGTTTAAGAAAAAACGGAGTAAGGGCACACAGCCAAACAAACATTCCTCTTTCGTGTAGTTCCATGAAATGAATCATAGCAAAATTGCAACTTTATAGTTAATTTTCTACTACTCCATTTTTTTTATTTGATGCGGTTAATTTTTTGAAACTTTGATCCTTTGTCATATTCAAAAAATTTATGCAAACATATAAAAATGCACGTCATACTTAAACTACCCCTAATAATGATAAAACAAGTAGTAACAAAATAAATGACAAGTAATGAAATTTTTGAATAAAACGAATAATCCAAGTTTAGAAAAAAAAAGTCAAACACGTCAAATACAAAATTAATGCAACCGGCCTGAAGAATTATTAGTCAAAAAATTGTAACATGGAGATAAAAGCTTTGATGTGCCAATGGCAGCTCATCATGTTGGCCATGTTGATCGCTAATACATCTCGCTTAACTAGGCTACACAAGGACGAAAAAAGGCGATAAAAAAATAGCATCCATGCTTAAGAAATCAAGGACGCCTGCTAAGGAGTTGTGCGCCTGCTAAGGAGTCGTGTAATTTTTTTATTGAATGACATCATGGTCAATGGATTGTTTGCTAAAATTGCTATATAAGGTGCTTGTTGACACGGTTTCGTGCCAAACACTACGAGAAACCCTGAGTCATCTCAGGGGTTGCTAATAGACGGCAGACAGTATTGCCGGACAGTCCGATAATGCCGAATAGTCCGGCGATGGGCGACAGACTGTTGAGTGAGCTCAGGGAGTTCGGGTAGACCTAGCATCGCCTTCCTAAGAGGGACCCGTCAGGGAGGATGATGGCTAGAGTTGCTCTAGAGCAAAGTAGGGCAAAAGAGATAAAAGGTAAAAATGATAAAGTAGATTGATTTGGTTCGACTGTGGTGTCTCAATTGGCCGTAACCCTTTATATATTTATAGGGAAAGATTGTCTTACCCCTTTCGGATAAAACATGGTTCTATTGGATTATCCAGTGCACATGACCGGACTATCCGAAATGCTAGAGGAGAAATCCATGTTGTACCAAACTATCCGGCATATGCTACCGGATAGTCCGGTATTGTCCAGGCACGCAACTTTCCAGAGGTTATAACTTCCCCGTTTGGACTCTGAATTACGTCATTCATATGTTCGTTCTGATCGTCTCGACGAGGGCTACAACTTGGTGTATTGAAACGCCTAATTTAGCTTCATATTGATGCAGTTCCAAGGCTTTCTTTGTGTCTTTAATGAAATAGGCTTAAAACCCTTCAACACATTGCGCATTACCTGAAGAACACAATTCTATACCAAATATGCAGAGAAACTGTCATTAACATTGACCTGACCATTTTTGTGCTCAACACATGCCCCCTGCCTTTTGGCGATGGTCCTGAGCCAAAAGCATCCATTTTGCACTGAAAATGTCTTAGGGTGATGGTTAACACAATACATCGGCCATATTTAATACTAAAGGTGATAAAAGCTATTATCGACCATAAAACTTGACTAGATCAAAGTGACGCCAAAACAATCTTCTTAGGCCTCCATACCTATTTAGCAGCATGTACCTTATCCATGGGTATCACCTTTCCTCGCTGTTCCATTGATTCTTGTTGACGTAAATGCTGAAGCCTCTCTTTTGAGTATGGGATAAGCCTGAGGGGCACCACCTCGGCCGTAGACATTCAGACTCTCGCGTGCTTCTCTTTACCTGCACATCTCGAATAGGAGGTGCATCCTTGGCCAGATTACTATTAATCCGTCGTTGTAATACTCCATAATAGGTATATGAAGCAGGATATTGAGAATACGGATGCATCCATATATTAGCGTAACCATCAACTAGGTAATAATAAATATACGACCGAGATCATAGTGAAGTCGGCGCTAAAGGATAACATGCTGCGATAGGAGAATTATTCATTGAATTTGATTGCACGTTACCCGCACATGAAGAGTTTGAAGCTGCACCACTATGTGATTGGTCCTTTTTTTGCAGCCCCTTCCTCCTCATACTTAGCCAAGAGCTCTTCAAAACTCGGCATGTTCTTGTCTTTTGCCTTGGAATGACCTCTAATTCCTCTGGAGCCACCGGGCAGTCTAGTGACAGACACTGGAGAGTCCGGCGAAGGGCACTAGATAGTCCGGTATTGATCACCGGACAGTATGGCTCGCAGAGCCCTCTGCCTTAGCCTTGCCTTGCCCCCCAGCTGAACTTGATGTTTGCTCAGCTTTAGTATTTGAAACATGTTCTTCATTGGGGACATTCATATCACTTGAACTGACCAATACTTAACTAATGGTTGGCTTTTCATTATCTGGTGTCAAATCTGATTTTTTGTTCAAGTTACAATTCGCTTTGACACGATAAACTTGTTTGACCACCTTAGGCTTATTTTTCCTCATAGATCGATTTCTTTAATCACAACGGTCATAGCTTGAAGGTGATGATCCACTAGACACTGACTCTCTATAATTTGGACAAGAGTACCTAGGAGGAGATGCCGCATATGAATAATGAGGAAACCATGGTGGATTAAAAATAAGGCATATTAAAATAAGACCCACATGGCATAGGCGTAAAAGATTCATTTGGAGAAAACGACCTAGATGCATAGGATTTGTTCCATTGCCGATTTCTACCATCAAACACTTTCCTTGGAGGTGAGTTTAGTTGCTTGGATTTATTAGGCTGCCTAGCACCTTTGGCATTACTTTGGCATCTAGTCGGAAGCTCTCCACACTTCGGCTTTTGCTTATGTGTTTTACAGCCTTTGGCTTCATTAGTTTTCCAAACACCAACTTTAGGATTCTTTGGTTTTGATTTAACTTTAGAGTCCTTAGAAGAATCGGCTTTTGTAGTTTCTAGTATCGAATCATCTAACTTAGGCTGATCACAAATAAGATTTGAAACTTCTAACTTTTGCCCCCGACTGTACAAGTACTAGATTTAGCCTCTATTCTCTTTTCGAAAGGACATCAGATCTTTACTTAATTCGGCCTGAGGCTGCCGAATTACACTTTGGCCAATCTCATCAGCAACTGGCCTATTCAAAAATTTAATAAAATCACTCATATGGCGAGACATTCAAAAGGATGCAAACAAACAAACAACAACAACAATCTAGCCTTTCAGTCCCAATCAAGTTGGGGCAGGCTGACTATCAGAATTTTCTTCTATCAAGTATGTGACATACCCATCCAAAGTATTAGAAAGAGTAATAGATAAAGAACTTGTGGATTGCATCTCTTTCGCATAGTCGGCAGTAGAAGGTGTTTTCACTCTAATAACCATGCCTTGCTCGGTCTTCTGAAAACATGACGGAAACACTCTTCTATATGCCTAAGAGAATTCACGCCTATACTCCGCGATTAACCCTTCAAGTATCTTTCCAGAAAACATCATATTGCTAATATTTGATTTCAGCTATCAAAAGCCAAAACTAATCTAGCATTGATCTCTCTCCAGCGAAGATGATTGCAATCATCCTTAATGACCAGATAGCAAAGGTAAAGGCAAACAATGAGTAATAGATTGGTTATGAAAATTAGACGTGAATAATGAAACCTGATCGTTCCCCAGCAGAGTCGCCAAAAAGTGTGTTGACACGGTTTCGTGCCAAACACCACAAGAAACCCTAAGTCGCCTCAGGGGTTGCCTGGTAGACGTCAGACAATCCAAAAACTGGGCACCGGATAGTCCGACGATGGGCACCAGACAGTCCAGTGAGCTCAAGGAGCTCGGGTAGACCTAGCACCGCCTTACCGGGTGGGACCCCATTAGGGAGGATGGTGGCTAGGGTTGCTCTAGAATCGGCAGGCCACCTAGAACGCCTCCATGTTACCGTCGAGACGTAGTGAGAACAACATAATAGGTTAGAAAAGTAGAGCAAAGGAGATAAAAGGTAAAAATGATAAAGTAGATTGATTTGGTTCAACTGTGGTGCCTCAATCGGCCGTGACTCTTTATATTTGTAGTGAGGGATGGTCGTACCCATTTTACAAGCCAAAACCCATCCTAAACCGACCTAGAATCAATTGGAAACTCCTTTTCAGATAAAACAGGGTTCTACCGGACTATCCGGTGCATAGGACCAAACTGTCCAGAATTCTCCAGGAGAAATCCTTGTTCTACCACACTATCCGGCGTATGCTACCGAATAGTCTAGTATTGCCCAAGCAGGTAACCTTCCAGAGGTCATAACTTCCATGTCCAGACTCCGAATTAGGTCATCCATATGTTTGTTCCGATTGTCTCGACGAGGGCTACAACTTGTTGTATTCAAACTGCCTAATTTGGCTCCATATTGTTGCATTTCTAAGGCCTTATTTGTCAATGAAATAGGCTCAAAACCCTTCAACACGTTGCACATTACCTGAAAAACACAATTTTGTACCAAATATGCAGAGAAACTGTCATTAACATTGACCTGCCCATTTTGGTGCTCAAAAGTGTTGTCTCACAGATGTAACGTGATAGACCAGGGATTGCAATGAGAGATATTGAAGAATCATTTTCCTCAAAAGGAGATCAAGCGCACATGGTGACGGCAATACAAAGATCAAAAGATCACCTTAGACTTCAAAAGAAAAGAAGCCATGAAGCCCAGAATTAATAGATGAAAGAAATGGAGTTGTCCCATGAATTTAACTTTGGTTTAATATGAACTGCACTCAAGATTTTTCATGTCCAGAAGCTTACAGATGAAAGCAAGTTCATTTAAAAGAAATCAAGTGACCAGAGTGAAAAGTTAGACTACAAAACCGTAAAATGTTAATGACAATGGAAGATCAAAAGAAACCTTAATTAGACTTCGAAAGAAAAGAAGCCATGTAAACCCAGAACAAAGTGATGAGTGAAATCGACTTGTCACATGAATTTGACCTAGGTTTAAAATGAAATCAAGATTTTTCATGTCCACAAGCTTACAGATGAAAGCAAGTTCATTAAAAAATGAAGACCAGACTGAAAAGTTATGTCTACGATATGTATAAACCCGCAAAATGTTAAAATAGCCCAATAAAAATCAGTTCACTCACACATTAAAGAATGATTCAAGCGTTCTGTGCTCATTAAGTCAAAACTGAGAGCACCACTTAAAACATCCGACGATCAGAGTAATGTATGGTGCAAGCAAGCATCCTATGCTAATAGTTCAGTACGTAAAACTGATAGCATAAGATCCGACGGAAGCATCCAGTGATCATAGTAAAGTACTGTGCAAGCATCTGGTTCTTATTATATTAGCTTCGCTCAACATATATTTTGGTGCAAGCATCTAGTGGCAACTTGCTAGCTATACGGTGCAAGCATCTGGCGAATATTAAAGTTGTACAAATGGCTAGCTCTGTTATGAACTCATTGTACAATATAGTGGTAGTAGTACGACCTAATAATCATCCCGTGACGGATCAGAAAATGTAATCGTTGGCACGCTTAATAGTGCCACACACGTGCAGCATCACATGAAACCGCTAATCACGTGGCAACCAAGTCCTCACATATAAGATGATCAGAATATCGCGCTTAAGAGGGCCAAACCAGTCTTATGTGAATTATCAGAACGTCTACTAGAGCAGGGCCAAATCATGCACATGATAACGATAACTTTGCAGATAAATCTATGGACTAAGAACTAGTTTGGGCAAATAGCCTTAGATAATGAAATAACCTATAGATTCAAAATGAGAAAAGACATAATCTAGATCATGCATCATACCTTGAACATAAGAAAGATGTTTCTCACTGAAACCGGCTATAGAAGAGTATTAATCTATCGAACAAAGCATGGCGATAATGAATGAGTCAACCGTGCACTACAATGCACAAGATAAAATCATCAAGGTGCAAGTAAATACATTGCCCCAAAGGTCTTAAGAGACATAGCTTTGAAGCTACATGGTACTTACCGAGAAAACCATAGAATAGAGGTGGTGATGGGCCAAAAGTGATTGCATTCCAAAAAAAAAAAGGAACCTTATACAATACTAGAGAAATTTACTTATAGAATAAAAACCATAACCCCTATTTCGACACGAAACGTGCATCAACCTGGGCTGCTCCTTGAAGCCCATTGGGCTCGATCTTCATGGATTTCCTCAACCCATAACCGATTTTAGCCTTTTCAGCCAAAGGAATAAAATACGGTGTCAACATTAGGTTAATTGGTTGCATTAGAATTTAGGGAGAAAGGTCATAGCAATACAGAGAAAGAGATAACTCTAGGGGATACACCTGCTAGCCATACCCCACCACACTGCTGTTGTCGCCTCTTGCACTCTCAACATGAGCTTGAACCACTGCCCTGCCATGCCACACATGAGTTGTAGCCCCACAACACCACTGCCATCCCCCACACCAATCATCATGTACCATGGCCCTCGTGACAATATATCAACAATTTTAGAAGTCTACATAACCCCCTAAGCTATACTAACTAGTATACTTAACACCCCCAACTCTAGAAATGGATGTTTAGCAGCACCAACATTGTAAACCGGAGAAATCACACCCTAAACAGTTTTTTACAGTGGTTTCTCTATCACACATGTCAGCGCCACCTCCATAGACATGTGTTGTGGGACCCACATGTCAGGTCTCGCCACTTCTTCTCTCCTCTTTCTCTCCAATCCAACTGCATAGTCCATACCTATACGCCATTGGCTGCATTGCCTATGGGCGCTGCCGGCCACCACCTAGAGCTCCCAGGTCGACGCCCTTCCCTACTTTGCCTAGTGGTGTGCATGGAGGACAAGCAACCAGTGCGAGCCAAGAAGCAACAATGAGAAACTCGGGTGGGTCTACTTTGCAGCACAGGTGGGCCTGCTAGACTGCGATGCCGCTTACCACTGTCGTAGCTAGGTGCACTGGCAATATGCTCCACTGCTGCCATAGGGCACGCAGGTGAGCATGCCACCACCGCCGCCACCATTGTGTGGCGCACGCAAGCTTGCACGTATGTGTGAGCCAAGCAATTGGCGGGTAAGTCCATAGGCACATATGCAGATAGGATTGGATAGAGGAGTAGAGAAGGATAGATTGGACCTGACACATGGGCCCCACACTATGTGTTCTCTGAGGTGGCATTGACATGTGCACCACGATAGCAAAACCAACCTACAAAACCCCACCTATGGTGATTTATCTAGTTTAGCAATGATGGGGTGTTAAGCATCCAGATTTTGAGTTAGGGGTGTTAATTATACTATGTAATATTGCTCATGGGGTATATAGACTTTTTCCAATAGATGATGACTATTTCTAGACCTCCTTGTCATTCCAGTACACTGGTGTAGTCGCTGCAGGAGCTTAGGACCAATGACGCCATGAGCCATTCCACTGCATCCTTTGTCTGTGGCCTAGTAGATTGGTTTCTCCTATCACTAGTGTGCTAATGTAGTAGAAAATCTCATCATTGTCAGTCCATTACTACCCTCATTGCTCCTCTGACCACGCATGCAAAAGAGTCCAACCTATCCTTGAATTGGATATTCTTTGTTGCTGATGGAAGAGGATATTTCCTCTACTCACTAGCCATGCTACCATCTCTGCCACCGGTGGAAGGCTCTTTGATGCCCGTGACCTCTTGCACCCTGATGCTCTAATTTACACGATTTATCATATGGATCTTGTACCAATATTATTATTTACTAATGAAATTTTTTTAAAAAGAATATTAACTTTATGCTTTGTTTGGATTTGGATATGTTTGTTTGGTTTTTGGTCCAAAACCAAGCTTTGATAATCTTATTCTAGTTCTTGTTCTAGTTGTTTATGATCATAGTGAGATTCATCTAACTAAGCTGCTTTGATCAATATATGAAGAATTCTTTATTAACATGCAACCTTAGGATTAGATGTAATCATGTTGACTAGTCTATTTCTTGCAAATGCTCCATAATAGTGCATAGTTATAATTAAAGTCATTGATTACCCTGCTTTATGGTGACACATGGTAGATAAAAATGTCTAAAACATTACACCCATGTTCATTGTGAGGACCGAAAAAAGTGACTTAGAGGATGGCAAATAGGTCGACCCTAGAATCTTCAACCATGCAAGATCATGTAGAAACTAGGGCACTACTAACCTTAGGACATGACAGGAAAGCTTAGCGGAAGTGCTGTCTCAAACGTCCATGAAAAAGGACAAAAAAAAAACGAGCAAAAACTCACCTGCAACATGCGCCAGACAATTTAGCATTGGACGATCTGTTGTGTACAAACTACACGCAACAAAAACTCTAGGCTTAGAATGCACCGGGCAATCCAATGGTGAACCAAAAAGATACAAGACATTGTTGAACTAAAACCAAGGTACCATGATTCAGTGGTCTTGATGTCTGGTCAAAGGGTTGGTTTTTCGAGTAACAGATGGTCCGATGAGAAAGGAGCTAACCAAGATTGGAGAACTCAAGAGTCAAGACACAATGCAATTACATGCACTACCAATCTAGTGATTACGCACTAGACGGTCTGGTGATCAAATCACCACATGGAAGAAGTCAAAAAAGGAAGAAGTGATCATGTGCAAAATGCAAGCACAAAATGGTCTAGTGTAGCACCCCATGGATCGGATGGTTTAGTGAATCATAGGACAAGGTAGATTGAGGACATATTTAAACAAGACCTCAGGTGATTTACACACTGGAGTGTCTAGTGATCAAAATTGGTGAAGTCAGTGTTCAATGGTTGACTCCATTGGCTAGTTAGGAATCTACTCATTTGATGGACTAGTGTTGTACATGTCGAATAGTCTAGCTCAGGCGATTTACATGCTGGAATGTCTAGTGATCAACATCGGTCAAGGCAGAGTTCAATGGTGGACTCCAATGGCTAGTTGGGAATCTACTCATTTGATGGACTAGTGATGTACATATCAGACGGTCTAGTGATACAACAGATGGTCTAGTGAGAACCTATGCATTACAACTTTTTGTCAATGGCTGTTTTTGAGGATTTTGACTATTAATACCCCTTGCCTAGCCAGCTTCATAGGACACATATTTCAGAGTATGTACTTAGTCCCTTGCTTAGTCCATTGCTCTTGGTTGCAACTAAGTTTAGTATTAAGGTTTGCACACCTCTTTGTGCCCGGTGCATATGTGCACCAAACTTGTAAGTATAAGACTTGTAGTCTTGTGAGGCTCTCCAGCGTGTGGAGTGGTTGGCATTTTACTTATGAGAGGAAGGGTGGCCTTAATCATTTTGGTCGAAGCTCACATTAGTGGAGATGGCTCAGAACGCATCCAAGAGAGGCCTAAGGAAGTCCCTACTTGTGAGTGGAGGAGAGCTGGGGACATCCAGAGTTACCCACCCGAAAGCTTAACCCTTGCGGGGATCATCTTGCCAACCTTGGTCCTTGAATAGATTGAGGCCTTAGTCCTTGCATGGACTAAGTGAGAGCGGGTCCTTATGTGGAGCATCAAAGATGATTAGGGGGGCTTGCTTCACTTCCCAAGACCTCAAAAACAATCTATGTCTCTACCTTGTTGCCATCATCAAGAGTTTGCATCCTTTTAGCCATCTCTTTAGCTTACACTCTTTACATTCTTGCATTTATGTGCTTTACATTACTAGGCTAGATTGATTGGTTAGTTTCCATATGAAACTTAGGTAGCAAGTCTTTTTGCAATAAAGGTACCAACACTTAGCAAAATCGTGCACATTATTCTTTATCTTCCTTAGAGTTTGATAAGTGAGACCAAGGTTTCCAAGAGGGGGCTGTTGAATTAGGCATTCTAAAAGCTAAGGCTCTCAATATAACTCAACAAAGTCTGTGCAAATATCTAAAGCAATGTCCACTAGTGTTTTGCCAAGTGTATCTTGTCGTGGTTTCGGGAACCGAGGGGACACAAACAATAGATTTGTTGTTCGGCAGGGGAACAGCGCGGTCTGGCTCCGAATGGAGAGCCGGGAGGCTCGAAAGATTTATACTGGTTCAGGAATGAAAATCCCTACGTCCAGTGAGTGCGAGTGGTTGTATTGCTGGGGGCCTTTTGACCCGTAGAGGTGTTACACAAGGTGCAAGTGAAGACTATGTCGTTCTGTCTCTCCTCTACAGCAGGCGCTTCCCTACTTTTATAGGCGTAAGGGGGAGCTTACAGTGCTTTGGGAGATGGCAGGAGAAGGAAGGAAGAGAAGCAAAAAATAAGGTGGAATGGCATGTCGGATCCTCTTGGCCAGAGTCCTTCAGCTGGCCAGATCATCTTCGGCATGTCCCCTGCACGCACGGTATGGTCGTCCTTAAAGTCCTGTAGCTATGCCGCGCCAGACGTTGAGGGCACGGCTTGGTCGTCCCAGCCGCATCCTGCCCATCACGAGGGTACTAGACACGAAGCCCCCTCCTCCTCTTGGGGTCAACTGTAGTACAGGGACGTCCCGTTCCGTCCGTCCTGACGGGCTGACACCCCCTCCTCGCGTTCCATGGTGGTAGATGAACTTGAGGGCTAGGTGAGGAGGTGTCGCATCGCGACTGGCGTAGGCCATGATGTCTTCCCTCTTTTTCCAGCATCGCAGGTACAAGCGTGCACGTTAGCAGACGTGGGGGTGACGTGTGGTCCTTTCGGCTGGGCCCACAGCTGGCTCGGCTCCTGGCGAGGCTCGATCTGCTCCGCTTCGCATGATCGTATGGGACGAGCGAGGCTCGGCTGTTCCCTCTCGCCTGACCTCCCATCCTGCCTCGCGCGACCGTTCGAGGTGAAGCTCGGCCGTCCCGCCTCGCCCGACCGTGTGGGGTGAGGCTCGGCTGCTTCCGTGTGAGTTGGGCCGGATGGCTTCCCTCGGCATGGTGGCCCTTACAGGGCCGCTGGTAGGCCGCAGGCCGTCTTTCCTGGATGTGCCTTTATTGCCTCCCCGTCATATCTGCTTCTACTGCAAAAGAGACTTGCAACCTAAGTTCCAACCTAGAAGATAGCGTATCAAGCTAGACTAGAAAAATAAGCACGTGATTGCAAGAATGTAACAACAAAATGTAAGGCATGAGGTAGATGTGAAAATTTCCATTGACGAGCAATGACAAAGACTTGGAATATTTTTTACCGAGGTGTCGAGAAGACGCACAAGCCTTCCCAAGTCATGGTTGAACACTTCGCAAGGGCCTTGCTCCGGATTAATTAGTGCAAGTATTAAGACCTTGATCCGCACAAGGATCAATGATGGCAAGGTGTGCCTAGGCAAGGACCAAGCTGCTGGTCAGGTAACTCCTTGCAGATCCTTGCTCTCCGCTACATGCAATGGTCTCTGCGGGCCTATCCTAGAGATAGTCTCCATCGTCTTTAGTATGGTGAGCTTTGGCCAAAACGTCATGGGCCTGCTTCCCCCTCACAAGTAAGGTGGCAACTACACCATACTCTGGAGCGTCTCGCTAAGCTCCCAACACTTACAAATATGGTGCGTTCAAGCCCGAGCAATAAGAGGCTCCGAAATCCACTAGCCTATTTTTTTTATTGTAATCAAGGGTAATGCATTAAGTGACCTAAGTGCTTGCAGGCGCTAAGTTATGCCTAGATATGCACTTAAGCATTTTGTGAGGCTATAGATGGCAAAAATGTGCCTCAACGCTAAGCATACTGAGATGGCCATGAAAGGGGGTATTTATAGCCCAAACAGTCAAGCTTGTCATTGGGAAAAAATGCTGCTCGCAACCATCACCGGACCGATTGGGCGATTGGTGTATGTGATTTGCACAGTCCTTGAGTCTTCAACTTTGTCCTTTTCCTTTATCACCAGACCATCTGGTGCGTCATTACCGGACCATCTGGCGCTCGAAGAAACTGGCCCGCTGACCGGTTAGGGCACGGAAGTTTTTTTCCATGGATGTCTTGGGGTTTTTTTGGTGCTCTTTAGGTCTTCTCTTATGCTCTTTGATCACTCATTTTAGGTGTTTGTGCCCTAAGTTCATCACTTGCATCCCTTGAATTTGAACAAATAAATGAGCAAACACATTTGCCGCAAATGGTACTTATTGTCATTCAACCACCAGGGTCATTTTTCTTACACCGCCATCATCTCTATTGAGGATGTTGTGGTTGAGGACGCATCTGATGACGAGCATGTTGTCTCAGATGCACAAGTTACAAGTGTGGACCTCATCTTTTTCATCACCATCAAAGGCGACCTCACCCATTCTACGGTTCAGATCAAGGCAAAAGAGCCCTAGTTGATGAAGGATACACTAACAGACGTACGTAGCAGCTTCTCCGACTTCCATAGTTAGTAAGGACAAGAACCTTGCATGTCATCCTATACATCCCCCTCACCATTGACTAAGATAACGATACGCCGGCATAAGTTCTATGATAGATTGTCACTTCGTTGAAGTGCCCACCTTGCAAAACATAGTGTGTTAAATGTTTGTGCATTATTAGGAATGATGGGAATGAAGCTCAATACGGTACGATTCTTCACTATTCAGAGCACCTAAAGAATTTGTTGCCACCAGACCTCCTCAATCCACTACAGAGTTTAAACGTCGAACTTTCCGGGACCTAGTGGCAGATATTTCTTTGCCTTTTGTCAGGGGTCCCATCTTCATTATGGTTGTTGTTTTGGTCATTTGGTGTGTCCGCTCGCTGCGAGTAAGTTGTTGTTGTTGGCCTAGTTTTCATAGTTTGTCATTGTACCAGTTGTAACTTGTTTGCCAAATCTGGGTCTTCTTTATGAATATAATTTGCAGCTCTCTTGCTCAGTTTAAGAAAACAATGAGGTTGAATATGTACTTGGAGAATGTATTTAGATTGCGAGAATGGAGACATTATTTTCATCTATAACCACCACATGCCTTCACAGGTGGCCATCATGCATGCCAGCACTATAGAAATCGGTCAGCCATGCCATGACATAACGTATAGCAGAGTTGCCATGCAGATCGACAGAGCCGCGCTGCTTGTTTTGCATCAAACTGTGGGTGCAATGAGATAAACTACTAATACCTTGCTGATCAGCTTCCTGGATGTCGATTAGGGAAGGATTCAATATAATGCATACAGCACACTGCAGCATTAGTGTAATCAAACAAGTCCGTAGGTAACAATACGGTAACATGGTTGGTGCGCTGGAACTAATATGGCTCTCTTTTATTTCTTGAAATAGAGATTGCAACATGCAGAGTTAGAGTACCCTGTTTTTGCATATAGAAAGTCTCAGGTTGAATTCGCCGGCACACACGTGTTGCCCATGAACTGACCGGATTCTCTTCGGGAAACCTGGGACTAGTGGGCATGTCCAGGTAGTCATTTGACTCATTGCTACAGTGAAACTTCATGGTTCCCCATAACCTAAAAATGCATGTAATGTAGAGGACTTCAGGTCCTGCCAACGAAGCCTTAACTCGAAACAATCAAGAGTTGTTTTTCCTAAAACTTTTTCATGATTGCTGGAATGGTGCCAATGACTGAATGTGTTGCTGGAAGCAGATGCATGCAATTCGAATTTATGATAGCATTTAAGCCTCCACATATATTTTAATGAGAAAGGAAGTGAAAGATTTCATAATTTCTAATACAACAGTTACACTCCAACTTGGGGTTATTGCGGTGAAGAAAAGTACAGCAAGAGGGCCTTGTTGAAGGATCGGAAACAATATAAGCTTTGACCAGCACATTCCCACATGCACATGTTGGGTATCAATAACAAGGTAACAGGGAATTAAGTCAATTTGGAACAAGACAAAAATCTAACCAATGTACTGTTTCTCTTACATATCTGGGGCTCTGGCTAAGTGGCTAACTACCCTAGCTCCAGTTGTTTAAGTAGAGTCCATCTGAGAATTTAATTACTTCAAGCACTGTACTGTATCTGCTTTATCTATAAGAAGCCTACACAAGTGTTCTACTGTTCTCTGTCTCCACTCCTGGCCGTATCAGCAGCACAATACCAGCAATCTTCAGGTATGGAACAGAGTCAGCCTCAAAATTCAAGTGGTAGCTAGTGCTTAACTTTCCTCTTTTGTTCCTTCAGGCTGCTCCTTTGTTTGTTTCGTAACGCTTTCTATGCATCAATTAACGTGCATAACTGCATAATCAATTTTGTCTCATGTTTTTTTTTCCAGTGAATATTACACTTGTTTCAACCGCAATGGATTCCTCGAGTAATCAATGGCTGGCAGAATTGGTAAGACTCCACACCATCAAATAAGTTGTACTATGTATAGTTCATGCAAAATATACCAGTTTCCAGTTCAGCTGGTGTTCAGTCTCATAAATAGGTTTGCATGGCTATCTGAAGCACAAATTTGCTGCGCTAATTGTGTGTACATAGGAGAGCGATGATCTCGCAGAGCTGGAGTTCATTGACCCACTGAGCATGCAGCAGCTCGCCGAATCCCTCGCCAACGAGCTCTGGAGCCAGCCTCCACAAGAGCAGCAGCTAGAAGAACAGAATCAACCGCAGCATTGCACTGACCTCATCCCAACGCCGCCGGGCTTCTCATTGGGCGCAACCGGTGGCAACACCATGGTGCCCTTCGCCGACGGCTCATATACCACGGTGGGGAGATGCTTCCCACCACTGACTACGAAGGAGAAGAAAGGCAGTGGCCGGAGGGCGAGCTCGAGCGTGAAGGAGCACGTCATCGCGGAGAGGAAGCGGCGGGAGAAGATGCATCACCAGTTCGCCACGTTGGCGACCATCATCCCCGACATCACCAAGGTGAGCTCTATACCTGGCTGGCTACCTAGCCCTAGAGCTATATATGTGCCGTCAGAGATATCAGTAATAAGATGACGCTGGCCATTGGCTATTCAACCAATTCTCAGACAGACAAGGTGTCCGTCCTGGGTAGCACCATCGAGTACGTGCACCACCTCAGGGGCAGGCTAAGGACACTTCAAGAGGAGCACCATCACATCGCTGGCAGCCAAACGGCGGCGGCGGAGTGCCCACCGTTGGACGCACGATGCTGCATTGGCTCCATGGGTGACGTCGACGGCGGTAAGCCTGCAGAGAACACAAAGATCGAGGTGGACGTGCGAGGGACAACGATTTTGCTGAGGGTGGTGTGCCCGGAGAAGAAGGGGGTGCTGATCATGGTGCTGACAGAGCTGGAGAAGCACGGCTTGTCCATCATCAACACCAACGTTGTACCGTTCGCCGAGTTGTCACTCAACATCACCATCACGGCACAGGTACATAGCTAACCCTGTACCCAACAATACAATGCAAGCTGCATGTACACCAGTTAGCTTAAGCATATATAAGTATGGTGATACGTGTTGTAACTAAGTTAATTTTGCATTTTTTATCACATCAATATATATCTATCAAAAAGAAATATTCGGACAACTTTTGTACCGGGCCAGATAATGTGCTAGGTCAAAACGTGCCTTGCGATGAAGGAAACATATATGTATTATATGCCTGGTGCCTTCACTGCTTTTTCACAAAATTGTATTTCAAATTAAAGGAGTTGACAGTAAATTAGTTAATACTGTAATTTATTGTGATTGGTAAACTACCCACGACAAGCATCACCCTTTGCACTACTTAGGGCCTGTTTGGATCAACCGTACTAATAGGCAGTAGCCAATATTAACTAGATAATGATTACATTGATAGATAATAGGTGGTAGTGTTTGGATCCACAGCTAATAGATTAGAAAATAGTAGAGTAAGGAAGAAAAAGTCTAATTATCTCTCATTAGCCTATGTTATCTAGCATTGAGTAGATAACGAGATAATGAAAATCTATGGTCTAACTAATCATTGTCTCCCGATTATTTGGATTTGTTTAAATCCAAAGTGAGCATATTCTCATTATCTGCATGGATCCAAATATGCCCTTAACTGAAAATTAGAACTGGTCAGGACATTTCGTAACACAATACTTCTCACACACACACATAAACAGAGATTATATATTAAAAGTTCATTATGGGTGTTTTGCATTCAATGTACATTTTATCGTATTCTAAGTGTAGAATTGTAAATTAGTTAATTTTGATAACCTTAGTAGGTTTGGCCTTTGCCTAGAACAAATAAATTTCATATGGTTTTCATATGGTTATTGGCCAAACTGAAGATTCTTTTTCTTACCATGCAGATTGAAGATGGAATCTCTACCGGTACTGTTGAACTTGTCAATAATCTAAGTTCAGCCCTAAAAAGTTATTTAGGTTGAAATCCTAGTGAAGAAAATATTGGTATTTGTACGTACAAACTTATGGAGGTGGCAACAACTTGTGCCAATTGTATTTTTTTATGCAATTAACACATCACCGTTCATAAGTACAAAAAGGGAATTGAGCGGCAGTTTATAACTGCATACTCCGTTCAGGAATAAACTGGTCTTCACCGTCGTTTGGTAATCTTGGACCATTTACAGGAATGGGACATGAGACACCAAATAGTTGAGGAAACCATTTGTTGCCTTCAGTTTTAAACTTTTAGCTAAGAACCGACGGTAGAAATAGAACCAATTTTGTTACAAACTGCACAATAAACAAATGCATGACCCATTTACCTCTAGGTCAATCGTGTACCCCCAAGGCCCCAACTACAGCCCAAATGCCTACTGACTATCTAGTGCTACCTTATCTTCATCTTTATCTTTTTGGGTGTGTTCCTTCTGAAAGCATCAAGATATCTAAGACTGGAGGGGTAAATTGGATTTCTAATTTAGAAACTTGAAATGAAATCCTTTCATCCAAGTCTCAATTCACCATAGTGCCTAAACTAGTGTGTCTAGAGTTGCTACCTGATAAAAAAAAGTTTTACAACCTAGAGCCAACCATGCAAATCTAGGAAAGTAAAGTGCAGAATGTAAATTGCATGAAAGTAACGTGGAATGTAAACAAGGAGTGAAACATGGTCTGTCTTTTTCCCGAGGTATCGAGGAGTCGCAACTCCCTCATAATCCTCGTTTGGTGCCCTAGCAAGGCTTTGCTCTCGCGGAGTCCTTGCAAGAACTCCGGCCTCAATCCTCGAAGGGAAGGAGGTTGGCAAAGTGACCTTCGCAAAGGTCAAGCTACCCCTTGATTCGCGCAAGGACCAAGTGCTCTCTCGTGGATGTCATTCTCCGCTCCAGAGTGATGGACTCTGAACCACGCATAATTCCTGTGCAAGGGCCTTCTCCCGCTTCTTCCACAATCTCCCAGAAGCTCACGAAAGGCATGACTCACAAGCTGTCTAGGTGATCGGGGTCACCAAGAGTAACAAGCCTTGGTTTTCACTTGATTCAACTTCTCTCAAGAAGTTACATCTCTCTCTCTCTCAAGTCTCTTGACCCAAAGCTCAAAGAATATGTGGATTTTGACGCTCAAGTGACCTTTGTGTGTGTATGAGTTGTTCCTAGTTACAAAGGTATGGAATGAGGGTAGGGGTTCCCTTTTATAGAGGCTAGCTCAAAAAACTAGCCGTTACCGTTGCTTTGTGTAATTTGTGTGACCACCGGATGGTCCGGTGGTAGACGGTCCAATGCAGTACAATTTTCAAAACCCCATTTTCGTGCCAAATGACAGTGGCAACCATCGGACTGGTCTGGTGCTTGCACCAAACGGTCCGGTGCATTCAACTGCCTTAGTTCAAGCACAAAGCACACTCCCTATCTAGAACAGTCTGATCGTTCACCAAATTGTCTGGTGGTGAAGCACCGGACGGTCCAGTGCAAACAACTCACACAGGGACGCCCTGGAACACTCTCACTGCCCAAAACATCCGGTGGAGCACCAGACGGTCTGGTGCACATAAAGCGCATAGACCGTGGACCTCTTGGGCAATAGCATTTATAGCACACCGGATGGTCTGGTGCTTGCACACAGGATGGTCCAATGGGTACAAAAACTTGGGTGTTTTGCTGTTTTGACTCGAAAAGAAATAGAATTTTTTTGCAGGAGTTTCTTTAGTTGAAACAAGTGTTGGTGAGTATTTTTTAGCACTTTTTAGGTGATTGAGCTTCAGAACTAAGATGCACTTGAAATTGAGCACAACTTTGAGCAAAGTTTATCAAGCTACTCACCTCGACCTCCTTTGATATTACAACTCATTTAGAAACTAGCAAAGCAAACCTCTAAGTCTCCTTCTTTCAACTTTTGCGACACTTAAATCTAGCGATCCTTGATCTTCCTGATAGATGAACCAATCCAAAATGACCCTTCAAGAATTCAAAGTTGAGGGTCTCCTTTGGTCAACCAATCAGCACATTTATAATAATCTTGTCCTTCATGTCATGAACTCATTAGTAACAATATTAGGGTTATCATTAATCACCAAAACCAGAACCTCTAAGGTAATCACCAAAACCAGAACCTCTAAGGGTCATGTTTCTCACACCTTCTTCGCCTAAGGTAGCGTTTGGATAATGGATAAGATGAGTACGATATGGTTATGAGTGGACTAAGACTTATTCCATATTTAGATGGAAGGCTAGGGATGTATGTATGTATGTATGTATGTATGTATGTATGTATGTATGTATGTATGTATGTATGTATGTATGTATGTATGTATGTATGTATGTATGTACACACACACACACATAGGAAAATTCCTTTCTCGCATGTAGCTACACTCACCTGTGTATCTCAAGATTTTGAGGGTATCTAGTCGAACGAAAGGTATGTACACGGAGTATGTGAACATACTAGACCATCTATGGCGGTATACATGTGAGGTATGCAAGTATACCTGAGGTATGTGCACATATCTCATTATATGAACTAATATAAAGATATTATCATAAAAAATTAAAATCAGGGGCTGTTTTGTAATTTTTTCATGTGGTGACCTTTGAGGTATCTTAAAATAAGTATGTGAACATACTATAAATGAGTATGCGAACATATGCTTATTGGTTTATTAAAGGTGAGTGTAGCTACATGCGCATGTAGATAAAATCTCTCTCTCTCTCTATATATATATATATGGTAGGATAAATCTTATCTCTATCCATATCACATTGTATCCAAATGCACCATTGTCGGTTAATCCTCCCCTGAATTTTAAATTTTTAATCCCTCTTCATCGAATCACTTTGCTGAATCCCATCCACACTGAATAGGTCCAGGCACCGCTAAACAGACCTTTATTTGGCATGAATCAGTACATGATTCACTCTTTTTCATGCCGACATAGGACCTTCTAATCTAGTTAATGAGGCAATACTAATTTGATTCAAAGTACTATGAGATGGTAGGAGTAAGATATACGGGAGCTAGTATCCAACATCCAAAGAGCAAAGATTGTACTGATCCATCAGATCGGCTAGTATGGAGGCGAGGGCACCAACTATGGCAATTAGGAGGGTGGCAGTAGTGGACTAGTGGAGTTTATTGATACACAGGAAGTAGTGTGGGACCACTTTGCATTGCTCGAGCACTGAGACACCCAATGCATTGGGATTGTCTCGCATGAAACCATGCAAGAGAATAAATATGTCACCAATTCATTGAAGAGTACAAATGCAACCGACTAGTATGAAGGATCGAGAAAGGTGACTAGATATATGTAAGGAACATGCTGAGGTATCCATCCCAAGAGGGGGAGGGGTGAATTGGGTCGTTAATTTGCTCTTCCAAAACATAGGGCTATCTAGTGCATAAGATAAACCTACCGCGTCCTACACATGCTAGTTAAGTCTAAGGTTTATCTATGCGCTTAACTTACCCAAAAGACTTGCAACCTAAAGCCAAACCTAATCAAACTAACTAGGAAAGCTAAAGGCACACAAGAAAGTAAATGCGTAAGTAAAGAGAGTAAGGAAGGAGGATGCAAACTCTCAAGGAGACACGACGATTTAATATGGTTCACCACTAAGGGATACGTCCATGGGCTTGCCACCAAAGGCAAAATTTGAGTCGAGCACCAGGTCTCTTCCGACCACCATCTTGCGCTCACCACCAAGTGGCTCTCGGTAAGCAAAGGCTAAGTGCCACTAAGCTACCAAGGCTTGGCCACTACCACCGTCTCTCTTGGTCACAAGGCGCCGGATTGCACTATGGAGTTTGTAGGGTCTCATCATCCCTGCAGAAGTTGTCACTACCACTCCACACCAAGAAGGAGGGTCTAGCAATGAGTACAAGTGGCTTCACAACAACCAAGGCTTGTCCACTAGCTCTTGCAAGAGCTACAGTCAAGAAGAGCTCGTAAGCTCACTCTCTCTTAGCTCCAACTAGCTTGGATCATTGCACTAAGCTCACATATGGTGGTTGGAGTGGATGATATGCTTGGAACACTCCTCTACACTTGCTCTGATCTTCAGTGGATCCAACTCTCCCAAAATGGCTGGGTAGGGAGGCTTATATAGCCCCCAAACACAAACTAGTCGTTGGCCAAAAGACTGCAAGAAAGTGCATAGACCAGATAGTCGGGTCAGTTCACTTTGGCATACTTCAGACTGTCCGGTCTGTTGTACTTGCCAACTAGCCATTGCACTAGCCATTATAATGTCCGATGGTTTGCCCGGCCTCATAGACCATACCATTCAATTTGTTGAGATCCTCAGCTGCTTCAATCTTCATAGCCTCAGGAAACTTAATCTGATGTATTGTCCAGTCTTATATACCATACCATACGGTCCACCGTAATCCCCCACGGCTTCAATCTTCATACCCTCGGCCATCTTTGTGCGACCTTTAGTCTGGTCTTCTAGACCGTACTGTCTAGTTCGTTACATGGTCACTTCTGCTGCTGCCTCCTTTGAAGTTGTCTGGTCCATTGTTTCTTTGGGGTTCGGATCGTCCAGGCTTCATAACTTGCCAGGCTTTGAAGTCTTCTACCCTTCGGTAAAATAGGTCTGAAGGTTTGTCCAGGTCA
Organism: Paspalum vaginatum; assembly: GCA_030272315.1. NCBI lineage: Eukaryota > Viridiplantae > Streptophyta > Magnoliopsida > Poales > Poaceae > Paspalum > Paspalum vaginatum. The sequence goes on along the minus strand of CM059012.1, from coordinate 36,537,603 downwards.
TGTAGACCATTGGGGCAGCCCTTCGGGTCTTGACTTTGGCTTTTCTTCTTCATCATCCTTTAGACCTAAACACATGAGAGTGTGCATCTAGACATGTCAACTACTCCAAGTGTTGGTTGTTAATCAATCACCAAAACACAAATATGGAAACATGGCATAAGAGGCCATTTTCCTTGCAATAGGGGGTGAATCCATGACTTAGATTAGATCCACCTAGAATTTGCAACACCCAAGAACAAATAGAGTGAGTAATTGACCTTGGCAAAAGAAAAATATTGAAAGCCAAATAATGATTCAACCCTATACAACAACCAAAACTGAAAGGGGAGGAGGAATTTTGCACTCAATCACAAGGCATGGCTACGAAGATCACTTGAATTACTTCTCAAGTCAAGTGTATAAAGGTTCTATAGCTTGTCACCCATCAGCCTCTCTTCAAGATGGATTACAAAGATTTAGAGGATGTCATTCCATCAAATCAAAGCCTCTCCTAGCATGAAGCGATTACAAAGTTAGGGTTCCAATTAAGGAGAGGTGCATCCAAATGGTAGCTGCCTCTTCTACATATAACCCTTTCCTAAAGATTCAATTACCCCTACACTAGGCACTTAAGCTAGAAGGCTTGTAGGGGCAAAACTGGAAAGATAGATGATACTTTATCAAATGGTCATGACACTTCACATAGAATTTCCACAAACCATCCAATGACACCACATGCATCTGACTTCGCTCATGGTTTCAAGTGAAACTAGGAAACTTGCCCATAGTTTTGAGGAAAACTATGAAACCATAACTTGTGGTCTTGAAGCAAAACCCACCACATCTTCTGATGATAATGCGTGCCCGACCTCCCTGTTGTGCACGTGACTCCTCCAAGACATGACCAAAACATCTCATTCTCCTTGATGTTTTGGAGGCCTAAACCATTAAATCGATTGGGTTTGATGGGTGTCCTTCTATCGTGAGCCTAGGACCAAGAACTCCTGACCTGATCTAGCGCCGACATGATAATGCCACCATTGTCGCACTTGCATGTCCTTGCAACTCCACCAATCTTAGGGTCAAATCGCTCATGGCCTCTTTTGGCCTTGGCATTAACCACTCTTCACTGTTGCAATATCATAGGCACAAACCTCATGCTTGCCCTCATGTCACTGCATGGTCGGTCAGTGTGTGTCCTCACCATTCTCAAGTTATTTGATGTCGATCAGTTATTGGCGGTTCCTTAACATAAAAGAATGAGATCCAAAAGTGCACAGAATCCAAAAGTTCTTGGGTATCATAATTTTCCTCAAGGAAGTAACATGCAAAGATAAATTGTATAGCTAAACGTGGATATACTGCATACTGGACAAAGCAAACCAACTAGAGTTTAAATGGGGTTAAGTCTATAAAGTGATAGTGCATGTAGAGAGAATAACTAGTGACCAAAGGGTTGGTAGAAAGGTAGATGCCTAGGAGGGTAGCGAGATGAGACAAGGTTTCCAAACTCTAATCTAGTTACGTTGCTAGAGAATATATTGGTCCACTAGAGATTATTCTAGGATTCGAGCTAGGGTCTTGTGTCGGGTGAATATGAAGGTCCAAAGGTGGCAAGGGATAGCAGGTGCCACTGAAAAGGAGCTCGCTTGTTGCCTACATTCTTCCTGACTGAAGGGCTAGAATAAATAGGACATTGACTCGCTATCACCAAGTGGGCCTACCATCGTGCTGCATGAAGGTAGCAATCTACACTAGTGCTCAAGTGGAAGATTACTAAATCTCTCTCTCTCAACATCAAAGAGAAGAACCAACCAGCCTATGCTCAAAGGCATAGGTGTGATTTGTTGTCACCGATAGATAGAATAACTCTTAGTGAATACAGCCAACTAACCCTGATCAATGTACAAAAGAGAATAAAAGGATATACTGACCAAGAAACTAAGGCTAGAGCAAAGTAAAATGAATAATCAAATTGAATAAATCGATAGATAAGTATATTCAAAATACTGAAATCTCAAAGATAAAGATAAATTGACTCTAAATACGAGGCAAAGCTCAAACTTGACTCTAACTTGTAGGACACACTAACCTATTCTTCTAAGGAGAACAAGGAGGTATCTAAGGTATTGATAACTTTATTTGCCCGGTAGCTAGGAAACCAGGCCCTAGGCTATGCGCTCCCTCCCCTTGGCAAGTGTTGATATCTCATAGCGTTCATATTTTACTCCGTAGGCGCACGGAAGATTCGTTGTAGCCTTTTCACTTAGACTATTCCGAGTATCATAAAAATCCACAGGGAAGCAAATGGCAATAGATAGAATGATGTAACTTTCAAACTAAGTAAATTGTAAACTAAATTAATATCGGCTAGTCTTAAGCGGGGGTAAGATAAATGAAGGTGGTGTATGGTGAAATGAGGAAACAATAACCAAAGTAGTCAACAAAAAGGTATAGCTATCATGGAGGACAACGCGCGAGATAAGATTTCAAAACTCTAAATTCTAATGGTTCAGAGGATTATTCACGGTTAAATTAAGTTATCTGAAAAAAGACTAGGGTCTTGCGTCAAGCGATATTCTGGACTACACCAAGAAGGCCGGGGGTGGATAGCTGGCCAATCGAACGGTAACTTGCTAATGTCTATGGGCTTGACGAATGATACGGTTGGGATACTGAGGGCACACTCACGCTTTCACTAGGAGGACTTACCAACCAGATCTGTATGGACAAGATGGCATCCTACACTAGTAATCAAGTTCTTCCTTGATTAGAGGGTGAGAACTAACTTGATTCTTAGATTCTAAATCTAAGATTGGCTTATAGCATTGACATGTCTAGCTAGATTTGAAAAATAAAAGGGTAACACAATCCTAAGCCTTGGTCTAGTATTGTAACGCCCCAAAATTTATCACCCGGATTCTTCCAATCCCTCCCTAATTCAAAATCAAATTTTCGAAAACTTTGGTTGTTGCTTATTTGTTTTGAGTGTGTTAAATATGAGCTCAACAAAATTCTAAATATCGCAAATACTCTCCACTAAAATTCTTTCCAAAATTCCTTTCTGAAAATTCAATTCCAAAAAAAATCCCCGCGCCACTTGGACCCCCATCTCCGCGCCACTTGGACCCCCATCTCCGCGCCATGTGGACCCTCCATCTCTGCGACACTTGGACCCCCGATCTCCGCGCCATGTGGACCTCCCATCTCCGCGATACTTGTACCCCCCATCTCCGCGACACATCATCGGCCTCCTCCTCCATCGGCTATAAATAGCCCCCTATCCCCATACCTCCATCCACACCAAACCAAGCTCACCAGCGCCGCAACCAGCCCCCGGCTCACCCGAGCGTTGCCCGCCGCGGACACCTCCTCCTTACCTTCCCCCTCCTGCGCACGGGAAGCTCTCTACTCCTCCTTCGTGTTCATCACCATAGCCACCAAAGTCCCCAGCCTACCGGCTGCCATAGCTTGATTGCTCTGACCGTGAGCACCGCACCACCTCGCTTCACCGTCCCCCAAGCCGCGCCACCCTTCTTCATGCCTATATCGAGCTCCCCACGAGCTCCTAGGCTGCCACCAATGGCAGCCCACGGCGAGCACCACCGCATCCACCACCTCCGCCATGCTGACAACCACCAGAGTTGAACGCCGGTGAGCCCCTGCCCATTGCTCACGGCGGCGCGAGGCAAGCAGCCGAGCAAAGGCGCTGCTCGGGTCTGCTCGTGCCTCTCTGCCTGATATAACAGCCCCCCCTCTCCTGTGAATGATAGGTGGATACACCAATTATTTTTCTCACGCCAACCACCAGCCACCGGTGATTAGCCCATCATTAATCACATGTCATTCGAGCTAGCAGGTCTAATCTTATACCATTTCTTTCCTTCTATTCATTTATCCCCAAATTAATTTTCAGACCATATGAGCTCCAATTCCTTTGTTTCGTCTTCCTAAATTCATCAAAAATCAATATCTACCATCCACATTAATTTCATAGTTTCAGGAGTTTCCAGAGCCACGTACAAGACGGTGCCACATTTGACACTGTAGGCATGGACTGTTGACACCAGCCTGAAACTCCTCTCGCAAGCAGTCTAGAAATAATTTTTGTCCCTCCAGAATCCAAAAACACGATTTTATTCTCCAGTTTCTAAATATTCGGATTTTGGAATATTCCATGAATATTCCTTTCTCTTTTTCCTTTTCTTTTCCCAAATATACAAAATTCGTATCTTCTCCGTTCCAACTCCGGTTTGGGTGATTCTTTCGCCTAAATTCATCTAAAATCAAGCTCCACCTATCTACCCACTCCACATAATCTCTCCTGCTGGCCGAAAACCGTCGTCCTGCCACCGTGACGGTGTCCTACGCCTAGTCAGTGCTTTGCACCGGTCACACAAACATTGTGTGCCTGGTGATCGATGCCGTTAATCTCCTATTCCACATAAATCCTAAAGATTCCTGTCTTAGCCTATCCGAGCCCTGAATTTAGAAGATGACGATACTGAAAATCATCTGAACATCATTGGTCTCTCCACCATTCCACAAAAAGATCTTCTCCAAAACACCAACATGTGACCATCACCCCTTCGGCATTGTTGACCCCGCATCTCGCGTACATCACCCCTACCTTGGCATCTCCGTAACTAATGTTACCGAACCCGCCAACTCACCTAAAAACTCACTACACCCCAACCACTTGCAGTAATACCACCAGTAAGAACCCAGCAGACTCTCATCTCCGTAATCCAAGCACTACACCACCAAACCCGTTGAGCTCATATCATGTTTCGATTGTGTGTTTTCATTGTTTCTGCACTAGCCCTTACCAGGAGAGTCTGTTCGGCCTACCCCTCACGGTATGCTACGCGATGATCTGCGTCCAATACGTCCAGCAACGGTTGTATCAACCACCTTAACAAAGTGAAAGACAAGCCCACCGAAATCCCCACTTGATGCATAAATTTCCTATGTTTTGCAAACACAACCATTGGCCTGTTAATCACATAAAAACTTGCATGTTTTGCTTGTTAAGGTATCCCAGCAAAGTATACAGTCACCTAAGCCTATTTTAGATATAGCGCTCATAGGTGGGATCGCTCATTTAATTATCTATCATAATCTTGATATTATGGATGTAGGAATATGATGGGTATAAGAGAGTGGTTGTGTGTGTGGTTTTTGAAATAAAATGGGGAAGAACCCCGGCAACCGACTTTGTCGAAATACGGCTACGCGCCGAAACAGCCATAAGGGCAGGGTATGAATGGGTAACTTAGCTACCTGCGGTTACCCCTTGTCCCGGGATTCGTGGAGAATACCCGGTAGGTGGATTGCTCGCGTTGTCGAGCATTGAAAAGTTGGAATGGTTCTACCTGAGCTCTCCGTAAGGACCGTTATGATTTTCATCTTGCCTAACTCTTTTAGTACAACCACTCGCTTTGTATGAGGCATTGACTAGGCCTGAGCCAGAGTAGATAGCCTAGTAGCTTCTGTGCTGGCGCACAAGGGGCTAAGGGATTGGTGATGTGCCAACGGGAGTACCACGAGGTACTGGAGTGGCTCGGAGGCCCAAACACCTAAAGTTCTGCTGGGTGATGAAACAAAGGCAACGGCTTGGTTTGGAATTCGGGCAGTTACGATGGTAACGTGCCGCTGAGTCCAACTTGTGGGAATTAGTACAACGTCTGATCAGAGTAAATCCTATTCGAATAGTCCGTGTCCACTTGGAATGGATGACTTATGACTTGGTTCTTCGATTAGCAGTTCTCATAAAAAAAATGGAATTGGTTTGGGATTGGATAAAAATGGTTTTTGGTTCAGCTGTGGATGCTGGATGTATGGACAATGGGTTGGCTAGAAAGCCATGGGCCACTTCGCACCAGAAAGTTCAGTGGCAAACCTTTTTTGGTAAAACTCAGTTTTCAGAAAGATTAAAACTTGACAACTATCTCAAACCCTGCATACAAATACTTTTCTGCAAAACTAGTCCTAAGCTCCAAATATATCCTTGCATATAGTGTTAGCCTCCCCAAAATTCCTTTGAAGGAAGGTGAAGCTACTGAGTACGTATGTACTCACCCTTGCTTTGTTGTTATTTTTCTCAATGCTATGGACATATATTGGTCCGAGAACGAGTAAGGGTTACGATCTGCTTCCCAACTATGGTGTGAGGAAGATGAGCCTACATTTTAAATTCCGCTACTTAGATTTTCAGGGCTGCATCCCTTGTTGTCTGACCCGTTTAGGGCGAATCTATGTCACTCTGATGTAAGAATGTGATTACCAAACCCTGGGATGGTAATAAAGCACATTTTAGTCTCATTTTGGAAACTAGGGCGCTTCAGGTGGTATCAGAGCCGTAGTTGGCCGTAGGACGTAACCCTAAGGTTGGAAAAAATGTTTTGAGTCCAAAATCAGCTTGAAAAACACTTCTGCACCTCATCTTACTCTATTTTCAAAAAGTTTTGTCCTCTTCTTGCCCAACGGCTGTCACCAGGGAGTCAAGCTTTGAACAGAGGAAAGCTAGTAGCTTCAACGACACATCAATAAAGGCAGGATACATGGACGGACATGATGGATCGATGTTAATATAACCGGTGCCCGCCGTAAGACACATCACCATCACAAAGACACATGGCTCAATCTCAAGATATGGACCACCTTGGTCAAGCACATGACCCGATGAATAGCCAGAAGGCGTGCAACATAAAACAAGGAAATAGTATCCACAATTAATCCTGCCCCCTTCGCCATAAGTGGCTGCTCAGTAGGGCACAGTCGATAAAAGACCTATCAATGGCGCCAAGCACTGCTACTGAAGGGTGAGCCGACCAAGCTATTTAAAGGGACCGCCATATGACCCAAAGGACCTAAGACCGCTCCATTGCAAAGCAGTAATGGTAGAAGAAAAGCCCATCCTCGACGGTCGCCCCGTGCTCCTTAAAAAGAGAAAGCGCCTAGACCTCTCGATGGAAGTCCCAGTGTTGGAAGGCATACCAGTTACCTTCCCCGAGCCTGAGAGCTAGCCAAACCCAAATCCTCCACCAGAGCCAACAGAACACCCCACCCTGAGAAGGATCCCTATACCAGATCTTAGGTGCCCGGAGGAAGAGCTACCTAGAGCCCCGCCTCCAAGTCCTGTCTCCTTGAGCAAGCTAGAGACTCCACCAACAACCTCACCAGCAAAAGCAAGGCTAGAACCCTCGGGCATTACTTCGCCCAGGGGACTAACCGAAGAAGACGACCCAGTCATTGCAACTCAACCACCACTAGAGGACATCATCGACATCAGCTCAGATGAGTCAGAATGAGGTCCCCGAGCCTGACATGGAATGAAGTCGCATGGTTCGAATTTAGTTGTGTCCAGTGTCCCTCTTACAATTGGGTAGTGAAGTTTTCCCTTCACTTTGGTTAGCACCCTTGTAAGAGTTAATCGTATAGATCGCGTGCATTGTAGACGTTGCCTTGCTTGTTTCTTGTGTGCTGTGAAGTAGTCTTGTTCTAGGACCGAGTCCTGTGAGTCTCGTTCAGATGGCAACTGCCGGACGTGACAGCCTATGTGAGGATGTAAAAGGTTTTCCAGAGCTCCTAAGAGATACCATAAGGTACCTTCAGATTTCCAGATACCCCGAGTACCTAGGTAGAGAAATCATCGAGAGTGGAGAACAGAAATGGATGGTCTCGTTATACATCAAGGACAACCGCGCCCTTGAAGGATGGCATTCCACAGTTACCAGTCATCGGTTTGTGGATGCGTGTCACGTCACAGCTCGTGATGCAATAAGAAAGTTGTGCTCAACCTACCATAGAGCAATCTAGGACACCCCTATGAGATTCTTTCCACCCTTCAACAAGATGACCAGCAAGCTAGGCCAGAAAAGTTGAAGTCTTGAAGATCATGAAGGTAACTAAGGATCCCAGTTTTAGCTTATCTTGCTCTTCAACTGCAAGCCTTGGATGATGAGTACGACAAGTTGAGCCTCATGCACGATAGGTTGGAAGCTCGCTACCGCATAACCGAAGACCTTCTGTCCCAGTACAGAGCCAGACTACTGCAGAAGCAAGAAACCAACCCTGGTCCAAGCAGCATGACAACACGCAGTTTGTTTAACCTCCATTACCCATCACCCTTGGGAATGCAGTACCCCCTACTGGGAGGAATATCAAGCCCTCTTAGGCAAACGGAGCCAAGTCACCAAGCTAGTTTCTAGTACTCCTTGCTTGAGCAACAGCGGAACCAGGAAGGAACCCCAGTAACCATCCACCAAGAGGAAGGTAGAGAAAGCTTGGGCACCCTCCTGACACTCTCACTTCCTGGAGAAGGATCCAGTGTCTAGCAGCCATCACCAAACGGAGCCTCCGGCAGTCAGAGGATTGAAGTCAGTCATGCGGGAGTAGTCGCGTTAGTATGTTTGTTTTCGTTCTTGTGTTTTGTTGTTGAGGCTTGTCTCTTGCAGTGTCAGCAGAACCAAGTGTTGCCTTGTTTGTGTGCTAATAAAATCGCCATTAGAACTAGCCCTCACCCCTGCTGTCTCTTTCTCACCTTAAAGCCCATCGGTTGGAGAAGTGCATTCTAAAAAGCAACCAGAGCAAGCTCTAGTCAAAATAAAGGACGGTCAGCAGCTAACAAAGCTCTGCCCAAGGAAGGTGCAGCTAAAGGAAATAGTGCCCTAGAAAAATGGATAAGATCTGAGCAAACATCCTGTACCACAGTCCCCCTGCGAACAGTATCCACCACAGTCCCCCGCCTCCCACATCTCTCTGCCACCCCCTCCTTTTCAGCCGCATCCGATGCCCCGGCCCCCACTACCCACTCACCCTCGCCGCTGCTTGCGCACACCGCCTGTCACCACCTACCGCCTTTAGCAGCACACCCACGCGCCCCTACCGGCCCAAGATGGCCGCTACATCGCCATCCCGGAACGGCTGCCACGTGTCCCCACTCCACCGTCCAATGATGCCACTCCGCCGACCAGAGATGCCCGGTCCCCCCCCGCTCCATCCTTCCTTGCAAGCTGCCACGTACCCCCGCTCCACCTCCACCTCCACCACTTGTGTCACCTCGGTGCACAGTATGCCGCACTCCAACCACCGTCCTCGCGCGTCGGTAAAACCCCCTCTCTTGAGCTCAGTTCCTCACTCAGCTTGCAGAGCAAACCCGCCACCACCCCTCTCCCACAAGCTAAACCAGCCACAACTCATCCCATGTTCTGTGATTCTTAGGTAGAATAGTTCCTCCTAAGTTACTACACCATCGCCGCCGTCACCCTTCCACTCTGTCTCCTTTTCCTTTGGGAAATTCATTGCCCTCTTCCCTGGGAAGAGAGACTCAGAAACCCACCCAAACCACCTGCTCATTTCACCACCAGATGATAAACCTAGCAATCTTCCTCCTCATCCTCATCCATTGTGTACTCCTCTCCAAAATCCTAAAAGTCCTCATCCACTTTGCGAGAAGAGGAATCGTTTGTGAGATCCACGTTCCACCCCCACCCAAAATATGAGCCTAGAGCCCAAAGTCTACATCCCACTTCGCTGAAATCTTACTCCTATGCCTCCTAACCCTCCTCCGGTTGATAACCCACCCACGGGCCGAGCAGAAGCAAGAAGAAACTTCCTGCTAGCAAAGCTGTGCCAAGATCAAGAAGCCTAAGGCAAGCCAAGAAGCAAGCAAGAAATTCGAAGAAGAAGTGCTTGGTGCAAAAAGAAATGTTACAGGAAGAAGGCTATCCTAGATAGTTGTTTCTTCTCCAGCAAGAAATTCGAAGAAGAAGTGCTTGGGGCAAAAAGAAATGTTACGGGAAGAAGGATATCCTAGATAGTTCTTTCTTCTCCAGCCTACCCTCCGTCTGCTGATACAGCGACAACAGTTGGAAAACGCAGCAGCTCCCTACTTCTAGAGAAGTGCCTAGCCTACTCAAGTAGGGGCGTTTGCCCTATTTAAGTGGGGTAGCCTCCCTTCTGTTAGCGCTGGTGCCGGATAATCTGGAATCCCATATGTTGATGGATCCATCCCTTTGGACAGATCGCCCGGATTATGCCACCATCTACAGAGCAGAAAGTGTCTTGCTGAATTTCTGCCACTCTCTAGAAGAGCCCTCTGCCTAAAGCTGCCAGGCAATGGATCAACCTTCCAAGTTCATGAAGTGGAAGATCCACATCGTATGTGGAACGCTTGTACGAACAGCTCCAGTAGAGAAGAAGAAAAAAAGAAAAGAAGGAGTCAAGCGGTACATGTGGTTGATATTAAAATTCCATCTTCCATTCCGTGTGAAGAATCAAGAAGTAGCTAGCTGAAGTAAAGCAAACCCTGTAAACCTTCTAAGCCGAATCTCGAGGACGAGATTCATTTTAAGTGGGGTAGATTTGTAATGGCCCAAAATTTAGCACCCTAGAATTTTCTTCTAATCCCTCCCTAAATCAAAATCAAATTTTCGAAAACTTTGGATGTTGCTTATTTGTTTTGAGTGTGTTAAATATGAGCTCAACAAAATTCTAAATATCGCAAATACTCTCCACCAAAATTATTTCCAAAATTTCTTTCTGAAAATTCAATTCCAAAAAAAATCCCCGCGCCACTTGGGCCCCCCATCTCCGCGCCACTTGGACCCCCATCTCCGCGCCATGTGGACCCTCCATCTCCGTGACACTTGGACCCCACATCTCCGGGCCATGTGGACCTCCCATCTCCACAACGGTTGTACCCTCCATCTCCGTGCCACGTGAACCTCCCATCTCCGCGACACATCATCGGCCTCCTCCTTCATCGGCTATAAATAGCCCCCCACCCCCATGCCTCCATCCACAACAAACCAAGCTCACCGTCGCCGTGACCAGCCCCCGGCTCACCCGGGCGTTGCCCGTCGTGGACACCTCCTCCTTGCCTTCTCCCTCATGCACACGCGAAGCTCTCTACTCCTCCTTCGTGTTCATCACCATAGCCACTAAAGTTCCCGCCTACCGGCTGCCATAGCTTGATTGCTCCGATCGTGAGCACCTCACCACCTCCCTCCACTGTCCCCCAAGCCGCGCCCCCTTCTTGCTACCTGTATCGAGCTCCGTACGAGCTCCTAGGCTGCCATCCATGGCGAGCACCACCACATCCACCACCTTCCACCATGCTGACAACTACCAGAGTTGAACGCTGGTGAGCCCCTGCCCATTGCTCACAGCGGCGTGAGGCAAGTAGCTGAAGCAGAGGCGCTGCTCGGGTCTGCTTGTGCCCCTCTGCCTGATATAACAGGCCCCCTCTCTTGTGAATGATAGGTGAATCAACCAATTATTTTTCTCACGCCAACGACCAGCCACCGGTGATTAACCCATCACTAATCACGTGTCATTCGAGCTAGCAGGTCTAATCTTGTACCAGTTCTTTTCTTCTATTCATTTATCCCTGAATTAATTTCCAGACCATATGAGCTCCAATTCCTTTGTTTGTTCTTTCTAAATTCATAAAAAATAAATATCTACCATCCACATTAATTTCATAATTTTAGGAGTTTCTAGAGCCACCTACGAGCCGGTGCCACATTCGCCACGCTAGGCATGGATCGTTGACACCAGCCTGAAACTCTGCTCGCAAGCAGTCTAGAAATATTTTTTGTCCCTCCGGAATCAAAAACACGATTTTATTCTCCAGTTTCAAAATATTCGGATTTTGGAATATTCCAGAAATATTCCTTTCTCTTTTTCCTTTTCTTTTCCCGAATATACAAAATTCGTATCTTCTCCGTTCCAACTCCGATTTGGGTGATTCTTTGACCTAAATTCATCTAAAACGAAGCTCCACCTATCTAAACACTCCACATAATCTCTCCTGCTGGCCGGAAGCCGCCGTCACTGCCACCATGTTGCCGTCCTACGCCCAGTCAGTGCTTCGCACCGGTCGCACAAACATTGTGAGCCTGGTGATCGATGCCGTTAATATCCTATTCCACATAAATCCTAAAGATTCATGTCTTAGCATGTCCGATCCCTGAATTCATATGATGACGATACCGAAAATCATCTGAACATCATTGCTCTTTCCACCACTCCACAAAAAGATCTTCTACAAAACACCAACATGCGAGCATCACCCCTTCGGCGTTGTCGATCCTGCATCTCGCGTCCACCACCCCTACCGTGGCATCTCCATAACTAATGTTACCGAACCCGCCAACTCACCTGAAAACTCAATACACCCCAACCACTTGGAGTAATACCACTAGTAAGAACCCAGCAGACTCTCATCTCCGCAATCCAAGCTCTACACCACCAAACCCGTTGAGCTCATATTATGCTTCGATTGTGTGTTTTCATTGTTTGTGCACTAGGCCTTACCGGAGAGTCCTTTCGGTCTACCCCTCACGGTATGCTACACGATGGTCTGCGCCCAATACGTCCAGCAACTGTTATATCAACCGCCTTAACAAAGTGAAAGGCAAGCCCACCGAAATCCCCAGTTGATGCATAAATTTCCTATTGTTTGCAAACACAAGCATTGGCCTGTTAATCACATAAAAACTTGCATGTTTTGCTTGCTAAGGTAACGTAGCAAAGTATACAACAACTAAGCCTATTTGAGATATAGCGCGCATAGGTGGGATCGCTCATTTAATTATCTATCATAATCTTGATATTATGGATGTGGAATATGATGGGTATAGGAGAGTGGTTGTGTGTGTGGTTTTTGAAATAAAATGGGGAAGAACTCCGGCAACCGACTTTGTCGGCATACGGCTACTGCGCCGAAACAGCCATAAGGGCAGGGTATGAATGGGTAACTTAGCTACCTGCGGTTACCCCTTGTCCCGGGATTCGTGGAGAATACCCGGTAGGTGGATTGCTCACGCCGTCGAGCATTGAAAAGTTGGAATGGTTCTACCTGAGCTCTCCGTAAGGACCGTTATGATTTTCATCTTGCCTAACTCTTTTAGTACAACCACTCGGTCTGTATGAGGCATTGGCTAGGCCCGAGCTAGAGTAGATAGCCTAATAGCTTATGTACTGGCACACAAGGGGCTATGGGATGGGTGGTGTGCCAATGGGAGTACCGCGGGGTACTGGAGTGGCTCGGAGGCCCGAACCCCTAAAGTTCTGCTAGGTGATGAAACAAAGACCACGGCTTGATTTGGAATTCGGGCAGTTACGACGGTAACGTGCCGCTGAGTCCAACTTCTGGGAATTGGTACAACCTCTGATCAGAGTAAAACCTATTCGAATAATCCGTGTCCACTGGTATGGATGAGTTATGGCTTGGTTCTTCAGTTAGAAGTTTTCATAAAATAAAATAGAATTGGTTTGGGATTGGATAAAAATGGTTTTTGGTTCAGCAGTGGATGTTTGATGTATGGAAAATGTGTTGGCTAGAAAGCCATGGGCCACTTCGCACCGGAAAGTTCAGTGGCAAACCTTTTTTTTGGTAAAACTCAGTTTTTCAGAAAGATTAAAACTTGACAACTATCTCAAACCCTGCATACAAATACTTTTCTGCAAAACTATCGGAAGCTCTATATATATCCTTGCATATAGTGTTAGCCTCCCCAAAATTCCTTTTGAGGAAGGTGGGCTGCTAAGTACGTATGTACTCACCGTTGCTTTGTTGTTGTTTTTCTTAGTGCTATGGACATATATTGGTCTGATAACGAGTAAGGGTTACGACCTGCTTCCCAACTGTGGCGTGAGGAAGAGGGGCCTACATTTTAAATTCTGCTACTTAGATTTTCAGGTCTACATCCGTTGTTGTCTGACCCGTTTAGGACGGATCTATGTCACTCTGATGTAAGAATGTGATTACCAAACCCTGGGATGGTAATAAAGCACATTTTAGTCCCATTATGGAAATTGGGGCGCTTCAAGTATGCAATAAGGTACACCACACTAGGCAAGCGCAAGAAACTAAGTAAAGTATATAACTAAAATGTAAGACAAGGAATGAATACTATACTGGAGTAACCAAGGTAAAAAGGATACAAAAGTTTTACCGATAACTCAAAGCTAACTTTGGAATCCTTGAGGCAAAAGCTCAAACTCGACTCTAACTCCTAGGACTATCCTAAAGCTACACGACTAAGGACTAAAGTATGCTTCTCTTCACTTCCACCCTTTGCAACTGAGCCTTCTGGGGGGTATTTATAGCCTCCCAAGCCAGGGGTATTTATACTCGAAGTAGGTCAGTGGAGTAAGTTAGGCAGATGCAAGGCTTACACTTGGCATACTAGGTAGCTAGCTAGGAGGCTTGGCAGCTAGGTCCTTGGCAGGCCGACCTACCTCCTACTCTTGTAGTTGTTGGATCCACTGCCTCAAGTCATCCAACAATCCATAGATACTCTTTTAGTCGGTTGACAGTTATGCACATGTGCTTTCTCTCAGATCACTGGATCTCACTTGTTTTTCTTCCTTAGCCTTAGTTGTAGGATGGAGCTCCCTCGGATCGCTGACTTCACCAATCCAGGGGTTAGATTGATGAAGTAGCAATCCTTCCGGTGTTTTGCATGTTGTGCATGTGGCATTCTTTGTGGGAGTTGACTTGACACATCTTTAAGTGCATGCACAATGACTTGGAGAGGAAACAGTCATCATGGGAGGTCAGGCGACCAGATGGTGGCTGGCTGGCCAGGGGGTTGGCTCGGCAGTGAGCCATACTTCCTGGTCTTGACCATTTTCACATGTTTTCGCACTTGCATTCAAATATTCAAATACAACTCATGGAACTTGATTAGTAGCAAAGGTTAGTCCAAATCTGATATGATTTCCCTTCAAAAGATTGGATAGTTGATGGTCCAAATGCTGAGATAACGACCATCAATGCCAGCGCAGCCCTTCAATCCACGAACATGTCTCCCCAATGCACGAGATTCCTCCTGGAAGTCAGTGTTGGTTATCCTGCATGGAATACGTGTCAGATGACCACATTTCATCACCTATAGACTTGCTGAATGATTGTAGCTGACTGGACATTGTGTTTCAAGACAATTCTCTATGTGCCAATGCAAAAAATCGTTGACCCCTATGTGCCATCAAAAGTTTTTATTTTCCTTGGTTGCCATCGGTTGAAATTTTCATCCCTCCTATGCCACTGCCGTAAGTTTTGGCTAACACAGTTAGCTACAGTACCCAAGGTCCATGTGTACTACATATCGATGAAAACTTATAAATTCAACTACAAATCACAGAAAAATCCAAAAAATATGAAACTTATTTTGCTAGCCTTCATCTTGATCCGCTTGACATATTGGAGCCGTTTCATGCAACTAAAATGACCACATTGCCCATGGTTTATAATTTTCTTTGCATATGTTACATAAATCCATAAATCATAAAGTAATTTTTTTATGATTTATGGATTAATTTAACTTCACATTCAGCACAAACATGATATGCAAAGAAAATTATAAACCATGGTAAATATGGTCATTTCAGTTGCATGAAGCAGCTTTGTCATGGTAATATCATCAAGATGAAGCTAGCAAAACAAGTTTCATATTTTTTGGATTTTTCTGTGATTTATAGTTGAATCTACAAGTTTTCAGCAATATATCATGTTTGTGACATGTAGGCCCTTGGGTACTATAGCTAATGGTGTTAGCCAAAAACTGATGGTAGTAGCATAGGAGGGAATAACATTTTAACCGATAGCAACCGAGGAAAATAAAAAGTTTCGATGGCACATATGGGTCGACGATTTTTTCAGTGGCACACAAGGAATTGTCTCTTCTTCCTAAGCCATTTTATTGACCACCTTGCCGATGTACATCTTGGATTGATTGTTCCTAGATCATGGATGTGATTGATCCAATTGTTGGACTAATTAGGTGGCAACCTTTCAGGGTTTGAAGGGGTTCCATCATGGCTTACATTGTTGAGTTGTGCATGATGTGTGTTCTCTTGAATGCGGGTCATGTTTGGAGGTGAACAGCCTTCATAGATGAGCTGGCTAGCAATAAGGGTGCCAACTGTCCTTGAGGGTCATTGTCTAGCTTGGAACTTGGCCGCTCGGTCAGCCTGTCCTTTAGACGTAGACAAATTCTCTTGTTTTTGTGCTTTTTTAGACCCTGCATCAAATATGTGCAACACAACAAATGGAACTCAATTAGTAGAAAAGGTTAGTTCAATTTTGTCAGAAACTCACTCATTTTGCTGGATATTGATAGTCAAAATCGTTTAATAATGACCATCAACACAAACATGCCATCCATATACTTGCACACCGTGAGCTAAGAAATCATGCATCTCCTCAAAGCGTGAAGCATGGTTAGTCCAACTCACCCATGATGCCTCTCATGTTGACAAATCACTTAGCACACCAAGGAGCGAGTCACCCTTGACTCCTCAATTTTCCCCTTTATGAGTGAATTGCTAACACCCACACGAAACATAAAAGAGAAAACAAAAAAAAACAAAGAAGAGAATAAAAAGAAGGTTCATTCAAATGAACAAAAGATAAACATAAGCAGGAATGATCATTTGAGATGAATAAGTGTAAAGCCAAACAAATCGGTCCCCTAAGACAAGGATAATGACTTTAACTGATCAAACAATGCATGGCCCTTCAAGAAAGAGGCAGCCTCAACATAGCCATGCATTTTGCAAAGAAACACTGGTTTCTCCAAAAAGAGGCAACGCTCTACACAACCGGTGCAAAGAGCATGCAAAAGCTCAAAACTCCATTGGAATGCATGTTTCACTCACAAATGCAATCTATCCCAAGTGAATATGCTCCCAGCCCAAACTTCCAATATTTTTTGTTTTCTACATTTCCCCTTATTAGCACATGCACACATCAAGCAAAGACTAAGAACTCCCTTAGAAAATATTCTATGCAATGTAGAGGAGTAGTAGTTAAAAGTTCTAATTGAGAGCATTTACAAGTTCTAAATATCATATATCAAGTGAAGTTACTCTACATGGACATTGCAAAAAAAAAAGCTCTATGGAATATGACTAAAGAAATCAGAGTAAGAATGTGTCAAATTTTTAGTACAAAAAGAAAGGCAACACCGAAAATGTAGAATCAATAATGCTACTCAAGATCATACAATATGAGCTAGTCTCACAGTATCATTTTTTTGTGACTAGACATTATGCATCCAAGTCTTGCTTTGTTTATGAATTGAAACAAATTGATCATTTTAGCATTTTAATGATAGATCATCAAAGCAAGTGTGGTTTGTGAGCTTTTAGGAGGAGAGACTGCATTTTTCTAAGAGGGGTATACATTTCAAGATGAGTTTGAGCTTTTGCTTGCTCTTTTACACTGGTTGTTTTGAGCCCCTGTCTATTTCTAGAGAAATTGTTGGTGTCATCTTTGCATGATTGTGTTAAGCCCTATCTCTTTCTTGAGGGGTCATGCTTTTGTTTGATGGGTCATGTTGAGCAGTTTCCCTTATCTTAGAGGACTGATCTTTTCCTTCTTGCCCCATTTGGTTTTTGGTCATTTGGATGAACTTTCCTTTCCTTTTCTTCTTGTTTTTCTTTTCTTAATGTTTTGTTTGGGTGTTAACAATGCACCCATTATGGGGGTAGATGAGAAGTCAAGAGTGAATGCTTTGTAATGATATGACTGATTCTCAACATATAGAGTGTGTAGATGCAAGTCATATGGAGTAATCTGCGCGCTCTGGGGAGGCTTGTGATTTCTTGCTTGTGATGTATAGGTATATGTAAGGAAAATGGCCTCTTATGCCACATTTTCATATACGGTTTTAGTGATTGATTGACAAACAACACTTGGATTAATAAACTTGTCTAGATGCACTTTATCAGGTGCTTAGGTTGAAGGGATGAAGAGAAGAAGAAGAGCCGAAGGCAAGGCTTGATGGGCCCCCTAACAGCTTTTGTGAAGAGCGGATGGTCTGATCCCTTAAGGTCAGACTAACCATCGGACCAATTCTCTTGAAGGGCCTGAGAGGTGGACAGTTGGCGAAATATGGGGATCAAAAGGTTCATTCCTCAGAAGTTGAAAGAGGCAGACTTTTGCTAGCTGAGGAAGGTAGAGCAACAAGGATATAAGGATCAGAAGGTTCGACCCTTCAAAAATGAAAGGAGTGTATCTTTCCAGCATACAACAGGGGAGTGCACCAGAAGATGCAAGGGCCAGAAGGTTCGACCCTTGAAGGTCATACTAAGGTCAAACCAATTTCGTAGAAGGTACGGAAGATGCAGCAATGGAGGTTTTACATGGACCAAAAGGTTCGGTCCCTATAGATTGGACCATTAGTTAGACCTTCGAACCGTAACAGCTAGTTCAACAACTACTTGGCAAGTACAGAAGATCGGAAGGTCCAATGTATGCGAAAAGGTAAGGAGCGAACCGTTCGGTCCATACACTTTCTAGCAACCTTTTGGCTAACTAATAGTTCAAGTTTGGGGGCTATATAAGCCACCCCACCCACTCATTTGAAGTGGGTTGGAGCTAATGAAGACCACAACAAGTATAAAGGAGCACTTCAATCATATATACTCCAACCACCATAATAGTGCTTAATCCAAGCTAGATTAGAGCTTTGAGAGAGTGAGCTTGTGAGCTCTTCTTGAATGTAGCTCCTGCATGAGTCATTGGAAAGCCTTTGGCTATGGTCAATCCTTATGTACTTGTTGCTAGACCCTACTTCTTGGTGTGAAGCGGAAGCGACACCTTGTGCATGAGAGCCAATGGACCGGCTCCATTGCCTCTGGAGATGATGAGTGAATGAGCAAGTTTGGATTTGAAAACATCTTTTCTGCGACCCTACCGGACAATCCGGCAAGAGGCCACCGGACAGTTCCGGTTCCATCAGATAGTCCAGCAGCGCCCACTGGACAGTCCGGCGTGAGGCACTGTCCGGGCGGTACCACCGGACAGTCCGGCATCAGGCACCGGACAGTCCGGTCCTGCCAGGGAGCTGCTGTGTTCTTCCCAATTTGGTTTTTCCGCTGTGATTTTGCTTCGGATTTTTGCATTCCTCCTTTAAGACCATTCTCTTTGCTTACTGTGAGTTAGTGAGATGCACCTCGATGCGGTGAGTGTCTTGTGGTGGTTATTGCAAAATTCATTGCTCCGCTGTCATTCTTGTTCGGATCTTGAGATTTCTTGCATTGGTGTGTATCCTCACAGTGGACGGCACCCTTGCGCTGCTAGGCACAGTATCTGTTCAGTGGACGGTGCTTAGTTTCGGTTACCACTAGGGGGTTTGTGATTTTATGATTTCAAGTGCTCCTATTCACCCCCCCTCTAGTCGCACAGTCTCGGTCCCACAATTGGCATCAGAGCCGGTTAGGTTTCTTCATACCTTTACCGGTGAGAAACCAGTAGCGACTATGACTCACTCTGGGAAGATTTCGGTCCTTGGTTCTGATGGCTACTCCTACTAGAAGGGTAGGATGAGAGCTTTCTTGCTTAGCCAGGGCCAGGACATATGGGATGCTACTCAGAGTGCGAACTTTGTGGTGCTTCCAGTTGCCCAGCGCACCACCCCAGCAATTGTGACTCAGCATGAGGCGAACGCCAAAGCTGTTAACTTTCTCTTCTCAGGACTTCGTCCAGTTGATTATGAGAAAGTGAGCCATCTTGAGACTGCCCCGTCAGATTTGGTCCCTGCTAAGTGCACACCATGAGGGCACTGCTACTATCAAGGGGCGTCTCGT
Organism: Paspalum vaginatum; assembly: GCA_030272315.1. Classification (NCBI taxonomy): domain Eukaryota; kingdom Viridiplantae; phylum Streptophyta; class Magnoliopsida; order Poales; family Poaceae; genus Paspalum; species Paspalum vaginatum. Next base: position 36,518,016 of record CM059012.1, on the reverse strand, counting down.
TGAGACTTACAGGCACGAATATGAAAATTTCGTTCAGAAGCCTGGTGAGTCCATCGATGACTTGTTTGGTCGTTTTCAATCGATCATCAACAAGTTGCACGTTAACTCCAGCCCTGAGAGGATCCCATACACCGACGATCAGCAGGCTGTCAAGTTGCTGTATGCGTTGGACAGGAAGGTATGGGAGATCAAGGTTAACTCGATCATCGAGCCTGAGGCCTATGACACAATTGGAGTGGAGACTCTTTACAGCAAGCTCAAGGCCACAGAGGTGGATTACAAGTTGAGAGATTCTCTCGCTTGTACTGGCTCCAAGAGCCCGGCCTTGGCTTCTCCCTCCAGTGAGGCCGTTTCTAACCCCCAGCTTCACAACTTTTCATTTTCTGCTCTTATGTCTGTTACAGAGGAGCAGTTGGCGTCACTTGGGGATGATGAGATTTGCATGGTGTCTAGCCGCTTTCAGCGTGCCTATGACAACCGGGATGAGCAAGAAGAGGGGCAGAGAGGCCCAAGTGCTTCGAGTGCGGAGAGGTCAGCCACTTCATTGCCGAATGCCCAAACAAGCAGAACGACTACTACAAGAAGGGCAAGAGCCACTCCCGCGACTCCAACAAGTACCACTCCAGCAAGCGTGACCACACCAAGCACCGATTCGGCAAGATCAAGAACTTCCGGAAGGCTTTCAAGAGCTACCAGAAGGACAACCGGAAGCAGGACAAGGCCTTCTTCGCCGAGCTTGGTGGTCTGTGTGGCGGATCGTCTTCCTCCTCCTCGTCTTCGTCAAGCTCAAGCGATGAGGAGATCGTCACCAAGCGAGGACAAGAGGAGGGACCAAGGCGGTCCAGCTGGACTCTGCTTCATCTCCACCTAAGTCCAAGCGCAAGCACAAGATGCACCGGAGATCCCTTTGCTCCATGGCGCTTGAGGACAAGGACGACAAGGGCAACGACAACGACTCCTCCAATGAAGAGGTAACTCCTGAGCAAGCTGAAATTCTTGAGATGTTGGAGTCAAATAGTCGTGAGTTGAAAGCCTAGGATAGGTTGTTGGAGAAGGCAGCCAAGAAGCTGCAGAAGCAGAAAGCCAAGTTGGCTAATGCTTTAGCTGAGATAGAGAGGCTGAAGAGTGTGTCAGTCCAGCCTAGTGAGGCTGAGTGTCCTACCTGTGAGACTTCGATGAGAGATCTCTGTGAGCAGAAGAGCAAGTATGCTCATCAGGTAGAGGAGATGGATAGGCTGAAGGTAGAGTTAGGCAAGCTCTAGTCTAAACTGGATGAGCCTATTTTGAGTGATGTGACTGAGTGTGAGATGTGCCCCCACCTAGCTGTTGACATAGCTGAGCTGAAAGTGAGGTGTGAGGGAGAGCTCAAGGAGTTGGAGGAGCTTAGGGCTAGACCCACGCCTTTGGGTGCATGCATGGTCTGTCCTACCTTGGAGAGTGAGCTTGTGCAGTTGAGAGCTGACCTTGAGATGCTTTTAGCATCCTCTGACACTTGTGAGAACTGTCTCACTCTAAGGTTGATGTTGGTGGATAGGGATGCCACCATTAAGAAGTTAGAGAAGTCCGCTTTTCCTATTCCCTCTCTAGACTGCCCTACTTGTGCTGACCAGACTTTAGTTCTGAAGGATCTGAGAAAGGAGAAACAGACTTTGGTTGATGAGAACAACCGGTTGAGAGAGGTGCTCAGTTGGATGTATGCTAGAGAGCCCCAACTTAGGATGATCTTGGAGAGCACCAAGAGAGCTGAGGGTGATATGAGTGGACTTGGGTTAGGAGAGTGCAGTATTTTAGGTGAGAAGAAGAGTTTCCCAATTAAGCTTAAGACCGTCTCTCCTCAGCCTAGCCCTACTGTTGATGGGGTTTACCATGAGCCTCTCAAGGCTGCCCCAAAGAAGCAGTTCTAGACACCCAAGCCCTCACAGGCTAAGCTGGACAGAGTAGTGACTGAGATTCTCAAGCCTCCAGTGAGCAAGGAGAGAGTCCAGCAGCCTGTTCCATCCAAGGCTACTCCACCTAAGCCCAAGGCTCAGCCTAAACCCACTCCCAAGAGACCTGTCTACCATTGTTACTTTTGCCAGCGGAATGGCCACTTGGAGGAGTTTTGCTTCAGGAGGAAGCGAATTGAGAGGCAGGAGAGAGCCTGGGGGAACCAGGATCAGTTCTACCATGGTGCTAGGCAGGATCCTCCCCATCGCGGTGAGATGAGAGACTGCTTTGCTGGTGAGAAAGGAGGCGGCTTTCAGGCCTGTGCTCCTAGTGGAGAGAGACGCTTCCCCGGTCGAGCTCCTAGTCGTTTTCAGCACGGCTATTCTGACCGAGGTTTTGGAGGTAGAGGGTTTGAGAGCTCACGCTTTAGAAGGTCGTGGGTACCCAAGTAGACGTGATGCTTACTTTGACTATGCTTACCCCACTTTTGAGCAGATGGCTCGGCACTGGTTTAGCAGTTACACTAACCCCAGTGCCAGACCATTTGCTCACTCTCGCTTTCCTTGATTTTGCAGGATCGAGGCCTGGAGGACATATGGATCATGGACTCCTGGCTGCTCTAGGCACATGACAGGGCACCGTAGATGGTTCTCCAGCCTCAACCCCGTGAGCACCAAGTAGTACATCACATTCAGGGATAATGGTTAAGGAAAGTGTTGGGTGTTGGTTCTATTGCTCTTTCTGGCAAGCTTTCCCTGAGAGAAGTTGCTTTGGTGAAGAATTTGGGGTTCAATTTGGTTTCTGCCTCGCAACTTCTCAAGGAAGGGTTTGAGGTTCGTTTTAAGGAGGGTTCCTCTTGTGTGCTTGATGCTAAGGAAAACCTTGTTTGTCGGATTTCGCCCTATGGGCAGGTTTTTAAGGTTGACCTTGCATCTATTTCTGGCCCTCCTCGGTGTTTGGTTGCTAGTCCTTCTGCTGATATTTGGAAGTGGCATAGGAGGCTTGGTCATTTGAGTTTTGATCTGCTAGTCAGGTTGAGCCCGATGGATCTGATCCGAGGATTGCCCAATTTGAAAGCAGAAAAGGACTTAGTATGCCACCCCTGTCGCCATGGCAAGATGGTTGCCGCTTCTCATGCACCTGTCAATGAGGTGAATGACCTCTTACTCGGGTGAGCTGCTACATATGGACACGGTTGGTCTCGCTCGGGTACAGTCGGTCAGTGGGAAGTGGTATGTGCTTGTAGTTGTGGACGATTTTTCTCGCTATTCGTGGGTGTTCTTCATGGAATTCAAAGATGAAGCTTTTGGTTTTGTTCGGGATCTGGTCTTGAGGTTAAGGAATGAGAGTCATAAAGCCATGAGGGCTATCCGCAGCGACAATGGCGGAGAATTTAGTAACTCTCGTTTCGAAACCTTTTGTCGTGACCTTGGTCTTGATCACCAATTTTCATCTCCATTATACCCCACCGCAGAACGGTGTTGTGGAACGAAAGAACCGCACACTTGTAGAGATGGCGCTGGACGATGCTTGATGAGCAAAGGACTCCGCGATGATTTTGGGCTGAGGCTATGAATACGGCCTGTTACATCGCCAACCGCATTTTCCTACGAGCTTTCTTGGGAAAGACTTCGTACGAGCTACGGTTTGGTAGGCAGCCTAGCATCAAGCACCTGCATGCATTTGGCTGCAGATGATTTGTGCTCAAAAAGGGGGGGCATTTGGACAAATTTGAATCTCGCTGCTTGGATGGTATTTTTCTTGGGTACACCTCTAGCTCTAGGGCATATAGAGTGTGGATCCTTGATACTAGACAAGTGGTTGAGACCTGTGAAGTTTCCTTTGATGAATCTATGCCTTGCACAACCCCTGCATTTGAGCTTTGAGGTGATGATGAAGAAGGCGCTCCCATCTTTGAAGATGAGGAAGGCGAAGTAGATGCTGGTGATGCAGGAGCCACTGCACCGGCTGCAGCTCCTGCCCCCTCTGCTACGAGCTCTGAAGATGAAGGAGGACCCTTTCCTACGGTTTCCTCCTCACTCCCCCGACCACAAGCTCGAGCAGAGGTTGGCCCCACTGAGGACGCAGGGGAGGTGACCTCCGAGATTGTTCCATCTCGGCAGGTCCAGCGGGATCACCCTCCAGACAGGATGATTGGAGATCTACACCAGCGTGTCACACGCTCTTCGGTTAACTCTCTACCCTTTTTCTGTCACTCCGCATTTGTTGCTTCTTTTGAACCCCGTGATGTGTCACATGCATTATCTGATCCTAGTTAGGTGAACGCCATGCATGAGGAGTTGGAGAACTTTGAGAGAAACCATGTCTGGGATTTAGTTGAACCTCCACCAAACTGCCACCCAATAGGAACCAAGTGGGTTTTCAAGAACAAACAGGGTGAGGATGGGATGGTTGTGAGGAACAAAGCGAGATTGGTCGCCCAGGGTTTCTGTCAGAAGGAGGGGATAGATTATGAGGAAACCTTCGCTCCTGTAGCTCGTTTAGAGGCTATTAGGATTTTGCTTGCCTTTGCTGCCTCTAAAGGCTTCAAATTGCAGCAGATGGATGTCAAGTCAGCTTTTCTAAACGGTTACATAGAGGAGGAGGTATATGTGAAGCAACCTCCTGGCTTTGAGAGTGCCAAGTTTCTAGACCGGGTGTATAAGTTGAGAAAAGCCCTCTATGGTCTAAAGCAAGCTCCAAGAGCTTGGTATGCTAGGTTGAAAGCCTTTTTGCTCAAGTCTGGTTTTGTGATGGGTTCAGTAGACAAGACCTTGTTTCTGTTGAGTCGTGGCAGTGACACCCTTCTAGTTCAGATATATGTTGATGACATTATCCTTGGTGGTTCATCTCACACTTTGGTGTCTAAGTTTGCTGAACAGATGAGCAGTGAATTCGAGATGAGTCTCATGGGTGAGCTTCAGTTCTTTCTTGGGCTTCAGATCAAGCAAGGCCCAGAAGGAACCTTCGTCCATCAAGCCAAGTACACGAAGGACATTCTGAGGAAGTTTGACAAGGGTGATCTCAAGCCCATGGCGACTCCCATGTCAACACAGACGGCTCTTGATGCTGATGAAGAAGGGGAGGTGGTGGACCAAAGAGAGTACTGAGGGATGATCGGCTCACTTCTGTACCTGACGGCGACCAGGCCGGACATTCAGTTCGCGGTCTGCCTCTAGTGTGCGTTTTCAGGCCTCACCAAAGCTATCACATCGTCAAGCGGTGAAACACATCTTCAGGTACCTGAAATACACTCCTGAGCTTGAACTTTGGTTCTCTTCAGCTTCGGTCGCTCTCTCTTAGACGGTATTCGAATGCTGACTTTGCGGGTTGTCGGCTGGAGCGCAAGTCTACTTCTGGCACCTACCAGTTTCTCGGTTCTTCTCTTGTCTCTTGGTCCTCACGCAAGCAATCTAGCATAGCCACTTCCACCACAGAAGCTGAATACATTGCTGCTGCTAGTTGCTGCTCCCAGCTGCTTTGGATGAAGTCCACCTTGAGCGACTTTGGTCTCAGTTTTAGGAAGATCCCTCTCCTAGTAGACTCTACTTCTGCTATTTCTATATCTAAGAACCCCGTCCTGCACTCCAAAACCAAACACATAGACGTGAGGTTTCACTTCTTGAGAGATCACTATGAGAAGGGAGATATAAACTTGATCCATGTAGAGACTGAGAACCAGTTGGCCGATATCTTCACCAAGCCCTTAGACCTGAGCATATTTGCTCGCTTGCGTGGGGAGCTTGGTGTTTGTTACCCCTTTTAGGTTGGGGTAACTTTGGTATAGTTTAGGTTTTGCTTTGTTTTTTCTTTCTTTGCTTCTCTTTGCTTTTCTTGCAAGTTGTCTCATACCATGCATTGCATTGTAACATATGCATCTTCACTTTCACTAGCACTAAAGCTCTTCTGGTTTGACAAGTTAGTACTTGCTTGTGCTAGATTGTACAGTTGCTTGCATGATCATGGTTGGCTAAGCTCCTTGAATCTTTCTAATATCTTTTGTGAGCTCAGTCATTTTTGTTTCTTCAAAATCAAAAACTATGATCACCACTTGACTTGGCTACCTAGCATGTGTAGGAATGTTGAATGCTATGCTATCTTTTCATGCTTGGATATGCTAGTCATATGCCGGTGTTACACTGATGCCAAAGCATTTATGGCACCTTGTTCAAATCTAAAACCCAAATGAATGTGGTTTACAAGTGGTGTCCTATGAGCTAAATTGAAAAGATCCAGGAGGGTTCACTTGTCACACTGATCTAGTTTGAGATAGCTTGCCTCTGCACTTTGGCTTGAACTTGGACTAGGCTGTGTATGACCAAAACCTTGTCTTAAGCTTCTGATGGTTTTCTGAACATAGGCTTGGCATTGGTTGGTAAGAAGTGGCAACGACAAGTGAATAAGCCCTGGCACATGATCTGATTTGCTTGAAGTTCAAAATTGCTAAATCTGAAATCTGTAAGTCTCTAAACTGCTTATGGCCTGTTGTAGATGCCTTGGTTGAGAGTAGCACACCTTGTATGTTTTGCTAGCATCTTACTGTTCATGCCTATCTTGCTAGATGCTATTCATGTTGGTGATGCTCTCTTTTCAACATCTCTAAAAAACATGCTCCTGATCTATATAAGATAGATTCAATTGAGCTTGTTTGCATGCTTCCTTGCCCTCACTTACTCTGTATGCTAGAACTTGTATTTACTAGCTTTTCATCCCTGCTGAGCTCTTCATGGTACACTTCATGCATTTCATGCCATGTTTTGAGGGGGAGTTGTCCATATCAGGGGGAGTTGAGTTCTATGAACCCTTGATGTGTCCATTGTCAACAAGGGGAAGAGATGTTGACACTTGAGAAGAGAGAGATCTTGGACAAAGAGGGAGGACTCTATAGAGATCTAGTTGAGGGGGAGTTTGAGCGTTTAGCATGCTCTTGCATCGGTGTGTTGAGCCTTTTGCCTCTTTCTGGAGGAGCCGATGTTTTGCCTTAGCATGACTGTGTTGAGCCAGCTTGCTTCTTTCTTGAGGGGTCATGCTTTAGTTTGATCGACTGCGTTGAGCGGTTTCCCTTGTCTTAGGGGGTCGATCTTTGGCTTTGTTTTTATTGTCTCAATTTGCCCTTCTCTGCTAGTATTTGGCCTTTGGGCATCTTGAGCAACTTCTTCTTTTTTTTCTTCTTTCTTTTCGGTTTTACATTTTTCCTTTTGTCTTTGTTCTATTTCAAGTTACAGGTTGAAGGTGTTGACAATGCACTCATCAAGGGGGAGATTGAGAGCTAATGGACCGGCTCCATTGCTTCTGGAGTGATGAGCTATTGTCAACAGTAGCAAGACCCAGAAGGACTTGGGCACAAGACCTCCGATGGCACAGGAGGCCCTCTGATGGACTGGCGGTAGAGGAAAGTCCTCCGAAGGATTGGAGGCACACTCGGCGTCTGTCGGCTATGAGAGTTCGGTATACGGAGGAGCGACATGGCGACAGCAGGAGTAAGTCCACCGAAGGACTGCGAGGCTGCCCCGATGGACAGGGGATGCCGGGCGCCACCGCGGTGCTCCAACCCGAATGCGTGGCGCAAAGGTGTGCGAGGGAGGCTTTGGCGGCTTCTGCTCAAAACCGTCACCCAAGCTACCCAAGCCTTGGTGAGTTGAGCCACGACTCGCCAAGATAGAGAAGATGTGCCAAATCGGGCCCAGGCGGAGACTTCCTAAAGTTTCCCAGTTTCTGACTTCAAAACCGGGGGCGGATCGCGGATTGGACTACTGGCCACATGGAGAGCATCCGAGGATTGCGTGGAACTTACGAAGATCAAGACTTCATCATGGTCGTCCGTGCCGAAATATCCTGTAATCTTTCATTTGAGTCCTTAGGGTTTGTCTAGCTGTAGGGACCTAAGTGCAAAACTGTCTAAATAGCACTCGGGTATAAATAGGTCTAAGGCAAGTTATTAGAGGCTCTCTTGGCTGCTAGGATTAGTCTTTACTTGGTGATTTTCGTCCTTAAGCTTTGAGCTCCATTGTTGGGGAGGTTAGAGTAGGATTTAGCCTCCTAATCTTGAGGAAAGGTGAGGGTGGTTGCTTGGGACGAATTTCTGCTTGTATGCTGAATCTTTAGACCCATCTTGGGCACTTAATCGAAGCAAATTCGTGCAGCAACCTTGTGTTCTTCTCCTCCTCCTCTCTCTTTGAGTTTTGGGTTCAATCCTTGCTTTTTGGGTGTTTTTGTTGAGCAAGCTTGAATCCCTTTCTTTGCTGATGTTCTGGACTTGCAAGGACGTGGAGATCATGACTTAGTTCATCTCAATCCTACTGGATTGCCACGAGCAAGCCTCTTTTGTGTTTTCTCCTTTCTTGCCCAAGGATGGCCATTTCACAAGATCTGAAATTCCCACTGATTCCGTGGTTACCTTGAGTTGATCTTTTGGGAATAACTTTGAAATAGGGTCCAGATAACCTGTGCAAAATTTCGTGAAGTTTGGACTTGGTTTGATCAATTTTGGGTTTGAAAACGTCTTTTCTGCGACCCTACTGGACAATCCGGCAGAGGCCACTGGACAGTCCGGTTCCACCGAATAGTCCAGCAGCGCCCACCGGATAGTCCGGCGTGAGGCACTGTCCGGGCGGTACCACCGGACAGTCCGGCATCAGGCACCAGACAATCCGGTGTTGGCCACCGGACAGTCCGGTCCTGCCAGGGAGCTGCTGTGTTCTTCCCAATTTGGTTTTTCCGCTGTGATTTTGCTTCAGATTTTTGCATTCCTCCTTTAAGACCATTCTCTTTGCTTACTGTGAGTCAGTGAGACGCACCTCGGTGCGGTGAGTGTCTTATGGCGGTTATTGCAAAATTCGTTGCTCCGCTGTCATTCTTGTTCGGATCTTGAGATTTCTTGCATTGGTGCATATCCTCACAGTGGACGGCACCCTTACACTGCTAGGCACGTATCTATTCAGTAGACGGTGCTTAGTTTCGGTTACCACTTGGGGGTTTGTGATTTTATGATTTCAAGTGCTCCTATTCACCCCCCCTCTAATCGCACGTCTCGGTCCCACAGTGCGTGGACAAGGAGACCCTTCCAACTCCATAGTGATCATCATGTGCCTTGCAATCAAGAGAGATGGTGGTGGTGGCTGAGCCTTGGTGGCTTGGTGACACTTAGGCTTTGCTTTCCATGAGCCTTGATGTCTAGAACAAGATGGTGATCAGAAGTATGGATGTCATATTTCCACGGGTACCTCAAGTAGACAGAATATAACCACTCTGCTAGGTGGGTCGAGTGGCTTGCTTGGAGCCCACGTTGCAACACGGCATGGACCGCTTGGGAAATCCTACTAAGACACTATATGAGCAATTTAATCCTACTAGGAATCTTTCTTTTAACCAACTAGGACTATTTCGTGTAACCCTTACCCCCTGACTATATAAGGAGGAGAGGGGCACCCTAGTTCGGCATCCAATCAATCTATCTCAAATTAGATCAAGGCAGATCGCAAAGATTCGGCTTTACACATATATACGATCTATACACAACCCCATACAGGATGTAGGGTTCAACAATTTGGCTGCCTGAACCTATCTAAGCCGTTGTGTTTATCATTCTGTATACCTTCGTAATTTCATTGCCAACTCCCTCGTTCTCAAACCCATTGCGTGGTCTACCCCATGGTAGGCTGCCGGTACTAAACAATGATAAGAAGGGTATTGGTGCCTGGCTCGGATATGTCTATGGTGATGAGTCCATGGATGTAGCTCTTAGTGGAGAACCACATTAAATCTTTGTGTCTCCTCAGGAATTTGCATCCCCTACCCTTACTCTCTTTTCTTACCACAATTATGTTTCTGCATTTACTTTATTGTGTGCCTTTACCTTTCTTAGTTAGTTTGGTTAGGCTTGGCTCTAGGTTGCAATGTCTTTTGGGTAAGTTAGAGAGCACATAGACAAACTTCAGACTTAACTAGCATGTGTTGAACGTGATAGTTTTATCTTATGCACTAGAAACCCTAGGTTTTAGAAGAGTGAATTTGGGACCCAATTCACCCCCTCCCCTTCTTAGGTCAGATACCACAACACAGTCCTTATAATCATAGATAGCATGGGGCGTGACAACAAGTGGATTAGTACTAGGACATGTGCTGGCGAACCACGCAGTGGCATTTGGATGAGCTGAGCTATGGTGACCATGTAGTGGGACATGTAGCAGGCTGGGCACTATGTGACAGCAAAGGGATATGGATGCTAGGTCTAGAGGATTCTAGAAGAGGTTGTGGGTGATCCAATCTAAGGTGTTACAAAGGACACACAGGTGGAGTGAGGGCGGTGTAGCCATGTTGGAGCTAAACTGCTGAGGTCTAGGATCACAACAGAAGGACACACATTGAAGCTAAAGTCTTGTTAGTTTGCTTCCTCAAAACCAACAAGGTGGATAATTTGATGATTTAGGCCTTAAAATCATCAGTTAATGATGAGGCCATGTGGGTCTAGTCTTGGAGGAGCCAAGGCGGGAAGACATGGAGATGTGGTTGTTGTTAGGTGGTTTGGTAATCTTCTTCAAAACCTCTACCTACTTTGAGTTTCCCAAGCCTCCCAAAACTATGTGCTAAGTTTCCTAGTTTTTGTTTCAAAATAGTGAGAAGTTTAGCTAAGCCAACTCCAATTCATCGTTTCTGTTTGGTTTCATGTATCTTTTTGGTTTTGCCCTTATAGTCTTTCTAGAGTTAAGTCCATGTGTAGAGGTAGTGTAGTATTCAAGAAAATGGCTATAAGTACTAGATGGGGCGGATCATTTCGGTTTACCTCTTCTAGTTAGAAAGCCTAATTTGTCTTATGAAAGTGCAACCAAGTGCTTACATAAGAAAAAGACAGGGTCTATAGAGATTTGAGTGCCCTAAGGTCTTTGTAATCAAAATCAAGAGGGTGGATGATGCACGATAGGGTATAGAACCTTTGTACATGTGATTCTCAAGTAATTTCAGTAGATATGCCATGTGATTGAGCGCAAAAATCTCTTCCCCTTCCCTAGTTTGGTTCTTAGAGGAACATCCTTTGGATTTTTGTGTTTCTTATTTGCTAAGAATTGAACTCTAGTTCTTTTGGTCCATGAGTGTTGCAAGGACATTGATGATGTAACTTGGCTCACTCCAATATCATTCTTTAGAGGTAGACTAAGTTCTTGCCTTGCCATTCATGTGAAACTACAATTCTAGGAGTTACCTTGATCTTTTCCTTAGATCCTTTTGGAAATAATCTCCATATGGACTAAATAACTTTGTTACAAAGTTGAACATCGATTGGATATGGTTTGAGGTGGTTTGGATCAAGTTTGGATATCTTGGGGTGAAATAGAGTTTGTGGGAAACCTATGTACTCATCAGATCATCTGGTGATACAGAGACCATACCATCTAATCTATGGTGCTTGGCCCAAGGGTGTCAAGGAATTCCCTATGTCCCTTTTGTCTGATGTAAATACTAGGCCATCTGGTGAAGGTTTCATTAGACCATTCAGTGCATATATTTGGGTGGTGTCTCACTTTCAACTCTCTCTGTCCACTTTCTGTGGTGCTAACAGCTGATGAACTGATGTTATAATCACTATATTGGTCAGTGTATGTTAACATCTAGATGTTATCATCTGAACTTCTAGGTAGCTTTGTCTTTCTCGTCTAGATTTCACACAGGACCATCCAGTGCAGCTATCAGCGGACTATTCGGTGCTTTATCTGAGTACTATGACTGCTAATTTTGTTTCTCTTTGTTTAGGTGTTTGAGTGAGTGCTTCTGCTAAAGTTTTATTGGTCATGTCCTAGTTTGAGTAACTTATCATTGCTATGTAATCTTGCACTTTCTAGAATAGTGGTTTTCGACGCTGAATTTTAACTAGCTCCTATTCATCCCCCCTTTGGTCGTCTTTCTGGTCCTTCACAGTAGCATCATATTCCTCTTCAAAGATGTTGGTTCTTATCTCATCGTCATGTAAATGCTCAAAAGGAAAAGGCTGTGTAGAACATAGTATCATCATAAGCAATTTTACAAGTCTCAACAATTTGCTTGACATCAAGAAGAAGCACACGATATGCTCTACTATGCAAAGCATATCCAAGAAATATAACATCCGAATTGTAGGAGTCAAACTTATCTAAGTTCCCCTTCTTGAGAACAAACCATCTACAGCATAACTCATACAAGGTCTATGCAAAACTCAAAGAAAAATGTATTTGGTTGCATAGTAGGTTTACCTTGGCCAAATATTTCCTAGGAGTCCTATGCCAATCAAGCATCATCCTAGCCAACTCAACATGTGTCTAATTCTTTCTTTCTGTAACGCCGTTCTATGGGGGAATGTGTGGAGATGAGTGTTGAAGCTTAAGAGTTAAGACCCTAATCATTACTATGAATCGCTCTCATGGCAATAGATAGGCCATTCTTTGACCCCAAGATCATCTCTCAAACATACTCAAAAGCTTAGTACCATGAAAGGTCATTGTAATTCCCCAAAAATCCACTAAATAAAAATTGCCTAAATAAATCGCTATGAAATTCAAAGCCATTTTCAAAAATCAAATTCCATGTCCTTAGAAGCCCTTCCAAATACATCCATCAAAATGCTCCAAACGCCTATTTCAAATATTCTCCAAATGCCCTCAAAATACTCCTTCCCAAAAATCCAAATAAAAAATCTAAGAAGGAAAAAGGAGGAAACCATGATGGGCCAACGCCTGTCTAGCTCATCCCCTCCGCCGGCCCGCATCTGAGCTCACCGCCGACTGACCGCGGATTTTGTTGCCACCTACATTAATGCCCCCAGACTGTACCACCGTCGCATCTTGTCGTCGGCCTCACCAGCCTCCACTTTACCCCTGAAACCTCCCGGTATGGTGCATGCCACCGCACGCCAGGACCGCACAAACTCACCGCACTCCCCCTAGCTTGTTTTACCATCAGCCACTTCGACGCCTTGAAGTGCAACATGATGCAGCACCAAACCGCCTGCCGCTCCATGCCACAACACTACACTGACGCCTTCTACACGCGTGCATGGCTACACTGCCGCTAGAGCATGCCACACTGCCACACCGCCGGCAGCGCGCGATGCCGGCTTGCCACACCTGCCACCAAGCTCTCTATGCCCGTCACCAAATCCACCTCCGTTCGCACCCTCTCCAACCAAATCAAGGTGAGCATTGCGTCTGCCTTATCGGCGCACACCCTTCTTTCCTTCTTCAGGCCGGAAATCAACCAAAACTCCTTGGCACTCCGCCGCACCATGGCGCCAGTGACACCTCACCCCAGCCTCATACTGTCAGGCCAAACTGCACCCTCCACCTCTGCACCGCAGCCACCATGTTTGCCACCTCCCCCTCCACCTCACAACCTAATCCTCATTGGCGGAACTGCCTCTCCGGTGGTAAACCGTCGGTGAGCCGCACGACTGCCCCGCCAGCCGATCCAAATAACCAGTTCAACCGGTGCTGCCATCACTGGCCAAAGCCATCGCCCTCTCCCCTCTCACTGATGCGCGGCCTGGCTAACGCCATCGTCCCCACGCCATCATCTGTTGCCCCCACACAAAATGGGCTGACCCATGGCCTGCTCTGCTGTGCCTGTAGGCTAGGAAAGGCCATGGGCCGCCTTCGGGCAGGCTAGGCCAGGAGTGGGCAGCGCACTAGGGAAAAGCCTCGTCAATCCCCTCAAACTCTCTTTTAAATTTCAACATCACCCTTGAATCATAAAACTCCTATAACTTCTCCATTTTAACTCCGATCCTGGCAATTTTTCTCCCCAAATGCTTCTAAAATCATACATATCCATCCAACCACATTCAGAATATTTTGAGCATAAATTATTGTCATTTTATGTGTGTTATTGTTTGTGTACGCATAGATGCCATCCCTGAGGACACTGTTGACGGTTGACAAAACCCTTTTTTGACCACCAACATTTCATGTTTAGAGCATAATTTATCAAGGTTTCATGCATTACTAACCGGTTCCACGAGTTGTGCATAAAAGTTGGATACAGGAGCATGTCACGTACAAAAAGTGACATGAAGCCCGGCCATCTTCCATGGCTGCCCGGCCATACACCATGGCCGCCCGGCCATCAGCAAGCCCAGGGAGCCTTTCAGCCCAAGTGCATGGCCGCCCGGCCATGTCACCAATCCAATCTTCGACCTGCATGCAAAGAAACACAAATGAACACAAATCCAACCGTGCAACCAAGAATCCAATGTATCCAAGGGTTGAAAGGGCCATGAGGCAACGGATTGATGACGTCAGCGATCCAGGGAGTGGTCGCCCGGCCACCCTCCCAGGTTCATTTTCCACGTACATCAACTCCACTAACTGTCAACCGACTCCAGGAGTGCATACCAACCGATGGATCTTGAAGTTGGTTGATCGGGTGGCCGCCCGGCCACCCTACATGGCTGCCCGGTCATGCACAGTGGCTGCCCGGCCACCGACCTACCTCAACTACCAACCCAACACCTCTACAAATACCCCCCTCGGTTCCTATGCTATAAATACCCCCTGGGAGGTCATTTGCAAGGTGTGGTGGATCAAAAGAAGAATAGTGTTGTTGTGTAGTTGAGTGTAGAGTATAGTAGTAAGGCTACCCTTGGCATTGTAGAGAGAGCCAAGTGTATCAAGAGTGAGTAGTGAGTTGTAGAGTGAAGGAGTCGTATCTCACTCTGGTATTCTATTCCCGAGCTCTTATTCTCAGAGGAAATATTACTCTATTTCCAGGATACAGTAAAGTTCCTTGCTCCTCTGCTTTATTTATTTCGTACTTACTTTACTTACATACTCAGTCCCTGCTTAATAGTTTACGGGTGCCAAGTGTGCTCTGTGTAGTTTAACTGTACAGCTGTGCTTGCACTCTGGCTTCGAACCAGTGTAGTAGCAAACTCGGTTGTGTAGACGTGGTGTCTAGACTAGAGTTTGCCTTGGAAGTGTCTTGTCCCACGCAGTTTTGGTTGGTAGTCCCACCTGGTGACAGCGGGTGTGTGTCCTGTGTAGTCCAACCCCGTCGTTCGGATAAGTTGTCATCCACGCATAACTGAGTCCTATAGCGCCCGCCTTTCTCGTCTGGGTTATCAGCACTCTGGTGCCTGAAAGTGGTTCTGTAGCCTCAGTGTCCAAATAAACCTATTAAGTAGAGTACTAGTTTGTTTAGTAAGGTTAAGTTGTTATATCTAAAGTTGTGATCCTGCTCTGCTCTGTTAATTATCTCTACAATTGCTGGTTTTACTGTTCGGTCATATCCGTTTTACGTTGAGTTACTCCTCGTTCCTCGTGGATTTCGATACCTTAGAATACTCTTGGGTGAAAGGCTACAACGTGTTTCCGTGCGCTTGCGGATTTATTTCAGTAGGCTAAGAAACGCCAACAAGCTTTTCTGGCGCCATTGCCGGGGAACGGTAGCTAATTTGACTAGAACATAGGATCGTCCATACTCACACCATACACAACCACCACATATATCCCCACCAAATACCACATATCATCCACCACATGGATTCCAAGCCTATCTATCAACTCGCCGCTCCAAAGGGCGATTATTTGGAGCCTCCACCATCATCCATACCCATCACCACAGATGGCTATCAGCTATGTCCCGGCTTGATAGCCATGGTTTGGGATCAATCATTCGGAGGACTCGAATCTGAATGCCCCTACTCACACCTCCGGGAGTTCGAGCAGTTATGCAGCTGCTTAGTCATCTCGAGAATGTCAAGTGAAACACTACGATGGATGCTTTTTCCGTTTTCACTAACGGGGGGGGCAAAGATCTGGTGCAATCAGACAATTGGTAAAGTAGGAGGGAGATGGGAAGAGCTGAAATTAAGCTTTTGTCTGCGCTTCTTTCCGCCAAACAAGGTTATCGATCTCCGTTGCGAAGTCCTTTTGTTCCGACAAAGAGAGAGAGAATCCTTGGGGGCAGCTTGGACACGCTTCAACCGTCTGGTCTCTTTAGGACCTGATTTGGCTATTCTAGAGACAATGTTGATGCAGCACTTTGTCCGAGGTCTCTCACCTGTGCTAATCTCTGTCTCGACTTAGCCTCAGGAGGATCGTTCTCGCACTTAAAAGCTTGCGAAGGCAGAAAAATTCTCGATAAAATTCTCGAGAAAACTTCTGACCTCGGCACATTAGAAGAACAACCTCCACAGAAGCCTCCTGAGCAAATTGTTAATGAAGAGCGACAAAGTACACCGCATCCCTCTCCACCATCAACTCCCCAAATCGAAGAGATTCCAGAACCATCGTCTCGGCAGACTGAGAGGGTCAGTTCAGCCTTGACGATTCCTCCGTCGGCACCTCCGTTCTCTTTCGAGGACGAAATCTTCATGGAGTTTGGCAACGCCTCTCGGTTGCCTAAACAGGACCGATGCTTCATCAGGACCTCCAAACCAGCATACACACCACCCTACCAAAAAGAATACATGAAGGAGGACCTGCTCTGGCTTTCCATAGCAATCAATCGGGAATGGCTAGAGGAGAGACTATTAGACACGAGAGCAATCAAATTCTATCCAGACCCCAGCGTTATCCCAGGCCAAGTATCAAGGCTTCAAACGCAAGATATCATATATGACCCAAGAATAGGAGTGAACATAATTCCTAAGTATGTGATGGACAGACATTACCCCACACAACCGCTATCAAGATCAGCCATACATCTACAATGGGCAGACAGCAGATATTTGAAGTGCAATGGTGTACTTCGGGTAATTCAAACAACCTTGCGAGATACTTAGGTGTTCTTAGACTACCACGTCTTTGACATCCCCGAAGGATCCACACCATGGATTGTGGTCGGGATCCCAATTGCCGCCCTCACAAACTCAAATAGATACAGAGGGAGACTGCAGCTTCAGCTTGGCAATGAGCAAATTGACATCAACATTGATAGGTCACTTAACGCCAAGACAGAAGCAAAGCCAGAGATTGACCCTTTAGAAGAAGTGATGAGTCTTTCACTAGAGGAAATGGGTCAACCGAGCCTAGAGGAAGAGGCTCTTAGCGACTTCAATGCGGTAGAAGAGCCCCTTGAGTTCGAAGAACTTGGTGAATCATTGAGGCCCGAAACTCCAAAAATAGAGTTGAAGCAACTATCACCTAGCCTGAAGTACGCCTTCCTCCATAGGAAAGAGGACACACTGGTAATCATCAGCAACAAGCTGACAGAGAGTGAGAGCCGGCGATTAATTTCAGTTCTAGAGAAGTATAGAACTGTGCTTGGGTACTCGCTCCAAGACCTGAAAGGAATCAGTCCCAACCTGTGCACCCATCGCATCCCTATGGAGGTTGACCACAAACCTACTAGGGAACCTCAAAGGCGACTCAACAATGCGATGTGGGAGGTAGTTAAAAAGGAAGTGTTCAAATTGCTACACGCGGGTATCATCTATCCCATACAAGATAGTGAATGGGTCAGCCCCGTACAAGTTGTACCTAAGAAGGGAGGGATGACAGTTGTCAAGAATCAGAATAATGAATTAATCCCACAGAGAACTGTCACCGGTTGGAGGATGTGCATTGATTACAGAAAACTCAACTCCACCACCAGGAAGGACCATTTTCCTCTTCCCTTCATTGACGAAATGCTAGAGAGGCTGGCAAATCACTCTTTCTTCTGCTACCTCGATGGCTACTTTGGCTACCACCAGATTCCGATTCACCCGGAGGACCAGAGTAAGACCACCTTCACATGCCCTTACGGAACTTTTGCCTATCGGTGAATGTCCTTTGGGCTGTGCAATGCTCAAGCATCATTCCAACGGTGCAAGATGGCAATCTTCTCTGATTTCATTGAAAACATCATGGAGGTCTTCATGGACGATTTCTCAGTCTAGGGCAAGAGCTTTGATGAATGTCTAGAGAACCTTGAAAAAGTCCTCCAGAGATGCAAAGAAGTTGACCCTGTCCTAAACTGGGAGAAATGTCATTTCATGGTCAGAGAAGGCATTGTGCTAGGCCACAAAATCTCAGAAAGAGGCATAGAGGTAGACCGTGCAAAGGTAGAGGTCATTGAACCACTACCTCCACCTACAAACATTAAGGCTATCCGAAAGCTTTTTAGGCCATGCTGGATTCTATAGTTGATTTATCAAAAACTTCTCCAACATAACCCGACCTCTGACCAACCTGCTAGCCAAGGATACCCCCTTTGTGTTTGACGAGGACTGTGTCGAAGCCTTTCACGAGCTTAAGAGAGCACCGGTCACAGTACCCATCATTCAACCGCCCGATTGGACCAAACCATTCGAGATTATGTGTGATGCAAGCAACTTCGCTGTTGGAGCAATACTGGGCCAAACCAATGACAAAAAGCATCATGCCATATCTTATGCGAGCAAAACGTTAATTGGCCCACAGCTGAACTACTCCACCACCGAGAAAGAATTGCTAGCAGTGGCCTTTGCAATTGACAAGTTCAGATCATACTTGGTAGGATCAAAAGTCATCATCTACACATATCATGCAGCTCTCAAATACCTCCTTACCAAGAAAGATGCAAAGCCGCGCTTAATCGGGTGGGTACCATTACTCCAAGAGTTTGACATAGAAATCAGAGATAAAAAGGGAGTAGAAAATTTAGTTGTAGATCACCTCTCACGAATGAAATTTGAGGAAACATCGCCATTGCCGATCGATGACTACATGAGAGATGATCAGCTCTTAAAGGTGACAACAGCCCAACCATGGTATGCAAATCTGGTGAATTACATAGTTGCTGGCTACGCCCCTGAAGGAGAAGATAAGAGGAAATTGGCCCATGATAGCCAATTCTATCTCTGGGATGACCCCTACCTATATAAACTCTGTGCAGATGGACTCCTACGTCACTGCATTCCAGCTTGTGAAGCACCGCAAGTCCTTGATAGATGTCATGCATCGTCTTATGGAGGGCACTATGGGGCTTATCGGATTCACACAAAAATCTGGCAGAGTGGGTTTTATTGGCCCACTATGTATGAAGATGCAAAAGAGTTTGTGCGACGGTGTCCAAGGTGCCAGTGCCAAGGAAATATAAATCCAAGAGATGCTATGCCACTCACGAGTAATCTTTAGCTTGATATATTCGATGTGTGCGGCATAGATTTCATGGGACCTTTTCCCAAGAATGGAGACAAGGAGTACATTCTTGTCGCAGTGGACTACGTGTCAAAATGGGTAGAAGCAATACCATGTCCCGCAGCAGACTCAAGACACTCCATCAAGATATTCTGGGAGACCATCTTTCCTCGCTTTGGAGTACCACGGGTCATTATCAATGATGGAGGTGCACACTTCATTGACAAGTGCTTCAGGAAGTGTCTCGCTGACCTCGGTGTGAACCAACGCGTCGCCACCCCTTATCATCCACAGACAACTGTCCAAGCTGAGACGTCAAATAAACAAATCAAGAACATATTGCAAAAGACGGTCAAAGCTATGGGAAAAGAATGGGTATCCAAGCTACCCGATGCTCTCTAGGCATATCGCACAGCATATAAGACTCCCATTGGCATGACACCATATCAGATGGTGTACGGCAAGACTTGTCATCTTCCAGTGGAACTAGAATTCAAATCTCACTAGGCGGTGAAGAGGTGGAACATCGATCTCCAATCGGCAGGCGTAAGACGACAGATACAACTGGCCGAGCTAAAGGAATGGAGGGAGAAGGCATACCACAGTGCCAAGCTATACAAGGAGTGCACCAAAAGATGGCACGATAAGCGGATCAAGATCAAAACATTCAAATCGGGAGATAAGGTACTACTCTTTAACTCTCGTATTCGACTTTTTGGACATGGGAAGCTTAGAAGTAAGTGGGAAGGACCTTTTACGGTTCTTGATGCCACTGATCACTGGCACCATCACCCTCCAGGGCAATGACGGAAGGGTTTTCAAGGCGAATGGGCAACGCCTTAAAATCTTTCTTGAGCCCGAAATACCTTTGCTCGAAGAAGTGCACATCTTCGAGCTACACGAGGTAGTATGATCACACGTCCACGGTCAAGCTCAGACCTTAAAAGAAGCCATGTGCACAATCTCTTTTCTCCCTTAAAATTCTTTTTAATCTCACCTTTTGCTGAAAAATCTCAACACAACCGCCGTTCTACACTCATATTTAGGTCCAAAGCTCGCCCAGGAAGGTGACTCAGCTTGTGGCATGTCCAGCCTAAGCGAGGCCTGGCCACCCGGCCCTAGGGTATGGTCGCCCAGCCACGCCTCGTGGCCGCCTGGCCACCGAAACTCAAATTTCGAGCTTTGGAGCGCTTTTCCCTTCTTTTGTGGTTCTGTTGAGTGGATGAGATCGAAGTGGTTCGACGATTTAAGGAAAAGGTCTTTTCTTCCTTTCTCATCTACACTCATCTCACTCCCGCATCATCCATGGCACCCCTTTCTCACGCTAGCAAGGGCAAGGCCACTATTTCCATCACCTCAGACACCACTGCAACCTACTCACTAACCTCCTAAGGATCACCACGACCTCTAAGCCCTAAGAGGATCACCGACGACACATCCTGGTCAACAGGGCCTGGACCCCATGGCCGCCCGACCATGGAGGGTGGCCGCCCAGCCATTGAGGGTGGCCGCCCAGCCAGGGCAGGCAGCCCCTGTGGCCGTCCGGCCACTCGTGAGGGTCGCCCAGCATCGTCTCGATGATCCCTCAGTGTAGATAGGCCCCCACGTGGTCTGTTTCCATCAAGGATGATGGCCAAGAAGGTGGCGCGCCCATCTCCTCGTCCCACCTTGGGGGTGATCGCGCCGGTGAAGTGTGTGAAGAGCCTTTTTCAGGTGGAGGCTTCCGGCCCGACGAAGGATCCAGTGATCCCTAGTGCATCCACCCATACCATCCGTGGGGTTAAAACTCCCACCGATTATGGTAAGATGCTTGTACCTATGATCCCTAAGCCAGATGCTTCCATAGATGAGTCCATTGACTCAACTCCTCCACGGAGGACGGTGAAGGGGGTAGTTGTCCCTCCTCCAATTAGGGGACCACTGGGACAATATGAAGATTCATCCGATGAAGAAGACATAGTGGCCTCCCTTAGGAAGGAGAATGCAGCACTCAAGGCAAAATTGCATAATTTAGAGAAGCACTGCGCTGAAGGCGAACTATGGCGGGTGGACATAGATGATAAGATAGATGTTCTTAGGAAGGGAATGTCCGCCAAAGTCCGTCGT
The DNA here is from genome assembly GCA_030272315.1 of Paspalum vaginatum. Taxonomy (NCBI): domain Eukaryota; kingdom Viridiplantae; phylum Streptophyta; class Magnoliopsida; order Poales; family Poaceae; genus Paspalum; species Paspalum vaginatum. The sequence continues at coordinate 36,496,918 of CM059012.1, read as the reverse complement.
CTTGCAGAAGTAATGGGGCGTCCTGATCTTTATGATCCACCCGCACCATAGATGCCCATGCTTCTAGTTATCTTAGGCATTTTAGTTCTTTTTCAATTCTAGGGTTGAAGTTTGTTTTGCTTTGTTTAATTTCCCTTTGTAATAAGCGCCTCCAATTTTATCAATTCAATAAAGGTAGGATAGTTTCCCCTTTCAATAATGAGTTTGGGAAGAATGGGCAGAACCATTCGACCTCCTGTCAATAACCCTGCAGGAACCACGATCAAAACACGATTTACAGGGTACAAACACGCTACTCAGAAAGTTTCAGGGGAATTGAGCGAAAACTAGTGGCCGCCCGGCCATCATTTTTCACAAAAACACGACGCGCGGACTTATCACGTTTCCCCAAGGCTCCCTCAACAGAACAAACCAGTGCACGGGTCGAAAACACAACAGTGTGTGGCCACCCGGCCACCCCCCATGGCCGCCCGGCCATGGTGATGGGCTGGACTGGCCCATCTTTACCTCAAACCCGTACATGGAGGTCAGGTATACGTGTTTAAGTTCATATACCTCCAGTTCTTTGTGTTTCACACATGAACTTGATCGAACCATGCTCTACATGTCCATGACGTCACATTTAACTTGTGCTTGCACCATCTTTTTCCTATGCTAGATTAATCTTGCCTTTGGATACTCTCATGAATAGGGAACCACTTAAGTTTAAGTTGTTGATTCATGTGAGATAACATAATCAGGGGAGACCAATGGAACCTTCCCACACGAATAAGAGTTTTATTTGCAAAATAAAATGAAGGTCCCATCTCGGACGATCTCAAGTACCTATCTTTTGTCCTACCAGTGCCACATATGAAAAAAAAAGAAACTTGTACATTCGTGCTTCCTTGATTGTTTTGAGTCTTATCAAGTTTTGTGCCATTAAAAGAGTTCATTTCAATTGAGAATTTTGGCCTTCACACGCACGTTCCATGAAACAAAGTCTCTCAAAAAGGTGTGCATGAAATACCAATGATCCCATTCAAGTCTTGTTTGGAAGAACGAGAGGCATGGAGATTTCAAAAAAAAAGAGAGTATGAAAAGATGAAAAGAAAAGAAAGAAGAACTCCATGCCCTCTATTCAAACATGGGAATCAAGCAAAACACCTACAAGAGACAAGTCCCTACACCACACTTGCACATGGCCAAATCTCAGTTGATTATGAATCTTTTCCTGACACTTGATTTGATTTAACGATATAAACATGACGGGAAAGCCTCATTCTCTCGACCACCTCAGCTCCACAAAGGCCTTGGTAGTATAGGATGTGAGGAAAACAATATTCTGACAAGGACACTTTGTCCTGTGAGTGACCGAGAACTGGTCTTGAGATCAAAAGAGTTCGTAAGCCTTGCTTTTTGAAAATTCTGAAAACCTCTTTACTCAAGTGTGGGGGAACTTGAAGTTGACTCTGATATATCCTCGTTCCATGTTTCAACATCTGAAAACTAAAGGGTAGACACCATTGAAATCCTAGGCGGATGAAATAGTTGGGAATAATATGGTGTTTGTTATGGTGAATGTTGATGTTATGCCCTATCCACTTATGCGTACTCTACTCTTTGCTCGAGGACGAGCAAAGGTTTAAGTGTGGGGGGTGTTTACGGTTGATAAAACCCTTTTTCGACCACCAACATTTCATGTTTAGAGCATAATTTATCAAGGTTTCATGCATTACTAACCGATTCCACGAGTTGTGCTTAAAAGTTGGGTGCAGGAGCATGTCACGTACAAAATATCGAAGAAATGCACAAAACAGAGACAAATGGGTAAGGGAAAAGCAAAGGCCCAAAAGTGCATGGCCGGCCGGCCATCTTCCATGGCCGCCTGGCCATACACCATGGCCGCCCGGCCATCAGCAAGTCCAAGGAGACTTTCCGCCCAAGTGCATGGCCACCCGGCCATGTCACATGGTCGCACGGCCACGTCACCAATCCAATCTTCGACATGCATGCAAAGAAACACAAATGAACACAAATCCAACCGTGCAACCAGGAATCCAATGTATCCAAGGGTTGAAAGGGCCATGAGGCAACGAATTGATGACGTCAGCGATCCAGGGAGTGGCAGCCTGACCAATAGGAGTGGCTGCCCGGCCACCCCTCCCCCCGGCTCATTTTCCAGGTGCATCAACTCCACTAACCGTCAACCGACTCCAGGAGTGCATACCAACCAATGGATCTTCAAGTTGGTTGATCGGGTGGCCGCCCGGCCACCCTACATGGCCGCCCGGCCATGCACAGTGGCCGCCCGGCCACCGACGTACCTCAACTACCGACCTAGCACCTCTACAAATACCCCCCTCGGTTCCTATGCTATAAATACCCCCTGGGAGGTCATTTGCAAGGTGTGGTGGATCAAAAGAAGAATAGTGTGGTTGTGTAGTTGAGTGTAGAGTATAGTAGTAAGGCTACCCTTGGCATTGTAGAGAGAGCCAAGTGTATCAAGAGTGAGTAGTGACTTGTACAGTGAAGGGGTCGGATCTCACTCTGGTATTCTATTCCCGAGCTCTTATTCTCAGAGGAAATATTACTCTATTTCCAGGATACAGTAAAGTTCCATTGCTCCTCTGCTTTATTTATTTCGTACTTACTTTACTTACATACTCAGTCCCCGCTTAATAGTTTACGGGTGCCAAGTGTGCTCTGTGTAGTTTAACTATACAGCTGTGCTTGCTCTCTGGCTTCGAACCAGTGTAGTAGCAAACTCGGTTGTGTAGACGTGGTGTCTAGACTAGATTTTGCCTTGGAAGGTGTCTTGTCCCACGCAGTTTTGGTTGGTAGTCCCACCTGGTGACAGCGGGTGTGTGTCCTGTGTAGTCCAACCCCGTCGTTCGGATAAGTTGTCATCCACGCATAACTGAGTCCTATAGCGCCCGCCTTTCTCGTCTGGGTTATCAGCACTCTGGTGCCTGAAAGTGGTTCTGTAGCCTCAGTGTCCAAATAAACCTATTAAGTAGAGTACTAGTTTGTTTAGTAAGGTTAAGTTGTTATATCTAAAGTTGTGATTCTGCTCTGCTCTGTTAATTATCTCTACAATTGCTGGTTTTACTGTTCGGATCATATCCGTTTTACGTTGAGTTACTCCTCGTTCCTCGTGGATTTCGATACCTTAGAATACTCTTGGGTGAAAGGCTACAACGTGTTTCCGTGCGCTTGCGGATTTATTTCAGTAGGCTAAGAAACACCAATAAACACCTAAGAGCCGGACGTGACTGTTGCAGACCAAGAGCCCAAGGAACTGAACTCTGACCTGTGCTACAACGAAAGCGCTGACGACGGCAAGTCCACCGGAATCCCCACTTGATGCATAAATTACTCGGTTTTTTATCACCACAACCAATTCCCCGTTAAACAAATAAAACCTGCATATTTTTGCTTGCTAAGGAAACCTAGTAGGATAGCCACGTACCCAAGCCAATCTTAGAAGTAGCGTGCTTAGGTTGGATCGCTCATTCAACATCTATATTGAACTTGATGGAAACATGGGATTATGCGTATGGATAAGCTAGGGTGGGTGTGTGTTTTTGGAAAACATTGGGAAAGACCCTGGCATACGACCCCTACGGTCGGCTAAGCCTCCATGCGAGCAGGGTGGGCAATGTGGATGACCAGGTGACATGAACATGGCCTTCCCTAAGGTCTGGTCTTCATGGAGAAAAGGGAAAGAAAGTGCTACCCTGGCTCGTGTAAGGACCGAGTTGATGTCTAATCTTGCCTAATGCTTAACGCAACCACTCGATGTTGTATTCCGCAACTACTTAGTTTGAACCAAGCAAGGAATAGCTGGATAGCTGGCCGGTGAGCTAGGATGCTATGAGATATCAGGGATGGGGAATGTGATTTGGGAGTGTCACGGGGCACTGGGCATCGAGGCTGCCTTGGTTCTCATTTGGTTGTTGTCGGGGAAAGACTTGCATGGGAAAGACTATGAGAGGAATTCGGACAGCCATGACGATGGATGTTGATAGTGTGCTCCTCTGATTAGAGTATGAATCTACCATGATAGTCAATGACCCCTGTCTGGGCAGGTCATGGCTTGGTTTCAGCATCTAGATGTTTTACAAAAATGTGGGAATGAGCGGGATAAATGTGATTTTGTCTGGCAGCAGATGTCGAGTGCTAAGTTGGGTAACGCCCAATAGTGGTGTGTAAAAATGTGTTGTGCCATGAGCCATGGTGGACCGACAAGTCCAATGGCAACTTTTCAAAAAGGGATAATGTTTTCATAATCTAAAATTTTTCAACTAAAGAGCCTTGCATATGAAAACCGTTTTTCTACAAAAAAAAAACCTGAGCCCCGCATATACGTTGTATGTAGATATAGACCAAACACAACTCCTTATAGAGGAACGAGGGCTTGCGGAGTACGTATCTACCCACCCTTGCTATGTTGTTATGGTTGAAGCAATGACAATGATCTGTTCAAAGCTCCCTTCGGCTAGGTCGTGCTCCTACTTCCCAACTAGCCTATGGCATTGGGCTTTGAAGGATGTTTCCGTTGTATCTTATTTATGTGTATTTATGTACTCTGGTTTGTAAACATTAAGTCAGACTCTATGCTACTTGAATAAATATGTTGTTAGCCTCCTCAGACTAGCATTTGTATTACGTTTGTGTTCCCGAGAAATGGAGGGCGCTTCAGTAATCCACGATCAATAGAACAAACCACTTAATGTGGATAGACCACACCCGAGAAGGACTAATAGTGTCCATATACGATAGCTCTCCAAGGTGCAATGTCATCACCAAATTCATAGGTTCGTGGGACGTGGAAACTATCTTCCCATGCGACAAGGATGGCATACCAAATCCTTCTCATGCTTAAGCTTGGGTAATCACTGGATTAACTCAAGTGAGCTAACCTTGCAAGCAAGTCAAACTCAGGTGGCCAAGCCTCCTAGCCTCCTATGCTACTTCCACAAGGCCAAATAACGAGAAGGACCAAGAGACTTCTAAAATTAATCCGACAAAAACACGCCCGAAGGGCAAAATCTAACGCACCAGATTGCCTCGAGTGTCAAGAACATGAGAAAGGCCCTCCAAAAAAGGAAATCATAGTCCGTCAAAAAATGTAACATCAAAGACGCGGTCACATGTTCCATAGCCATATTGAGGGCGATAGAGATCACACCGATCAAAGCATCCACCCACAGCAGCACTGTAACCACAATTATATCGATGATCCCCACTAACACGATGTGGCCTCACATCTCTTCTACCTCCACAATGAGCTGGAGCATGCACACCACGAGCAGGATGATAACACAAATGTATTGTGGATCCACGGGTTCCTCCATGCGAACCAGGGCAACCAGTTAGCAGAGATTGACGGGGGAAGGGACGATGACAGATAAGCACCGCCACTACCTTGAGGAGAACGTTGCCCAGGCACGCAGTTTGCCACCACTAATCTGCTGAGTATGAAGCAACTGCCAACGATGGAGTGATGGACACAACCATGGCCGAGTGGAGTTGTGCCACTGCAATGCAGAGGTACCGTCGAGGATGTCGCCATGAATTAGATCTCACCGCGGGCGGGCATCTAGATCCCACTACATGGTCCAGCAGCACACAGTTGAAGCCTCCAAAAAGTGGCAGGCGAGCATCTCGGTCGAAAAACGTGTAATAGCCGCAGGACGGTCGTGGCAATCGCTGCCAGTGAGTGTTGCCGTCGTCTGGGACACCAAGAGGGGTGCTGAGGAAGCGTAGATAAAATGAGCAACAAATTAGAGAGAGAAACAAGAAAGAAAGGAGATATGGAATATTTATATATAGTGTTGAGATTTTTACTGCTTCGAGGTTTTATTTATGATTGCCGCAGGGTGATGGTGATACGTTTTAAAATTAGCAAGATTGAGATTTCACAACCACAGGATGAACGCACATTTAGTTGGTGCCTCGAATGATATTCAACGCCGTGGGAGCTAAATAGGAGTACTAGTATATAGCACATCATTAAGGTTGCCCCCAACAGCCTGCGGCCTGCACTGTGTTATATATGGTTGTGGTCAAGAATTGCGCTCGATCCTATCGAAGTAGGCGCTGAGATGGACTCCACGGCAAACCATCAATGGCTGGCAGAACTGGTAAGAGGTGCCCCTAGATCTTAGCTCATCTTTAAAAGATGGCTGTCTGCTTTCAAATGTGAAGTTCTGCGTCTTGGCAATATAATGCTGTTTAATTATTTCATTGAGGGCAGGAGAACGAGGGTCCCGGGCAGCTCGACTTCATTGACCCGACGACGATGCAGCAGCTCGCCGACGAGCTCCGCTGGGACCAGCCTACACAAGAACGGGAAGCAGAGTTAGATCAACGGCAGCAAGACACGTACGGGACTGCAGGATTATTCTCCTTTCACGGCGGAGACATCAGCGCAGGCGGCGGCCACCGCTTCTTCTCCTTCGCCAGCGGCGACACGATCGCGCCGCCGCCGCCGATGAGCTTCTCTGCGCGAGAGCCGAAGCTGGAAAGCAACGCCAGCACAGCTGCTCGGTGCTTCGGCGAGCCGCATGAGCACGTCATTGCGGAGAGGAAGCGGCGGGAGAAGATGCACCACCAGTTCGCGACTCTCGCGTCCATCATCCCCGACATCACCAAGGTAAGATCGACGATCGACTATAGCTGATAAAACGCCGTGGATATATCGGGAACTATTGTGTATTGGCTGTTTGATTCCCAGACAGACAAGGTGTCCCTCCTGGGGAGCACCATCGACTACGTGCACCACCTCAGGGGCAAGCTCAAGGCCCAGCAGGAGGAGCGCTACCAGAGCACCGGCAGCACGGCGGAGTCCCCACCGTTGGACGCCCGGTGCTGCATCGGCGCAGGCGGCCAGGATGACGACGGCGGGGCGAGCCCGACGATCGAGGCAGACCTCCGGGGCAAGACTCTTCTGCTGAGGCTGCTCTGCCGGGAGAAGAAGGGGGTCCTCATCATGGTGCTCAAGGAGCTGGAGAAGCACGGCCTGTCCGTCGTCAACACCAACGTCTTGACGCTCGCCAGGTCGTCGCTAAACATCACCATTACGGCGCAGGTACGGTGAACCTTAGGCGTACAGCCAGCTACTCTAGGTGGTCGTTTTATTGCCAGCCTTGCAAATTGCAATTGAAGATACAGATTATATACTGAAAATAGTAAATATCTATGTGAAATTTGTGTTCGCAATGTAACGACACTGCTGCACAAAGAGGTGGTTGGCCGGAGCTCTTTTAGGAGCGGTTCTAGCTCTAGCCACCTCTCCTCATGGATCTTTAGAAATCAATAATTTCAGGGGCGAACTACCTTATTAGTTGCCCCTAGAAATGCATTCTGGACCCACGATCTCAAGCCTTCCCACCAACAAACCGCACTATCACGTGTAGTGTGACTAGCTAAGTTGTATGTACCCTTTTTTTTCTATTTACTTTAAAGAATCGATTTTTCCTGTCTTCAGAAAACTTCGAAAAAGTATTTCTACAAGGGTTGGCAAGATGTACCGTTTTTAGAAATGCACCATTTTTATGAGTAGTTGATAAGTTGAAGTGCCTAAAAAATCAATTTCTGCATCTAAAAATCGATTTGTAGAGGAACCTTATCAACTGCTTCTAGAAATCGATTTCCAAATGCGGATGTTTTTTTGGGCCAAATGTGATTTCTAGTTTTGCCTTAACTTTCTAACTGCCTAAAAAAATAAAAAGGGCACCTCTAAGATTCGATTATGTAGTAGTGTGTCATCTAAATTAACAAATAAATAAATAAAAATATGGCTAGTTTGGCAAATCAAAGAAGGATGTCAGTCTTTGCCTAGGAATGCACAAAATCTAATTTTTAGGAATTACATACAAATATAATTGAGGAAACTATGTACTCATACAAGTCTTGAAGGAGGCCGGGACTGAAATGGACATCAAGGCTGGTCTAATTGATTTTCTTTTTCTTTAACCATGCAGATTGAAGACAGGTCTTGTACCATAGGTGAACTTGTAAATAATCTAAATTCAGCTCTCAAAAGTTTTTAGCTGGAATTTCAGTAAGTGAACATGTACATACGACAGGACAGAATTGTCAGAAATTAGCTAGCTGGTTGATTATTACTGAGTGGCCCTCTTCTATTTGTTTGAGATAATTGATGTGTATTTGGTCGGTCTGGTTGTTGTAAACCCTACAATACTAAACACAATTATCAATTCCATGTTATATTTGTTTACTCAATTCCATTTAGGTACTGCTGCAAATATGACAGAAAAAAATTAGGCGTACACGACAAAATTTGTGAGGGTGGGCCAAAAAACCAAGAAAAAATAAGAAAGAAAAAGATGAGATAAAATCTCTGATTGATTCTTTAGATAAAAAGGCTGAAAACTCACCGTTGACTCTTGATAGAATGTGCTATTTGTTGAGACTTGAGAGAAGAGGAAATAGTCTGGTATCAAAGATCAAAAAACTAATGATCTATTAGAAGGTGATAATAATAATCAGTAATTCCATCTTATCACTAATGGTAAGCATAAAAAACTAGAATTTTTCAGTAGGTTGGAGATAATAGAATAATAAATGATGGGGCAGAGTTGAAAGAACATGTCACCTCTTACTACAAGAGTTTAGCTGGCCCTCCGGACAAAAATAATTTAACATGTTACAAGGGTTGAGAATATTCCTTAGGTTTCTGAGCTCAAAAATAATATTTTAAGAGCATGACTATCTGAAAAGGAGGTTAAAGATGCATTTTTAGAATGGAACATGATAAGGCACTTGACCCTAATGGCTTTTTTGATGAATTTTATCAAGTTTTTTAGAAAATCATAAACGAAAACATGATGGCTATGTTTTATGATTTCTACAGAGGTGATATTTGTCATTTTTCTTTAAATTTTGGGGTCATAACTTTGTTACCCAAGTGTCAAGAAAAGGGAGTTAAGTGTTTGTTGAATGTAAGCTTTAAGATCTTCGCAACAGTAGCTAGAAACAGAATAAATACAAGCTCACAAAGTGATATAACCATCTCAAACGACTTTTCTCCCTAGTCATTATATCATTGAAGTGGTGACTCTTCTGCATGAACAATTCATGAATTGCATAGGAAGAAACTTAATGGGATTATTTTAAGATAGACTTTGAGAAGGTATATGGCAATATCAAATGGCCTTTCTTACAAGAAACTCTTAGAATGAAAGGGTTCTCATCTTTGTGCTGTCCATGGATCTAACATTTTTATCTAAGGGAAGCATCACTATGAATGTGAATGACAACGTACTGGTACTTCAAGACCATCAAAGGAATGCATCAAGGGGACCAACTATCATCTATCATTTTTACTTGGTTGTAGAAATGTTAGATATATTCATAACAACAGTAAAAGATGATGGATAAAGTCATGGATTGATGCCTCATTTAGTGATGGAGGCCTCTCAATTCTACAACATGTAGATGATACTATCATTTTTACTTGTTCGGGGAGCATGATCTAGAGGAAGCAGAGAACCTATCTTATGTGCTTTTGAGAAACTCATAGGTTAAAGATTAACTTTCATAAAACTGAGCTTTTTTGCTATAGAGGACCAAAGGATTATGTGAAACATTATTCACGGATCTTTGATTGTGGTATGGGAAATCTCTTTTAGATATGGTGGTCGACTTGTTCTAATTAACTTAGAATTGAGTATCCTTACTATGTTCATGATTTCTATCTATGAAATACCAAATGACATTCTTAAGAAACTATACTTATAGGTCATCCTTTTTTTTTGGCAACGGCAATAACCATAAGAAAAATATAGAGTGACTAAGTGGGAAATCAGGGGGTATGGGTATTAGAAGTCTTGATGTCCAGAACATGTGTCTGTTGAGCAAGTGGCTATTCAAATTGATAAATGAAGAGAGTGTTTGGAAGACAATTATCAAGATAAAGTATTTGAGACCAAGAACGATTAGGGAAGTTGAGTGAAAGCTTAAGGATTCTAGTTTCTGGTCAGCCCTTACGAAGGTCAAAAGGTAGTTCCTGCAACCTTCAGTTTTATTCTTCATGATGGTTCTCAAATAAGACCCTAGGACGATAGGTGGCTTGCTCATCTACCTCCTAAAAATCAATATCCATCATTATATAATATTGCTACAAACAAGAATGTCATAGTGTCAAATGTGTCTCCATACTACTTAGCATTCCTTTTAGGAGAGCTCTGGTGGGGGAGAAACTTCAAAATGGGAACAACTGGCCACAAAATTGCATTGGTGCATTTACATGATCAACCTGATTCTTTGAAGTGGAACCTATCCAAATATGGTATTTTTATAGTAAATTCTATGTATGGACATTTACGAAAAAATGCCTTGCCTTTGAACAAATACTTATTGAAATTGCCAGTTAAAATTAACATATTTCTTAGGTTCTTGTTTAAAGGTGTAATGTTAACAAAGGATAATTTGATAAAAAGACATTGGTCTGGGGATATTCGACGTTGTTTTCTGGAACCAACAAAAGCATCCAACATTTATTCTTTGATTGTCAAGTGGCAAGATTTATTTGGTCAGCTTTTACATTTGCTTTTGGTTAGGAATCACCAAGAATTAAATAAGCTTTCTTGGCCTTGCTTACAGCAAATAGGTTGGCTGCATGTCCAGGTTTGTGCAGGGGTTAGTCCAATATAGTCTATATGGCTACGTAGGAATGAAGCAATTATTGATAAAAGATATTCTTATTTGAAGGTCATGTCTATGGTAACTCAATGGACAAGCTATGGAGCGTCCTACCAAACATAGCAAAAAGATCGCTTATCAAGTGGGATTATCGCACGCTAGAGATACTAGCTGTGGCAATCTTTGCCGATGAAGGATGGCCGTCTTCTAAGGACAATAGCTTTGCCGTGGTTTCTTATATTTATTTTTGGGAGAGCCATTTTATCAAACTATATTGTGCAATAGTTGTGTACAAACCTCTTGCGGAGCTAGGGAATAAAAATTTTCTTTTCTAAAATAAAGGACTACGCATGTACACTCAGGGAACTCCATCCGATTTTCTTAATTCTCTCATTTTTGGACTAGAAAGTGCCCAATTTACATGCTAAAATTTTTTTCCCCTACAATGATATTTTCCTAGTAAATGAATACATTATTGACTCTATTTATTTGTTATACTAGATATATGTTTAGTATGATAAAATTAGAGTAAAATGCACGCCGGGTCTCTGAACTTATCCCGTATTCCCATCCAGGTTCATGATCTTTTAAAATGCACATCTAAGTATATTAACTAATCCTACTGCTATGTCGCAATCCAAACGGCATGCTACCAGGGCCAGCTGGCTGCCGAGTGCTCCACGCGCCACCACTGGCCCTGCGTGCCGCGCGTGCCCGCTCGCCCCTCCCCGGTGTGGCCGCCGCCGCGTGCCCATGCCCTTTTGCCGTGCTGCCACTGGCCCCGCATGCCGCCACCCCCATCTGGAGCACCCGCGCTCGCCTCCCCCCCCCCGACCCTACACGCCCCTTCCTGTCTCGCCCATGTGGCAGCCGCCGCCGCTGGCCCCGTCTGCTCACCACACTGCTACTGCCCTAGTGCGCCCATGCCTGCACACATCAGCATGCAGAGACAACGGTGGCCATGGAGGATGCGCTCGTGAGAGGGCAATTTAGAGGCCTAGAGCTTAAGGAAACGGTGGAGCGGGGTGAGGCCGTTGCGATGCGCATGCTAAAGGAGGGGGAGGGGCCGTGGAGGAGGCGGGACATGAGCTCTCTGAGCTCCGGCCATGGCGGATGGCATGCGTGGGGTGAGCCATCGTGGGCGAGCCGAGAAGGGGCATTGGGCTGGTGCGGAGAGCGCAGGCATGGGCGTACTGAGCGACAGCTGTGTTGCGAGCGAACGCGGTTGCACCGGGTGAGCGCAAGCGACGTGCGGTCATGCGGTGCCGGCGAGCGGCAACGGCCACACCAGGCGACCCTAGGGGGCGAGCAGACGTGGGCACGTGGGGCCAGTGGCGGCGCGTGGAGCATGCAGCAGCCAGCTTGCTACGGTGGCATGTCCACGTAGATAAAATAAACCCACCTACTACCGTTTGAATGGCGGCATAGCAGTGGAATTAGTTGATGGAGCAGGATATACATTTTGGAAGATCATAAATATAGATGGAAATACGGGATAAGTTCAAAGACATGTATGTGTATTTTGTAAGATCATAGAACTAGATGGAAATGCGGGATAAATTCAGAGACCCGACGTGCATTTCGCCTACTATTGACCCAATATAGTAGTGGACCAGTGGCCAAAGCTCGTGAGTTTGACTGCAACATAGTTGTCACCATACTTATTGCTGAGAGGAATTAAAAAAATGCTGCAATAGGAAGCCAATATGTATGTAGTAATTTATAACAGAAGTACACTAAGTACTACTAGTATGTCACTAGGATATGCTATAAACATGAATCAAGTGTATCTAAGCTAGCTAGATCACCCGACTAATAAACCGATAAATTAAATACCTTTCAGAAGCAAGTTGTTGGTTAAATTAAAGGTTAAATAGCACTAGACAAGCCAGAATCTCAACGGCAGCTAACATGCAAGTCCACCCTGCTCTTCTGGCTAATCCATCCAGTTGACCTATGGAGCTACTGCTGGTTTTGTGGCAAAATCCGTGGGCGCGACAGGACACGCAAAACTGCTTTCGGGCCATGCGTATTACTTATAGATTACACAGAGATCAAATCAAATCCCCATTGCACGAGGATAACTGCATCTTACAAATTATACACACACAGACAGAAATTATACATTGAACCATACAATTTCATTGATATTTTGGCACACCGCACACTAGATATATTATCTTACCGAGTTTAGAATTCTCGAATATGTTAGTTGGAGCATATGCGGATTAAAAGAAATCCCACTTTTCAAGAAATAATAGACCGGAACGAGGTAGAAGACTATGCTATTTATATCCGCAACAGCAACAAAAACAACGGTTGTGGGATTGAAAAATAAAAAGAACGTCGTTGTAACAAAAACTTTGTAGCCCTAGACACGTTGTAACAGATGGGTAACTCGGTGCCTGACAGATGGAGATAAGTTACACGAACGGTGGGGTGGGGTGGGGCCACTGTTACAACTGTTGCAATCATTGAAAATTGAGGCATATATATTCAATGGCTTCTCTTCTCCAGCTCAGCACCTTTTGAAGCAAGGATGGTAGCTCAAATCATATAGCTTCAAGGCTAGATCCGGCAGCTAAATGGTTGTATTTGTTGGCTCCACGACTAGATTTGGTGTCCGTGTAGTGGATTAGGCAGCCCTACAATAGGGTGCTCTGCCCTAGTCCTCAGCAAAGGCATGGATAACTGGAACAGGTGGAGAGTTCAGCAAACGTTGTAACAAAAACTTTGTAGCCCTAGACACGTTGTAACACCCCACCCCACCCTCCAAACATGCACCGTTTAGAGCCTATATACATATATATAACACCCCCACAGCTTCACTTACACTTTTCTTCTCGGTTCGTGTAAAATGGTTAGGCTAAGATGCTACTATGTTTTTTTTGAACATAATGCTACTATGTCTAGAGGACAAAGCCTTATAAGTTGGTTGTAGCCTTGATCAACTAGCATTGTGGTAGTAAGGTTGTGCGCATGGCACTCATCATGGGCTACAAACAAATTGGGATGTCCTTCAACAGGGGCGGATCTAGCACCGGGGCGGCCGGGGCTCTAGCCCTGGCTACCCCGGTGTGGATAATGGAGCCCCTCCTACAATTTCTTGACATGGAAAATGAAGAGAGAAGTGACAAATACACGTAGAAGAAGAGAAATAAGAAAAAGATGAAGAAAAAAAGGAAGAGAGTGAAGTAGTTAGCCCTGACAAAGTGCTGATCCTAGACCCGCTATTGTCCTTCAAGGACCTGATTTCATCATGAGCCAACTCACCCATACTTGGAAAAATGTTAGGAATATCCCTTCTCAACGCACGTCGATATGACCAGGGCTGGCTTGCCATACGTTATGCAGTGTATCATATCTCTAGCCCTCATGTGCCATGCGCCATATATATGCATGCACATCGAAATGTATGCACAACCGTGGCGGTCAGCTTTATAGGGACAAACTGCCCTCAAAAGCCACACTACGTAAACTCTTTCGAGGGGTGGAGCCACATACATATAGCACCACACTCACACTTTTATCCTCACTTCGTGTAACAGGGTTACCACATGTACATCCTTAGGCTATTGTTACACGTGTGTAAAAAGAGTGCAAAACACTATATATGCACTGTAAACAAAGTGAAGTTTGAAATAGAAAGTGGAATAGAAGGTCTGGTGAGCTCCTTTACAGGACTGACTTTGAAACTAACAGTCACTGCATACGGCTTGTATCAACATGCACATCACCTACCACTAATTAATTAATAGCATTTTCTTCTAAAATAAAATATAGAAAAACTATGTGCTTTTTAAGAGGATCTGCTCTCTGAGCATCCGATCCTATTCATGTAAGTTTTGTTCCAACTAAAATTAATAAATCGTTTCTGAAAGCAGGAACGTTACACGATTGTGCCATCTTATTACTTATTTTTATATATGAAACTTAAAAGATAGGTTTAAGTGAATTGATGTGCAGAAATACATGTTGGGCGCCTGTAGCTCAGTGGATAGAGCGTCTGTTTCCTAAGCAGAAGGCCGTAGGTTCGACCCCTACCTGGCGCGGTGGTTTATTTTTTCATTTCGTTTTGTGCTCCAGTTAAATCTTTGTGTCTTATGTGTCTTTCAAGATGAGACTCATCCATGTCTTTTAATTATTTTTATTATTTCCTTTGCATGTAACAATTTGACTGTAGCATATTAATTATTTAGCAAACTGTTAAGTCGAAGCCTAATTCTTTTTCCTTGTTCTTAATATTATTTATTTTATATTCAGTAGTTCGAATGTTGTATCATAACTACTTATGCCAATGCTAAAGGAGGGCTTTTAATTCAACATTCGGAATTCAAAAAAATTCAGAGCGTAGTTTAACATTTTACATATTTTCAAATTATTCAAAGTTTTCACCATGTAGATATTAGATAGTTGAAAGGTTGATTTAGTTTTCAAATGCTTAATTTTAAAATAAAAAATACATTTGTATTGGATTTTTTGAAATGTACACCTCCGTCCACTAATGTAATTGATTTTGGAGTTTAAAAGAGCAAGGATATCGTCAATAGCATACTTATTTTTGCATTGTTTCCTTCAGAATTGGGGTCAGACACAATAGCTATTGGATATAGATACATATAGAAAGGGTTGGATACAAAATATCGGTCATAAGTATTTCCCTAGATATTAATTAAAAGGGACTTTGGCATTCATTGCCGCACTTTAAAGTCTAATGGTGATTTTACCTTAATTTTTTCAAACTTTGTGATTTTAACCATGTTTCCAAAATGAAGCCAGCGTTTGCCCCTTCTCCCTTGAGTCCTCTTAACTGTTTCAGTTCACATATGAAAAGGCCATAATGCCCTTGCAGATCTGCCCCCAGTTTTAGATGTGTTTTGTGATTTTACCCTTGTTTTTTGCATATATTTGAAAAGTATTTTTGACAACTACGGTTGAAATGATTTTTCATGCATTTTAAAGGTGAGAAAAATTTCGGAAAAATGGACAACATTCTAATGCGAAATACATATATCACAGCATGAGAGCATATATGGCAAACCATGAATAATAACATGTCAAAATGCGAACCCACCAAAAAATAAGTATGCATTACATGTCCACCAAATGTCTTTCATAGAACTGGAAAAAATATCCATTGGAAAATCAGTAAATACTTCTCTTCTGCAACAGTTTCATTGTTTTGTCATGCCACAACACTGAAAACCTGAAAGTGAGATGCACATTCTGTTTAACGGCTATTTAAAGAAGAGGAGGTAATCTCTGATGTTTTGTTGTCCCTATCTCTATCTCTAGTACCGTCTCATACTGAGCTCACAGCCAACAAGGCGGCAGATAGCTCGATCATAACTGTTGCTCCAACTTCCTATTCAGATTGTTTTTGTCTGCACATGTACTCTTTTCTTGTTTCATATACTAACAAGAATCACGGTTCTAGAATATGTCCACAGTCATTGTGTGATTGGCTCTGCAGGGACTTGGTTCCAACGGCAGATAGCTACTAAGAAGGAACTTGGTAATGGTTTGGGCCAAACCGGTCGTTGTGGTCTGGTTTTGTCTATGGACGGACTTGGTTCGGTAGGAAATAGATTGAGAAGTACATCCAGTACAAGAGATACAATGGACTGGTTCACTTTTGTTCGAGTTCCAACGGTCTAACGTTATTGCTTCGATCCATCCACCGCTGCCGCCCACTCTTCCATTGTTCCACGTTCAGCTACTCCCATCGCGCTTCTACATGGAGATGGTCATCACCACGCCTGCACCCTTCGTACCGAGGTCGCTCGCCTGCTGCCCCGCTCTACAGCACTTCTGCGGGTTGCCGGTGGACGTGGCGTTGAGGGCAAAAGGGAACAGCGATAACCAGCACCATCAGCTTGGCACCCTGCAGTGACCCGTCGTGCGGCCACCGGCCAATCGGGAGGAACACCGCGGGGAACACCACACGCACCCAGAAGATGGAGGATGAAGCAGCATTTAGCTCAGCCATCAACATAGGCTCGATCCATGGCTATTATTTCTTTCGGCTTTAATTCAACTGTGCTGCAATCCCCCTCTCTCTTGAGCACATGGTTTTAATTCAGTTGGGAGAAAAGATTTGGAACTGGTCTGAGAGGTTTGGATTTGTGTGTTTTGGTGGTCTGGTTTGTTTGGTTTAGTTCAGAGAGACAGAGTGGTCATGGTGATTAAGATTGAATTGAAGCTCTACCGGGCAGTGGCTTGGTGCGGGTTTAGATTGCATTTGAGACCATTACCAGGGTTGGGAGATGAAATATACATACCCTCTAGTGCTGGTAGAGACATGGCTAACCAGTAGACTGCGGGGATGAAATGTAGCACGTGAAAGCATCAAGAACTCCCCGTGACCACGAGCACTCTCGCCCTGGTGGCCTCATGGGCAGCCCCCAACCACGAGGCACCTGGCCCCAAAACCTTATTCCATGCACGCGCTACAGGCCCCTCCCCGCGCGTGGCCTCCCGCGCCCGCCACATGGCACTGTCGGGACGGGGGCGACCGGCGCGGGAAGGGGCCAATGAGGCGGTGGGTGGCAGCGAGGCCGCGGCGAGGGTGCCGAGGCGCCGGCGGCCTCCCGGGCGGCGGTTACGGTTAGGGTTAGGGTTCAGGGTAGAGGGCTCCGCCTTCTGCCATGGCCACCCTCCATGCCTCCTCCACCTTCGGCCTTAAAGGGAGGGCCGGGGAGGTAGGCCGGCCCAGCGGTGGTGGTGGGGTGGCCAACGGCGAGACGGCGGTTGGGCTAGGGTGGGCGTGGGGGAGCTCCACGCGGCGGCGCCCATGGTGGTGGAGGATGCAGGTCGGGTCGACGTGGAGAGGAGCGGCGCCGGCGGCCTCTGGGTGGCGGTGGCGGGCGGGGGCGGCCGAGGAGGTGGGAAGAGAGAGAAAGAAGAGAGAACGAGGAGAGAGGCATACCTGCAGGCGGCGTGCGAGGCGGCGGCGGGAGGGGCGGAGGCGGGAGGAGGAAGAAGAGAGAAACCGCGCGTTGGGTGAGTGGGACGGCGCGCGCGCGGTCAATAAGATCCCCGCACCTAGCCGCGCCCTGCAACCGCGACCACTATAGGTCCACGGCAATGAGCCCCCATGCGCCAAGGGACGAGACAGCGTACCCAAGGTGACACACCCCGCGCACGACCGAGGTAACGCGCCCGCCCACGTCGATGCCTGACCGCTGCTCTGCTTTGTGCCCGGCGATGCGCTCCCGATTCGCCACCGCCGACCAACCAGTTCTGCTTCCGATGAGAGTAAACAGAGGATCAGGTGTAGTTTGGTCCTTCCTCCTTTCATCAAGAGTTTTTCTATTTTTAAAATTGCTTTAATCCAGCTACAACTAACAAATTTAGAAAGGAGGTATAAACGTTGCGTTGGTTTTTAAAAGTTAGGGAAAAGATCATAAAGTTTCAAAACACAAGGATAAGAACACATCTCCATTAGAGCGTCCACAGTGGTAATAACGAACCTCTATCTATTTAGTGCCACATCTGATTATGAGCCCAGCTTTTCAGGATTTTTATAACGTATTTTCTCTGTCCATGATCACGTGGGTCTGCAGACACTTTAATTTAGTCTTTCTCCAGCTAGTGGTCGATTATCAGCGAAAATGAAATAGAGAGTCTCATACTCCGTGCGAGATGAGCGACGAAACAGTTGCTAGCTTTCTTCTCTTTCTATCATCTCTTGCCTCCACGTCGGACCGAATGCGACGTCAGCTAGCGACGTCATCGACCATTGAGGGCGCCCTTAATTAAAAGCAAAAGCCATATATATCGCACTTGTTCTGTTCTTTCGAATGGTCTGCGAGCCTAATTTCCAACTAGATTGCGCTTTAAGAAGCAAACTAACCGTATATGCCATACCATTTGCTTGCCAAATAAATGTATAGCTTAGCCAACCAAACCCGGTTGCATGATATTCTAACTAGCTTCTAACATAGATAAAACACTAGACATTAGTGTATATATATTTCTGATGTACTTTTAGTTATATATTTTGAAAAAAAAATTCAGGATGCTTGGACCGGATAGAAACAAGAGATAACTCGAAAGGGATGAAGAATGGGAAGCATGATATCTACAATGCTTTTTTATAAGTAGTATCTATAATGTTTGTGTCTCCTTTGAGACATTCTTTGTATTTGGATTATGTTGGATCGTTGTAGTTGGATTGTCCGTGGTTTTTATGCACAGAATCATAATGATATTTCATAAGTGCACAGAATCACCATTAATGCAGGACTCCACTCCAGAGTATTCTAAGGTATTATAAATTTTCTCTGGAAGCAGTAGGCAAAAGGAAAACTAGATGGCAAAAATTGAGTAACTAAAGACTTGACGAATGACCAACCAGTAACTTAGCAGCGGTAAGTATAAACTAAGCACTTGTACGTGTATGGACGGAGAATAGAGAGCGACCAAATAGTCCACTAGACAGGTAGGTGTATAGGAGGACAATGAGACAAGACTAGGTGGTTGACTCTACTCTTGTTAGTTTACTGCGCCAGGGACTATTTGCAACTAGCCTAGGATTCGCGGGAGATGTATAAAGGGCCATCTACAAAGATTTCGCTGGCTACCTACTTTACAAATGATGGGATGGGCTATATAGAGTATGATTTTTTTATTTCTGAAAATATTCTATCTTCTATACGTTGTAGAGAATTGATAATTTTCATTGTCTTTCAATTCTCGTACTCATTCATCTTTTTGGTGCAATGAGTGATTGTCAACACTGTGGAGTAAGTCAAGATGAGTCGATGGACTAACTGACGTGCTCCGCGAAGATGCATGATTTCTTAGCGTGATGTGTAGGTATACGAATGGTGTGGTCATCGGGGACGATGGCTTCAGACTGCCGAGGGCAGGTTTCCATGGACCGCGCATGGCATTTGGACAAGCAGACGCTTGGACCCAGCAGCCAAGGAGTTGCAAGGACACGTGTGCGAGGTGATGGCAACATGGTCATGTTGAGGCTTCTGAAACATGGAGGGCAGTCTGACCACGGATGTCTCACTGGGCGGGTGTATCGTACGGGGGAGGTTGCCAATTCTATCTACTGAATATAAGCTAGCTTTTGGTAGATCGCCCTTGGCTTTTGATTTTATATAACTGAAATATTAAGAAAAAAACTGAAATCAAACATGTCTGAATTGATACTTGATCTACCGATAAACATTCTAATCAACTCCACCATCTATATGAAAAGAGAGGAGCGCATGTATTTGCACAGAGGGGTGAACGGGCAGGTAAATGAATGAAGAGACCACTGCACCTAGACATAAATCCATGTCAGATGCTTCGATCTAACACTGAAGAAATTGGATTGCAATTGGATCGCATTCATTAATCACAGCATGGGAGTCAAAAGCATCAAGCTCTCACCGGCCGCCACCGTCAGGATGCGCAAAGAATAACGAAGGCGAAAAGATAACTAGAGTTGGAGAGTTTTCCTATGAGATCCGGATAGAAATCGATTTTTAGCTCGGATGCTGGCCTCCAAGAGTCCACGTGGAACAAAAGGTCTTGCAAGACGGACAGCTTCCTGGCCTACTACGCTGCTTGTTGGGGATAGTTGCTTAGTCATCTCTATTTTTTTGATCGGGATCTAGGCTGGTGAAAAAAAATGCTGGGTATCATACTCGTCTATAAACTTGATCAAAGTTGTGATTGTTTGACTTAGAATAAGTGTACTTTTCTGGGGGACAGGAACGGAGGGAGTATTCTTAAGTTTTCAGATTAAAATTATAACATTGCTGTAAAAAACACTAAGCTCAGGATTCAGATGGGCAACTAATGTTTGTTTACTTCACCTAGCGCGCGCACAAGAGCTGAACCAACACAGCTGTATAATCAACAGCAAACATAGCATGTACACAGATCTACATGACAATAAGCACCAGTTCATCTAGATGATAAAATTAGGGAATACCTAAAGTTCCCAACTACTCGATCTACCCTGTTTCTGCAATCATTATCCAACTAAATAAGATATAAGTCATAGCTCCCATATATATCGGAATCATTGACTGATATCCAATCTCCCCTTCCATCTCAGCAATTGCAAATAGCATGCACCACCAGATGAAAAGAGCACCCAGCAAGTCCTGGGTACATTTTCTTCACCGCATTAGATCGCCAAACCCACCCATCTTCTCACCAGCCACGCTCTGCGAAAACTTCAGACACCTAACAATGAAAAGGAGAAACAGATGAAAGTTAAATAGCAAGCACTAATAGTGCATCCAGTTGCAGTAATGCAAGACAAAAAATAATAGCTCAAGTGTTAAAAAACATCCAATCACACTAATCAGAAAACAGTCTAAATGATTGGCAAATTCTGTTTGCATTGTTCATGTTTCCTAAGCATATATTAGAATGACATTGCTCAATATTAACTTCTCTAAGTGCTATTTCTTTCATATGAAGAAGACAATAATGTTGGCATAGCTGTGAAAACAAATGAGAGTCAGGTTTCTTTATAATATAATCATTCTGTGTCACTGCGTATTTAAGATATCAAGCAAGAACAGACAAAAAAAAAACTAAAACTTGCAGATTTCAAGGAAAGCAGATATCACCTAATCTGGGGAAAATGTAGCCAAAATTTCAAAGTAGGGCAAAAGATGAAAATAATTGCTAGACATACATGGAATGCAGAAGTTACTTTTCTCTACAAAATAGCTTCACAGGTTGCCTTATTGTGGCCTGCTTGCTTGCACCTGCTGCAGAGTCGAATAATAGTGGGGATCTTGTTGGGGTTAAACCGCTTCCTTCTTGGTTTATCTGAACGTGGCTTGGGAGGTGGAATTAAATTTGCCCCAGCACTAAAATCAACAGTATCCATGTCAGGTATTGGGAAGATTGTTCCTGAGTATGTCAGATGGTAGCTTTCTATTCTGAAGTACTTTGAGCAGAAGTCATAGAAAGATCGCCCAACCCTGTTGAACACAGCAACAGCATGCACGCATGGGAGACCAGAAAGTTGCCACCTCCGGCAGGTGCATTCCCAATTTGCAAGATTAACGACGAAAATTGCGTTACCCCGCACTTCAAACACAGACTCAGTGGAGCAAAGCACAGTCATCTTACCAGCCTTCATTATCTCCTCCTGTGCTTTGTATTCCATGGAAGGTGTCAAAGGCCCTGACCATGCCTTGCAAGCTTCTCGCCTTGATTCAATTATCTCCATTATTTTTGTTCTCAATGAGTCAATCGTCAGCACTATTGAACCCTCCTTCTTGGTTGGTATCCAGTTATTGAAAGCATCAACAATGTTCAAGGAGAAATGATCATATCTGGAGCCTCTGAAAATGGCATCTGACCAATGCTCAGGTTTACTTGCGATGATCCAGTCAGCAGCTTCAGTGGATATATTTCTTATGCTCTCAATGGACGCATTAAAATCCTCGATGCTACATGCTTGAGCCGCACGAGTAAAATCCTCAATCATCCCCTCTCTTATTTGCTGTGACCATGGCCCCTTCCTCAGCTCTCCTTTAAATTCCTCCATGATATTATGCAAACAGAAGGCATGGCAGCTCTCTTCAAAAACTTGAGAGACAGCAGCATCCAGACCCTTTTGTCCACTGGACAAGAATGTCATGGCACTGTAATTGTAGTTCTGATCTTGAATAGGGAATTTCAGCTGCATTAAGAACCAAACCCAGCTCTCATAGTTTTCATCTTCAACCACACCAAATGCCACTGGAAAGACACCATCATCTGCATCGACTGCAGCGGCCACTAGCAACTTGTACTCATTTGTTGCTTTGAGTGGAACCTTGTCAAGAAACAGTAGTGGCCTGCACCCATTCAAAAAGCCATGCAAAGAAGCATGGAATGCAACAAAGAAGCGACGAAACTTTGTATCCACCATTGGAGACAACAAAGCAATACTTCCTGGGTTGGACTCTGTAAGCCTCTCACAATACCAGGGCAAATGGCTGTAAGTCTCCCTGATAGCATGATAAAGTTCCTTCTGCGCTACTTCTTTACCTCGCCAAACCTGTGAATATGTTAGTGTAACTCCATATTGTTCATAAATTTCCTTTACGAGGTCCTTTGGCTTCAACATCGGATTATCATGCAGCTTCTCCTTAATGATGGTGGTCAGCCATTGTCTTGTCGCTCGACGCTGACCTTCTCCATTTCCTCCTCCACATGTGTGCTCATCTGTCATTTTCTTAATAACAAATTTCTTGTTACGAGATGACTCAGATGCATGCAATCGCCATGTGCAGCCCTCTGCAACACATTTTACCGTAACGCGAGTTGTTTCATTCTTTATGAATCGGTACGCGAATCCTTTCCCAATGGCATATTTGCACAGCTGAGCACGGAAATCCTTCACATTATCAAACTCTTGACCAACACCTTTGATAATGTCATCCCAAAACACAACAGGATTATCAAGTCCATGCTGAGGATCTGCAGTGATCTCAGAACCAACATATGGGTCACCTGAATCATCAAAAAGCCCAATTGGTTCCCTGCAAAAATGATGAATAGTTGCCAACATCTGAGAAACTTGTCCTTTTCATATAACATTTGGAGCAAAAGACATTAGATAACAAAAAAAAGTTACCTAGGTGTGCTATCAACAAGAGCAAGATTTTGTTGATCCAGAATGCCAGATGTGGTGGGAGCACCTCCAACTGGGGTGGCAAAAGCAACATCACTTCCGAATTCCAGTTGGAAAACCCTAGTTTAGGATATATGAGCGACTGAGAAGTGACAACATACAATCACAAAACAGAACTGCTGACTAATCAAAGAAGCAAGCAGTGGAGACGGAAAATTCAAGATGAATTAGACCAGAACTTCAAGTAGCATTTTTTATAATAAGTAACTACTAACTTCACATAGCATTGTTTTGCCAGACTAAGAAGTCCATGCTCCCACAAGAGCCAAACTATGACTACTTGAAGCAACTAGGAAACGTATACAACCATTCAATACACAAAATCATTCTTAAAAAAATGAAAGTGAAGATGTTGCATCACCCACAAAACTTGTTGAAAAGTTCATTCTGCCCAAAGAATTGTATTGCTTATACTCGCGGGCCTAGCAGCAAAGTCATTTTTCCGCGGGTTCTGTGGAAAAATGACTTGCCGCTAGGCCCGCAAGTAGGACCACTTGCATCCCTACCTACAATTTCGACAGTAAAACAAGAGAGCTAAGGTTGTTTCTAGCAGAGCGTGCATATGGGCATGCATAGTACTCCCTCGGCCTCCCTAAACCCTAGCCAGCCTGCCCCTCACGGCCACAGGTGTTCCAACCCATCAATCCCCTCACCAATCCCTCGCCAATCCAACAACCATAACAATGACACTGGGACCACAACACAAACATTAGATAACTATTCACTCATATGCTCTGTAGAATAACCAAAATACTATATAAATCAGTGTATGAGAAAAAACCTTGAAGTCTATGGATTATAAAATCAGAACTAATGACTCATTTGTCATGGAAGCGCCATTGCTAGCACAAACAGTAGCAAATAAGGCATGCAAGAATTATAGGATAACCAAAATTTTAATCTCCAAATAGGCATTGTAGTTACATTTGATTTTGGAAGAACTTACTCTTGAAATTAAAGGGGGCTAAAATAGCTGCTTTGCATGCATTAGGCACTGTATTTTCATTTGATTCTTGTAGAGGCCACTCTTAAAATTAAAGGGTGCTAAAGTATATATCTTGTATGTTTCCTTGGCATGTATTAGATAGTTACCACCAAATTTCTCAATATGATCAAAACAGTTTATTGTACATAACATCTAAGAGTAAAATGTTTCGATGAGGTCGCTTTCCAGATAAAGGACAAAATCGCAGTTATCCACTGCCCCCTGGGGAGGAGGCTGATGATCCCACGCTTGTCAGAATCACTATAATTGTTTTTATTTCTGTTGGTTTCCCTGCTGGCGCTAACCTATATCGTTTTTGAGCTAGGTCCTACATCAATAGTTGGCTTCTAGAGCCATTTGTATATAACACTTCTGCTTCTCTCCACTTTATGAATGAAATGGTAAACATCCCAGGACAAATAAGACATGCAAAGATGTAGCAGTTATGTGAAGATTCATTTTGCACCTGTTTTCATCGTCCTCAGTAACAATTGCTCTTGGCTGTTTCACATTATTAGCACTAGCTTGGACTGCAGTCACAGGAGAACTGGGAGTCAGAGTCTTCTTGTTATTTTTGGATACCCTATATAGAGATAGCATTTCACGTATCACTGATGAGTATGAGGGATACAATAACAGCATAGAGACAACAGGTACAGTGCAACTTACTTGTTTTTGGAAGGAGTCCTTTTCCTTTTGTCGCCAGGCACATTAGAGCCAGGTTTAATTGCAGAAGCTCCAGAGTGAGTAAGGATACTCCTGGTTATCCAGCACAAGAAAAGCATGTATCAAGTTAACATATGCATGGCATTGAGTCTTCAAATTATAAATCGATAAGGTGCACAAATTATACCTGTTTTCTACTCTACTAATCAAGAAAACATCCACTTGTGCAGCACTAGTAGTAAAATCAACCATCCGTTGCAAATCTCGATCACATGATATTGTGATGAGCGTTCTGTTATTATTTGGAAGGAAGTACTTTAACGACATGTCAGTGACATCAACATGGAACACCTTGGACACTTCATCCTTGAAGCTCTCCAGTGGCATATCACGAGTAACATCAACAGCATGCGCCTCTCCTCCTTTGTATATCAAATTACCATTGGGGCCAGAAGTGAACTCTCCACCGTATTGGCAAATGGCCACCACAATACCCACATCCGCCATGCTTCCTGAGTTGTTCAGCATTCAGTATAGTTACAACATGCATAAGAAATGTAAATGAAATTTACTTTCTACCAAACTTCTCAGATGTAATTTACGATGCGTTTGAAAAAGCACACTATGTCGGTAGAGCTATTTTCTAATCATTTTAAAGGCCATCAGCAGCATACAACAACAACAACCCTGGCGGTTGGAACTCTAGTTTTTCTAGGCAAAGATATAGAACAAAAGCCACAGAATAATTGGGTAACTGAACACACAATCAGGTAGGCCTTTTACGGGATTCAAAGGCAACACATAAGTACATTCCAATGAGTTAAGGATGTGAAGGGGCATGCATCTTTGCGCATCTCAATCCCACAAAAATAGCATCATACCGACAGGAAGTTTTTCTTCACTAAAACCCTGTCACGGATTGTTTGCACTTGTAGCTGTATAATTTACCAATAAAATCTGAGCAGCTAAACTCTCTGGACTGAGCTCATAAAACGGGTGAACTGAGATATTCCCAAGAGGAACAGTGGCTAAAGCTGTAATGAACTCGTGCAGGAGGACATGACGGGGTGCAGAGCCATTCGCTCCTAATTGCAGGGCCGCACGATTAAGCGACGTTTAATCGCCGTGTAAGCGCTAAAACGATATGCCGGCGCTCTAGATCTGGAACGCTAGAACGCCGCTTTACCCACACCTGTCCGCCGCCGGCCAACCCCACGACCGTCTGCCGCCGCCAGGTGAGGCAAGCCCATGCCTCGTTGCCGCGCGCGCCAGCGGTCCTCCTCTGCCACCCGGTTGCGCGCGCCGTGCCTCGTCGCTCGTCGCCGTGCCCCTGCCCGTCGTGCGGAGAACGCTCGCCAGCGCGCATCCGCCGCCGCGCCGCCACCCGCATCCGCCTGGCTGGCAGTGATCAAAAGAGAAGAAAGGAAGGGGGAACGGGAGATGAAGGGCCTAGCGCGGGGGGAGCCGCCGGAGAGGGAGAGGGGGGGGCGGTTGAGGAGGGAGGAGGAAGGAGAGGAAGCCACCTCGTGTGCGCGGAACCGGAGGAAGCAGATGCGCCGTGCTTGCGAAAGGAGAAGAGACAATTACTTACAAGCCCACCAAGAAAGATCCAAATTCTATATCTACTACTAAGGGCTTGTTTGAAACAATAGAATTTCATGGAAGTGGCGTATGAATTTCACACCGCGATTCAATTTCGCAGGGAAAAACACATGGTGTTCCAAATACGATCTAAAAAGATAATTTTCACCACCTTAGGGTTAAATGTCGTTGGATGTTATATTTTTGTGGAAATGACTATTTTGCCCTTGGCATCTCTTCCCGAACACGCCTAAGTACCTCACACCTCTGTCCCACCTCCCGCCGACCAAAAGTTGTCATTGTCGCACACCACTCCGGCTTAACACGGTGTCATTCACTCAACTTTGGCAACCAGTCCTCCTTTATGGCGCTCTGCGGCCTCAATGACGCAGGTGTCGCCACTCACCTCCTCCACGTAGTCACAGGAAAGTGACCCCATTGACCAATCGTTGCAATCACGCCACTAGTGGCCCTCCACATCTACTCCACGTGTGTACCACGCAACTACTGCCACAATAGGGAGAGTGACCGGCTTGCTGGACCCTATGTCGCTCTATCGCTACCTCTATGATCTGCACCGTGTAAAGAACGTGCTGGGTACCCAACCCAAGAGGAGGAGCGGTGAATTGGGCTGTTAATTCGCTTTTCTACAACCAAGGGGCTGTCTAGTGCATAAGACAAACGCAAAGTCTAACACGTGAGGGGTCGCGCGCGAGCGCCACCGCGCGACCCTCCGCGGCCTACTCCACGCGCTCCGCGCTCCGTAGCCTGCTCGAACCGCGTGCCCCGCTACCCTGCGGCTTGCTTGGGCCCCGCCGGCTCCGCCCGTGTGCGCGCCCCCTACAGCCTCCGGCCCGCCGCGCACTTTTGATTTTGGGCTTTTCATGGGTCGTCTCAACCATCTCTGAGGACCTCCAACTTGCATACCGTTTTACAATAACTCGTTGATTTTCAGATCATCTAATGTATATAATTTGCTGATACTGCGTACACAATTTGCTGTTATTTTTTAAAAACATCGTAGCTCCGTGAACTTGCTACATACTCATATCATATTCATATAAACTTGTTAAATATTACATAACTTTACAACGTAATCACGTAAACTTGCCACAACCCACAGCAGGAAACTTGTTTACTACAAGATTCCATGAACTTTGCCACGTAATCCTATGAACTTGCTAAAAATTACATAACTTGCTATATAATCACGTAATTTAACGCAGCCGAACTTTTGTTAAAGATTCCATATGAACTTGCTAAACATTACATAATTTGCTACATTTTTCGTACATAACTTGCTACACGAAGGGGCATCGGCACAGGATTGTCTGTGTGGCAGAACTGCCCAAATTAATCTAGGTTTAGTACCTAAGTACTCATCTTAACTTAATTTTGGTAGCTCATCAAGATTTACTAATTCTGACGAGTCTTTCCATCTGGATCGAGCTTACGAGGCAACTCTCAATAGAGTTTACAGATCACAATATTTTACAAAGTGAACAAGACTTTATTGAAAAATAAAGTTGGAGTTATTACAAACTTGGTTCTTAAATAATTATACATAACAGAGTAGAACTCTTAAAATACAGCAAAATGTTGTTCTACTTTAACAAAAGTGTTCTTCAAAAGAAATTTTTGCATCATGCCCAATGATGCGAGATTATTGAGGAGCGGAGGAAGCATACTCGAGGATATATTCAACACCAAGAGAAAACATGAGAGAAGAGATTTGAGTACAAATTACTCAGCAAGACTTATCCGACCACTGGGCTTGAGCCCAACTTTTAACCTATAGCTCATCTCAGTTAGGTCAATTCACACTGCAGTAGGCCTATAAATGGATCCTTGGCTTTTAGCTTTTAGGGTGTCAACTTATTTTAATTAAATCCTATTTACGATGTTATACTTAATCTATTAGCAAACAAAGTAAACACTCTGCAAAATCATTTCTTAACCAAATCCATTTCTCTTATTAACTATGATGTTAGTGGCAATCAAACTCTTACACCTGGTAAGCCCAGCGATTTGAATCGATTTAAAACTCTCTAGAGCAATACTCAAACACTAGTCATATGCGTGTACGATGGCTTCACATATGACAACCTAACATCCCCATTGTCACCTAGTTTGAATTATCTTCACCGAACCCGGGTGTACATCAGCACCCGCCTGTCCCACACCTTCCAGTTGGTCTCGTACAATTCAACTCTAGGTATAAGGGATGAAAGGTTTATCGAAGCCCATGACGAGGACGATAAGTGAATGAGACGCGTTTGAAAGCCGAAAGCATGGCCAAACATCGTATGGCCTTATATGACACAGGCAGGGTCAGAATCCAAGTCCATGTTCATTTATTAAACTTTCCATAGAATTCAATATCAAAAGCATAACTGATCCTGCCTTATATCTCCAATTAATATCTCAAGAAACTTTATTATCTAGATTCAATTTCTTTTGAAGGTAAACGTGGCCTAATATTAAGCTTGGCTAAGCATTCTAATCTAAAGTATATAGGATTAATTATGTTGGATTCAGGAGTTAATCATTCACTAGCATTTCAGTCAATTCCTAACTTTAATGTGCATACATAACTCATTGACTAAGACTCAAATGGAAAAGGGAAAATGCATTAGGGCTTGCCTGGATTTAAGGTGCCGGTCTAGGGTGGTTTCAAGAAACTCCTCCTCAGGAACAGCAGATGATTCCTAGACTCTAGCCTTAGGGACTTCTGGGATAATAGCTTTTGAAGATTCTTCAACAGGGGTGAAGGAGTTATCGTACTTATATGCATGAGTTTTAAGGATGAGGATGATCAACCAGTTGTACAAAGAATTGTAGAATTTCTTAAAAGAAAAACGGGGTACTAATATCATTATTTTAGGCTTCATCTTAATTTTATAGGGTCTTAAAATAATTTTCTAAGGTTTTAGATTTTTTTTTAGATTTGTAATAGAGTTTTAAAAATACTAAAGGAATTAAAACAAATAATTAATTAAATATTGAAATTCTTAAAAGTAAAAATAGATTTTTATTTAATTTAAAATTTAAGTGAAATAATTAAAATCATTTTAAAATGATTAAATTAAAAGATTAAAGATAAATATCGAAAATAGGAAAGAAGCCTAATAACCCAAAAATAACTTTTTACTTAAGTTCTATTTCTCTCCTCCTAAATTTGGCTAGCCCAGCTTTAAGCCAAGCCAGCCCACTCCTTTTTGGCCCGCAAGCTAGGCCAGTCCCCTCTCTCTTGGCCCGAGTGGCCCGGCCCAGCTGGCCTTTCGACCTAGCCAGCTGGCTCGGCCAGCACCGAAGGCGCACGAAGCACGCACGGCATGCACGCCGCGGCAGTGTCGGCGACCATTCCGCACAGCGAAGGCCACTGGCCACTTGCCTGGCGGCGACCAACATGCGTGGCAATGCGCGGCTCTCGCTTCCCTTCCCTTCTCTTCCTTTCTTCTCTCTTCCCCCTTCTCTCTGCCCGCGATAGCCGCAGCGGACGCCATGCACACCTGTCATGCATGCGGTGGCAAGGCATTCGCCCGGCGGCGTTGAGCCGCACCGGTGCCAGAGAATGCCCCCGCGAGGTACGCGTGGAAGCTCGGCACCGGATGCAAGAGGTGGGAAGCCCAGAAAGGGTTTGTGCACGTGAGGAAAGGAAGCGTCATGGCGGCCATTGCCGCCAGTGCCATAGAAGGTGCCGAGCTCGATTCGAGCTTGGTGCAGCCAAATCCTCGACAAGGATTGGCGTATGGGGACGAGAGCGATGAGGAACATAGTTCCTTACCCTCCGGTGGTGGAATAGGGCAGCGAAGGCGGCGGTCAGCGGCGAGGTGGGTGGCGGCAGAAGGGTGAGCGGCGCGAGGTGTATAGGGAGGTAGGGAAGGGACGATGGATGGTGGTTTGGGTTGAGGATGGCTAGGGCATGCTCGAGCAGTGCTTAAATAGGGCTAGGAGGCAGCAGAATGGCGGCGACGGATGATCTCAGTGGCGGCGGCGGAGCCCTATCCCGCCCATCCCAAGGAGTAAGACGAGGGGCGGGGGTGCAGCCCCGTGGGCTGGGCCCAGGTGGCAGCTGGGCGCGAAGCCAACAACGCGAGGCGCGCGGTGCCCGCCAGGCCAGGAACCGGGGGTGGGCCACAGCGGCTTTTCTATTTCTTTTTGTTACATTTTACCTTTAAACCTCTCAAGTAAAAATTTTTACCTTAAAGTCCAAATGCAAAAGTGAAAGAGTGTATTTCATACTATAATCTTGCACTTTTGTCCTTGGACAAAAAATAAAATTGTAAAGAGTTTGACATAATTTGATCCAAATTAATTTAATACTTTACTCAAAAGTCAATTTTGCAAAAGATGACATGATAAATGCACTTAATTGGGTTTTAAGATACAGAGTATCACAGTCCGCGGTGACGATGGGGGCGGTGTGGCCTCACGTTGGGGGATGACGGGGCGGCGCGACCTCACGTTGGGGATGACGGGGCAGCGGCCGCCAGCGTCCTCGCGCCGGTGGGGACAAGGGAGGCAGATGGCTTCGCAGTGGCTGGCCGGGGGCGGAAGCATGGGATCAGCCAGAGGGAGAGGTGCCACGGCTGGGGAAGAAGGCTCCATGACCAGGGGGAGGATCGGTGGAAGGGGCGGCGTGGCTGGAGGAGACAGTTGGAGGGGGCAACGCAGCTGAGGAAAGAAGGCGGCACTGTCGGGATGGGGTCGCACACTAGAAATGGCGTGACCCTATCGCGTCGTAGCGTCATCCACCTATCGTGTCCTATGCATGCTGATTAAGTCTAAGGTTTATCTATGTGCTCTCTCACTTAGCCAAAAGTCTTGCAAACTAGAGTCAAACCTAATCAAACTAACTAGGAAAGCTAAAGGCACACAAGAAATTAAATGAGGTAAGTAAACAAGTAATAAAGGGGGATGCGAACTCATGAGGAGACACGATCATGTAACATGGTTCACCGCTAAGGGCTACGTCCATGGGCTCGCCACCAAAGGCAAAGTCCGAGCCAGGCACCAAGTCTCTTTCGATCACCGTCTTGTGCTCGCCACCAAAGGCTCACAACAAGCAAAGAATAAGTGACACCATGGCTTAGCTATTGCCACTGTATCTCTTGGTCACAAGGCACCAAATGCTTCACTACGGAGTTTGTAGGGTCTCCTCGTCCTTGCACAAGTTATCGCTGCCACTCCACAAGAAGGAGGGTCTTGCAACGAGTACAAGTGGTTTCACCGTAGCCAAGGCTTCTCCACTAGCTCACGCAGGAGCTACACTCAAGAAGAGCTCAAAAGTTCACTCCCTCAAAGCTCTAACCTAGCTTGGATTAGCATTAAGCTTTCATATGGTAGTTGGAGTGGTAGATGTGCTTGGAATACTCCTCTATACTTGTTATGGTCTTCGATGACTCCAACTCCCTATAAATGGCCGAGTAGAGTGACTCATATAGCCCCAAGCACGAACAAGCCATTGGCCAAAAGGCTGGACGAAAGTGCATAGACCGAATTATCCGGTCTGTGCATTTTGGCATACTTTGGATTGTCCAGTCCGTTGTACTTGCTAACTTCTCATTGCACTAGTCGTTGAACTAGCTGTTGTAATGTCAGAAGGTTTGTCCGATCTCAAAGACTGGACCATCCAGTCCGTTGTAATCCTCTGTGGCTTCAATCTTCATACCCTCGGCCATCTTTGTCCGAACCTTTGTCCGGTCCTCTAGTCTGTACTGTCTGGTCCATTGATTTTGGTCACTTCTGTTGTTACCTCCCTGACATTGTCTAGTCAGTTCATTTGCTGGGTGTTCGAACTGTCCGATCCATTGTTCCTAAAATTAACCTCAAAGTGCATAGGCTCTGGCAAATTTGTAAAATGTATTGTCTGGTCCCTAAGGTCGGACTGTCCGGTTCATTATCTATTGATTTATCTTCAAAGTCCATAGCATCAGGAAACTTTGTCTGAGGTTTTGTTTAGTTACACTAGAGTGGACAATCTGGACTGCTCGATTTACATGGCGCTGTTCTGGAAAATTCTTCTTCTGACTAAGATTGTCTGGTCCTTCGTTTTTGCAAGGGTCCGGACAGACCGGTCTTCACATTTCTCCATGCTTCCAAATCTTCTATGATGGGAACATGACCAATAAGCATATGACCAAGGCCCAAGAGAAGATGAAGTTTGAAGCCCAATCCGAGTTGAGGTCCAATTTATTCGCGAGGCCGGTTCGGACTGCAGGAGTAGGCCTCAGTAAAATGGACGTCCAGGCCACATATGGGCTCCGTTTTGGATGTTCTACATATCGTTGGAAAGCTAAGGAGATAAGATTTCCAACCCTTATGGTCCTACCTCTGAATTCGATCGGAGTCAATAGGAATCATCAAAACAAGATGATGGACAGAATCTGCCAGGGTGCTGCTGGACCGGTTTTTGGGCCCGCTAGCCTTGTACGCCCTAGGGTTGCTCGGCCACCCCCTTGGCCACCCCTCTAGACCTCTCTCTTGTATATATTCTGTAGCCGTTATTAGATTAGATGTGTTTTGCTTAAGAGTATTCTGTCGTGAACAGTTCGTCGTTCGTGTATCGGTTTGTGAAACCTCAACCTATGCACAAGATTAATCTTGATTGCGTTTATTCTTCGTTCTTGCTTGTTTTCTCTCGGCTGCATTGCAGGAATGATAGCCTTCTTGGCAAGGTCGATTGCGCACGTCACACGGTTGATAACTATCAGAGCAGTGGTGTAGTGATTGCAAGGATTCGATCGATTGCTTGGAGCCTTCTTCACCGACGTCGAGTTCTCCACCCCTAAACCGACTTATCCATACCTATCGGAAGATCGGGAACCCTATTTCTATCATTCTATCCCTCGGGAAAACATGTCCAGAGGTTAGTTTGGTCTCATAGACCATATTGTCCAGTCCTCACAAGGCTGTGAGGTTTTAGGCTACTGCCTTGAGACCCGCGAGGGGTGGCTCCTCCTCGACCCCCCCCCTCTTCTCTAACCTGGTAGCGGAAACCTCGTTAGAGGAGCCATTTGGGTCTTGCCTTCGGCTTTTCTTCTTCTTTATCCCTTGGACCTAAACACCTGACAATGTGCAATTACACAAGTTAATTAGTCCAAGTGTTGGTTCCCAATCAATCACCAAAACACAATTATGGAAATATGGGACATGGAGCCATTTTCCTTACACACCGGTGAGGAGGGAATGGGTGGCAGGCGGGAGAGGAGCCATTGGGAGCAATGCGAGTGAACCATGTGAGCCTTGGTGGCTTGGCAAGGGAGCTCCAGCTTCTCCCGTATCGACACCATGGAAGCCAGACCCAAGCCAGTGTCCTCTTTTTGTTTGGCCTAAGAAGCCTTGGTGACCAAGATTTTGTGCCCAAGATTGAAGAGAATGTTGACCTTGCAAAAACACCTCTAGAGTATAGACATTTATGTAAACAATCTCATCTTTCAAAATCTTAGCTATCTTGCATAAAAACTCATAGATCCATTAGGTTAATGAAATCGAGTCCTAGACATATGAAGCGCCCCCGTTTTCGTGGAGTCTCAAGTGTGATAGAGAACACTAGTCTCAGGGGGCTAGTGCACACATTTATTCATCAGATGATATAGACTATGACTTAACAGTTACAAACCAAACAACAACTTACATAGGGGGCATTGTGAAAAGTCCTAAAACAACTAACACAACAAAAGCACTTTATTGAGCCAACACCCCAAGCAAGCTGGGGATAGACATACACAAGAAAATCGGCATTGACCTCGGGGCCTGTGACCGAGAAACAGCAACAAAACAAGGGTGAGTCCTAATGTACTCAGCAGTCCACCTTCACCGAAGTAGAAGGGGGCCTCTATCAAGCTACATGCACTAGGGCAATGGAGCTTTGGATAATGGTAGAAAATGTGCTTTTTACGCAGTGTTAGTTTCAAAAACACCTTTATTTTTCAATAGACTTGATTTCTTCCCAAAGGGTATTTTTTATAGTATTTCTATAGCCTTTCAATAAAATGCTACTGGACTTCCATCCATGTAGCTCACAGCACCTCGTGCTGGTTTCACAAAACACTAAGTTATCACTTTCCAAAACATATCCATCCCATTTGTTCAAGTTACCACTTTCTTTCTCAAAACATATTTTCTAATAATAGTCTACTTATCAAAACATACTCAAAACTTAACTAGTTGCTGGAAGGCGGAATAGCCGTTTTGGTCCCTGAACTATCTCTTGAGGCTCATTTTCGTCCTTCAACTATTGAAACGGTCATCCGAGTCCTTCAACTATCATTTGAGGCTCAATTTCGTCCTTTGACTAGTTTAGATTGCCACATCAGCCGTCCACTCATCAGGGCGAGAATACATTTTCCTCTTTTGCCCCTGAACAACAGGGCCAAGGCCATAGTCCAACCAAGCAAATCAAGTCTCGTCCAACCCAACCCTAGCAGGCAACCTCATGGCAGCGCGCAGATCGGCACGGAGCGGCGCTGCGCGGCTGCCCAGCAGGGGTGGCGCTTCGCGGAGGAGCTGTGGTCCCGCGAGGCCATCCCGACGGCGAGCAGTGCTGCGCAGAGGAGCGTCGGCCCGACGCGGCTCGGCGGGGAGTGGAGCAGCGTGGTAGAGTGGCGGCTCGGTGGGGAGTAGCGCAACGCGGAGCGGCGGACGGCGTGGAGCGGCGGACGGCGTGGAGAGGCGCACCCTAGCGTGGAGCGGCGGCCGAGCAGAGAGCTATGGCCTGGAGGCGTAGCCTCGTGGATTGCTCAAGGTGAGTGGCCCAATAACTGGACTTTTTTGTGTGTTTTTGGATGTCATTTGACCAACCATACATTGAACTATAGGGCTGCAATACAATGTCTGATTTTGAGGTACTTGAAGTTCGATTTCATTTCAATGGAGAATTTGTTCTTGATGGGTCAAAGGTGGAGTATTGTAATGGGCTTTGGGGAATTTCACACATAGAGAAGGATAAGATATCTATCCCAGAACATGAAGGGCATCTGTTGGATCATACTAAAAATCGTAGTTCTGTTAGAATGTATTGGTTGCCATTTGGTGCTGAAGTGAGTAGTGGAATGACATTGTTGGTAGATGATAAGTCATGTCTGGACATGATTAATGAGCTAGGAGCTGCTAGTAATGTGGACATATACACCGAAGCTTGTTTTTCGGGCACAGGTGACAATCAAGAAACAGAGACACAATATGGAGCTGATGAGGTCTTTGCCATATTTCAAGATGAGAATATTATGTATTTGGATGCTCCTACTCCTCAGATGGTTCAACATAATGACAAAAATGGTAACCAAATGGAACAGGATGCTCAAATCCTGTTCTTGGAAGCTCCCACCAATGTTGCGGATGAACAAGGGGATGCATATAGTGAAGAAGAAGAATCAGAGAGTGCTTATGATGCAACAGGCTTTACAAGTGATGAAGATGATGAAACTAGGGAGATAAGAACCAAGTTCAAGGACTTTATGTCAAAAGTGAAGAAGAGATGAGACAGTCCAATCAATACAGCAATTGATACAGCAATCGATACAACAATTGAGGACTTTGACTCGGATGAGGATGCCTCATATGATGAGGACAGTGATGGTGTCTCTACAAGAAGGAAGTGTAGGTATCCAATATTTGACAGCCTTGGTGAGACTCCCCACGTTGCTGTTGACATGTGCTTTAGAGGAAATGATGAACTGAAGGATGCCATAGAGAGGTACGCATTGAAGATGAAGGTAAATATTAGATTTGTCAAGAATGATAGGTAGAGGATTAGGGCTACCTGTAGGTGGAAAGCCTGCCCTTGGGTTCTGTATGCTTCGTATAACTCTAGGACTTATTGGTTTCAGATTGTCACATATAACCCCAACCATACTTGTTGCCCAGAACTAAAAAATAAAAGGCTGTCAACTAATAGATTATGTGAGAAGTATGAAAGTACTATCAAGGCTAACCCAGCATGGAAGGCTAGGTCAATGAAGGAGACAGTGCAAGAAGACATGGGTGTTGATGTGTCCATCACAATGATTAAGAGAGCAAAGGCAAGAGTAATGAAGAAGATAATGGATACTCAAAGTGGTGAATACTCAAAGCTATTTGACTATGCCCTTGAGCTGAAGCGAAGTAATCCTGGTACTACTGTCCATGTTGCCCTTGATCCAAAAGAAGATGACCATGTTTTCCAAAGAATGTACATCTGTTTTGATGCATGTAGAAGGGGATTCTTAGATGGATGTAGGAGAGTGATTGGGCTTGATGGTTGCTTTCTGAAAGGGCCTTTAAAGGGTGAGTTACTGTCAGCTGTTGGTAGAGATGCAAATAATCAAATTCACCCAATAGCATGGGCTGTCATGGAGTATGAGAACAAGGATTCATGGAATTGGTTTCTTGGTCATCTTCAGAAGGATATCAACATACCTATTGGTGCTGCAGGCTGGGTGTTCATAACAGACCAACAAAAGATAGTGGTCAATATATATTTCCCAAACTATGTCATTCATTTTTTTCCTGCAGGGTCTCTAACATATCATTCATTTTTTCCTGCAGGGTCTGCTAAGTGTCATTAATAAATTATTTCCTGCTGCTGAGCATAGGATGTGCGCACGCCACATCTATGCAAATTGGAGAAAGAAGCATAGATTACAAGAATACCAAAAGAGGTTTTGGAAAATTGCAAAGGCACCCAACGAGTTGCTGTTTAAGCATTACAAGAATAAGCTTGCTAAGATAACTCCTAAAGGATGGGAAGATTTAGAGAAAACAGATCCTGTCCATTGGTCTCGAGCATGGTTCAGACTTGGTTCAAATTGTGAATCCGTTGATAATAACATGAGCGAATCATTCAATAGTTGGACTTGTAGAAGCAAGGTTCAAGCCCATTATCACTATGTTGGAGGACATTAGGGTGCAAGTGACTAGAAGGATCCAAGAGAACCGAAGTAACAGTGAGAGGTGGAAAATGGCAGTGTGTCCTAACATTATTAGGAAGGTGAACAAGATTAGGCATAGAACCCAGTTTTGCCGTGTTGTCTGGAATGGTGCTGCTGGATTTGAAGTGAGGGAGAAAAAATGGAGGTACACAGTAAATCTAGAAAACAAGATATGCTCCTGTAGGTATTGGCAAGTTTCAGGAATACCAACATGCTTGTGCTGCCATGTTCAAAATGGCAAAAGAGCCTAACAATTACATACACATGTGCTTTTCAATTGACGAATACAAGAAGACGTACCAACATGTTATGCAGCCAGTAGAACACGAGTCTGCATGGCCGGTGTCCCCCAATCCTAAACCATTGCCTCCTAGAGTTAAAAAGATGCCAGGCCAACCAAAGAAAAAAAGAAGAAAAGAATCTTCAGAACCAGTGAAATCAGGCACCAGATCATCTAAAGTTGGCACTAAAATTAGATGCCCTTGATGCAAAAATTTGGGTCACAACTCCAGGACATGCTCTGTACAAATGGTGTTTCTTTATTTCACTTATTTTCTTTGCTATTCTATAGTTCAGCACCTGAGAAATCACTAGCTTATAATAATATGCTACTTCACCAGGAACAAACTGGGTCACACAATCCACCCCCACAAACTACCAATCTCCAAGGAGCTCCTTCAACAGAACCCACCAATGCAAGAAGTGAGTCAGGTTACCTACCGGCTGCCACTTGGACAAGCACAATCCTTCCATCAGGTCAGTTATTGTCACACTCTGATCAATCTAGTAGCATATCAAAAATAAATTTAATTAAATAAACATTGGTTCATCATTTGCAGTCTGCTGGCCATAAGAGAAGAATGGTGTCCTTTTCAAGGGTTGAGTCAAGTGCTGAGGCTAGTGCAAAGGCGTCTGCTAGAGGGAGTGCATCTGTTGTTATTGAAACAAATGCCGGGACAGCCACTGGCACTATTGCAAAGGCAACCATCAACGTGAAAGGAGGACACGCATCAGCAAAGATCTAATCTCGCTCACTTGGGCATGGACCCGCATCGGGACAAAGCAGCTCCTAGAAAAAATCAATGAAACGGCGCATGCCACCAAAAAATGCTACCCAGCAGTATTACATCTTTTGTGCGCATTCCTGTTAGGAACCGGAGTCTTTGTTATGTCATTGTTATTTCAGGCACATTTCTGTTTTTTATGGCATGGACATGAATTTTATGTCGCAAACACATTCCTGTCACAACTGTAGAAAATGCATTTGTGCCTGTATCAAAGAGAAGGGCAAAATGGTCACTTCATTTGGCCCTTGATGAGTGGACGGCTGATGTGGCAGTTTAAACCAGTCAAAGGACGAAATTGAGCCTCAAATGATAGTTGAAGGACTCGGATGACCGTTTCAATAGTTGAAGGACGAAAATGAGCCTCAGACGATAGTTCAGGGACCAAAACGGCTATTCCGCCTTGCTGGAACATGCCATAACACGTTCAATTCTATATACACAGCTATTCAAAAAGTTTTTACTCTGCGCAGAGGTGTACATTTTTCTCACAAGTTCGGACATCGGACACTCATCACCAGTGAGGCTTGGTTCTAGTCATGACCCTATCCACACAAGCATCGCCCCACCCAGTTTCCACGAGAGCGCCAAGGCCACCACACCACCCAGTCCAAGGCTAACAAACTTTCCCTACCCTTGCCACTCACTGATGACCCCACGCACCTGGTAACTACCAGACTATCCATGTGGGTTTAGATTCGAATTGTACAATAACTGAGTGAGACAAGATGAAACAACAACTTGGACCTTATACAGAAAGGGTGGACCTTCACCACAAGTATTTCCCTTGAAACCCTATTCATCATTAAGTGCATCCTAAACCTAGAAGCCCATGCCACCCTAGCCCACGATAGTGTTACTGATGAATTCGTTCATTTTTCACCATTTTCACAAATCCATTTTCCACACATCCACACACACTTTTCAAAAGTCTTTCTAATGGATCATTTTATAAACAAATAATAGAGTGATATTCGAATCAGTTTATAAGCTTGCTAAGTCTAGATCAAGCTCTGGTGGCTACCATACTAGATTTTCCTTAGCAACATGTAATGCAATATTTTAAAAACAAGGCTAGGGATTGTTGTAAGGATTGTTCTAGGCCAACCCAATAGCTGGGTCACTACTTTACTCTTCTAAAAATATAGCGATTTCCAGTGCATGAGATCAACTGAGCATGTCCTATGCTTGCTAGTTAAGTCTAATATTTATCTATGTACTCTCTAACTTACCAAAGAGACTTGGAACTTATAGCCAAACCTAGTCAAACTAACTAAGGAAAGGTAAGGGCACAGAAGATAGAACATGCAGAAATGTAAATAGAGTAAGTAAAAAGATAAGAGCAAGGGGATGCAACTCCCGAGGAGAAAAGGAGATTTAAATGGTTCACCACTAAGAGCTACCTCCACAGGCTCATCGCTAAAGACAATGAGCTAGGCACCAATACTCCCTCGTTCACCATCTTGCACTTGCCACTAAGGCTTCTGGCAATCAAAGGCTAAGTGTCATGTTGTCACTGAGATACTAGGCGCCGCCACCGTATCTCCCAATCTCAAAGGCACTGGATCTTCACTACAGACTTTGAAGGGTCTATTAGTCCCTGCACAAAGTGTCAGCACCGCTTGACACTAAGAAGGAGGGTCTACCTATGAGTATAATGTGGCTTTAGCATAGCCAAGTCTTGCCAATAGCCCACGCAAGAGCTATACTGAAAAGATCTTGCAAGCTCACCGATAGTCACCTTGAGCAAACATCCTAAGAGGGGTGAATTAGGATTCTAATAAGTAAGGTTCTCTAAAAATAACTTATTAAAACTTATGCAAGATAAAAGCAAGTATTTGCAGTATGGTTTTGCCAAGTGTTGCTAACTCTACCAAGGAAAAGTCTTGCAACCTAGTTCCACCTAGAAAAACTAACCTATTAAGTTAGTCTAGGAAAGTAAACACATAATTGCAACAATATAAATGCAGAAGCTAAAGAGATGCGTAGAGTGATGCAAACTCCTAATGATGATGGCAACGATTGCTCAAGTTGGAGACGTGGAGAGTTTTCTCGAGGTATCAAGAAGGTGCGCAAGCCTTTCCTAGTCCCCGTGTGCAGTCCCTGGTAAGGCATTGCTCTCGCTTAGTCCATGCAAGGACTAAGGCCTGGATCCGTGCAAGGATCAAGGTTGACAAGGTGACCCGCACAAAGGTCAAGCTTTCTGGTCGGGTAACTCTAGATATCCCTGGTTCACACTAACTCTCAAGTGGGTTCTTTATCGATCCTCTCTCGGATGCTCACCTCTGTCTCCACTAAGGTGAGCTTTGGCCGAAACAATGAGGGCCTCTCTTTCTCTCACAAGCAAGGTGGTGAACACCACAACCCATAGGGTCTCGCAAGATTACAAGCCTCACACTTACAAGTTTTCATGCATGCAAGTACGGATGCTAAGAGCTTCACAAATGTCACTACAACACTTGGTCGCAACCAAGGGCTTTGCGCTAAGCAAGGCCTAAGTAAGGGCTCGCAAGCACTGGCTATGCGAAAGTATGCACTATATACTCTCTTATTTAATTGGGCTCTCAAGAATGTGTCTCAACACTAGAAAGAAATCAGCAGTCACCAACCATACAATGAAGGCCATGCAAGAGGGTATAAATAAACCAAAACCTCAATACTAGCCATTGGGAGAAAGTGGCGGCTCACAAACAGCTCTCACAGGAGGGTCCGGTGTAGCACCAGACCATATGGTGTGTACTCCTAGACTAGCTGTTAGAGATGGCCGTTGGACCTTCACTTGACCGTTGTTAATCATCGGACCGTCCCGGTGTGTACCATTGGACCATCTGGTGTGTGCAAACTATAAGCGGTCGCTCATTCTTCTCTTCTACCCATACGATGGTGGAACCATCCCGTGTGTACACCAGACTCTCCGGTGCATGTAATTTGCATTGGGTCTTGAGACTTCAGTTGGCGGCGTTTCCTTCACACCGGACCATTTGATAAGCATCACTGGATTGTCCGATGCGTGAAAAATTATGGGCCGTCGATGTCTTGGGCTTTTCTTGTGCTTTGATAGTGTTTCATGGCTTTGATGGTGTTTGTTCGCCAAGTCCATCACTTGGATCCTTGGAACTTAACCAAATAAACTTGCACACATATTAGACCCAAATGGTGCATGTTGTTACTTCAACCACCAA
Source organism: Paspalum vaginatum (assembly GCA_030272315.1). Lineage (NCBI taxonomy): Eukaryota > Viridiplantae > Streptophyta > Magnoliopsida > Poales > Poaceae > Paspalum > Paspalum vaginatum. The sequence continues at coordinate 36,455,225 of CM059012.1, read as the reverse complement.
AATCATATTAAGCATACTAAGCAGGGGGCTTAGGGCCCATTTTCCTTATATTCACTCTCTCATAGCTCTAATCTAGCTTGGATTAAGCACTAAGCACCCATATGATGGTTGGAGTAGATGATATGCTTGAAATATCCCTCTACACTTGTTGTGGTCTATAGGTGGCATGGCTTATATATCCTCCAAACTCCAACTAGCCATTAGCCAGAAGGATGGTAGCATGGAAGCCAAATCGCACATCTTGGAAGACGAAAGGACAACCCCTCAGGATGGTAATTGTGTGACACATTAATGGACTGTTTTCAAGAAAACCTTTTGGCCATTGTCCCATGCCAACTGCACCTTTAGTATCTGCTTCGAAGTCACGCCCAAAGATCTTAGAGTAGTGCATAGTTTAGAGGCTACAACAGTATAACGTTGTACGTGGCAGATTGATCATGAAAAAGGAGACATTGACAGCTTGTTGTAGAAAGGCGATGGATGTTCTGTCAAGCACCGATAGAGGGCTTGACTAGTTGCAGTTTGAGATAACAGATTTAAATGAGCATATCTAGGCTAGTGTTCATCATGAATAGCAATGGAGCATAAGAGGGTTATATAGCTGCTACAGAAGGGATGTTCCTGTGATTCTGGATTATTCCATACATAGGAAACTATGGGGCATGTGTTGATTCCATATTTTAGTCTTTTGGCCAAAAGGGCTAAAATCAACAATGGGCTAATGAAGCGCACGAAGATGGAGCCTAGCGGGCTTCAAAGAGCAGCCCATTTTGCTACGCTATCTGTGTTGAACTATTATGGCTTTTTAGACTATAAATAGAAATCTCTAGTACTATATTAGGGTCCTTTTTTTGGAACAGAATCACTTTCAACACATCATCATCCTTGCTCTAGGGTTTTCTCGGTAAGTACCATGTAGCTCCAAGGATGTATCTCTTGAGACCCTTGGGGCGTCATGTTCACTGCCATCTTTATGGTTCTATCGTACACATAGCGCATCATTGAATAATTAGTTATCGTCATGCTTTGTTCAATAAATTAATGCTCTTTTGTGACATGTTTTAATGAGAAGCATCTTTTCTTCAGTTCAAAGTATGATGCATGATTTAGATTATGTGTTTTACTTGCAAGTTATCTCATGATCTTAGTTTATGTGCCCTAGCTAATTCTTGTTCATGTATCTATCTTGTATGTTGTTGCTTTCACATGTGATTAGCCCCTACTCAATAGATGCTCTAACAACTTGGGTAGGACTGGTTTGGCCCTCTTAAGCGGGGTGTTGCGATCGTCTTGTATGTAACAGACTAGTTCATATGCACAAGGATGTTCTGGTGGCCATATAAATAGTAGTTTGATGCTAGATAGGTCGGTGGTTTTGATCTAGTTAGGTTTATTCCTATAACATACCTTTATCGACAAGACATGTGTAATCGGCTTACTAGTCAATTGACCCACAGTCGTAGCCATATAGTTCTTTGATTTACCTCTCTATGTGACATCAACTTGTCTGGTATGAGATACTGGAATGTCTGGTGTTGTGGCTGATTCAATTTAAAGTCATCAATTTTTAGTTTTAGCCTATCCCCGTTCCCCGCAGGCGACATATCAATCCTTATAGAGATCATACACCCCTATGCCTTGGTCCCCGCAACAGGTCCCATGGATTTGGCTGAAGCGAATGATGACCAGAGGAGAGGCATGTGGATGGAGGACTGAGGAGGAGGGCGGGTCGAAGAGAGAAAGACAAAGAAATTACCACCTAAGGTGGAGGGGATCCATCGTGGGTGCCCCCCACCCCGAACCCAAGAAGGCAACATCACATGACGACAGAGGTGGAGAGGAAGGTGGTGGCAGCGGCCGGGGGGGAGTAGGAGGAGGAGGAGAAGCGGGTCGGCTTCGTGGGCTGTTTTGAGCCAAATTGTGAGCGGAATATAAAGAAGGGGTGGACGGAATCCCCATCCACTAGGTGGATGGGAAAATTACCAGCTTGTGAGTGCAATTCTTGAGAGGTACTGGGGAAGGTGAGAGAGAATTAATTTGAAGAGGATGAGCGTGCATTGGAAAATTGGTCGGAATTTTTAGCTAGATTGAGCTCACCAGCTCATGTATCTCACCGTTTATATTTCAAACCGCAATGTGTTTACAGTGTATACAATGTTTTGCATGTCTATGTGCATGCTCGGGTGACCTCAACCTTTGGAGTGGACCGTGATATGGACCATCCCTTGTTGTTTGATCATAAGAATGGTTTATAGTAGAGTCCATGCCTAAAATTCAGTCTATTTTTAAGAGCAGATTATATCACAGTCCATACCTATAAATCAATTTTTAGTGATAGGCCATTTCATCGGGCCCACGTAAAAAAGCAATTGAGGCAGGTCTAATTTCTAAAAGATGGGCAATGGCTGAAATCACCTATGTAGTCGTGTATATCACTGTACTAGATGGTACCCCGCACGTTGTTCTAGAAATTTGTAAACTACTTATAAATGAAGATTGAAGTGGTAACGTTGATATGATTGCGAGGAACATTTTTTTCAAATATATTATAATAATTGATAGCGTGTTTTTCTTGGTTGAGAAATCGGCTCTTACATCATCTTGGTTGAGAGATCAACTCTTAAATGATTGTATGTGTTTATGACGTAGGAATTTTATAGGATGGTACTCATATGAACTAATAGTTACATGCATGGATGATATTAGCCACAAAAAATAAATAAAAGTTTCTAGTGAAAGATGACATTGTTTTTAACTTAGTGGACTTAGTGGACTCCTAGATGACGTGAAGAGCTTGCATGTTAGAGAAAATAGAGTTAATGATGGTTAGTGAGCTTCACTAGAGTTATGTAGATATAGATAAGGAGGTGTTCAATGTCAGCAATCGATGCTCCTTGGTTTTGATATGGCATCTGATTTATCACGCCGGAGACTGCTCTAAGTAAGGAGTGCACTCATACTAGCGTGGGTGCTGGTGGTGAGTCTTACTGTTAGGGCTAGTTTGGAAACAGAGATCCCCGCCGGTTTCCCCATCGTTTCCCAGGGCGAGAAAAGCGCGGGGCAAGCTCTCCCGTGGAAAACTTCAATGGTGTTTGGAAGCCCCGCGTCCCGGTTTTCGTGATTTTCCACGGGGCAAGAATCCATGACTCAGGAAGCCGGGGGAGTTTCCCTGTTGTCCTCAAGGTGACGCTTTGCCCCCTCCCCACCGCTCTCGCAGCCGCCTCCATCACGCCTCAATCTCCAATCCCACCTCCCCCTCTCCTTCCTCCGGCGAGGCAATGACTGCAGGTAAAGAGATAGCCTTCCCCCTGCATCGACGAGCAAGGTCCGTCTGTACGTGTCCTTCTCCTCAACCCGACCTGACCTTCTACCGATTAGATTATGTTGAAACCTGTTGACAAAGTGAGGACTGGAGAGGTTAGATAGAAAGACTTGTAATTTCCTTGCCGTGTTTCAACCATCTGCCAAGTGGCAAGCTAAGATGTTCTTGCTTGATCGATTCAAACCAAAACAAGCGAAAAGGTAGATGAGAACTGCAGTGACGGAGAAATATCATGCGGGGGCAAGCTTCCAAACAGCCACAGGGAAATGCTACCGAGGAGTCCATTTCCTCACGGGGAACTACTTCCCCGTGCTAATTACCCTTTGCTGCCAAACCAGTGTTAGAAACATGTGTGCGTCTTCCTTTTAATTGCAAAGAAAGAAAGACTGAGCTAATTAATTTAGGGAGCAACAGGGGTATGTCAAGCGTTAGAATAGCACTGTCGTTGCCAATTTACACCTTTACAATTTGGTCGTGTCCGATTGATATATAAACACTGGACGGTCCTTTACTCTAACATGACGTGGTATGTGTGTGCATGTACTAGTAGTTCACAAAATCATGGACGTGCTCTGTCAGTCTCTCTCACCATCTCTTGATCATCATTGCTTCCTTCAGTTATAAAAAAAAATTAACCCTCTTTCTGTAGTAAGTAACCATGGTTAGATCTAGTGTATGTGTATATACAAATATGCGTAGGGTTGTTCTAGTTATAAGTTACTAGTAGTACGTAGTTGATAGTATAAATTATGGCCTGCGCGGCGGTCGGGGGGCCGCCGCGGCGCCGGCGGTGGAGGAGTCTGTGCTGTAGTCGGTGGTGTAGTCGTCGTAGCTGCCGCTGTCGAACGCGAGCTGCCTGAAGCGGGAGATGTTGTCGGATCCACCGCCGGAGAAGAGCACGCTCTGCCCCGGCCTTACGCCGTCCTGGTGCAGATCCTCCAGCGACGCGTCGCCCTCCAGCGCGCGCACGATCTGGCTCATCTTGGGCCGGCGCTTGGCCGAGTGCCGCGTGCTGGCGGCGGCGCAGGCGGCCAAGCGCTCCGCCTCCACCGCCGAGTACTCGCCTCCCAGCCGAGCGTCCACGAGCTCCGCGAAGCCCGTCTCCCCCGCCAGCGCGGCGCCCAGCAGGGGGCGCGCCCAGTCCACGAGGCTGTCCTCCATGAAGTTGGAGGTGTCGATGGGGCGGCGCCCGGTGAGCAGCTCCAGCAGCATCACGCCGAAGGAGAAGACGTCCGACTTCTCCGTCAGCTTCCCGCTGGACGCGTACTCCGGCGCCAGGTAGCCGAAGGTGCCCATGACGCGCGTCGACACGTGCGTGTTGGTGTCCGTCGTCAGCTTGGCCAGCCCGAAGTCCGCCACCATGGCCTCGAAGTTGTTGTCTAGAAGGATGTTGGCCGCCTTGATGTCGCGGTGGATGATCCGAGGATGACCTGATCATGTATTCGTGCATGATGACCAGCTCCATGCAAAAACTGCACACTACGGTAGGGGAGTACTCACAGTCCTCGTGGAGGTAGGCGAGGCCCTTGGCGGAGCCGAGCGCGATCTTCATGCGGGTGGGCCAGTCCATGACAGGCCCGTCCTTGGCGTACAGATGGTGCTCCAGCGTGTTGTTGGCCACGAACTCGTAGACGAGCATGCGCTGGTTGCCGGAGATGCAGTAGCCGACGAGCGACACCAGGTGGCGGTGGTGCACGCGGCTGATGATCTCCACCTCCGCCTGGAACTCGCGCTCCCCCTGCCCGCTGCCTGACTTGAGCTGCTTCACCGCCACCTCCTTCCCGCTGCCGGCGAGCACGCCCTTGTACACGTACCCGAACCCGCCCTGCCCCAGCATGTTCGCCGCCGAGAACCCCGACGTCGCCGCCGCCAGCTCCTCGTACGAGAAGGAGCTCTTGGAGAACCCCAGCGCCACGTTGGGCGAAGGTGGAGGGAGCGGTGGGCCCTGGGGGCCGGACGAGTAGGGGCCGCCCATCTCGCCGCTCAGGGGCGCCGCCAGTGAGCCCGGCGATGGCGACAGAGGGTTGTTCGTGTTCCCGCCGCCGTGCTGGTGCCACCCCGGTGGAGCAGGGATGCTGCCGTTGCTGCCATACTGCTGCCACATGGGCGGCAGACCAGCGTTGGGGTAGTACACATTGCCTGCATGCATGCGCATGGTGATTATTGAGTACTATATATGGCGGCAGCAAAACGTTGCAATATTATTGTGCACGCACGGTACGTCACAAACATCATCAGCACCTTTCTCGTCGGTGTAGAAGGGCATGCTCATCATTGGGGGTGGACGCTTCTTCTTCTTCCTGGAGCAGCACACGCACGCCACAATGGCCAGCAACAGGGCGAAACCCACCACTCCAAGCACCACGCCGGTGATGACGGCACCCGTATGGTCTGTCGGCGGCGATGATGATGAGGATTTCTTCTTCCCGTCTTTGGAGCCAGAGTCCCCACTATTCCCAGATCCACTGCTTTTTCTCGGAGGTGGCGGCGATAACTTGGAATCCGATGATGCAGGAGACGAGGACGATTCACCCTTTGGTGGCGAGGTTGAGTTTGTAGATGATTTCGGTAACGACGTTGATGCTTGTGAGGGTGGCGGTGGTGATGAGTTACTAGGGGACGGTGGTGAGTGTGAGGATTCTGGAGCGGAAGCCATCTATTCGTTTGTTTTTTCAGACCGAGGATGGAGCTCTTCCTGCAAATGGATAGAACTCCACCCCCTTCACCTGAAAGGGCTATACTTATGTATATAATAGAATAGATTATTAAACAACTAAGAGTTTTTAGCTCCTAGTTGTGCCGCGACACCCTGCAAGTATAAATTGAGAGAAAAATAATGTTACATGTCGATGAACTCGTACAACAACAAATAAACTTGGTAACAATATCTCTTGTAATTTCGAGCAGTTCCTTTCATTTCCATTTTAACTTGAAACAGAATTTAGATGCGATGCAAAACATTCTTACATCTTGTTCTTAGCACATGAACAAATAGAGATCGCATATGAAAATCCACAAAAATCTATAGAATTAACAATCAAGGATCAAAGGAAACAAAAAACATGGAGCGTGTATACGCATGTCAATGATTTATTGTGCAGAACTCTAGACCAATCACAAAACAAGTTAAAACAACAAACAAATTGAATAATAATTTCATATGGATTTAATTAATATGTAGGATTGTGTACCTTTTCCTTTCCCCTGCAGCTGATTAGGTGAGAAGGCAGAAGGAGAAAGGGGTCGAAGGCCGATTGGGGTGCCAGAGGACGAGGGAAGAAGGCATTAACCGCATCTTCCGTAATGCCATCCAACCACCACCATATCTATCTCCATTCTTCTCCCATTTTTAGCCACCACTCCAAATAAAACCCACATATCTCTACATGTGTGTGTATTGAGAGAGAGAGCGTCTTCTATGTTAGTTCTCGATGCTTAATCTAACAATCGAGATACTTGACCATAGAGTTTTCATCCTCTTAACATGCCTAATCTTATGGCCAATCAGGGAAAGTGGATCAAGCTATGTTCTAAATCTACTCAAGCAATTGTAAACCCCCTTAAGCAAACCCTCTTAGACACCAAATTATTTACTTGTGGAGTAGGGTCATACTATGAATCTCGATGCACCACCTACACTCTATAATGTGGATTGGAGTGTAATTGAGAAAAGACCCAAGTATAAACTAGGTACATGGAAGGCCAAACATTTCTCTTAGGAGTTAGACTAGTTTTACTGAATTCAATATTTGGTACCTATGTTCACGATGTCTTCCTTTTTGTTAATCTCGAAATGTATACTACAAAGATTGGATTTATATCAATAATTTCCAAAAATATTCGATAGGAAATACCTTCTAGCCAAGCGATCCATATTGGGTTGTCCTAAAGGTCATTGTGATCTAGGTATAATTGAACTTTTGATTAAAAACAAACGCCTTCCCGGTAAATTGATATTTAAACTACTCGACGAAGAAGGAACCTGGAACTTGCTTACAATAATATTTGACGTGAAAATATTTTGTGACTCGTGCTTTCTAATAGGTCTGCTTAAGGCCAGCACGAAAGATTTTCTAGGATGTAGGACTCTTAATATAAGATATGGTTCATAAACTAGATTTTTGGGAGGATACATGAGTGGGTTCTAAAACCTTTAAGGAGTAATTTCCTAGCATGTGTAATATTGCCAATAATCCTCAACATATTGTGACGAACGTCATAATCCATCTGCCACTAAATATTTATATGCTTATAAATAGAATAGTTAACCTATGGGTGCAAACACCACAGGTGGATGTTCATAAAGTCACATAGGACAGCTGGTCATCCTAAGAGGGCATGAACTTGGGATTTAAAAAGACTAAGGCTCATTAAAACAACTTATCAAACCCTATATAAGATAAGAACCTATATGCACTATAGTTTTGCTAAGCATTGCTATCTCTATTGTAAAAAGGACTTGCAACCAAGCTAAAGAGATAGGTAGAATGTGCAAAGTCATAACAACAAGGTGGAGGCACAAAGATTTCTTTCACGAGACATCAAGAAGGCACGCAAGCCTTCTCTATAGTCCTTGTTGAAGCCCCATGCAAGGCCTCGCTCTCGCTTAGTACGCACAAGGATTAAGACCTTGATTCGAGCAAAGATCAAGGTTAGCAAGGTGACCATCGCAAGGGTCAAACTTTCGGTCAAGTAACTCATGATATCACTTGTTCTCTTTCACTCGCAAGTGGGGACTTCCACGGGCCTCTCTTGGATGCTCTCCTAACCATCTCCACTAAGATGAGATTTGGCCAAAACATCATGGGCCTCCCTCCCTCTCACATGTAAGGTGACAGCCACTCCACACTCTGGAGTGTCTTACAAAACTACAAGCACCAAACTTACAAAGATGGTGGGTGCAAGCACCGGGAACATGATGCATGCAAATCTAAACATTAGACTTGGTCGCAACAAAGAGAAATGCACTAAACAATGCCTGAGAAAGTACTTGCAAACACTAACTATGTCTAAGATGAACACTACAACACTTTTGATTTCTTTAGCTCTCAAAATATGTGTCTCAATACTAGAATGTACTCAGAAGTCACTAATTGTATTGTGAAGGCCGAAAAAGGGGATAAAAAACAACTTATCGAAAGCTATGCAAGATAAAGCATGAATGTGCACTAAGCTTTTGTTAAGTGTCACCACCTCTGCCGCCAAAGAGACTAGCAATGTAAGTTCCACCTAGAAATTAACCTATCAAGTTAGTCAAAGAAAGTAAGCACAGAATTACGAAAAAGTGAAGTGCGAAATTAACGAGATGGGTAGAGGATGCAAACTACCAATGACAGTGATGATGGCAACAAGGTGGAGACACGAAGATCTTCTTTTTCTCAAGTATTGAGAAGGCACGCAAGCCTCCCCTTATTCTTGAAGCCTCGCGAAAGGCCTCGCTCACGCATAGTCTGCACAAGGATCACAGTTGGCCAGGTGATCCTCACAATGGTCAAGCTATCGGTTGGGTAACTCTAGATATCCCGGGTTCTCCTCCCTTGCAAGTGGGGACTTTCATGAGCCTCTCTCAGATGCTCATCGAGCCGTCTCCACTAAGGTCAGCTTTAGCCACACTTAAGAGGGCCTCACAAGACTACAAGCCTCATACTTATAAAATGGTGCGTGCAAGCGAAGGGAACATGTGGTATGCAAGCCTAAACATTACTTGGTCGCAACCAAGAGCAATATAATAAACAAAGACTAAGTGACCGCGCTCAACGAGCACTAACTATTCCTAAATTAAACACTATAGTACTCTTGATTTCTTGGGCTCTCAAGATATGTGTCTCAACTCTAAACATACTCAGGAGTCACCAGACGTATTGTGAAGGCTAGGAAAAGGGTATTTATAGCCCAATTCTTTAAACTAGCTATTGGACGGACTGCTATCACCAAATGGTCCCATGTAGAACCAGTTTGTCTTGTGTGTACACCACCATATAATCTAGTGTCCATACTCCGACTAGCCATTTATGACAAAACCACAGATAAACGACCTCATGCATTTTTAGAGAAATTGAGATAAAACTCTACAACGCTAAGTTGATTAGGGAAACAACGCTAAAACCACGACGAACTACCTAGCTAGACTACGCCTCATTGCCCCAGCACACAAGAGCAAATTTGTGGCATAACCACATATAACAACAACACTGCACCCCTAATGCAAAGGCAAATTTGTGGCAAATCCATGTGTAAACAACACACTCTTACACACACAAAGCCTTGCCATGGCAAAACAACCACCCAAAGTGGCCTAGACCTAGAAAGCGATGTCAAAGATTGCCGCCTGTCGAACTGGACCAAAATAATGGTTTTCACCCAAAGGTCTCAAAATCGTAGAGAGGGGGAAGTACTGCCACACCACTAATGCCAGGGGAGAGCACAAGAGTGACATTTCTACATGAAGGTGAGCGGCGCTTAAGAATGTCACTGCTATTAGCATAGTTTCTGGCACGGCTTTCTCCAATGGCACCCTAAGGCTATTCCAAATCCTTTGTATCTTGTCACAATATCCAAAGTTTGCATGTCATATTATACTATATAAGATACAACCATCCCAGTGCATAGTATCATAAATCGGTTCTTGGTGTCTGCAAAATAATTAAATGTTAGATGCATGTGAGAGTGTGAATTGCGGGGCACTCAACCAGTTCAAATTTCAATGCATATGATCTTGTGCCAAGGTGATATCTCCCTCAGGATATTGCTTTTTCTCTTTCCTTTTTGAGGGACTCAAGTGTACCGAGTCTGATCTTTCGTCCTGGCTGTGATGAGCTTGTCAACACCGAAGACTTGCTGAAGGATGAGCGAGCACCTCCTAAGTGTGACCTAGAGGAAAGTCCACCTAAGCGTGACATGGTGGTGACACCCGATTAATACCGTGGCGTGACAAAATACCTGCCGAGTGGACTGGAAGGTGGTTTGGGCTGAGGTCCAAGTTAGGCTCGGCCCTTAAGAGTGACCATGGGTGTGGGGTGGTGTCGTGAGCCGTAAAATCACTCTACAGATGAAGCCCACAATCATTTCCCGGTTTGAGCGTCAAAACAAGGCCCATTATTGTTTCCTGGTTCGAACGTCAAAACCAGGGGCTAAAACCATTTCCTGGTTCTATCGACAAAACCGTGGGCAAGTTACCGGTATTCCAAAAACCAAAGTTACCCCCGAGGGATGAGCCACTGGACACGTGGAGGACATCTAGTGAAGACGGAGAAACCGAAGACGTCGAGGACTCCATCGTGACTGTTCATCCTAGTTATTGTGGTCTTTTCTAGCCTCTACAGGTGTTTTAGTGTAATGAGTCTGTAATATAGGGAGTCAAGTGCAAAACTGCCTTAGGGCAATAGAGTTGTAGTATAAATAAGGAGATGGCTGCCATAAGACATCTCTCTTGGCTGGTTTAGGGTTTGCTTAAACCTAGGTTTAGCTGCCATTTTCGTTCCCAATCAAGAGCAACATGTTTAGTGGGTTTTAGAGTGATCTAGCCCCATAAAAAGAGGGTAGGAAGTGGGAGGCTGCTTGGAGATCAAGTTCCACCTTGTATTCAGACCTTGTGACCTGATTTGGAGTGCAATAGAATGGAATTCGTGGCCAAGTCTTGAGTGCTTGTGTGCAGCAATCTCTTCCCCCCTTTTTCTCTTTGGTTTTTGGGTGATTTCTCAAGGGCTTTTGGTGCTTTGGTTTGCCTATGAGATTTTCACTTCTCTTTTGCTGTTTTGGACATTGCAAGGATGTGGAGATTATGTCTTAAAACATCTCAATCCCGCAGGATTGTCACGAGCAAGTCATTCTTGGGTTTTCCCCTTTCTTGCCCAAGTATTCCCCTCTTCACAAGATCTGAAATTTCCGTTAATCCCTTGATATTTTCAGTAGATCTTTTGGGAATAGCTTTGGAATGGGGCAAGGATAGCCTGTGCCAAATTTTGTGAAGTTTGGAGAAGATTTGGTCAAGTTTTGGCTTTGGGGGCTCAAGAACCAAGGCTGTGTCAGGCGTCACCGGAATATCCGATGATGCTACCGGAACATGCGGCGGGAACTACCGTAGCAACCAGTAGCCACTACTGGAACATCCGGCGGCTTTGCCTAGACTGTGTCTACCGGAACATCTAGTGGAAGCTACCGGAACATCCGGTAGTAACTACCGAAACATCCGGTGATCCAACCAACCTTGCCTTTTGGTTGGAGTTTTGGCTCTTGGTGTTTTGCTCCGGCTTCGCTTTGGTCTCTCCACTGCATGCACATACTCTTCACTTGTTGATCTTCAGTAGGGCTCACTTCCATTAGTTGAATGGCTGGTGGGAGCTCGTGTGAGGTTCGTTGCTCGACTTGTCTTGCTATCACTCTTTTGGTCGTTGAGCCAAGTTTTCTTCCATTGTGTCGTCTCCTCTTCGTGTCCTAGGGTCAGTAGTACTCTGGTTTCTACGTGATCTTGCACAATTGAGAAGAGAGGGTTTTTGGGGTCGTGTTTTAGGCGTCGACCTATTCACCCTCCTCTAGGTCGCTCTTTCGATCTTCACTTTTAACTCTCTCGACACATCAGAGAAATGCTTACGTAGCACAAATTAAATATCTACGTTACCCTAGACAGGGAATAGCCTAAGCTGTCAACCGCTCACCTCCACTGCTTAAGCCTTTGGTGACGGGCACGGGCAACAAGGGAATAGCCTAAGCTGTCAACCTCTCACCTCCACTACTTAAGCCCTTGGGTGGGCACGGGCGACAAGGAGAGACCAGTTGATGGGCACGTTAACCAATCACTATAGGAAAAAGGCCTTCTAGATACATTTTAGTAGCAACACTGGCTAAAACGTCACTACACAAAAGACGTAAACATTCTTTCTGACACATTTTTCAGAATATCTCAAATTGACACGATGTTATATACGATTAGAGTGTTGAAAGACATGAAGTGCCGTTTGTTATCATTTTATTTAAAACATCTCAATATTACACGTAGTTAGCCACGCTATAAACCATCGGTAGCATTTAAACACGACATAAACGTGTCAAACAAATGTGCATATGCATGTAAATATGTTTTTTGATACAACTTAGAAGTATCTTAAAATAACACGAATTAAGACACAGTTTCAACCGTCAATAGTATAGAGACACACTATAAAGCGGATCAGACAAGCGCGTTTATAGGCACATAAAGACGTTATTTGACACGTTATTGAAAAGTTAGAATTCATTATTGGTAATTATAAAAAAATTGCATTACTTAACTACTCATATGCGATAAGGTGGTCTAGTGGTGCTGAGTCATTACGTGAGGTATGAGGTCATGAGTTCGATTCTTAGCAATTGCTTTTAAAAGCATGAAAACCACATCATGTAGTAATAAATATTTTTTACTATTATTTTTAAACACATACTAAAGCGTTTTTACATAATGTAACAACGTAAGTAGACACGTTGTATAAATGTATTTATCAAAGTGTATCAAAATGCATAAACACGCATATAATGTTTCTATGAAATGTCTCTTTATCAACTGATACGCTATGTTAATCCATCTCTACAATCCTTGACACGAATGCTTACGAAAACGATCCTAGCACGTTTTAGAAAACATATCAACATTGATGTAGATACGAAATAAAACGTGTCTATTATATAAATAAAGTGTATCTATAGGGATAGATTTTTTTAGCGAATGCCGCTGCCGCCGGGCATCAGGACCAAACACAATGGTGATTATCCTGCCGCAATGCCACACCACATCCTCGCCGACAAGGCACAGCACGTTGCACCACAGCACTACCGTTCCTATCACCACGCCTCATTGTCGTAGTCCCCGAGATCACATTGCAACAAGCAAAAATGATAGCATCTAGCCAATGTTAGTTATTAGAGAATAAGCTTCAAGACTGCAACAGATAGGGGGAAGGCTAGACCGCACAAGCCAACAAATTTGGATGTGGTGGGATGAGTCTGGCCATGGAACCTACCGAAGGTAGCGTCTTTTCAGAGTTGTTGTGGACCGCTCCTAACACCGCTTGTGGATAGCAGCCTTTGACCCCAGCAGCATGTGAAAAACCCATCATGAGCCTTCAACATGGATGTGAAAAAAAAAACGGTTTTGTAGACAAAGTGGAGTCTAAAATATGGATAATAGGAATGTGTAGGCTATTAGAGTTGGTCTCAATACAGAAATAGTTAATCCACCATCACCGTCCTTCTAGGCCACGCAGCTTCTAGATTATGGGTGAAAACAAATAAAAACAAAATAAAAAAGATATTTTTTTCAATTTGTCAAATAAAAAACAAAAATGGTGAATAACCATTGTGAAACCATCAAGACAGGTAATCTTATGTTTTGAAAATTTTAAAAGCTCTCTAGAATGGTGTATTAAATTCAGAAATGAAATCAACTAGTACAAGATTCATCCCAACTATTTTAACCCCAAGGCGAGGGTCTACAACAAGAGCAGGTGGTGCCAGAGTCACACTTTTTCCGTTTATGCATAATAAGCAGATTAGCTAAAATACTTAATAATATGTGCATTTGCAATGCCATAAAACATTTCTTTTCTAAAGAGCTCTTTCGTGAAAACCAACGCACAGCATAAGATAAGATCTCTACTGCTATTAAGAACGTAAGGGCGATTCGCCCCTACGTACGAAAACCGCCGAAGTCCACACCCCACACGCGAATCCTCCAGGACTGCCCACGGCCCACCCCCCTCCCCGCCATCCCTCCCAGCGGTGCGTCTTCACGGCAGCCCCGATGTCCATAGGGGTGGAAATGGGACGGGTACCCGAGTCGGGTTTCGGACATGGATACTAAAACGGGACTATTTTTCTGATACGGGTAATATTTCATTCAGGACAGATACGGGTATTACCTGGATAGAAGGTCATCGGATACGGGACAATACAGACCGAGCACTACCTGGATATTATCCGGAAGATACGGGCGGTACGGGTACACATCCCCGTGGTCCGGTACCCGGTTTTTCCTTTTTCTGTGTATTTGATACTTAAAAAATCATAACGGTCTCATATGAACTCGTATGAAAATAAAATTTACATGAAAATTGTAGGGCTCGACGAGATCTATAACTTTATAGTTCATAATTTTTTTAAAATCATAATCAAAATAATATCTATATCTATTTCAAGGTAACAAAAGATGGCACATGTTTGGATCTAACTTCATAGCTTTTTAGCTTTTGATAATTATTTATTTTTAGAAAAATCATGTACCGGTGTAAGAGTAAGTTAATTAGCATATTAGTTATGTTAGTAACATGTATAAACTATATTTAGACGCGTTTGCATGTACAATATAAACTATCAGTATATGTTATACACTCACAAGGTCACATGTATTTATCTATTGTATTCTTTCCGTATTTAAATATAAATCGTGATTGATTTTTTTTTTCAAAACTTCTTTCATCCATTGTATTCCACGATGATCTTCATGCAAGCATGGATTGCATGCATTATCCTTATGCCATTTGAAAACTATCTTGTGTTGTATTATATTATTTTTTATTCAAATCTCGTCATTATATTCAAACTTTTGTGTCAGATTATTGTATGTTATAATGTCTTGTTCATGAATGGTCCATTCAATGTTCATGTTTAGTTGTCTTGTGCACGAACTGAATTGTAATGAATGATAAGCAATTCATACACTATCTGACAACTATCTGGTATCCGTATGCATTCGACCAAATAATATTTGTATCCGTCACTTATCCGCTCGAACATATATCCGGTTCCTGTATCCGTATCCCGTCCCGTTTCTAACTATCCGTATCCAATCCGGAATCCGATTGAAATACATTAGGATAGGATACATGATGACGTATCCGTCCCAGTTTTCGCCCTAGATGTCCCGCTCCCCCTCAGCTCCAGGGCCGTACCTAGAATTTTGTGGCCCTAGTGCAACACACAAGATATAACTCTACATTTGGAGAATATACAATGTAAAAGTATTTTTTAGTCCTATGGTTTAACTATAATTTTTTAACACTAAGAAATACAATATGTATTCATACTATCAAACTAGAAGAGGAAAAACATGCATGTGATCGGACCATGATGCAGAGTCAAGGGGTGTTTGATCCAGGGGCTAAACTTTAGCCCATGTCACATCGAATGTTTGGATGGTACTTAGAAATATTAAATATGGTCAATTAGAAAACTAATTACACAGACGATGACTAAACGGCGAGACGAATTTTTTAAGCCTAATTAATCCATAATTTAAGTCCTAATTAATCCATAATTAACGAATGTTTAGTATAGTATCACACTTGCTAATCATAGATTAATTAAGCTTAATAAATTCGTCTCGGCGTTTAGGGGGTGTTTGGTTCTTCGGGCTAAATTTTAGCCCCCGTCACATCGGATGTTTAGACGTTAGTTAGAAGTATTAAATATAGTCTAATTATAAAACTAATTACACAGATAAGGACTAAACGGCGAGACGAGTTTATTAAGCCTAATTAATCTATGATTAGCCTAATGTGATGCTACAGTAACCATTCGTTAATCATGGATTAATTAGTCTTAATAAATTCATCTCGTCGTTTAGTGTTCGTCTATGTAATTAGTTTTTTAATTAAATCATATTTATTATTTTTAACTAGCGTCCCAACATCCGATGTGACACGAGCTAAAATTTAGTCTCTACATCCAAACACCTCCTTAGTCCACATCTGCAGTAATTAGTTTTATAATTAGACTATATATAATAATTTTTAACTAACGTCTAAATATCCGATGTGACGGGAGCTAAAGTTTAGTTTGAGGAACCAAACACCCCTTAGTAAAAATAGATAAACCATGCTTTAGTAGACTGAGGCAACAAGGCGCAAACCGAGGCCAAACGAAAAAAATATCAATACATTTCGGTTAATAAGGGCCTAGTTTGGCAAACACATTTTTTAAAAAATTCATATTAAAAAAATAATGTTTTTAAACTAGCCCCTAAGAAGTATTATTTATTGATTTTGGAGGCCTCGTTCCGTCGCTCCACCTGCGCCGCCCTTTCCTGGTCAACCAGCCGCGGTGCCGCCCCTCTACCCTAGCGCCTCCGCGGCCCGTGCCCCCGAAGCCCCGACGTCGCCGCCCCTCCCATCCCCGGACGGCCGCGTCAGCCCCCGTGGTCGCCCGTCGCTGAGCCGCCCGCGCCGCCGCAGTCCTCTTCCCCATTGGCTCTGCCCTCGCAGTCCCTGCACTGCCGCGCGCCTCCGGTGGTGTGGCCCTCCAGTCCTTTTTTTTCTCTAAACAAGCAGAGAGGGAGCTGGCTGCTTTCCGGTACGGGTGCTTGCTGCCTGAGCGAGTAGAGGAGGAGAGCCTGGTAACCGGAGCTTGCTCCCAAGTCCCAACATCGGCCAGCATCTCTATGGCTGCTGTCGTGCTTGCAGGAGAGCCGGAGAGGATTAGTCGACGGCGTCCTTGCGCAGGGACAACCGGGCGCTGGGCTGCTCCACCGGTAGGGTGCCAGTGAGGCAGTGACCCTGCCTGCCTGCTGCAGCAACCAGGAGAGGGCGGAGGGAATGGGGAAAGGCGAGCAAGGAGAGGGGGGATTCCGGCGGCGGAGGCTGAGGAGGTGACCGGAGTGGAGAGGGTGGTGGCCGGCGGTGGGGTGGAAACGTGCGGCAGCGGCGCTCCTCACGCGAGAGACCGAGAGTTTGGGGCCGGCGTGGAGGCTTCGGGAGGACGAGAGCGAGGGGCGGTGGGGGATTATCCCCTCGGCCGCTGGCCCACCTGGAGGTGGAAGGAGAGGGGCTGTCTTGTCGGCCCAGCCGCCATAGAGATAAAAAGACACATTTTCCTTTTTGAAATTTTGAGCATAAAACCAAACCCAGTTTGACAAAAAAAAATAGAAAACAAATGGACAAATTAAATAAAATTTATATATCAAAGTTGTTTACAATTTTATGCAAAAAAAACTTTGATATAACGTTGTCGTCAAATAATAGTCAATCTAGAATTGTCAGTTACATCGGATGTTGGACTTTATGGGCCTGCCGAAACAGAGGTGGATTTTTACGTATCTTTAGAGCGTTTGCTTACCCAGTAGACTTCGCATTGAAGCCTGGTTATCCCAATGAATGCGAGAGACATTTGTTATCACAGTGCGCTGCGGATCTATCTATGTGTTTATGCTTTACGTAACAAATCCGCAGCGTGCGACCACACTGTGCATAGCTCGCTCAGGTTGTTACGCACCACGATATGTGCCGCAACACTGTGCATATGGCAACTCGAGAGATTGATGTACGCTTGGCACCATCTCTTATATGTTCTAGATTTGTATCTACTTTCTTAGGTGAATCCCCACGGTGTTCCGATCTATGTTCTTGCATGTAATTAATGGATTGGTTAAGTTCATCTTAGCTAGATATATCTGGTTACATGCATAGCAAATCAAATCAAGTTAGGGAAGTTGTATCGTCTAGGCCATGCTTTAGGCAGGTTTTATCTCCATGTTATGCTTTATCGACGCACTAACCCATCAAAAAGCAAGGAGGCAATCGGCTCTTATGAGCCGATCCATGGAGATGCCTTGAGCCGATCCCAGCAATCTGGCTGGAATTTAATGCCGATCTGTTGTTTATGTATCTGCAGGGCGATTCTCTGATCCCACGCACGCTCAACACATCAACAACCTCCTTGGCTAGAAGGTCAAGCCAGGTAGCACGCCCAAACCCCCCTCTCACCGCTCTCGCGACGCTTGGGGACGATCGGAACCGCTGCCAGAAGGGATTGACCGCAGCGGCAGTGTACCTCCCGGTTCCTTAGTGCGTCAACTTGCCTAGGCCGTTGGCTTTTGGCAATGACATATACAACGTTTTTTTAAACGCCCAGACATTAGCAATAATTTAGAAATAAAGTTCTATATTGATTTGGAGTACTTGGGGAAAGAATTTGAGAACCTAGGGTTTCCTTCTTTGCTTACGGGCAATTACGGCTTTAGGAACAAAGTGATGCATAAATTCAATCAAGCGAACATTCATGCGTGAAATGAGATGCAAAATGAGATACCCAGGATATCACATTAAACTTGATAAGAATCATAGGCGGATCCACCCCTACGGCAAGGTGAGGCAGCTGCCCCACTAGACACTAGCGGGGAAGACTCTCCACCTCCGTACCTGGCTGTTGGCAACTTGGTGCATTGGCGATCCAACAATCTATTGACACTACGAAGAAGAACATAGATAAATAAATAGTATTTGGTCTTTACAGTCGAGTTGGACAACATGAAGAAGATAAATAAATAAATAGTTTTTGTTCTTTGAGTCAAGTTGGACAAGAGGAAATAAATAAGTAAATATGTAAATATTATTTGGTCTTTGGAGATGACTTGGAGCAGGAGTTGGTGGGTTCGCCTGTTAAAAGATCAATGCAATAGTAAACTTGCCCAAAACGCCAAAAGACCGGGCTCGTTTGGATTGGTGCCAAAGGCAGCCGAACCAAACTTTGGTCGTTGACCATCGGCAGCCCTGCACGTTTGGTTGGCTGCTCGCATTTGGCATGTCCAAGTACTCGTAGTTCAATTTTCTGGCCAATCCGGGTGGCCATTCAGCTCGCCAAGATTTGGTCGGCGGCCAAGATTTGGCAGTGCAGCTTTGGAAGTAATCCAAACACACCCCAAAGCCCAAAGGCAGAGCCATCAAAAGGCAATGTCCCAACTGGTTGAAGCAAACCACAAACGTAGCACTTCTCTCCCGCTTGCGCCTTAGGTTATATTCACTAGAGTGTGCATATGTATTTTGGATGGTGGATTTAACAAGCCAACATAGCGTAAAAATGCTTTTGCAGGGAGGAAGCACATAAATGCTAAAAAAAGAGAATGTTTATTTTGCACATGCACCCTCTGTCGACACAATGCTGAGTGCTAAGTTGCTAACCCCTAGCGTGTTGACACGAAATTCTCGTCAATTACCACACACACCCTTAGTCTATCACAACTTTGCTACTATAGGAGCTGGTACTCAAGAGTGGGGGATGAGCCAAGCTTGCAAAGTGCCAAGGCCTAACTATACCGCCGTGCGGGAGAGGGGGTGTTTCATGTCACCACAGCGGGGACCAGCAAGTGTAAATATAAAGCTGGCACTGAGTCTTCTAACAAGCACCATCTTTGCATGGCAAGCACATCGAGTAAGTTTTGCCCCCAGCTGCATTTTTAGTAGGCTCCATCGATTCCAAACAAATTCCATTATAGTATGGTTCGACAACCGAATTTAGGGGGTGCTGCCATGATGGGCCCCAAAATCTAATCTAAGAGATCGCTTGAGTTGTTCAAAACGAAAGTAAAAATCTCCTTGATTCCATCTATGATTTACACTGATAGTTTTATGCATTGAACCTGTTGGTGCTTCCAATGATTGAGAAAGCTGTGTTGCCTAAAATACTTTTGTCCTTTTGTTTTGCACATTGAATCTAAATGTTTTCCTCCAGTGCATGGAGAAGTGGAGGGACATCTATCTCAGCCTCCATTGGAGGCTATACATTCAATTGAGAAGAAACTTTGGTCCATTATTGTAAATAAAGTCATTGTCTTTGTGCTGAGTAAAACCACAATTGAAACTATGCTTTCGAGGTATGGTGACTTAAGTTTGACAATGCACAAGTATTATTGCTACAAACACTATAAGCAATGAATTTAAATGTATGTGGTGTTAGATAAATTGACATTGCGATTTCATAGTTCTTCTCAGATTAAAAATGTTTGGATTTTAAGATTGTTTTACCATAGCAACGCAAGAGGCACATACCTAGTTGCACAAGATGAATGGAAGCATTCACAGCCTTGCTTTAGCCCCTACACAAATTCAACCACAGTATTTGAAAAGAGTGAAATGCGCTAGCGGTCCCTAAACTTGTCTCCCTATGTCATCCCGGTCCTTTAACTTCCAAAATGCACTTTTGGCTCTCTCAACATGTCTTTTATTCCATCTAGGTCCAAATGGGTGCCAACCCAGCCCGTTAAGCTGATGTGGCTTGCCAAGGTGGCTCAGATGGACCCACCTACGCTTAGGGCCCACATGTAAGTCTCATTCTCTTTGTCATCTTCATGTCTCTCACTCATCTCGCATGCTCTCCTCGGAGCCAGACATCCCTCTGCATCGCCTTCGCACCTCACGTCGCCGCCGCTAGCCTCTGCTCCTCGCTCATCCAACAGCTCATCCGCGATGAGCTACTCTGACGCTGTAGAGGTCCCGCTGGCCACACTGCTTCATGGGTATGTGCGCCCACTATGACGCTATCGGGAGTCGTTGGACGCGACGCTAGACCAGGAGAGCGCAGAGAAGGCCTGGTCGCTGCTGCCCGCGCGGGCAGCAAGCTCCTGGCGGGGCATCGCCCACCCGCTTGCTGGCCCACCGGCTTGCTCTTGGCGACGTGTCGCCCGCCCGCGTGGCCGGACTGCTCCCAGCGAGGACCGCTCGCCAGCGCGACGGCCTCCTCCCGATGGGGCGCTGACCGCCCGCGCAGCCGGACTCCTCCTGGTGGCGCATCAGCATCCTCCCAGCGGGGCACCGCTTGGCTTCGCAGCCTAGCAGGACAACGGCGTGCTCTGGCTCTATTGGATGGGGCGTGTCTTGACCGACGGCTCCGCGTGGCGCTAGGTAGGTCAGTTGTGAAACGATGTCTCCTCACTAAGAGAGACCTCTACAAGTGATCTCATACAAGACAACACATCCGCTCAAGAGAAGGATTAGAGTAGTTATTAGTCATTCAACTATGTACTGTCATGTCTTTTGGTTGTTGGCGAACAGATGTCTCTTGGGAGAGACATCTGTTCGACACACCCCTTCCCATGTATAAATATGTACAATATTCGATTAGCTTTCCATTTATGCCCCTAGCTAGATCAGGTCCTACTGAACAAACAGTGGGGTAACATTCACAAAACTAAAAAACCACCCGGTTCAGAGAGAACCGTCCGGTTCAGCGGTTCAATCACAAAACCGGCCGGTTCGTCCGGTTTTTACCGGTTCAATTGCACGGACGGTCTTTAAGCTAAACGGGGCCGTAGTAGGCTCTGGTTCGGTCTTTTACCGGCCGAACCGCCGGTCCGATCTGGTTCTAACAACTATGACTAAGACCCCTATATTACAGAAACGCCCGTATGGGCCAAAACGGAAAAGACTCGACTTTCTCGGGGACGGACGACCGCGATGGAGTCTTGATATTCTTCGTCTGCAAGCTATCTCCCGGATGACGTCCACGTGCTAGTAGTCCAAATCCGCCGATCGACCCCCGGTTGTGAAGTCAGAAACCAAAAAACTTTTGGGTTTCCTTCCTAGGCCTGGAACGGCCCACTCCACTCTATCTCGGCGAGAATGAGCCCATTCGCTGAGTCTGGTAACTTGGTGGAAGGGTGGCGGATTTGAGCGAATCCACCAACGCCCTCACCCGTCTTCGCACCATGTCCTCGGGTTGGAGCACCGCGATGGCACCCGGCATCCCCAGTCCATCGGGGTCGCCTCGCAGTCCTTTCGAGGTCTTACTCCTGCCGTCGCCGGGCCTCTCCTCCGTGTACCGAACTCCCATGGCTGACCAACGTCGAACATGCCTCCAGTCCTTCGGAGGGCTTCCATCTACCTCCTATCCATCGGAGGGCCTCATGTCCATCGGAAGTCTTGTGCCCAAGTCCTTCTGGGTCTTTGGCTTCTGTTGACAATCACTCATCATTCCAGAGACAATGGAGCCGGTCCATTGGCTCTCATCAAGGAGGTATTTCTCAGATTTTTTTCCCATAGGGTCTTTCGAGGAATTAACAACGCATTAATCTCAAGGAAGATTCGATCAAGGGGGAGTGTTGTGAAAAGATGTCTCCTCACGAAGAGACACATCTTCAAGTAATCTCATACAAGACAAGACATCCGCTCAAGAGAAGGATTAGAGTAGTTATTATTCATTCAACTATGTACTCCTAACAGTCATGTCTTTGGTTGTTGGCGAACAATGTCTCTTGAGAAGAGACACCTGTTCGACACACCCCTTCCTATGTATAAATATGTACAATGATCAATGCAAAAGACAGAAGTTCTTCCATTCTCTCTTTCGTTTACATTCATTCTCGAACAGTGTGGAGGCACCGCGAAGGGGGTAACCCGTGCCGAGCAGAGGCAGAGCATGGGAGATGAGAGACGATAGAGTATGAGGCTTATATGTAGGCCCTAAGTGCTGGTGGATCTATCTAAGCCAGCTTGGCAAGCCACGTCATCTTAACAAGTTGGGTTGGCACCCATTTAGGGGGCCTCTTCGCTCCCACCTAGGTGGACCCCACCGCTCCCTCGCATGCCCATTTTGGCCCGAATCCAGCGCCGGCCCACCTCCTTCCCTCTCCTTCCACGGTCACCATCCGCCGCTGCCATCTGCCGCTGCCGGCCGTCACCTCTGCCCCGCCCCCACCACTCGAAGGTCGTCGGCGCATCGACACCCTCGCCGCGGCCTCCCCGCCCGCCGACCACCACCCCACTGCCGAGCCGCGCCGCCCCACAACCTCCACCGCCGCCGCCCTCGCGGACCACCATCATTGTCGTCCCAGGAGCTCCCCCACCCCAACTCGAGCCCAACCGCCGTCCTGCCCCGCCCGACCGATGGCGCCCTAGCCGCCGGCCTCCCCACCACCACCGTCGGTCCAGCCTATCTTCCCCGGCCCTCCCTCTAAGGCCGAAGGTGGAGGAGAGCATGGCAGCAGCGACGGCGAATCCCCAACCCCAAAACCCGAACCCTAACCCCGGTGGGCGACAGTGAGCGACGACACGGAGAAGGCAAGGCGTGGCGATAGCGCTCAAGAGAGGATGAGAGCAGGGGAGGGAGAGACCAATTTGGGCCAATTTAAGCTAAAATGGGGTAAGAAAATGTGAAGGGTGTGTGGACAAAATACTCGGTCGACCTAGATGGACCGGAAGATTTTCACTCGTTTAGACCTAAATGGCACAAAAGATAAATTGAGGGAGAAAACATACATTTTAAAAGTTCAAAGACCACACAGAGAGACAAGTTTAGAAACCACCAGTGTATTTCACTCATTTGAAAATCTACCGTCCAATGTTCTGTTGCATTGAAAAAGAATCGATTCTAGGATACACATACATGGCTCAGCATCCAATCAACATAATACTAAATTGGAAAGACGAGAAGTTCAGCTACGACTAGGCTAATAAATGTTTTGAAACCTCACTTCAGTACAACAAGCACTCGAGCTCGAGTACCACCGATGCCTACACTCATTTCTAATCCATATGAATCAGCCCGATACCCTGATTATTGCTAACATACAACTGGATGGACCTCAATCGAACCCAGCCATAGCTTGCTCATGCCGTTGCCCTACTCACCTTTTACTGCTCGACCACCTCCCCTGCAGGAGTGCCGACAGAAGAAGCCCTCGCATGTGCCACAGTTCGTGCCACAGAGGTGAAGCTTGCAGGCAGTTCATACAACGGGTGACTCCCCTCTGATTCGCCTAGGTATGCTTGCCCAAGACAGTAGCCCAGTGCCCGGGCAACAGGGACAGCCACTGCGTTGCCAACTTGAATGTACCTATTACCATCGGACAAAGCACATGTTCAGAGCAAAGGATTTTTAAGTGCTGTGTTTCAAGCGTATTTGCTCCGGTTCAAACAAAATGGGATGGAACCTACTTTTCCTTGATCGGACCAAACATGCGGTAGTAATCAGGGAAGCCCTGCAACCTTGCATTCTCCCGAACAGTAAGGACTCTTGCCTGATTCGGATGCAATATAATCTGTGGATAGAACGTTCTGTCAAGCTCAATGCTTGTAGACAGCAATAAGAGTAAAGAGCACGGCTGCAGATATTCAAATAGGGTAGTTTGCGCTAAAGCTGACCTGATTGTGAGGTTCTGCTCTGGTCACAACCGTAGGAACTGTCTCATCCCACCAGAGGCGCCCAAATGGCCTACATCATCATTAGTAAGGACGACTGCTAATTCATTCTTTTTATGTACACAAAAGCAGAATACATCCAACACTTACTTAAGTGACCTCCCCTTGATGAATGACATTGCATAATCCGGAACCTAGCCACAAAAAATTTGCAATAGCTCATTAATTGTACCATAAAATTTGCACCTGATGTAGAAACATTCTGAAGGGGACTGCGGAATAGAACACAGACCAGTGGCTTCCCAGACGGTAGGTACACACGCTCAATTTCTGGATCCCACTCAACTATGTTGTTTGCTCCAACCTTTACACCCTTGAGGTCTCGGAAGTTGGCTCCCTGAACAGAAAATACGTATGAGGATTGATAAAGATGAAAGGAGGGTACAACTGAAAATAACATTGTTCAACAGCCAACCTTCTTAACAGGAATGCATTTGACACGCTCATAATCATCATCATTGAGCCGTAAGGGCTGATGATCCAACAATTTTCCTTCTTCTGGACCAGCCTCTCCACCAAAGGACCAATCCAACATGTCTGGAACATTTGAAACAAAGTTATGTAAAACTCAGCACAAAACAGGAGCTAAACATCAGCGCCCAAAAATACAGTTATTTTGGAATGAGGCTACTTGCACAAGATTTTTCACAAATGTCACCCATTCGTTCTGTAGCACACAAGGTTCACTGGTAGAGTTCGTTGGGCCATACCTTGACGACCAAGTCGAATATAGCGCTGGAAATCTGTCTTGGGGGGACAAGAATATTCCATTACATCATGAGGCTGATAATTCTCTACCTGCAGAAGCGAAGTAAGATTGCATGCACAGGTTCCACATTGTACGAACATGCAAAAAAAAAAATACTTGCCTGTGGTAAGTCTGAAATTGCATCACTTAGAAACAAGGCCTTCTTTAAGGAAGGCCTTTGAGTTTCATCATATGCAACAATGCTTTGCTGCAAACAAAGTTAAATGGGTCAGCAACTCCACACTTTCCAGTAGGATTTTAGAGCTGCTTGTACTTACAGAAAAAGCATTAGGAGCCCCTCCGCGAACAACAACATCATGTGTCGGAAGAGGATACTTTGGGAGCACCTACATTGATGAATATAGCTGGTTACTCGCATGCCAATAGAATTCTAACAGGCATATGAAGCAAGAAACAGAACATACCATGGAAGAAAGAGCACCCCAAAGGAACACACGCATCCGAAATTGTGGCAGACCATAACAGCCTGCCACCATCATTCCAAGCCGTGCTTGGTAGTTCATAGCAACCAGGCAGCTCAGAGCATATCTTCCCAGGTAGCCATCAGCAAATTTGAGTATGTCAACGACGTTTTCCATGAGAACATACTTGGGCTTCAAGTATGCCACAATATCCATGAATGTCACCATTTGCTTGTTTTTCTCATCCTTAAGAGGCTCATCACGGTTCCTGAACCGGTTGAAGCCACTGATCCCTTGACATGGTGGCCCCCCACAGATCACATCAACATCACCCTTATAAAACATTACAAGGAAGATGTAATCACCAAACAGTAGTGCAGAGCTAAACATGGAGGAAAATCAAAACCAAATAAATACTCACAGGCAATGGCAATATTTTTCTTTTGTACCCTTCTTGTACAAATTCCTTAATTTTCAGCGGGCAGTCACTGGTTATGAAACAAGGATTAGGGGTGCAAATAGATGTATCACTATACCATGCAACAAGTAGATGATACTATCAATGCTAACCTGAGGTTATCAATGGGCTCCCATGTATCCTCTTCAGGACCATATCCTTCCCATTGGACCTGCAAAGTTTCATTATTAGAAAAAAAAACTAACAAAAATATCTTTTGGAACGCTGGAAGTTTTCCTGATTCATGTAGGATCTACTTGACACAGCTTGCGCTTGTTGCAGAAGCTGCTTATTTGAAAAAGTTGAAGCTAGTGGAAAGTTTGCTGTTAGCTTTTTTTTTCAAACTACGCAAGGAGCTGTGTCATTTCCTTAAGCAAGAGAGAAAGTTACAAAGGGAGGGGGCATAGCACCCATGACATACACCCAGATAAAACCTTACAGATGCGCCCAAAACAAAGTAGAAAACAACCAAGGCAAAAACACTCAAAAGATCTCACGGAGTCGGGTCTGGAGAGTGACCACAGGAGCAGCTCATGAAGCGATGAAGCTCCAGCTAGGCACCATAAACTTCTAGTAGTGGACACAGCTTGCAAAACTGTCTCAACACAGGGTGTTGTTCCTTCAAACAAGCATTCCTATGTTTCTATAATT
Source organism: Paspalum vaginatum (assembly GCA_030272315.1). NCBI lineage: Eukaryota > Viridiplantae > Streptophyta > Magnoliopsida > Poales > Poaceae > Paspalum > Paspalum vaginatum. Next base: position 36,428,692 of record CM059012.1, on the reverse strand, counting down.
CCCAAGCGTCAATACTAATCAGAATATTTAGGCCTTTCTTATGTTCCTTAGGTATTCTCTTGACGGTCTGGCACCACCAACCGGAGAAACTAGAAGTGTTAGATAGTGGCACAGCACCTGAAATATCAATCTTGTGCAAGACGAAAGTACAGACCTGCCTATAGAACACACAAGAAAAACTAGGATATGCAGCACTGTTTCATGACTTTCATCAGGTTGGTCACAAGGGACAAGTGTCGGGATGGGGAAGGCCTCGCTTCGCCAACCAGTCAGTCCTGCCTTTTAATGCTGTTAGTTCACTCAGAATCTGTTTACTAATATGATGTCATATAACCTTATCATTTGTACATCTTTGTTTTTTCACAGAGAAGCTAATAAATAAGCTATACCAAATAGGTCCATAGTAAATTAGTGATTAAACTTCTTATCTTGGAAATTCTCAAAAATTGCAGGCATCCGAACAGAGCCCCTTTTTTCTTGAGGAATCCATACTGCATAATTGAAGAAATAACACATAAGTACCTTAAAATAGAGGCCATTTTCCTTGCCACTGCCACCATAACGTATCCCAATAAGTTTTTCTACAACAAACTCATCCTTATCAAGAGGGCTGCTCTCGTCCTCTTGATCCTCTGAACCAGCTGAATCCAAACTCACATCTTCATGGACATACTTCTTGCACAGAACTGCCCATTCCTTAAGGAGAGCAAGAAACTCATCGGCTTTCTCATTGCGCACCTACATTCACAGATCCAAAAATACCTTGTAGCACCAGCTGTACATAACAAAGAGAATTCAAGATACAGTTCACTGCCTATACCTCAGTTTGTGGATGGTTGTACTTCAAACTCTGGCATGCAAAACTATTAAGGTCAACAGCCCACCGCTGCACCAATAGCCAGAAGAATGGAATTAGTATTGAGAAAGTGGACATATTCCCCCTAGATGGCGAGGTAGAAAATTACAGTTTCAAGTTTGAGGCCAGCAAGTGCTGCGCCCAAGCAAAGCCCTGTGGACATGCCGCCACAGCCAGAATATAGATCAAGAAGGGTTGCTGTTCTCCCTTGTGCACCAGATGGTGTCTCCAAATCCACATCATCAGAAGAAATTCCAGAGGCAGTTTCACTGCCTGATGCACCATTTTCTAGTTGAGACAAGAATTAGGGTTTGTGTCAAAAACAATTAGAATTTGGTATGTTTGTCACTATAAATTGTTCATATTATTTTTACCAAATATATTGGTGTATACCATACAAAATATTGTAATGGTGCACATTAGAGAAAAATCTTAAGCTGCACCAACCAATCAATTTACTTGTATTTAAACACCCCCACTCATGTGGAGACTTGCTCAGGTTTAAAACTTCAAAATATGAGTCTTTGGTACAGTTATTTTATTTAATTGCACACACTAGAATTCAAAGTTGAGGGCTTGTGCGCTGATACCATATTGAGTTGGATGCATTGGCTAATTCAGTGGGAGGAGTGCACAATTCACTTATATTTCTACAATGTTATAGCATTACATTGACACATAAAAGTAATTTGCATAGACACATACAACAAGAAAAGGAAGTTGTCGGAGTGATTACCTGATAGGATATTAGCAAATGTAGAATATGCAACAGAGTAAGACATGTCATAATATAGGTCGCAATGCTCTATCAACTGAGCTTTGGCCTTTAGATCCATCTAAGGCAAAGAAAAAAATTGTAGTAAGAAATATTATACACATAACAGGATAAGAATTCTATACAAGAAAACTTACGTTTGGATCAACATGGACTATCCTAACCCTTGAGATGATACAATCAAGCACATTGTCATTCTTTTCCTCAGAAAGAAAAACACGTCTAGGGTCATGCTTGTGTCCATCAACATCTATGCCCACCAAGGAATCGATAACCTGCAAAGATAGCACTCAATTATGTTACACGTTTTTGACAGGTTGAAAAATAACCTAGATATCAATACGCACCGTGTCCTCAGGACGGAAGAACCAGCGACAAGTAAAATACCGACATCGGTCAGTCCCCTCAAAAAATTCAGTAATGCGGCCAATATAGTTAGCCTTATTTTCTTCAGCCTATGATTGGCAAAAAGGTGGAAAATGCAAGGTCAGAAACTATTATTAGGGAACATGACAAAAGATGTAATGTGAGAGAAAAACTATCCAGTTGTATCTTTACCTAAGAAAATTTTATTTACAGCATTTTTTGTCCAATGCATAAGTAATGTCAGCATTCAGTTACATTCATAAGAAACTTCATCAAACCAGAAATCAAGCAATAAACTATGCTTATATATCATAGACAGCCAAAATAAGAAAAGGAAAACTCCATATAATCCCTTGGATCACAATTGATGCAAGCAAGCATTGACACACGCAAGGTTAAACACAGGCTAACCGCTTAAACAACATATTGACGCAATGAGAAATCATTCATGACACATTCTGCTTATATTAGAACAGTTCCTGACACTAAAAATTGTTGAACAGCTCATCTTGAACAGAATCATAAAGGCCCAGCTTTTATCAGCAAACCTAATAATTATCACAAGATTTCACGATGACTGATAGCATTTACAGTCATGCCAAATCAAAAACCACATGCAATGAAAAACTTCATAATGAGTCAGCCTTATGCATCTGGTTGCATTATCATGAAATTTTGTTGCATCCAAATGAAGCTTCAAACATTTGAAGTCTAGAAGATATTGAAACAAACAAGCACTACTACATGCAAGTTGAACTACAAGTCAATCAGCAAGGGAAGGCACAAGCCAGAGGATTTTGTAGAGACAGGCATTGGGAACACCCCTTTATGTATCAATAGCAGATGCTGTTTGCCAAACACACATCACTAGGAATAACTTTTTCAAAAAAAAGGAATACTTATTTCATCACAAGGACATGTCAGCAGCATAAAAAGGCAACAAGGACACCATAAATATAACACCGCGACCTTCACTAGAATGGAAAAAGGAATCAGAAATGTAAGGAAACCTACTACATAAGCAAAATTACAGGCAATCCTAAAGATAACAACCGGACGTAAGCAAGCACTATGTTAACCACCTTATAGTACTTGCAAAAAATGGTTAATTCTCTAAAAAAGAAGGATCATTTGCTGCATTTAGTTTAGATTAGAACAGAGGTAAAAATTAAGGCCATGGCTTTTTCAACAAAATCAGAAGCGTGCAGTTTTATTGGAAACAACCACCCAATTCCAGAGCAGCATTTCATTGTTGCATTTGAATGAAATATCACAGGCCATGTAAATTATCATTCAGTTAACCAAATCTAGAAAATGGGGCATGTGCAAACTGTTCCAATCACTTGAAGCTTGTAACAGAGTGCAATTAAACCATAGTCACAAAGTTCCCAGGTCGATTTGGTCAAGGGACAAGGTACACTACTTGCCACTTGCCCAGTGTTCCCAGGTCATGGACAACGTTCCTAGGTCAAGGGTCACTACCACTGCCATCAACCCTGTTTCCTGTGACTATGAATCAAACAAGCACAACTCTATATAAATTGAACTACAAGCTGTTCAATATTTTCTACAACCAGGAAAGATGCTGCCAAGCAGGGCAATATGAACATACAGACATACAAAGCACCCCCTCTATCTGTCAGGACTTGCACAGCTTGCTATACTCATTGCATCATTAGACCTGACTTATAAAGGGGCAGCCCCGTTGCTTGAGCGCCTGCTTGCACAGGTCAGGGAAGGGTCGGACCCACATTGGGGTCTATTGTGCATAGCCTTTCTCTGCATTTCTGCAGGAGTCTGTTTCCACAACTTGAACCCATTGTCATAAAGGAGCAGCTTTACCACTGCGCCAAGGCTCCCCTTCTAGAATTGAATTTTGAAAACCAATAAGTGTTTTCTTCCATCACCAAAGCATAAACCATAAAGGCACAATCACAGTATAAAGAGAGCAGCAACAATACCAATGGTTAAAATCAAGGTTAAGCAACATTTATAGTTACTAGAAAAAATACTTTTGGATCATTCAGTTCACATTAGAACAGTTCGAGGCAAGAACACAGAACAGCTCCTTTTGACAGAACCAAAAGGATCCAGCTTATGATTTCCTTGTATCTGAAGCAAATGTTACATAACATAGACAGCCACAATATCTACAAGCAAATAATTCCCTATAGCTAAGACTCAGAGTAGGATGCAAGAAAGCAACTCTATGCTAGAATGGCCATCTGAAATCTTTTATCTCTTACAATGCTCTCCAATTCCTTCTTCAAAGAAGTGATTGAACTGCAAGCTAACCAACTATTTTCTAGAACCAGAGAAAACGTTGAGCAGGCATTTCATACGTACCAACGATTGGAGCACAACCTTATGTGTTAGTACAGTGTGTTGCTTTCTGTGCAAATGTCACATGGCAACACATGGAATTGAAAAAAAAAAAGGAACTATCTGGCTACCTATTAATAGGTTTTCTCTATCCAAATCAGATTTTGAACAAATCAAAAGATGACACATAAGAAGAAAAAAACTAAGGTTGTGTTTGGTTCGCAGACGAACTACTTTGACCATGGAAAACAAACAGGCACTAATAGATTTCAGCATACAACTATCATAATAATTTAAGGGCCAACGTTAAGGGTCGTATCATCATACAGCTGTTACCACCAAAATCGCTAGATTTCAGGAGATTTTTCTATAAATATTGACAAAAAAAGGGGGAAAAAAAACAGCAGTCAGCTTCGACTTAATGAATCGCTCCCTCGCGATAGATGCTTTGGCGAGCGATTATCGCCTGTAAGCCAACAATGTTATGAACCCTGCTATCGATATGAACCAAAAGAACACAGATTTCCTTTCAACTAAGAAAGACAACATAAATAAGCACAGCATATAGTGAAATGGATCCAGCATATCAGGGAAATGGATCCATCTTCAACAGCACATCAAAAAAAATCAAACCTAGCATGAACTTCAAAGTAAGGCACAAAATTGAAAGGAAAACTAAGTGCAGAAAACTGACAGAATTTTAAACACATATCAGTCAAACAGAATAAACAAAAACAGAACAATGTGCCGTAACTCAAAGCACAATCCAGCCACATGTCTGCAGATATATCCGTCAGAGATATGTAGTACTCCCTCTGTTCTTTTTAATCTGAGCCAGCGACAAGAACGGAGGTAGTATATGAGTTTTGAACAGAAAAAAAAAAGAGCAAATGGCGCCCGCTTTCTTCACAAATACATGACCACAGCAGCAACGGCACCATGTCAAGTAAAGAAGGCGATGAAAGTGGTAAGCAACGACCTTGACATAGACGTCATCGCCGAGGCTGTAGACGATGTTGTCCACCTTGGCGCTCCGGTAATGACATCTGGCCTTGATTTCGTCATCCTCCTCCGGCCTGCGAAAGGCGAGCACTTGCTCATCTCACAGCAGCAAGCAAACATCTGGGATGGAACCAAACCAAACCAAACGAAACGAGAGTAAAGAAGGAGACGTACTTCTTGGCGGCGTTGCTGCGGTCGTAGCGATTGGGCCAGTTGCCGCGCGCCTCGGCCGCGGGGACGGGCTCGCCAACGAACTCCGGCTCGTGGTCGCCGGCGGCCGCGGCGCTCCTCCTCATGGGCTGGGTCACCCTCTTCCTCCCCGGCGACCCCGCAGCGGCCGCGGGCGGCGCCTCCTGCTCCTCAGCCTCCGCCTCATCCTCGCCCATGGCCATCTCCTCCTCGTCCGGCTCCTCGGCGCACACGTCGTCCTCCACGGGCTCCTTCCTCTCGGCCTCCTCCTTCCTCTTCCTCGCCGCCTTGGCCGGTTTGGCCTGCTTGGGCGGCGGCTTGGGTTTCTTGCCGGAGGAGGACGCCGCCGTGCGGCGGCGCTTGACGTCCACCTCCTCCTGGTTCTGGTGGATCTCCTGGGCCTTGACGGCGCGCTTCCGCGCGGAGACGCGCGTGGGTGCGGTGGACGGCGGGGAGCTCGGCGCCATGGCAAGGGATCCGGGAGCAGCAGCTGCTGCTGCTGCTGCTACGACTACTCTCGCTGTCCCTTCCCTCCCTCTCTCGGCCTCGGGTCAGGACTCAGGAGGCAAGGTTTTGGGAGGCCTCTCGGGGCTAGAAATCGAATTCGAACCGTGGTTCCAATCCAATGTGAAAACAGGGAGGGGAGGGGAGGGGAGGGGAGGGGGCGGCGGCTGGAAAGCGAAACCCAAAAGATTTGGGGTTGGGGGTGAGCGGGACGCGCGGGGCAGGCGGGATGATTCGAATTTTTCGTTTGCGGCCCCTGCTCTTTTCGCCGAACGTTGGGCCCCCCTGCCCCTCTCTCCTGCCGGTGCCGGGTCGGCCACACGGTCCACATGCTTTAATAAAAAAGTTCCATTTGAGCGTATTAACTTTTAGGTTTATTTCATTTTGGTCTAACCTCCTAAACAGTCTAAATTGGGTTTTCGTTGCCTGGGCGCTGCCTGGTTGTCATTTGGTTGGTTGCGACCCTGGGATGGTGCCTGCACCAGGCAACAGCCACCAGCTCCAAGCGAGCAAAAACTGCCTGACGTTTATGCTGACTCTCTGTTGTTAATTAAAGCACTATTTTGTCCGTATTTATCAAACTACTAGTACGTAACTTCTGCTATCCATTATATTATAGTGAGGTCATATCATTAATGGAGATGATGTACTTATATTGATTTTTAAAAGAATATTGTTGATAAAGCTTATATTATAACTATATTAATAATTTTTTTGAGTTTTTATGTCATCAATGGAGATAATGAGTCTATATTTACTTTAAGAAATTTAATGCTATAATTCCATTAATAATTTTTTTGAGTGAAATTGTATTAATAATATTGATTATACATTAAGCATGCCGTTGATTTTAAGACAATGAATAATGACATCTTCATTAGATCAACAAAAGATATTTCATCGCTTCATTACCCTTCTCGGGCACAGCCGCACGAGCATCCTACCAAACATTCAACTTGGCTACCTAGGCAAGTTCCATCAAATTTCCAAGCGTCTTCCAGGCAACACTTTTTGTCGGGCAAGTAGCCCAGCCCTCCACCCAAACAAGCCCTTAGAAAAGTTAGAATAGTCATTTTAGCAAGTATTGGCAGATGTAGCGACATGCCAACAAGCCATGTTAACACTGGTTAGGTTTTAGGGTGTCAAAGTGCATATTTTGACTCTTTTGCCCCAATCTCCATGAGACCATGACCCACCCAACAGGCCAACCCCGCGCGCCTAGTACCAGCGGTCCAGCCCTAGCCACTATGCTATTCATGGCCTATAGCCCTAATTCTTTGTTGATGTCATTCTCCATGTTAGGCAAGTGTTGTCACCTAAAACCGCTAGGGTACGGGCAACGGGACACACAAAGAATCCAGGAAGTACCAGCCGGGGAGGTTTGCGTGCGTGTGCGTGATCGAAGAATCGCTCTGCAGATACATAGACAAGCAAACGGTCGTAAAATCCTAGCCGATCGCGTGGATCGGCCTAATTACTCCGAGTGGATCGGCTCATATGGGCCGATCGCCTCCTCGCTTCCTGTCGGGTTAATTTATCGACAAAGCACAAACAAGGAGACAAAAGGAAACAACCCTACTTAAAGCATGTCTAGACGATGCATGCTACCCTACGCTGACATCCGCTAAACATCTGAGCAGATAAATCTAATCGAAACGTTGAGCAAATATTGGAACCCCCAAGGGGGTTCACACGCTGGAGCAGATACGATCTAAAGCATGTAAAGCAGGGTGCTAAGCGCACATCGATCTCTTGAATCGCCGTGTGCATATGTTGCGGCGCATGTCGTGAAATGTAGCGACCAAACAAGCTATGTACGCTTGGTCGCATATTACCGATCTATAGCATGAAGCATAAATAAAATAGTAGATCGATAACATGCAAAGATAACTGCAAGACACCAAACAACCCTAGCGCAATCTACCGGAGAAAACGTTACGGTTACGACAGATTGATATCATGTGGGATAACTAATGGATCTTGCGCCAAGCAGAGCTTGGCACGAGATTCATCGGGATAACTAGCGAATCTCGCAATCTGCGAAGCTTAGTACGAGACTCACCGAGGTAATTAGCTGACCTTGTCATAAAAAATGCTTCAGTACAAGGTCCGTCGTGATTCCAGTAAAAGCTTCGCTGCCCTAGCCGACCCGACGACTCCGCTAGGGCAGGCATGGCGCTTAATTGAAGGGAATAACCCTGGGAGCCAGAGATGGCGATGCGCCGAGAGTTGATGAATGAAGTAAAAGCTGCTTGGGAGCGTAATACTGTCGTTGCTTTATTATGACCAAAGTGTTACACATTTATTGTCCAAAGATTTGACTCTCAAGGCAAACTTTTTCTAGATAAACTCAAACTGTTTCCTAAACTAATATATTATAACTCAATAAGGACTCTAATACTAGATAACGTGATCAGGACTCTTCCTTCCACCGGTCCGAATCTTCGTGAAGTTTCCAAATATCAGTCGAAACATGGCGTGTAATCCTGATAGATTCTGGTCGTCCTATTCTTTCAGCAATTCCTGTCGACTCCGAACGTATTTGGACGTGATTCCAACTGCAATGGAAAGCTTACCTCCTTAGCTTTCCATCCATAGGTAGAATGTCCCAAACGGAGTCCGTATGTGGCATGGGTGTCCGTTTTCGTATGGCCTATTCCTGCAGTCCAAACCCGTCTCGCGAATAAACTGGACTTTAACATGGACTTGGACTAGGCACGTGACTTCATCTCGACTTGGACCTTGGGCACACACTTATTATTATATTTGGCCAAACTTAAGATATAAATCTGGCCAAATGATTTCCCTCGTCATGGTCTTCTGCTGACATTTTGGCCTAACTAAACTTGATCAAAATCTAGCGGCAACAGTAAGCCAGCACATATCGCATCAGCATGCAAAATAGTGTGGTTTAGGCTATCTGCAACAAGGCAATGCATTTTTGGAGACGCATTTAGCTATTTGCACAGCAAACAATGTATGCATATAGCATGCAATTTTTTGGTTCTCCAACAGAGCATGCATATACAAATTCATCATATATTGAATCAATATTGAGCCGATGAACAATTAATATTTCATATCCCTTCCCTCACATGTACAGTGTTGCATTGGAGAAGAGATGTGTCTAAATATGCATGTTCTCTCTCCTACAATGCATTATGCATCTCCGAATGTGTTGCCTGTTGGAGGTGTATGCCTAGCGCTAGAGTGCGTATGGAGAGCCATTTTTTCATTTACGTGCCCGTTTGCATCCACCGTTAGGGATAGCCTTAGTAGGGAGTAGCCGAGCAGTCCAAGACAATAAGCAGGCAGCCAAGTGGTGCGGCACCAGGTAGAGGTAGGGAGCCCGGATATTGTGATGACTTGGGATGAGATGAGCCCAAAAGACAAAAATCAATGACTTGAGTGGCTACTTTGATAATTGAGATACGAAATTAAACTCTATTCACAACGACTGGACTAAAATGGCTATTCCACCACTTAAAATAGGAGAAACTATATTGGAGGTATTTTGGGCACAGGGGATCAAGAAATCGTAGTGCCCAATAAATAAACTATAGAAACTTGGAAAAGATCTAATAGATATAAAAATAAAATTGATTTTTAAATGTAAAATGGTACCATTTAAGCCTTGACATCTAATGACGAGAAACCAGCTCATCATTTTTTGTTGACTATCACGTGTCACCATCCCATCTAGAAATTGAGATGTAATTGAAATATGTAGAGATCTTATTTTATTATTTAGACCTATTAAATTTTTGTTTGCAGCTTCTAGCGTTTCATGAGGTTTAGTTGTGCTTAGATTATATGATTTCTTCTGCCCCAATATATATCCATTTTTCTCTTACTCTTGCGGTGTTTGAGTTTTTCATTATTATATTTCAAAATTACTAAAATCACTTTTTATGGTCAAAATTGAAAATTTTTGATAGTTGGGTTGCTAAATCTGCCTAGGCGGTTTTGAAGTTTAGGTTTTAAATTAGGCAAGTATAAAAGATTTTACGGGGGGCTAAAATCGACTTTTTCCTGTCTTTTTTAATGTGGCTATTATATTGTTACCGGCTTGCCGCGGAAATCCGGCGGAGAGGACGCCGCTGCGTAGACACACGTGGAATCGGGAGTGTTGCCCGTAGGGATGGGCTCGCTCCAGAGATGGTACCAAACACCGTCAGGTGTTGCTGTGCGAACGTGTCACCTAGCTTAGACCTTGCGAATGGGGAGGTTGTCGACTCGATCGTTGTCGGATGTCCTGCAAATGGGCAACAATTGTAGTTAGATGTCTCATAGTCGATCTGGCAATCGGCTTTGCACCATGTCCATCGACTATTAGGCAGTCAATCGGCATAGGAACATGCGGCGATTGTCTTGCAGCAATGTGATAAATAACTCGTTTGCCGACAATTAATCAAACCTTCTCGATGAGACACAAACCAGTTTCCTAAACATGAACACCTCAGGACAGGAATACATGACCACATAGTAACAATAATAGCAGTAGCAAAAAAATCTATTTGGACTTGTTTTTCCTACTATGTTTTCAATGCAAATGTAATGTTGTTTACACTTTGCAAATCTATCATTACAATATCAATACCAAACATTTATATAATCTACTCAAGCGAGTAAGAATTTTTAGTAAATTGTTTAGGTATTTTTATTAGACCAGTCCTAATGTAAAGAAAATTTTCCATGCCAAAAGATAATCAATATTGATATTGTTATGTTGATAAAATTACAAACATCACAAATGTGGAAACCGATTCTGAATTTGATATATAGTTTACTATGCACTGAGAAAAAAGCCGCTGGACAGCGAGATAGCATGTGCAAGTAGGTGGGGTCCCACAATCTGTGTGAATGCAGGGGTGTGGGAGGCTCAGTGTTGGGTGGGGCAAGCATGCAGGCCAATCGCTGGAGTAATACACCTGAAAATTTTTTAGGGCTCCTTTGGAATACGGAATTTTCTAAAACACAGGAATAGGAAAAACATAGGAATATAGTTGCATGTCACCGCAATCCTATAGCAATTAAAAACACATGAAAGTTTCTAATGAAGTGTTTGGATGCAGTGTAGGAAAACACATAGGAATTAGAGGAGCGAGATAGACACAAAGGAAAATTTTAAGAAGTTGGATCTCATGTTAAAATTCCTCCAAAATCTCTATGCAATGAGCCATTCCATAAGAATTTCATGGATTGGTAGGAATTCAATTATTTGTTCCAAAGGGCCACATAGGAAAATTCCATATAGAATTTGAATCTTACAATTTTCCTTCATCTAGCCTTTGTTCCAAAGGAAGCCTTAAGATCCTAATCTAAAGTTTTAGGAATAAAATATTAGGCAACAAAGTTGAGGCCGCTCGGTAAGACTAAGTTCATCACACTATCTCATGATCTGTATTTCAAATTTTGATCAATATTTTTTCATGAAAACTCTAATCAATATTATGCGCACTTATATAAGCGGTGGGTAATACCAGTCTAAGATATATCGAAACATAACGCAGCCTAAGATATATCCGAAACTTGAATATCAGTTGGTGCATGGGCTTGTTTGGAACAAAGGAAAAATTTTCTATTCCTACGTTTTTCCTATAAAATTAAACTGATTCATGTGAAATTCATGCGCAATTTCTGTGAAATTCCTGCGTTCCAAATGGACCCTAACCTCTCTTTGTAGTCTTGGTGCTACCTGCTGGACACCTGTGTCCAACAAGCTAAGGCTGTCCGCAGTGGCCAGTTGCAAACCCCACCCTAAAAATATACGGTTGACTGGAGGGGTGCAGGGGTGACTGGGAAGGCTCCCCTACGATAGGGTGAGCTTTCTCTCACTCCATTTGCAGCGTCGTACGGAGCTCACCCTATCCTCTCTCTCCTCCATCGCACACAACTACTAGAGCCTCGTGCATGGTGCCTGGATCCGGACGGGAGGAGCAGGCAGCCGCCGGGCTTGGAGCACGAGGCGGAGGCGAGGAAGGGAGGAAGCCGCCATGGCCGGCGCGCGGAGGCAGAGGCGGCGGTGTGGTCCCTGGCGGCAGATCCATGGCGCCACCTTCCATGGCCGACGGGCTCCATGGTCGCCGCGGAGGCGATGATGGGAGGAGGCCCTGGGGAGGCGCGGATCTGGCCCGAGGAGGCGGGGCCGGCGGCCCTAGCCGAAGGAGATGGCGGCGCCGGTGGATCCAAGGCGAAGGGAGGTGTGTGCCGAGCAGGAGGAAGGGCGAAGGCGGAGCGGGAGGCGGCGGTTGGGGGAAGAGGAGGCACCTGGCGGGAGAGGGGAAGGTGGGGAGGAGGATGCCGGCGGATCATCTTGGATGAGCCGGCCATGGCGCGCAGATGAGCCAAGGAGCGGGCGGAGCTCCATGGCGGAGGAGCAGGCACCGTGCGTGGAGGGGAGGTCGCTGCACGCGGAGGAGAAGGTGCCGCCAAGAGTGGAGGATGATGCATCGATGAGAGGAGGATGCAGGCGACAAGAGAGGGTGAGGCAGGGGAGGATGCGACGGTGGGAGAGGAAGAGGATGGACGCATGGGTGTTGGGTGGGTTGGGGAAGGAAAAAGAGATAGGGTAGAGAAGTAATATATAAATAATAAAAATTGTGATAGTTAATATAGGAATAGAGATATAAAGTAAACATGACTGCGGAGGATTATAGTGATTGGATAAAAAATCTTACTGACTAGATCAGAATATTCGTTTTAGGTTAGAAAAGAAAAATACTGATACTACAAGTAGCGGATAGCCTAAGTCCTCGTCGGGAGCAGAGAAAGCGTCCGGTGAGCTAAGTCCGCCTCGGAAGTAGAGAAAGCGTGTTTAACAACAGCTTATACAAACCATACGAGGGTGAAGTAGAGAGATTAGCTGATGTTCTTGGGTGTCAAAACTGCAGAATCTATACCACTCACTATCTTTCCAGTTTTTCATACACACAAAAAAGGGAGGGGGAGAGGAAAGCAAATCAAATGAGAAAGGGAAATAAATATTCGAGGGCAACACAGTAAAAACCCCGAGCTACTTATTCTGTTTATCTGGGAATACAAATCACTCATCATGTATCGCTGTATTTAATAGCTGCTCACTTTTCTTCTCTAGTTGAACTGAAACATCACCCCGTTACACCCGGAGAAAATGTTATACTCCTTGATGTTCGTCTCCTCCCTCGAGCAAGGCTGGGCTGGAGCTATTGGCGCCTGTCTTGACGATGCCATTGTTCCCTCTACCATTCTCTTCTTCTGATGTTGCCTGGGCAGGAGGGGCGATCGGCAGGTTAAACTGGAACAAGGAGAACGGTGTGCTGTCATCGCCTTTTTGTTTCTGTTTGGTGGCGCTGTCTTCTGCACAGCCGTTCTCAGGCACCAGCACTGCCTGGTTTAATTTAGGTAGGGCAGGGCTCTGCTGCCTCTCTTGATTCATCACCACCGGCACTCCGCTTCTGCACACTGGGGTCGGTGGTGGCACTGGCACCGCATGGAAGCTCACTGGGGTCTTGTGAACTGGCGGTGAAGGCAGAAAACCAAACTCAGGGCCTGAGTAAGGATGAATGTTATTGCTGTACTGCACTGGAAAGTCGACGCATTGGTTCCCAGAAATTCCATATCCAACAGGGGCCACAGGGCCAGGGTAGAAGTGACCAGGGTGAGGATATTGCAAGTACCCATTGGTTGGAACTGGCAGGGGTTGATTGTGGAACCCCATGAATGGTGACGAGTATGGGGGTGCATTGACCTTCTGCTGATGCAACATCTGGTCCTGGAAAGGGGGTACCCTGAACCCAAATTGGTTGCCGTCAGGAGGGTGCAAGCCTTTCGGTTGGTATTCCCTAAAACCATTTCCTGCACACATCTGAAGTAATGAACGGGAAGTATTCTTTGCTGGTGGATCACTTGGGCTGTTATTGTTCCTGTCAGAAGACTCCTCTGAATCAGAAGTAGTTGAGGAGGATTCTGCATTCTGAGCACTCAGTGAGGTCATGCTGCTCATGCTGCTATCCCTGTCTCCCTCACTTAGACATGAGGAGCTGTCTGAACTAGTTAAGTTTGTTGTCTTAGCAGTGTCCTTTATCAAGCAGCAGTTTGGTCTATCCATGGCATCATTGCAAGCAGATTGATTCTTCTCATCTTCTTCCCTGCACACCTGATCTGTGTCTGACTTGCAAGCTTCCTCAGCAAGTGGTTCACACACTTTCTCAAGCTTTTCACATTCAATGATATCCTTTGAGCATCCTGATCGATCAGCATCATCAGCAACCCCAGCAGCGTTATTCCCATTCCCTAAGCTGGCCTTCTTTCTTGCATCCATTGGCTCCCATACTTGCTTCGGACCTGAGTTCTTGTTTGGTATACCACCAACACGTCCTCCATTTGACGCTGTGAAGCTATCCTGCGGATAGCACCTGCGGTACTGCAATCTGGGTTTCTCTGATGCTGTTTTTCTAGATATCTTTGTCTCCCTATTTGGTCTAGCTGCTGTGGAAAAATATCTGTAGTCTTCTTGATGGCCACAACTGCAGGGATTGTTGTATCTGTCTCTTGTCCGGTTATTTGCATTAAATATAGTGCTGTAACCTCTGGTATTATTTCTGATCCTCTCCCTAGACTGCCATTGAACATCTCCAGAGTCATCATGGCAATCTTCATACCAATAACTGTCATCTTGCTCTTGAGGGAATTCTCTTCGAAATCTCAGATTTCTTCGTGATGATTTAGACTCCTCACATAAGAATGGCCCATCACAATCTGTGGGAACAAATTCTGCCGTAGCGTTGCACTCATGCTCATTGCTCCGTTCATCACTATCCCTGCTTGAAGATTGATCAGCAGAGGAATCTGGAGAGTAGTGTTCCCTCACAACAACATTATCTTCCTCTTCGCTATCTGAATATCTCGAGTCTAAAATGTCTCGTGACTCATCATTACTTGGTGCAGCTTGGTTGCTCAGAGACAATGGTGGAATATCATCTGATTTTTTTGACTGAACCAGTGTTTTTTCCTTATCTCTATCCTTTCCTTTTAGTCTCTCTTTTCTTCTATTCTTCTTTTCCCTCTCTTTTATCCTCCTCCTCTCTCTACGCTCTTCTTCTTCACGCTTTTCTTTCTCTTCTTCCTCAAGAAGCTTGGTCTGCAAGAGTAACTTTATGTTAGCATCCATCATGATAGGGGAAGCAAAAAAAATGCCATTGTACCTTTACAGCTAGGGGAATTTTGTGCATAAGCCATTTGGATGTCTAGTTTGCTCATGTGGAATCCCAGATTTGCTATTTCTTTGTATAACACTGGACTTTGTGTGTGCCACTGAACCCCACATGGCCTTTGTGTGTGTGCGTGTTTCACTAGCTAGTGCCACACACAAAAATGAAATCACATGCAGATAAGTAACAGCCTCAGGATGGAACGTGAGACAAACTGCAAGCTACCAGTGGCATACAGACAAATGATCCTTAGATATCACGGTATCAAATAAATACCTGTTTTTCCAATGTAATTATCTCCTTGCAAGCAACATGAACTCGTTCTTCCAACAGTTTTAGGGCAAGGGACACAAAAACACTATGTGCATTTTGTCGTGCTGTGCCTTCTCTGAAAGCCTTCTCAACCTGCAAAACTACAACGCCGATTTGCAAGCGATTAATGCTTTGGACTAGTTGGTCCAATTTTCACAAAAGAATTACCAACAGGCAAAATGTTGGCACAAATTTTCTACTGATAATGCTGACCATACAACCTTTGGTACAATTAATATACCTCAAGTGTGATAAGTGGGAAGCGGGAACATGCCCATAAAGCATAAAAAGTAGCGTTACTGCTTATAAAGAGATAACACTCAGTTGTGATGGGCCATAAATACTAATTATAGACGAATAACATAAATAAAATAGAAGCAACTGTGCTATAAAAAGAACTTTTTTTTTCAAGAGGTTGATATATAAATAACACATTTCAGGTAATGATGTGGCATTGAGAAAGCGTACAATGATAACTTTTACTTCATTTCTGAATAAAAGTAGACAAACTTTTGCTCTTTGTACTACCAATAACACTATACTAAGAGGTATAATTAACACCTGGTTCAGTGCTACATATCCAGTGCCATATGCTACCTGTTCTTTGAAGATCACTGCAGCAGCATCCAGGAGAAACTCTCTTGCAAGTTCAGGGCTCTTAGCATGCTTCTGTGGATGAGCGATGTCGCCATCAGGATCACTGCTGTCTCTGTCCATTGCATCATCTTCCTGCTCATACATATGGCATATGTCATTGGATCAGACTATATGAATTCCCAGAATCATGCATGTTCAAGGGCTGTATAACAAATATTCTAATAATGTTTGATGTTAACAGTTTAAAATAGAAGTCACTTACATCCTCTTCCTCTGCTTCTTCAGCATGTTCAAAGAAACTTCTGATACTTTCACCTTTGGTTATTGTCACAAATCCATCCCCCACAATCAGCCTGCGGTGAACACATGATTGGCCCTTCAAGGCATGGGCCTTCACACACAATTCTGTATAGCGGCCATCCAGCCTACATGCTCTAAGTGTAACAAAATAGTCTTCAAACTGATCAAGATCAATGCCTTTCTTGTGAACTTGCCCATTCATGCCCACATTTTCAAAATTTATGATATCAGATTTTCCTTCATCTGTTCCAATAGCCCACTCAAAATGATGGTAAATTCCTTCTTGCTCCAATAAGGATTGGTGCCAATCAACAAGAACGGCATCCTCAAACACCTGTGAATATGCAAAGGAAAATGTTAACATGCTAACTAGGCAAACTGTGTCACCTTATACAAACTGAAAATGTGAATGCAACACCTTCGGACTCTTATTTGCTATAGGGTTTTTCTCTGTATGGTGTTAGCAAAACAGGATGGTTGACCCAGAGAAAAAGACAAACAAACAACCATGAACTTGCGGATAGGAAAAACGGTAAGGAATGGCACCCTGACCTCGCATTTAAATGCTGTATCAGCCACACAAAACCAACTGGTGCAGCGAGGTTCCCTTCGCATACGCTTTAGTTCCTTGAGCTCCTTGAATTCACGAATAACATTCCTTCTGCAGTCTCTGCAGAATCTCTTGCTGTCAAACCTATACAGAAATTCCATACAAAAGTTAGTAAAAATAGTTATTAGAGTAAAATGCATCCATACTCATAATTTAGAACATCTAATTAAAAGGTCACATTGGATAAAGGTAAGATCACATTACAGATAATATGATTTGTACACATTTTAGTGCCAGGCAGAATGTTGCAAAGCGTGAGAACGTTAGAAGGAGTACGTTTGAACAAGCAACATTCTTACAGTATATATCTTTAGGTTGCCTGTCCCATCTGTGCTACCTTGTGTGGAACAAAAAAGTGTGACAATTTTAAATACAGACCAACTTATTATTCATTTACCTAGGCTAAATTAGCATTTACATGATAAGCATATGCAGATTTATGAATATAAGAGAACAAATGATTTCCTAGCTCAATGACATATTATTATCATTAGGCCCACTGACAAGTGTAGAATTGTAGTAAAAACAATAACCTCAGATTGTAAGGATGCACTCTGACTATTAGTAGAACTAGAACCGCCAAGGAAACTTATGCTGATGGGATTTTATATAACTTTAAAAGATGTTGATGTCAGTATCAAGAAGCACATCAACTCGTCTTAAAGAACAACAAATTAGTAAGTAATGCCAATAGGCAATAACAATTTGTATACATTTAAAAGCTATTCCTATCAATATATAGCATTCTTGTTCTTGGTAGCACATCCTTTGATTACATTTATCACAGTAATTTAACAGCATAAAACAAAAGCACCTTCTATACTCACCTATGCATAAGTCTTTCAATGAAGTCCTCTTCCTTCATCCTTAAAAGAGATGTTCTAGTTTCTTCACCCAGTGCTGACCAAAAATCCACCAGAGTATCACAAGAAAGGCGTGCAGTGTGCAAAGCACATGTGTCTCGTGTCCCATGCCCCCTGCCATAGTTAGGTATCACCGGGCTAATCCACCCTCTGCCGCTGCCACCACAGGCATCAGGGTAAAGCATTTCACGTTCACGTTCTCTTGCACGTGCATTGTCAAATACCTATTAAAAATAGCGTGAAGTTCATTGGAAAGAACTCTAGAGTGGTCAAGGAAAAACTTTGGAGAAGGAATGCCAGAGAAAGATGTGGCAACAGATAATCGGAGGACACAAAATTTATCAGGGAAGAAGTTCATGCACAACATAAAGAAAACAAAGGCTACAGTTTCAGTCTTACATTCTGGATCACATGAAGAGACTTTGCATTTATGAAGCAATCAAGAAGAGTTAGGATGCCATCCTTCGTTGTTGAAAGCCCTCCCCAAGGATGGACTGAAGGGTCCTGAACTTCTTCTGCTTCTACTTCATGAATCCTTGGCTCACACAGCCCTTCTTGATGCAGCGATTTCCCGTACATGACTATCTGTGAGAAACTTTCCAAAAGCAGCCCATTGCACCTCGAACAGTACAAGTTCTTGCGAGCATGCTCAATGAGGGTTTGCTTATCAAGTCTGAGCAGCTCATGCTGTGCATGAGGTGACAGGGAACTCCAAAACTGGAACAAATTGACTAAAGGATCAGGTACATTATTCAATTCTGGTTTTGAAAACTGACATAGCTCTAATAGTATGCATAAAAGAAGAACATTAATGCACATCTCAGAAATGGAAAGGCAGATAGTTCATTCAACAAATCAATTACAACTAATGAGCACTTGAATGTACAATATCATATCATGACAATCATGAGCTCTGTTATGAGATAATGCAAAAAACTAGAGCAATGGTTGCATTGACAGAACAAGTACATTTTTATAGCCATTTACCATCTAAGGGCCACTAGAACCTTTCCTTTCTAAATAGGGTATCTACATCACCTGGATCAGTACTCAACCTCCCATTACTACTGAGACCAAATGTCCATACTAAATCTGGTAGCGTCAAAACATATTTGGAATTACGCCATTTGATAAATATGATCCTACATGAAATAGCATGTTTGTTTGTAGGCTGACCTAACAGTAAATGTAACGGAATGGAAGAGAAACACACGTGACACACCTAGGTACAGTCAAATGCCACAGCCAAGTATACATTCCCTACTCCATATGTCCTAACCAAACACCAATAAATACTCTATTATCGGCATCACAACTATGGCTAGTTTAAACAGTAGCAACGTCACCAAAAACGACTGAAATGCATTCCATCCATGTGTCCAAATGAGACAAACCAATCAGATGCGCAAGTCAAGAAGCAGGCAGCCCCAGGCAGGATGCAGTGATTACTCTCCAAAGTATGCTTTGTCGTCTTCGCTGCTCGTCGGTTAGCAGCAGCAAAACCATAAGCAAAGGCTTCAGTCTGAGTGCATTCTTCATTCCTTATGTTTGTCCGGAAGCGAGGCAAGCCAATTTTCCCATCAGCCATGCTGTTAGCTCTTGGGACAAGCCCTAATGATTGTTTTCCAAAATTCAGGTCATTCGCAGTTCTCAGGACAGTTAGCACGGCAGCCACGGCATATCCAAAACAGCTCCGCAACTCAATTCGACACATCCGACTATGCGAATGCGACGAACCAATCAGATTCTTCAGTTAAGCACTTGTCTGCTCCATGCAACACCGACAGCAGCACCACAGGGAGTCCATGCCAGCTGATAAGCCGGAGCAGTCCAATCTAATAAAATCCTCCCACAGGTGAGCAAGAAATCAAATCAAACCCTATAGACGAAACCAGCGCTCCCAGGAAGCACCAACCGCGGGCGCAACCACGACCTCCGCAGATCGCCCGAGCACTGCCGGGGCGCAGGAAGCGTCCAGCACATGGAGCAGGACGTGCGCCTCAGATCCGCGGGGTCGACTCGGACCAGAGTCAGCGGGCGGGCGGGCGGGCAGGCAGATCCGATCGGGGCGAGCCCGAGACGGGTGGTACCTTGTGGAGGCGTTCGAAGGTGATCTCGTCACGGCGGCGCGACCAGATCGCCGACGAGGAGGATGGCGCCGCCTCCGCGACCATCTCGTGGGTGCTCAGGCGCTCGTCTGTGGTCGTCGTGGCCGCTCAGCTGCGGGCGGCAGCGGCGTCCGATCCGGCGGCCATCGGGGCAGGGTTGAACTGGGGCGGCAGACGGATCTGAGATGGGGAAGGTCGGAAGGAGGTGAGGGTTTGATAGAAAAATTGGCGAGGGAGGATTTCTCTGGTGAGGTGGAGGCGATGATGAGATGAGGTCAGGCAGGCAGGGGTATGGTGACATGGTGTGGCCGCAGCCGGGGTAAAAAACAAAATACGAAAACAATCTCCCAAACTTTTTTGATAAATCGGAAAAGGAGGAAAAAATAAAGAAAGAAAGAAAGAAAGAGGTCAGAGAGACAACGACGATGATGGATTGATGAGAGAGAAAGGTAGTTTTTACTCCGAATAATTGATTGAGACGCTTGGGTTTCGGGAAGTTCATCCCCCTTATTTTTTAAGCTATGCAGATCAACTAAAAATTAGCTGTCAAAATTAGCTAGCAATGCAACCAACATGTTAATTGGTGCCATCTATTAGATAAGTTTAGATTCAAATTAGCTAATTTTCTACAAATTTGTGTAGTTAATAATTAGTTGGGTGAATCTAGTAAGTAAAGTTCATTTTACTCCTAAATTGATTACTGAATCTAGAAAATTCTATGAACCCCGATATTATGAATCATACACATTTGACTTATGAAACAGGACGGACAAAGAAGCCCTTGAGCCAAGATTCAACTAGTTTAAAGCTTAGGCCCACTTGTAAGACTAACTTTCTCTCCCTTTCTCCTTCCACCCGTTCAATTCACTCGTCACACCACCTCCCCTCCGCTTGCTCTCTCTCTGCTCTGGACCTAGGCATGGGTCACCCGACCCGACCCGACCGAAAAAAAAACTAACTCGAACAATGTGACGGGTGGACACAGGCTATATTTTTTGACCAGTAATAATTGAGGTCGGGCATGGGCCATGATTTTTATCTAAAACCCAATCCAAAAACCCAACCCAAGGCCAAAAACCCCAACCCAACCCGAGAAAACCCCGACCTCACGCATCCGTGGAGAGTGTTGACGGTATTTAAGCACGTCAAACCTTATACTATAAGCGACAATATTGATATAGCTTTTACCCAAGATGAGTATCTTAAGTTTGTCAATTCGTAGAAACGACTAATAGAGAATGAACTATCACAAGCTTAAAGTAAACTCAAGATCAAAGGGATATCTAATCTATCTCTAATCTACCTATAGTTTATATCTAATCAAAGTCAAGTTAGAAGATAGGCAATTAGAACACAACTAGAGCATCTGATCAAAGGATATTAACCAGCGTCTAATGTAGCTCTAGTTGGATCCAAATCAAGCATGGTAAGAACATCCATAAGATATAAGCTGTGAGACAACTAGCAGTTCAAAACAGATATAAGCATGATCAAGCTTGCTCCTCATAGTATGGACTGCATGTGGGCCTTTAGAACTCTAGAATCATCGGTGTAAGTCGGTTTGTGCTAAATCTTCCATATTTTTGCATATCTTGATGATTTCCCATGATCTTTTGGTAAAACGCTTTTATAACTTTGCTTATAAGGCTGAACGGAAGTCAATTACCAAAGATCTCCTCCAAAAGGCCTCTAGAAGGGGGTGGCTCAGCCGACCTCGGTCTACCTAGGCTGTTTTAGGGCTTCTGGGCATCATCTTTCTTTGGGCTCTTCCTCTCTCAATGTGGATCAAATATAGGGTCTCAAATTGGGCCTTGAGATCCACAATTTTCGAATATAACACATGATCAAAATAATATCAGAAAAATCCACATCTGTCGAAGGTATTGGTTAGTGAATAATGACTTTGACACTCATAATCAATGAAAAACAAGTAAAATAATGCATTTATTTCGTCAAACAGAGTATCAACAGAGAGCACACGGGCCAACCTGACCCTATCCGGTGTTAGGCACGGGCCGAATATGGGTCGTCTTATACATCCTGTGCCCCGACCTTGACCTGACCCTAACCTAACCCGACCCGAGTCGACGCTTGAATAGGTCTAGTGTGCTCCGTCTGCTCCCTTTCGCCACTCCCCACAACTTTGCCACCTTTCTCCTACCATACCGCCGCTCTTCTTTGGTCATGTGCCATGGTTGTGAGAAGGAGGCAGTAAGGGAGAAGAAGGAGGAAGTGTCACTAAAGGGAGAAAGCGATGATGGAAGAAGTAGGAGGAGGCATGGTGGAGGGAGAAGAAGGAGGTGGTTATGGGGGGAGGAGGTAGTGGAGGAAAGATGAGGCTACAGATGGACAATGCGGTGGGGAGGAAGAAGGAAAACAAAGGTAGAAGGAAGAGGGTGGACCTCAGTATGTTTGTGAGGGATCAATAAAAGTAGCACCCATATGCTGGGGGGTAACTCGTCTAGTTTTAGAAGTTCAAGAGGGTGTGTTGTCCGGTACTGGAGTTGGGGGGTTTCAGATTCCGTGAAATGTTTAGTGGGTAAAATAGACTTCATTCTTTAGTTTAATGAATTCCATAACTTATGCTTTAGTTTCATTTTAGTTTGTCAACTTGGAAATTAACTTTTAGGTCCAGTAAACTTTTTAAGTGGTTTCAAATTGGTCCATACTAGGTTTGGGAAATGTTTTTTTACACTTAGGCCCTAGAATCATCTTAGTATTTCTCCCAGCATGTCTTCCTCTCTCTCCTTTGCTACTCCTCATAACGTTGTGTTGTCAATGTTATTTCCCTATCGCTGCGTGTTGTTGCAGCCCTCACAGCCATCCAGCATGTCCTTTCCCCCAAGCTAAAGCCTTGCATGATGGCACCTCT
This sequence comes from Paspalum vaginatum, assembly GCA_030272315.1. Classification (NCBI taxonomy): domain Eukaryota; kingdom Viridiplantae; phylum Streptophyta; class Magnoliopsida; order Poales; family Poaceae; genus Paspalum; species Paspalum vaginatum. The sequence continues at coordinate 36,405,825 of CM059012.1, read as the reverse complement.
TAGTTGCATGTAGTTGTGTCGCACAAACTCTCATCATTTGTGCTACTTTGTAGTGTTGTGTCAAGCACCAGTGGTGAAATTCATCACTGTCGACCAAGCTTTAGCCCATTCGTCTCTCACACAGCTCCGCCTTGCCCTAGAACGTCACCACAACCAACCCTTGACAGCCCAAGGTGACCTAGGTGTCCATTTCACCTAGCGCTACAATCGTCATCTTTAGCACTAACCATTGACAACCACATGCACGGTGAGACCCTCCATACTCTGCCCATACAATCGATGCATGCAACCCTTGGATGCCCTTACCACTTGTTGACCTTGGAACACCGACGAGTGCAACGAAGAAGATCAAGTAGTGGCACACATGGTGCTATGAGAGTTAGGGTCAAAGCATGACAACACCTGTGAATTAGGCTAGAGTCTTATGTTGTCGAGAAAGGCGGTGGCTCGGTTGAAGATGCTCCATAATAAGAGATAAGTGCTAGGATAGAGTGTATGTGAAATGATTCCAATGACCTATGTGCACAAACAATTTTATGAATCGGTACACTATTTGAAACCACTTAGAAAGTTGATGGACTCGAAAACCCACTTTTTAAGTTGGTGGACCTATGAAATCCTAATATAAGTTAATATTCCTTTGATACCTCTAGCTTCATTGTTTTATGTTACCCTTCCTTTCCTTCTATTTTCTTTGGCATCGTAACGAGAGAAAAATAATAGCAAATGAGCAAGTATAATAACATGCTGTGGGTGGATTGTATGATGAGATGGAAGAGAGTAGAGGAAAGAGATGATAAGCAGGATATAAACTTGCACTGAAGTGAAACATGGGTTCCAAAAAAACAATATGAGAGAGAAAAGGTGGGATAGGTATCAATTGTATAAAATGTAACCACAACAAACTACTATATGAGTGGACTATTACTTAGCTATATGTGACAAGTCATTTATATAAAGTCAGCAATGCCCTTAACTATATATTAACCATGCTAGCTCTTTGGGAAAGTCATTTATTAAGTCATCTATATATTGCCAAATCACCTAAATCCTGATTTATGGACAATATTTAATGAAGAGAGGGAGGTATGGACGGTAGCTAATGAAGGGAGGGAGGCATCGTCTCGTGAGATGTATGCAAAGGCTCATTTTCCTACATCCTATATCAGTGGCCCCTGCCACATTGCAGGGTGTTGTTCCCAGTTGATGATGACTTCCTGGATCATGCAATTCATGGCAAAGCCCTTGTATGTTTGACAATCTTTTAGGCCAAAATCTTATCTTTTCCTCCCTGTTCCCTTGGTACATGCAATAATATCTTGCTCATTTTCCCTCATTTATCCTACCATTCATCAGGATGGTGCCATGTTCTAGAGACAAGGCCTATGTTAAGGAACAAGTTCTCTACTTCTGCCCATTTTGTGGTTCTGACATGTGTTATTTGATAGAGAGATGAGGGATCGAGGATGGAGTAGACGACAAGCTTGTGATTAATGTAGGGAGGGGGATGGATGAGTTGGTTGAGCCATAGGTATGTGTTGGCGCAAGGTAACAACGATATTTATGTTCTATATTGACATGATCTCATGTGTTTTCTAGGATAAATCATATGATAAAGTCATATTTTACTAACAATTAACCCCATATTCGAGTATGCTCTTTGTTTCTATGCTTTATTGAATATTACAGGAAAATGAGGATTAAATGCGATATTTGAGAAGGTTACTCAAAGAAGGATCAAAGCTAGAAGTTCAGGAAGGAGATTGGACCCATGAAATATGAAGATATTGAAGCCCAGGAGCTAGTGAAGAGAAGCCCAAGAGAAGGTTCTTGAAGGCCCAAATGATCAAGGCCCATCGGGGGAGGGGTTGATTGTACATGGAAGGGGATCAAATGATGATAAGATCAAGCCTAGAATTGACCTTAGACTTTCCATGTATAGGGCACCCTCAGGGGGTATATAAACCAAGCCTCACAAGGGGAGAGGCATGCCAATTCAAAGCAAACAAAGCTCCTAAGATAGGGTTAGGGTCCATCTTCGCAAGACTCGCCAAGAAGTCGATCTCAGAGAAATGAGGAAGCAAGAGGAGGTAGGAACCCTAGGGGTCAGCTGACCTTGAGGGGTTTGGCTCGGCCAACCCTAGGTGCTCCCAGTGAGTTTCGAGTTCATCTTTCGATATGAGTTGTAAGTCGTCGAGTTCGATGACTTTGCGCTTCAAGTTTAAGCCTTGAGTTCGATCAATGAAGTTGTCATATGACTATGAGTTCTCTGTTTATACATGATTTATGATCCATGTCTTTGCAATGCTTCATCTTTACATGTTCTTAGCCAAGATAGAATTCTGCATGTCTTTTAGTAGATCCTTTTACCTTAGTTGGTTGATTGAATCTGCTCATGCTTAGAGATGGTTTAGGCTTGCTAGTTTGTCGATTAACTCGTTCTACGTGACATGGGTGGGAAGAAAGGTTCGAACAAGTCTATGACATTCATGATCATGTTTATCTTGTGTTTCACGTTAAATCATAGCTCATGGTGGTTCTTAGTATATAAGAAATTTGTCCCATATCTCTTGTGAATGCCTTTGCCGTATTAGCTTCATATTAATCTTGCGTAGTAGTTCTTGTTCATCTTGACTCAGGTCCAGTTTATGCTATAGATTAGACTCAATCTAGTTTGTGATTAGACAGTTGCTTATCACCCTTAAGTTTATTTAGATTTATTAGAACTAGTTAGTAATTGATTAATCCTAGATTCATAGTAGCTTAAGCATAGTTATCCACGGATGGACAAAACCCATGATACTCATCCTGAGAAAGAGTTACACCGATACCGTCGCTTGCAGTTTAAGGTTTGACATGCTTAAGTGCCATCAATAGTATGGGCATTCTAAAACTCTAGCTCAACACCCTCTCTAGGCGGAGTTTTCCGCGGTGTAAGGACTATGCCGGGTAACTGACCCAAAAGGGACAAGGGTGAATTGGGTCGCTAATTCGTTCGTCTAAAACCAAAGGTTTTTTCATGCATAATATAAACCTATCGCATCCTACACATTCTAGTTAAGTCTAAAGTTTATCTATGCGCTCTCTAATTTACACAAAATACTTGCAACCTGTTGACGGCACTTAAGCACGGCAAACCTTATACTGCAAGCGATAATATCGTGTGTAGCCTCTAATCACCTCTAGGAACTAGAAGAACCTATAATCCCAAGCCTAGAACTCGACCCTCAACTCTCCTCTGGTGGATGTCCCTCTTCTCTACATCTTCTCGTCTTGATAATGAATTTAATGCCTGACCTCGGGGCCTAGCTTCACTATTTATACCCTGGGGAAGGTGCTGTAAAAAGAAAATCGTGAACCGACGTAAAAAGACCCTGGGTCGGCCGACTTAGGGGGGGTAGGGTCGGCCGACCCCTTGCCTTTTTGGCTCTTCTCGTGCTCATCTTTTTCGATGTCGGTTGTTGCTTGATTTGATGAATAAATGGCCGCTGCATGTGGGCCCTAGGTCTTTGGAATCTTCGGTATACGTCGGTTTGTGCCAAATCTTCCATGTTTGAGCATATCTTCGTGATTTCCCGAGATCCTTTGGCAAAAAGCTTCCACATCTTTCCTTATAATGTTGAATCAAAGCATATCCTCGAAGATCTCCTCCACAAGCTCCAAGAAGGGGGTGGCTCGGCTGACTAGGGGGGCTAGGGTCGGCTGACCCAAGCTATTTTGAGGGCTTTTGGGCTTCATCTTTCTCTGAGATCTTCTTCTCTCGAGGTGGATCAATTGTGAATATGCAAAAACAGGCCTTAAAACCTGCAAAAATCAAGTATAGTGCAATTCCAAAACAATATTGCAAAATCCATAATGATCGGTGATAAAGGTTAGTGAAAGACATAGTTGATACTCATATTTAATGAAAAATCATGTAAAATGATGCAATTATTTCGTCAATATAGAGCGTCAACAACACTCCACTCTTAAACCTTGCTCGTCCTCGAGTAAGTCAAGAATCAACATTGCCCTACATTAACTTTTTCAAACCTTAATCTTAATCAATCAAACTAACAAGCTCTCTCAAAATTTTAGTTTGAACCAACAAATCATGAAAGAAAAGATATTCAACTAAGCTCATCCCACAACAAAAGAATCATGAAAGAAAAGATATTCAACTAAGCTCATTCCACAACAAAAGAATTAGCAAGAGTTCAAATTTTTCAATGACACATCTCCTCATTTTAGCAATATGTTTTTGAAAAAGGTAATTAAACATTTAGAGATAAATTCTTACAAAGCCAAAAGAACACGCTCAACTCTCCAGTCTCTCAATATCTAAATGCTATTCAATAAATATATAATAAAAGGTGAAAGCTTATCTAGAGTTTGGTATGAATCCTAAGACCATGGTCACCAGTGAGTGGAAATGGGTGTGGAAAACACTGTTTGCGCACTGTACACAGAGTGGAAAAACAATGATTGTGCACTGTATACGATACAAATGCACCATCTGGTGACGATGGTCTAATCAAAATTTATTCTCAAAATATTGTGAAACCAAGAAAGAAATCTGTTGGTTTTATTGAGACTTATCAAAAAAGTCATAGAATAAAATAATGTTGAGAGGGAAAGGATGGAACACACACAATTAGAAGAGTGGACACGTGCCAGTGTCGATGGATGATCTCAAGGCACAAATGAAGTCTTTGTTATTGAATTGCACATGGTTGAAAAATTTCTGGAGTATTTATAAACAGGATATCCCTCACTGATACTTAAAATAATAAGAGATTATTGAGGAGCTTTCTTTTTTTCTCTCTCTCTTTTTCTCTTTTTTTATTTATATGGCGACCACATGGTCTTTTTCTTTTATTATTATTTTTTGCTTTTGCCTCCTCAAAAATCTCTCTCTATGTAAAAAAATCACATAATGTATACACATTTTTTTAACATGGCAGCTCTCTATCCCCACTTTTCAATAATACTCATCCTCGCCCTTGAGTATATATCTATAAAACAATTAATTTAAAGCATAGAGCTGTCTAATAAAATAATTTTTTAAACCTTTTTATACTCCAGAAATAAGAAAAAATAGGTTGTGGTCAAGGATACACAAAAAGATAATCTTGTTTAAGGATGGATATCCAGCGAAGTTTGTAATCTCTCCAATGTAGAGAGACACAATGGATAGAAATGCTAGCAAAGAATAAATACGCAAATGAATCACCAGCTTCTAAGTCTCGTACCCTAGATTACAGTCTTGATTCTGCTCATTTGAACAACAAATCTGATAAATCTAAGGTTTAAAAATATATGGCTCCAGGTAGGAATGGCTATTGAAAGATAATCTCATAAAGTTGATCATGGCATTTATAAGCAATAAAAAAACAAGGAGATGATCGTGATAAAGATTAAACCTTGCAAAAATTAAATCATATGGATCTTTATGAACAATGATAATCAATCACAAATTTGCTGGCTAGTTCAATTAAACATGTATTATGAGAGCCTGCTAATTTAACTAATTAAAATCAAAGCATGATAAAGATAAAACGACAATTTTTATCATTTTTTAAAGCATTGTTATCATTAATTAATTAAGCATAGACCATGGTTATAGCATTAATCACACTATAAATCTAAACTAACACACTAAAAACAAAACAAAGGGAACACCAAATTGGTAGATATAGCTAATAATTGTAGAATTCAAAATGAAAAGAGGAGGTGTTAGAAAATGTTACCGAATATTCCTTCAATTTCCTTGTCATTAAATAATTTTTTGCAAAATAATTCAAGTGCACATACTACTCTCGAGGTAACAGTCGAGAGTAGAAGCAATTTGCCATAATCCAAAAATATTCCAATGACTTTTAACTTATGGCCTAGTTTATCTTAATAAAAAAAACAAAAAACTAATGGGTGTATGCAAGTGTAAGTGTGTAATTATGCAAGTGATAAACATATAAACAAAGACAATAGTCAAATCAAATTTTAAATACCATGTTTACAACATGATTGTTAAGTTTCTCCATAGCCATAAAGATTAATAAACCAAAGTTAAAACATCATGTTTTCTCAAAGCTATTAACTTATAATAGCACAAGAAATACAAAGCACATTGCAAAGCTTATAAACTAATCAAATAAAATTATGGATAACTACCCAGTTTAATTATGTTTATCATGATGATCAATAATTTAATCTAAACACCATACTTACACAAAATTGCTAAAGAAAAACGCTGATAAAGCATTTAACATAAACATGAAAGCACATATCATGAAATTAATTAATCAACCAAGCCATTTAAAATTCAAACATGCAATCTAATCTAAATGCAACAGGGTGGCTTATGTAAAATGCAAGGCGGAAAACATAATTTAAAGTGATGTGATGGTGATTGTTGTGATGCCCCCGGCATCTCAAAAGCCTTGACACGCGATTGGATTAGCGTTAATCAAGGATTGGACTTAATCATGCTTAGAGAAAAGCAACAACTAGGATAGTAAACCACTAAGTCAAAAAATTTTAAGTTGAACATGCTAAACTCTCCGATGCTTAGTTGTGACATTTATACATTTTCGTACAAGACATCGAATATAAAAGTTTTACTTCAAGATGTTTCCTTCAAATATGTCATTTTGACCATTTTCAAAAATCAGATGTTAAGGGGCTCAAAAGTTCGAACCAAGCCCAGTTAACCTACACTCAGGAAATTTTGCTAAGTTTAGGGTCGACACTCCTACCTAAATTTCATTCTGAAATTACTTTCGATTTAACTATACAACTTCAAAATCTTCCTTTCTATGAAAGGAAATTAAACTCATCACGTTTCAAATGCACTAGGCCTTGGTGTCATTGGACTTCATTTGATACCCCAAAGCTTGAAAACAAGAAAGACTCCACATAAATTGAAACTGCAGTTTTACCAAACCTTTGAATACAAATGTGCTTGTAGTTCAAAATAGAACATGATCTAGCCTAAGTTTTCTATAGCAAACTTGTAGACAATTTCATGCTTTACAACTTTGGTATATTGTGTGTTGACATGCATAAAGATTTGCATGGTGTTTTAGGTCATTTTCTGTCTCCTAGTGAAATATATCAAACTAGGCCTGAGTGGAAAATTCAAATTTTGAGCAACCAAAAGACATGATCATGCAAAACTTTGTATATGAAAGTTTTAGGTGATGAAATTGTGAACAACATTGGTATAGAAAAGGTTTCATGAAAATGCACCTAAAATAGACTTTTATAATTTCTAAGTCGAGGGTTTCAGTTGGTCAAACTGGGGTTACAGCTTTTGAATTCAAATTTCTCCAAAACTTTGAATATAACATGGTGTCAAAGTTTATAATAAAGTTGTAGATCATCAAATTTGGAGCACTTCTTGTATTTTGGATTTTCATTAATTCGGTTTCTAAATCCCACAAAAATTCGAAATACAAACAATGGTCTAAGTAGTCAACAGGGATTTTCCATTTCCGGATTTTTCTTTTTCATTTTTCTTTTTGCCTGAGTCACTGACCAGGGGGTCCCACCCGTCGGATTTCCGCCCGGTCAGAAATGTCGACATCCTTCCTTGGGACCCACAGGCCGCACCTCCGCGAACCCGGTCCATGCACTCTATGCTCATCTTCCTCCACGGGGCCCACCTGTCATTGACTCCAGTCCTGCGGACTCGGTCCACGCTACCCTGCTCCTTCCTTCTCCCCGCTCCCGCTCACCCACGCGGCGCCCAGCGCCTACCCACGTTGCGCCATGGCCGGCCGAGGCCACGCAGCCCCGACCCCGCCCGGCTTCATTTGGACAGGGATGCGGCTCCCTTCACTCGCCTGCCTCTCTCTTTCACCCACTGTCTCCGTCGTCCCCGGCCTCCACAGAGCCGCTCCCTCCCTCCTCTGTCCAGCCGCCATTGGAGCGAGCCGAGCTCGAGCTCCCGCTTCGCCGCCTCTACACCCTCTCCCTCCAAGACGACGCGCGCCCCACTGTCGCCACACCTTCCTCCACCTATTTCGTGGGTTTCCGGAGCGGGCCGCTGTCTCCTTTGCCTCCTCCACGCGTGGACGCCGAGACGCGCCCCCACACCCCCGACCTCACCGTGGACGGGCCGCTCCGGTGTCTCCCCGTAGTCCCAACCGCGTGCGCCGAATTCGCTTCGACACCACGCAGCTCACGGACCCAACGGTGACCCTACCCCACCACTCCTTTGCCGGATCAGACCGAGCCACCGTCGTCGAGCTCGACGCCGTCGGCCTTCGGTTCACGCCCGTACCCCGCTCCCTCGACCCTTCTCGGGTGCCTTCGTCTTGGGGAAAACGAAGACATACGCTGGGAACACCCTCCGAGACCGCCTCGGCGCGGGTTCCGCCCCCCCAAGCCGCTGGCATAGCCCCGCGATTTCCTCCTGCACGCGAGCTCCCTCGGCCGGCCCAAGGTAGAAGAAAGAGGCGCCACTTTTGCGAAAACCCCCTGTGTTTTGCCTTATTTTGTTTCCTTTCGAGTCACTATGTACTGAGTCATGGAAATATTGCATGAAGGCCCTTGAAGTCCATGTTTAACTGTGTTAGGGTCCCTGGTCATTAGGATTTTTGATTTAATGCATTTTATTAAGCCGAGAACTTTGAAAATTCATCGTAAATCAAATAAAAATCAGAAAAATACAAACTTTGTTGCAGTGTACTTCTATTAAATAGATCTATAGAATAGGTATAGTGGTTAGGTAGGAAATGACTATTTTATTTTACCCCTGATTTGCTGAATGCATGACAAAAAGAAACATATGGCAAAAATAGATTAAATGGGTTCCAAAAATTATGAAACTTGAACTGAGTGTTATTTATGTCAAGTATTGTCATATGTATTTTGGTAGCCCTAGCTATTACTAGGAAATGACATCTACCCCTAGGGTCCCCTTTTAGATATTTATTGAATGAGAAAATGCACGCTATATGAAATGTGCTCAAATAAATCCCCAGTAATTGTGTTATACACGTTTAGTCCAGTATAGACTAGAAATAAAGTTTCATGTACACTAGTTGCTATTTGCTGAGAGATTTGAAAATAAATAAGGCTATGCAATTGAACATAATAAAATAGAGAAGTATGGTCTAATAGGCTCCAAAAATCCCACCAAGCTTCTTATAGCCATATTAGTGTGTATACATGCTTATGTGACTCTGACATAAATTTGTGGCTGGTGTTACATGAGAAGTCTAGCAATGCAGTTAGATAAGTCTTAGAAGTAAGAAAATGAAAGGGGAAGGTTAACTGTGCTTAGTTAGGCTCGTGATTTGTCCTCTGTACGATACTCGATGTAGTGGAAATGTTATAACATAACGAAACATACCATTCTGCTTAAACCTAGTTAGGTGGTCAAACAACTCAGTGCCTAACATAAGTTTGCCCTGGGCACAAGGGTGATTTCTATTTAAGTAGTTTATCGATCACCTTTCTGCCTATCTATAAAATGATTGTTCAAATGTGTGCTTGATATTCATGCATCCCATTTGCTGCATCATGCATGGCATTCATATAGTGACGCTTACTGCAGATACGTGATCAAGAAGCAAGTGCATGAAGCTACATCAAGCTGTGTCCAAAAGACCAACTAAGCCACAAATACCACATGGAGGCTCCTGAAGTGGTATTTGAAAGGAGGAGTTGTCTAAGTGATCAATTGGTTGCCTGGGACAAAGCCACACAACCCGGCAAACTAACCTAGTTTAGTTTGTTGGTTTCGATAAAAATAAGCAAAGGTAGGCAGGGACCATGAAATTCCCAGCTAATATTATCTTGATTAATGATTACGCATCCGCATTAGGAGTTGATTGAAAACAATTGCATTAGATCCCCTGGCCGCCCTGGCCCTAGCACCTATATATAGAGTTCGTAGGACGAGTTGCCTAGGCTCTGCTAGGTACGAGTAGATACGAGTGAATGGAGTCACTCGTCGCGTAGGTGATTTTAAATTTTTTTTTCAGTAGTCTTACTATTATGAAAGTTATTATTATGCTCATGATTTAAACGGAGACCGGGCGGAGAATAATTTTATTTGGTGGTGTGCGTTGTTGTATCATTTGGCTTCGCCCGAGTCGTTTAAGGCCAGTCCACTGTTCGCCTACTGTTCGGCATAACATTGCTAGAGTGGTTAAGCGGGAAATGGGACCAGTGAAGTCTTACCTGGGTTTGTTCGGAGTTTTTGAGGTGCCGCCCATCCACTTGCTGTAGGCCGATGGGCCCGGAGGCGCTTGTACTCGAAGGAGGGCTGACCCAGGGCACTGTGGTATCTCTCCTGAGAGGGCAGAACCCGTGGGTTAGGTGGAGACGTTTTGAATCTTGGGACAAGACATGTAGAGATTGGAACTATACGTGGGAACGCGATGGTCAGTAAGCATATACCCGTGGCATGATAGTTATTCCCGGAAATTAAAATCGATTCGAATCACTGATGGCCACCACGTGTGGGAATGCCAATATCACTATCGGGCAACGTAGTAACTACTTTGAATATATTATATCTGGTACTCATGTTTTCAAATACTACATGTTTGTATTGTATTGCTTACATTTCTACGAGTTATTATTATGAAGTTATATGCAAATAATGAGACTTGTTACTTTATGATATTATGTCTCTGTTTAATATCTATGGCTAAGGATCCACGTGATAGTAAGCAAGCTTCGCGTCAGCCGTAAGCCATTCCAGTAAGTCCTACTGAGTAATTAGTACTCAGAGTTTGCCCCCACTTTTTGAGAACAGGTACCGGCGACATCTGAAACAAGTGCTTGGAGGAGGGTAGTACCGGTGGGCTCGGTGCTGCTCGCCTCGATCATCGTTGCGTGAGGACTGCTAAAGTATTTTGTTTCCGCTGTGAGATGTTTTCGAATTCGCTTCCGCTATCTGATTCAAACGTGCCTATTGTATGGCAGTATGTTGAAACCTATATCTTTATTTCGAACTGGTTTGTAAAATAAATTTATATATGCTATATTCAACTGCTTGAGATGATGTAACTGTTGTGGCTCCATCGTGGGCTGGATATGTATGACGTCGGTTCCTCTGGGAAAAGGTAATATCGGAAGCCGAATGACTCTCGACGGACGACCGGGTTTAGTTCGGTCTAATTAAACTGCAAGCTAGAGGTGGCAGGTGTGCTTAGCCCACATTAAATCGGCGGTTCCGCAATAATTATCTAAAATAAAGGTTAGACTAAGTTAACTGGCCACGAGTTAAAAATTCAAAGGGTGGTGTCATGTTTCTCATTTCTCTATTAAAAGACTCTAAGAGTCTTACCACTGAAAGGAACAACGGGTTGCCTCCCGAAAATCGCTTTATTTAAAGTCATAGAGCTAGACTTATCATTTACCTCCAATGAAGTGAAGCCATGGTCCTTGGAGTAGGAATCCAAAGTATCCATACAGCTTGATAACTTGATTGTGCAGCTTCATCGTGTCTTGATCATAGCGTCACATGTGCGCACAATCCTCTGCTTGTGTGTTCATGTGTCAATGTCTTTGAAGCTCCTTGCAACTGAATTTGATCATGTAAATCCCATGGAAGCATTGGCCAAGCTTTCTTTATCGTTGTTATCATCATCTGCCTTAAGTAGACATGGAATCATTGTTGCTGCCGCCTCCTTCCTCGTGGTATATCTCATTGGTTTCGAATAGAACATACCTCAAACAATAGATCCATTGTGAAATTATCTTTCCAACGAATACTTATGCGTCAAAATCTGATTCCGTAGAAGGAGTTATGCCCTTTTTACTCAAGCACTGCGTTTTGCTCCAGACATCAATTCAGCTCGCGCAGCCTTCAATGATTTGCACATTGCTCCATATAGGAATCTCTAAATTGAGTGATTCTTGTTGCGTTGGAAAGAGGACTTCATGGGCTTTTCAAATATAAGAAAATATTCTGTCTTTGCCTTCTGAGGTCGAGCTCCATATTGGTGACATCTTCAGTTTCCTATTTTCAGCTCTCCGATGTTGACAATATTCAACATTTTGGACTTGGGTCTTTATGGAAATTGTCTGAGTTGATCTTTGTTGACCTTGAAGATTCAATTCTTTCCTTATCTCCATTCAATCCACTCATTCTTTAATTCGAAACTCAATCAAATTTTTAAAAATTTTGATGATTGTCATCAAAAAATTTTCCATCAATTATCATGAATTTGTCTTGTACTTTTGCACTACATTGATCTCATTGTTTCAAATGAAGTGTGAATTTCGCTGCATGGTTAGCTCATAGTGCACACAATATAATATAATAGCAGTCATGACTATTGATTAGAGATAAATGTAGAGTCACACGGTTGATTAGGGTTGAAACAAACATTTGATTCAAGAATCAAAGACAACTATAATTTAAATTGAAATACTTAGCAAAGCACTAAGGCATATATAATTCATAGATAAACTTGATTCATAAAATCAAATATGTGATAAATAAGATGATGGGTTCATAATGATGTTTAGATAAAATTCTAACAACGGATTTTTTTAGAGAGACCAAATGTTTTGAAATTTCAAAATTTCAAAGATAATATTGTGCACATATAATAAGTCATGAGAAACATGCACATTTTCATGTTTAAAATTTCAAAAGCAATTTGCACAAAAAAATTAAACCTGTATCGAATTACTCAAAGGTGGATTTGATGGTACAGTCCCCTCTACTTTTACACAAACCATGGCTCTCAAATTTTTTATATAAACACAAAGTTAACATGTTAATAAGGACTAGGTGAATAAATGTTTAACAAAAAGATAAAATAAAACACAAGGGATAAGATCACAATCAACCAAACAGCATCGTAATGATCATTAAGAAACAACTCTAATCGAATTCAAGCAATCTTTAATTATATTTATGATTCAAACGAGAATTACCTTAATCCTAAAGAATTGAAGTTCAAATCTCATCATTGATTTCATAGTGGCTTCATTTTCTTCTTTGGAATACCATGATTGCAAGTAACATCAAGTGTTGGAGGGGAATGCTTGTTGTATTTCTCGAAATTTCAGTCTTCCTTGTTCTGCATCTTTAGTATTTCGAGCACAACTTCCTCATCCGAAATCTAAATAATGCAAATTCAGACTCTATCTTGTACAACTTTGGTATTCAGACTTTCTTCATTTGACATCGTTAACGTCTTTGAATCGGCCCCACAAGGTGTTGCTGTCCTGAATTCCAAGAGTATCTCGAGATTATGTTGGAGTTTGGATTAGTCTTGAGATGAATTTTCCTTGTACTCAAGCAATCTTTAGCTTTCGAAATCTTCTCGGCTAATCATCTTTGCCTCCATTATCTGTAGCTTAGAACAAACAAACTCCACAGTAGACATACCTTTAATACCATAGTTACTCCTTCGTGATAGCTGTTAAAAAACTCAATAACTGATCATAGGCTACTAACAGCGTTAGCACCTACTATTAAAAAGCTAAGTTGGAAAAGATATATATTTCTTTATTGGATTGAGGTCTATTTTTGCTGTAATGTTAGTCAAAGAAATATATATACAAGAGAGATATATTTACATAATGATTAAACTAATAAAAGAGGTAAACTTTTTTTAATCAAAACTAATAGTATCTAATTATTAAAATATATGCAAGAAAATAAAGTAAATAAAATAAAATTAAATAAAACAAAATAAAGTAAAAGGCGAAAAATTAAAAATAAAAAGTTAAATTATGAAAAGACAAAATTAAATATATACATAAACTCAAGTTAATTAGGACTCGACTAATTAGTTCCCCGCCAACAGCGCCGAAAAGCTTGTTGACGGTACTTAAGTACGGCAAACCTTATACTGCAAGCGACAGTATCGTGTGTAGCTTTTTTCCCCAAGATGAGTATCGTGAGTTTTATCAATCCAGGAAATTAACTAAATAAGAACTAATTACAAGTAATTAACTAAGAGTTTAAGGTAAAACAAAGATATTAGAAGCTATCTAATCTATCTCTGATCTACATCTAATCTATCTCTAATCTATGTCTAATCTACCTCTAATTTACGTCAGAATTATATGATAAGCAACTAGAATATAATTAGAACATCCGAATAGGAGGAACTAAACAGAGTCTAATCAAGCTCTAATTGGATTCAAAACAAGCATGATAGGAACAACCAAAAGATTAGAGTATTGGAGATAACTAGCAGCTTAAGGACAGATATAAGCATGATCAAGCCTACTCCTCATAGCATAATTAAACCAAGGTCATTAACTAAACCCCCTCAATCGAGTTTAACCTTTCCCTCCAACCATTTGTCAAATAAGTCAGGGTAATCGACGAGAAGCTCTTATAAGGCATACACTTACGCATAGTTTAATAACATAATAAACATAAGTAGACTTCTAATCACCATGATCACAAGAACTAGCTACGCAACTATATCATTAGTAAGCAAGATCAAAGACCAAGATCGCTAGAAGAACATACCCTTAAGAACATGATCTAATTAACATGCATCTAGACCAAAAGTTAATTAGAGTTAGAACAAGCATAATTAGAACAAGAAGATGATAATTAGACAAGATCAATGCTTCATTAATAAATTGTAACATTCTTACAACCATGACCATAGATCTTGATGATACAATTAGACCTCTAGAGCTAGGTAATTAGAGAGCCATGCAAGGCCTCTAATCACCTCTAGGAACTAGAAAAAACCTCTAATCCCTAGCCTAGAACTCGACCCTCAACTCTCCTCTGGTGGATGTCCTTCTTCTCTATATCTTCCCGCCTTGATATGAATTGGATGCCCAACCTCGGGGCCTATTCTCGCTATTTATACCCTGGGGAAGGTGCTGTAAAAAAGAAATCGTGAACCGACGTAAAAAGACCCTAGGTTGGGCAACTTAGGGGGTGTAGGGTCGGCCGACCCCTTGCGTTTTTGGTTCCTCTCATGCTCATCTTTTCCGACGTCAGTTGTTGCTTGATTTGATGAATAAATGGCCAGTGCATGTGGGCCCTAGGTCTCTGGAATCTTCGGTATAAGTCGGTTTGTGCCAAATCTTCCATGTTTGAGCATATCTTCATGATTTCCCGAGATCCTTTGGCAAAATGCTTCCACATCTTTCCTTATAATGTTGAATCAAAGCATATCCTCGATGATCTCCTCCAAAAGCTTCAAGAAGGGGGTGACTCGGCTGACCTAGGGGGGCTAAGGTCGGCCGACCCAAGCTATTTTGAGGGCTTTTGGGCTTCATATTTCTTTGGGCTCTTCTTCTCTCGAGGTGGATCAATTGTGAATTTGCAAAAATAGGCCTTAAAACCTGGAAAAATCAAGTATAGTGCAATTCCAAAACAATATTGCAAAATCCACAATTATCGGTGATAAATGTTAGTGAAAGACATAGTTGATGCTCATATTTAATGAAAAACCATGTAAAATGATGCAATTATTTCGTCAATATAGAGTGTCAACACAACCTAGAGCCAACTACGAAAGGTAAAGGTACACAAGAAAGTAAATGCAGAAATGTAAATGCGGTAAGTAAAGAGAGTAATGGAAAGGGGATACAAACTCCCGAGGAGACACTGACAATGTGGTTCACCACTAAGGGCTATGTCCATGGGCTCGCCACCAAAGGCAAAATCTGAGCCAGGCATTAAGTCTCTTTTGATCACCATCTTGTGCTAACCACCAAGTGGCCCCGGACAAGCAAAGGTTAAGTGCCACCAAGCTACCAAGGCTTGGCCACCACCACTGTCTCTCTCAGTCACAAGGTGCCGGATTGCACTACAGAGTTTGTAGGGTATCCTCATCCCCGCACAAGGTGTCACCGCCATTCCACACCAATGAAGGAGGGTCTATCAATGAGTACAATGATGCTTGACCATAGCCAAGGCTTCTCTTTAGCTCATGCAGGAGATACACTCAAGAAGAGCTTGCAACCTCACTCTCTCTACTCTAACCAAGCATAGATTGGCACTAAGCTCTCATATGATGCTTGGAGTGGTAGATATGCTTGGAATTCTCCTCCACACTTGCTATGATCTTCAGTGGTCTAACTCTTTTGGAATGGCTGGGTAGGGTGGCTTATATAGCCCCTAAACACGAACTAGTCGTTGGCCAAAAGACTGCCAGAAAGTGCATAGACCAGATTGTCCGGTTTGTTCACTTTGGCGTACTTCGGACTGTCCGGTCCGTGGTAATTGTCAACTAGCCGTTGAACTAGCCATTGTACTAGCCGTTGTAAAGTCCGGTGATTTGTCCGTTGAAATCCTCCGCGACTTCAATCCTCATACCCTCGGCCAAATATGTCTGACCCTTTGTCTGGTCTTCTCTCGGGCAATTGATGAAAGTACTATGGTGTTGGCTAGGGAAGTGGTTGCACAGAGGGCTCCAGATGGCAAAGAGACACTCAAGATCACTATGCGTTCAACCGGTCTTGGGGGCAAGGAGGCGCTAGGAAATAGCATGGCCACTCGAGGCAGGCCACACTAGATAGTCCGGTGCAGCATACTGGAGAGTCCAGTGCACCGGACAATTCGATAAACCCCACTGGATAGTCCGGTGTTCAGCAGAGGGACTACAAGACTTTCAAGCCTAAGCGACTGGAGGTGGGAACGTGGAAGCAAAACCAAGCTAAGGCTTCTAGTAAGATAATAAAAGCCCCTCGCACTTTCAATCAAAGCGGTCGAGGTTACCACCGCAGGAAGTAAGGCCTATTCAGAAGAAAAGGCCAATAAAAACAACCTGAGAGGTGGTACAATTAAGGCCACCAGCACCTATAATGTAGCTAGCACCAGCGTAGCCTGTGTCGTGGGGACCTCTGCCCGCGCATCCGCAAGACATGTTTTATCCTAATCCTGCGTGTGGGAGCATGGTAATGTATCCACAATTTGCTTTCAATCCATATATGTATTCCGGCCGGGGGCACCACAATCCTCTGTGTTTGACAGATTGACGAAATAATTGCATCATTTTACATGTTTTTTCTTTAAATATGAGCGTCAATGTCATTTTTTACTAACAAATACCTCCGATAAATGGAGTTTTTTGCAATATTGTTTTGGTCTTGTGTTATACTCTAAATTTGAGACTCCATTTATGATTCATATTGAGAGAGGAAGAGCCCACAAAAAGATAAAGCCCAGAGGCCGCATAAATAGGTAGGGTCGGCCGACCCCACCCCGCTAGGTCGACCGAGCTCCTCTGTTCTTGAAGCTTCTAGAAGCCAATTTTGAGTAGCGTGCAATTTATGATCTTATCAACGTAAATGTGTAGAGGGATATGCCAGAAGATCAAGGGAAGGCATCGAAATACTCTCAATTATGGAAGTTTTGGTATAAACCGACTTGTACCGACTTCTACTGAAAGATCTAGAGCTCCTATGGCCCACAATTAGTGTTTGAATCAAGCGATAACCAACATATTCAAAGATGGAAGCAATTGGCTGAAGGAACAAGGGTGGTCGGCCGAGCCCTACCCCCTTACTCGGCCGAATCCACCTATTCTTATGTTGGTTCACGATTTCCTTTTTACAACACCTCCTCCATGGTATAAAAAGTGAGGCTACGTTCCAAGATCAGGCATCCAATTCATTATCAAGGCAAAAAGATGTAGAGAAGAGGGACATCAACTAGAGGAGAGCTGAGCTTCAAGTTCTAGGCTAGGGATTAGAGCTTCTCTAATTCTTGCAAGTAATTAGAGGCCTTGCACGATGCTCTAGTTACCTAGCTCCAGAGGTCCAATTGTATCATGGTGTGGGGTATGATCATGATTGTAAGTTTTGATACAATTATTAATGAAGCATTGATGTTGTCTAATTATCATATTCTTGATCTAATTAGCATGTTCTAGTTCTAGTTCTTCTAGTTCTAATCTAGATGCATGTTTGATTGATCATATTCTTAAGAGTTATGTTCTTCTAGTGATCTTGATCTTTGATCCTGCTTACTAGTGATATAGTTGCGTAGCTAGTTCTTGTAATCATGGTGATTATAAGTTCTTGCTATATTGATTATGTTATTAGACTATGCTAATGGTTAGAGTTGAGAACTAATCATGTATGCCTTATGAGAGCTTCTTGTCGATTACCCTGACTTATGTGACAAGTGGTTGGAGGGAAAAGCTAAGCTCGATTGAGGGGGTTTGGTTGATGATCTTGGTTTAATAATGCTATGAAGTACATGCTTGCTTATATCTGCCTTGAGCTACTAGTATCTCGTTGCTCTAATCTCTTTGATGTGCCTATCATGCTTGTCTTGGATCCAATTAGAGCTAGATTTAGGCGCTGGTTAATACCCTTTTGATCAGTTGTTTTAATTGTGTTCTAATTGCTTATCTTCTGACTTGAATTTGATTAGATACAAAATTAGAAGTATATTAGACATAGAATTAAAGATAGATTAGACAATCCATAATACCTTTGTTTATCTTAAGCTTGAGATAGTCTATTAATCATTTCCACGGATTGACGAACCCATGATACTCATCCTATGGAAAAGCTACACCGATGCTGTCGCTTATAGTATAAGGTTTGGTGTGCTTAACATTGCAATGCTTGAGGGCAAAGGAGAAGAGGGAAAAGGAAGCTGAGAAAATCTTCAACGAGACACATCTAGTATTTCCACAGAAGCAATAGAAGCCAAAAGCCGCTCTAGCTCCGGCACCAGCTGTTGCTCAGACAACAGGGCAGGGCAAGGCCCTTGCGCCAGACTGTCCGATGGCAACCACCAGGACTATCCAGTGCACCAGACTGTCCAGCAGTCAGGTATCAGCAGTAGAAAGCTCAGCCCCGAGTGCTAAACCATTCCTGATGGACATGGAGGTATCCATGCCACTTGATGTCACAGAAGAAGGACCATAGGAAGAGATGGTGGATTACGAAGCTTCTCCTGGACATCAAGGTATGGATGTCAATGTTATTTCTTTTTTCCGCTGATTATGACATTATCGGCGAAGATGAAAATGTTGTGGCTCAATTCTATTTTGGGCCAAAGGAGGCAGCCTTTTCAAAACCTATTGAATCGGTCAATCATCTAAATCAGCTTCATGTGAGCGGCCATCTTGATGGGCAACCGATTTCTTGCATGTTGGTCGATGGTAGGGTTGTGGTCAACTTAATGCCCTATGAGTTGTACAAGAAGCTCAGCAAATCTAATGATGTGCTACTGAAGACCAACATGACTCTCATCGGCGTGGGAGGCAAGAACCCATTGAAGCCAAAGGGATTACTTCCATGGAGCTCACCATTGGGAGCAAGACGGTCGCCGCTGCTTTCTTTGTCGCCGAGGTGGAAGGTAACTTCAGCTTGATCCTAGGGAGAGATTAGATTCATGCCAATCAATGTGTGCCTTCTACGGGCATCAATTTCTTATTCAGTGGATTGGTGACGATGTCGAGGTAGTCTATGCTGATTCATCGTTGCCGCAGTCGACGCCCCTGTTATTTGGGCACATGATAATGCCAAGTGCTTGACAGGGGTTGACTTGTCCGATTATCAGTTCCTAAGTGTGTCCAAAGAAGGTTTTCTTCGTGTAATGCTAGAGCCGGTGGAGAATTGGCTGAGACACATAATATAAACAATGTGTGTATCAGCAGGAAGAAGTAGTGGAGGTAAAGACACGACGGAGTCACATGAGCATGCAACCCCGGCACCTGCACCGGACAATCCGGTGGGTCCTGCTGGAACATCTGGTGTTCCGCTGTACAGTCCGGTGCCCTCTGCCGGACAGTCCGGTGATGGCCAGAAAGCCAGGATTGGCTTCAGCCCTTATGTAATAGAAGAATTTAGGGATTTAGACAAATTAGGACAAGGGTTTACGTCGGCTGATCATTTAGACGAAGTTGATGTAGGTGATGGTGATATTCCGAGGCCAATATTTGTAAACGAGGCCTTAAAATCCGATTGTAGGAATAAAATGATTGGGTTGTTGCGTGAGTATGTTGATTGCTTTGCTTGGAGTTATACTGAGATGCCTGGTTTAAGCCGTGACTTAATTGAGCATCGGCTGCCTATTAAGCCTGGATTCCTACCCTTCAAGCGAAGACCGAGACATTTCAGTCCCGATGTTTATCCCTGCATCAAGGATGAGATTCATTGGCTCTTAGAAGCTAAATTTATCAGACCCTGCAGGTACGCATATTGGGTTTGTGCCGGTGGAGAAGAAGGGGACTGACAAGCTTCGGGTATGCATTGATTTTCGTAATCTTAATAAAGCAACTCATAAAGATGAATATCCTATGCCTCTAGTCGACATGTTAATTAATAGTGCATCTGATCATAAAGTAATTAGCTTTCTCGATGGTAATGCCGGATATAATCAAATCTTCATGGCCGAAGAAGATACGTCTAAAATGGCCTTTATATGTGCATGCTTCATTGGTTTATTTAAGTGGGTTGCCCTGACTTGCCGCCGCAAAAGTCTCCCTACCTTGCCGCCGCGTACTGGCTCCCACCTCCGGAGCCTGTCACCGACACCACAGTCCCAGTCGCCCTTCTCCTACGGCGTGGACGCATCCGGCGGTGGAGGCGGGGGCATCGAGCGGAAGACGGGGCGGCGGCAGCAACGGGGGCGACGCCGTGGTTGGTTGATGATGGCGGAGCTTGAGGCAGGTGTGCGATTGGCGAAGGTCGGAGCCGGGGACATTGGACGAGGAGGCGGTGGCCACTGGGGGAGGGGTGTGATGATTCAAAGCGGAGAGGCGACGGAGTGCGCGAGAGGTGACAGAGTGGGTGTGCTGGGTGAAGTCAAGAACCATGTAAATTATTAAATGGGTAGAGATATTTGTGTGTTGTGCGATGCTGCGATTCAAAGAGACCTTTACACTATATAGGTTATTTTATACTCCCTATAATTTTAAAATAATAGACGTTTTGGTTTGCATGCACTCAACATGTTTTGATTATAAATATCCGTTGAAATATTTCGGTTCACATTTCAAAATTGATATGACTAGGTTCGTCTAAAATAGTATATTTCAGTGAACTAAAATATAAAAAGAAAGCTAAACCCTTTACAATTTGAGACGGAAGGAGTATCAATGAGTGACTGCCAAAGAAATAAGAGATCTTAATGCAAGATTTTTTTCTATTTTTTACGTTTTTTCTGTAAAATTTAACTCTCGAAACTCTTACGCTATTTCTATTAAATTCATGCGCCTAAAAAAATATGCAAGGCTGAGACGATCAGACGGAGCAAGTGACAAACGAGAGAGAGAGAGGCAGAGAGCTGAAGAGAGCAAGGCCGACTGGCCGAGGCGAGAGACCAAGAGAGAATGTAAAGAGCAAGAGAGAGAAACGAGAGAGAAGTCCCACCCACGTTCCACATAAATACACGATCGCGCCCGGCCAATTCTCCAAATCCTAGCAATCACCAAACAGCGGCGTACACTAGGTTCGGCGAAGACACGCACTTGGGCGACGGGGGCGCGGAGTACCCCTGCGTACGGCGGCTCCTCACCTTCCTATGTCTCCAAGGCTTCAAAGGCTCCTTCATATCGTACGTTGGTTTGCCTTCTGATCTGTTGTTATTTTCCTCACTTCACTGATGGACTGCGGATCCGCGCTGCGTGCAGAATGATCCTCCAGTCGGACGCCATGTTCTGCGCGATGCACCTGCTGGGCTTGGTGGAGCAGGGCCAGTGGCACGCCGCCGTCAGCTACCTCTCGCGCTTCGTGCCTGTGGACGTCAACCTGCCGGTAAAATCCGTCGAAGCCGACGTCCTCCGCCGCTTCCTCGCCACGCACATGGCCTTGGCCGACATCGTCGCCGGCGGCAGGACGCGGGTGGAGAATTTGTTCAACGCGTGCTTCAGCCACGACCACGAGAATACCGTCTGCCAGTGCCACGGCACCATTAGCCTCCGCTCCATCATCCTCAACAACGTTCTCTACGAGCAGCAGGGAGTCAGGTAACAAATTAAACCTACTTTTATTACTTGTTAATAAACGGATCAGTCAGATTGATTTTTGAACAGGGCCTCCCTTGACTGGGAACTTGTGAGGCTCAAGGCCGCGCAGATCGTCTACGACTTGGTTTACCGGACGCCAGTGCTCAGAGACATGGCACTGCTGCCGGCCGGCCCAATGAAGCTTCACAATGTTCTCCCCATCAGTTTCAGGTGGATTATACTCGAATCTCCACACTCTCTAATTAATTTTCTGTGTTCAGATTCACTAACCGCTCTCCAATAGTAGTGGCACCCTACATCCAATTTGATTGTAGTTACATTTATCCTTGCAGCCCCCGCCGGAGGAGTTGCCTGAAGAAACAAGCACATCGGCCGACAGCATCTGATCTTGCAAAGCTATATCTCAAGAAAAGGAGCGGGTGAGCTCTACAACATTTTCACTGATCCTGTGATGAATCAGTTCAAATGACTCTGTATCCGATTTCTTCACTATTGAATTTTGCGGTGAGCTTTTTATACATATTGCATTACCCTTTTTCCTTTTTGTAGACTGCCAGATTCTTCTACTCCCTCTCAGGAATCACCTGATGGTATAATATCCTTCTTTACTCGAACACCTTTTATTAAGCAATGTAGCTTCCAGAAATTGCACCTGAACGACAGCTAAGTATGTTTTTTTTTTCATCGCAGAACTGTTAACCAAGTCCAAGGCAGTGAATAACTGGGTGGCAGATCTTGTTGGTAAAGCAATCCACTCTACAGTTGAAATCGAGCTTATACTAATTTGTTGGTTGGTGTTTTCACTTTTTTTGTTTGGGTTTGGATCAGATAAAAGTTTGAGAGCTGGCAAACGTCAGCAGCACCCACTTCAGACAAGTGCACATGAAGGTAATTTCGCACCAGTTTAATCTGCAAAACCTAGTCTCTAAAATTTCATTATGTAGACTGTATTTGTTTAATTCTTTTGGGTAGCATCCCCACAGTAAAATTATGGGAATAACTTTCAATCACCCCTCCCAGTTCAACTTCAGTTTTTTTTTTTTGAGGAAATTCAACTTCAGTTTTAGCTTCACATGTTTTTCCTGAACGCTTTATAAAATTAGACCATATTAATACATCTTACAATGAGGACAAGATTTCACTTATCCCTGAAATTACTCAGTTGCCATCATACATCAATTTCAATTTTCAATTCTTCATTCATAATGCATAATATAATAATAAACTAGCTGTAAAACCCATATTTGGCTTCAAAAACAACATTTACACAGTTAATCCGTATATAATAACAATATTTGATGTATTGATATCCACAGCTTTTGATGTTCTAGACTACCGCTGCACAAATGTAATTCCTTGTAATTAATTGTGCCCGTTTCCTCTAAGAACTGATTGAACAGATTTAGTCAAATGCAGTGTCATGATTAGCCATAAGAACTCAAATGCAGTGTCATGAACATAATTATTCTAATGCCCATTTCCTCTGTTTTTAATACAACAGGACTATCACAATTCAAAACCTGTTGTCCAAAGGTGTCAAAGTTGTTAAATAGCATCACTGTGCTAACTTCTACTTATAGAGTTATAGTTAACTGGAGGAAGTAACAGATCCTAGTTATATGCCCCTTAATATTTGTTTCATATCCACATGATTCGCTGGTCCATAGAAATTATCTGTGAAATGTTCACCATCTTATTAAGATTTTCCTTCATCCTGTTCTTTTGGCTTTGTTTGGTAGCCTAGCCGGCCCTGTTAGAGCAGCTCCAATGTGCTTACTAAGGTGATGCTAAGAAGAGAGAGAAGACAAAAAATAGGGTGCTATACATTATAGCACAGGTGCTAGCTTAGCACCCTGTGGAACCGGGAGCTAAGTTTTGCACCCGGTGCTACCATTTAAAAATCAATTTCTCTGGCACAGCAGTTGGGGAGCCGTTGGATGCTGGAGCCGTTGGACGCTGCATGTAGCCGTTGTGCACTTCAAACCCAACGCTCCCCACAACCTGTACAAATAGATACAAGCATTTGGCAAATGCTCTCACATTCTACCAATCTGCTGAAAATACCTCTACAATAGAAAATCCCATGGATGATTCTTCTGGCTTCAATGCTTCAAGGTCCTCACCTAAGCAGCAAATTAGAGCCGGCCAATCCTTTGCTAGGTGCCCAACACCACCTCAGTTTAACCATCAAGTCCCACCTCAGTTTAACCATCAAGCCCAACATCAGTTCCCACCAAACTATAATCCCTATGGCATGCATTTGTACCCACCACAATACAACAACCAATATGAAGCCAATTTCAACTTTGCTCCAGGTATGGGTTTTGGAAGAGGAAATGGAAGCGAAGGTGTTTTATCTTCATCGCCAGTTGAGTCCATGGTGTTTGGTCAAGGTGTTTCCGGCTCAAGTCCAGCCTCTCCGATTTCTCCTGCACCACAAATGAATACTGTCAACGTTGAAGAATGGAGCGATAATAGTGATGAGGAAAAGAAAGGGGGCCGTATGAATTGGACTGAAGAAGAGAACCTGAAACTAGTTAGTGCATGGCTGCACAATTCTGTTGATGCAATCAAGGGTAATTCACAAAAGGGACAAGATTTTTGGAAGAAAATTGTAGCAGAATTCAATAGCAACGTCACAACAGATCGGAGGAGGTCAGTTTCACAATGCAAAACCCACTACACCAAGACAAACAAGATTGTAGTGCACTTCAATGGGTGCTGGATTAGAATGAAGCAAGCATATGGCAGCGGTGAATCTGATGATCAGGTTATGGAGAAAGCCCATGCACTATACAAAAGAGAAGCAGAACAGAAACCATTCACATTAGTTTACTGGTGGAAAGCTGTTAAGGACCAACCAAAATGGGCAAACAGAGGTGAGAACCAAGAAACAAATACAAACAAGAGAGTGAAGCTAAATGGGTCAGGGGCGTACACATCTTCAAACCAAGAAAGCGAGGATGCAGGACCAATTGAACGGTCTCGGCCAGAAGGACAGAAAAAAGCTAAAGCTAAGCTAAAAGAGAAAGAGAAGTGCACATCTGATTTCAGTTTGGAGACACTTAGAGCTGAGAAGATGAAAATGTACCATGAAGCAACACACAAAAAAGCTGAAGCAATGCAAAAGGCAGCTCAATCAATGGAAATTGCAGCAAAAGAGAAAGCAAAGTCTGAGATGTTGGCCAAGTATTTGGACCTGATGGCTTTGGACACTTCAGGATTTGATGATGCTCGAAGACAACGTCATAACAATGTGTTGAAGTATATGGAAATGAAGTTGTTTCAAGAAGAAAATTAGTCAAGAATATATTATTGTAATAGGAAGAGTAGTTTGCATGCTTTGTTATCCATATAGTTAGTTCAATCTTCAATGTATTATCCATTTAGTCTTTTTTTATATCCTAGTAGCACGTATTAACCCAGGCACAATTGTGATGTATCCAACATTGTATCGGTGTGTTATTCAAAATTTCTATTGAAAATTTCTGCTATCAACTAAATTGGCATGTACTTTACAATTACGAAAGGCATAGAAAGCAAAAAAAAAAAAGCAGATAGTTTACAGGCAAGTAATACTTTATTGTTGTTGGAAACTAGCCGTTGTAAAACTAGCCGTTGTGAGAGCCTCTTGCTGCCTATATAGGGTGAAGAGATACAAGAGATATAACAGAAAGGCATACCAGTACAGCAATGAATACCTAGCCATATTCACAGTCTCAGAACTCAAATGAGTTCAGTAGTGATTGTGATCTTGAAAAACTCATATTTGAGTTTATGAATGACCCACTTGAAGCTGAGATTGAAGAAGAACTTGAAGCTGAGATTGAAGCAGGTATGGAAGAGGAGATTGTGGCTGAAATGGAAGGTGACTGGATTGGTAATACCAATCAGCGGCAAAGTGGCAGCCGAAAGTACAAGGGTCGAGATCGAGAAGAAGCAAACATGAGGTTAGAAGTTATGTATTTTGGTGACAACCCATTATACACTCCTGCAGAATTCAGGCGGAGGTACAGGATGAAGAGGCCTCTTTTTGAGCGTATTGTACGCAGACTTGGTGAGTGGTCTCCGTATTTTCGCCAGCGGTCTGATGCCTTCGGCAAAATTGGTTTGTCACCTAACCTTAAGTGCACCGTAGCTATGCGAATGTTGGCATATGGCACTTCGGCAGATTTATTTGATGAAAGCTTTAATATTGGTAAAACCACAATCCTTGAGTCGTTGGTTAATTTTGCAAAAGGCATTAGACAACAGTTTGGTTCAGAATATCTCAGAAGACCAACAGAAGAAGATACTCAACGATTACTACGTGTAGGCGAAGCACGTGGCTTTCCAGGAATGCTTGGTAGTGTTGACTGCATGCATTGGCAATGGAAAAATTGTCCTGCTGCCTGGAAAGGTTAATACACTCGTGGAGATAAGAAAGTACCAACAATCATGCTTGAAGCTGTTGCCTCGCATGACTTGTGGATATGGCATGCATTTTTTGGTGTTGCTGGTTCAAATAATGACATCAATGTGTTGAATCAGTCCCCATTATTCACAAACATATTGCAAGGAAATGCTCCTCCAGTACAATTTATGGTTAATGGAAACCAGTACAATATGGGATATTACCTAGCTGACGGCATTTACCCTGAATGGACAACCTTTGTGAAGACAATCCCATTGCCATACAATGATAAACACAAATTATTTGCACGAAGACAGGAAGCTACAAGAAAAGATGTAGAATGGGCATTTGGAGTTTTGCAAGCTCGATTTGCAATACTGAGAGGGGCTGGACGTTTTTGGGATGAAAAAACACTTGCTGACATCATGTATGCATGTATCATATTGCACAACATGATAGTTGAAGATGAGAGGGATTCATACAAGGTGCAGTGGTACAACGAAAATGAGAAATATAATGTACGGGAGGAAGATGCTCGATATGACCAGGGAACCTCTGAACCTTTGGAGGGGTTTAGTCATGGTCCAATTCATGAATTCACCAGAGTGTTAGAAGCAAATGATGCCATTCATGATCAAGGCAAGCATCATCAACTCAAGGCTGACTTGGTTGAGCACATTTCGCAAAAGTTTGGGGATGGCCAGACATAGTTATATTTCAGTTCAAAAAGTTCTTGATAATTTAGCTTAATCAGTAGTCTTTTTTAATTGTACTAGCCATGTTTAGAAGTCATTTTCATGAAATAATATTTTACTTGTAATTGTTGTTGCACGTCTACGGAAGCATGAATGAATCTTTTATTTTACTCCACCATTCCGTGGACTGCTCCATGCATATAATTGAAGATTGATGCCTCACCTTGCAAATCCCGACCGGAACTGCTAATCCCGGCAGCCGTGCCGTGGCCTTGCGTTGCTGCCGCGTCCGCCGTGCCCTGGCCATGCGCCGCTGCGTCCGCAGTGCCGCGGCCTTGCGCCGTGGTGGCCGACGCGCCGTGGCCTTGCATTCCTGTCGCGGCCGCCCTGCCGCGGCCTTGCGCCGTTGCGGCCGTCGCGCCGTGGCCTTGCGCTGTTGCCTCCGCCGCGCCGCGGCCTTGCGCCGTCGCGGCCGTCGCGCCGTGGCCTTGCGCTGTCGCCGCTGCCACAGATCGAGACAGATCGAGAGGGATTGGGTGGGGAATGGGGAGAAGAACTGAGACTTCCCAGGGATTGCGGGAAGATGGGGAAAGTTGGGTCGATGGACTTTTTTATTGGGTGGGTCCCGCTATGGTATGGATTGCGATATTATACACTGGAGGCTGTTTTAGCTAAACTAGCACCACATGACGTGTCTGTAGTTTGCACCTCCCAACAATCTATACATTGGAGCTGCCCTTATAAACCCTGGAATGCCAGCAGTGGCAACTGAAGGTAAATCGTGTGCTAACCACACCTGCCATCAATGGCTATTCATAGAAACTCTAGGATCATGATGATATATAATTAATTGCAGGTAAATTGCCAAGCCATGTGGCAATTCCCAGTGCTCCATTATTGGGAACTGTAGGTCATCAAGTCGGCTGTGTTTGGTAGCTTAACAAGCCTTTGTGAAAATTCTGGTATGGCATTGATGACAAATGCAGGTATGTTAACTGAGAACTCTTGTTTTCATATGACTGAGCACAAATACAATTGATACATCTTATTGTTAGTTGTTAGTATTTATGAAATGTACTAGTCAACAGGATGCATTACTGAAAACCATATATTCAATTTGTGACCATTTCTATCTTAGAGTTTCTACGACAGAAACAACTGTTCCTTAAAATTTCTGTCTGTGCTTTCTTGGGTACTTAACAACTTTCAACTCTTTAATTGTCGGTTTCCTAGACTGTTTATTCATGTTGTTCTACCATCATTTTAGCATACATTAATAGTCTAGTGCAACTGTTGCCCAACTTTCAGTTTCCTTGTAGAAGGCATTTAGCATGAGTATGCGCGTACGCTCAAGAACCACATTTCTAGGCAGTAGCAACATCAGGCTTCTGCATTTCAACAATTCACCTCTACCTCTAGTGATCCCGTCTCACAGACTATTTTTTTTTCTCGAACAACGCATGCGTGTCATTTCATTAAGAAAGAAAAGAGGAAACAAAGGGGTGAAAAGCCTAACACCCCCCAAAAATACAACATAGGACCAACTAAATACCCTGCCGAGGCGACCTAGTGAGCAGCTTGTGAAGCGCTGTGTTGCCAGCTAGTCCCTAGTCCCCACAAGCTACTCTCCCTTTCCACTTCCTGACAGAGTACAACCACGCGAGGCTTAACACCCTCACATACACAAGCATTTCTATGCTTCCAAAGCTCCCAGGTAACCAAGATGATCAAGGAGTTGAGCCCCTTCTTCGTCTCTTTAGGCACTCTGCTGATTGGCCTGGACCACCAACCTGAGAAACTCCTCTCATCAGGCTGGGGGGCAGCAGTGGGCAGGCCAATTAGATGGAGGATTGTGGCCCAAATCCCCCGAAAGAAGACACAAGAGACTAGGAGATGATGAATTGTTTCTTCCGCCTAGTCGCAGAACAGGCAAGCATTAGGATGTGACAGCCCACGCTTGGACAAACGGTCTGCCGTCCAGCACTTATTCTTGACTGCCAACCATATGAAGAATTTGCAACGGAGTGGAGCACAAGATTTCCAAATTCTCTTCCACGGTGCAAACTTCACTGAACCCAGAAAGAAAGCTTGGTATGCTGATTTGCTCGTGTAAGCTCCTGAACGAGGAAGCTTCCAAGTGTGTTTATCAGAGATTTCAGGCTGCAAGACCAAGCCATCAACTAGCTCCCATAATCTCAGATATTCGACTAGCACCTGGACCAATGGTGCCCCTTTTATGTCTGCTACCCACCTTCTGTTTGTCAAGGCCTGAGAAACAGAAAGCCCCTTCTTAGCTCTACTGGGGACTGTCTTGATGAGGTTGGGGGCCTATGGAAGACCAGAAACGATCTGGTTTTCTGTAATAAACTAGTGTCTAACCCAAAATGTATTGCTTACCAATCTCTTGGGTATATGCAACAGTGGATGAGGCTGCAGAAGGAGGAAGATCAAAGACGCTCGCAAGGGATCTGGGACAAGCTATCGAATGGGATGCGGATGTGGACATGACAGACTCCGGAGTTATCTGGTAGGTTTCCTGATCTGAAGGAGGTTTTAGTGAGAGTTTCTTTTGCTTGCTTCGTTGGAAGTGTCTTAGCTGAGGGTTGTTATGCTAATATGAAAGGTGGTGATAGGTCTGCGCGCCTCTTTTAGTTCTTTTGGTAGATGTTGCTAGTAGTTAAGGTGCCCTGAGGTGGCTTTTAGGATGGATAATGCTGGGTTAGGCCTGCGTGCCCGGTGATGGTTGCTTTGTTTGGATCGTTAACTGTAATGCCGAAAAGGCGCTGGCTTTAGATAGAAGCCGGGCAAATGCCTTTGATCTAAAAATTCTGCAACTGTACACCCCTGCAGCCACCGATCAGTCCAGAACTTGGTGTCCTCTCCGTTCCCAACAAGTGTTTCCACTGCAGCTGCAAAAAGGGCCTGTGCATTCAGTGGTACCTGGATTGGCAAACCTTCCCACGGGCAAGATGAATCTGTTTTTTTGCAACCAAATCCAGCGGATACGTAAATCCCATCCCATAGTTTCAAGATTGATGACACCTAGTCCACCATATTGCAGCGGCCTTTGGACTTTATCCCAAGCAACAATGCAATTACCTCCATTAGCTTTTTCTTTGCCTGTCCAAAGAAAACCCCTCCACCGTTTATCAATAGCCTTAATCGCCCATTTGGGGAGACCCAAGGCAGTCATAAGATGGATGGGAATGGCTGAGAAAACAGCACGCAGCACCACAAGCCGACCAGCCCGGTTCAGGAGAGAGGCCTTCGATTTGAGGAGATTATCAGCCACCTTGTCGATCAAAGGCAAGAGATTAGAACTTCTTGGCTTGTGAACTGTGAGAGGTATCCCAAGATAGGTGCAAGGAAAGTTCTTGATTTCACAAGCCATCAGATCTAAAAGGAGCATGGAGTCTTCTTCAGAGAAATGTATAGGAGTGACTGAGCTTTTAGACAAGTTGATTCTGAGGCCCGAGACATGACCAAAAATTCTAGCAGCTGAGATATGAGTAAAATGTCCACACGAGTTGGCCGGAGAAACATGATCACATCATCCGCATACATCGAGATCCGATGTTTAGCTTGCTGAATAGCCAAGGTTGAAGGAGGTTTTCTGAGTGGCTTGGACCACTAGGGCATTCAGAACTTCCATGACTAGCAGGAAAAGCATTGGAGATAGAGGGTCGCCCTGCCTCAAACCCCGATGATGCATGATTGGATCACCAGGTTCCCAATTGACCAAAACTCTTGTGTGGGAAGTGGAGGGGAGGAGAAAATGTAGGTTGCACCACCTCCTGCCAAACCCCATGTGTTGCATAACCTCAAGTAAAAAGGACCAGGATACTGAATCGAACGCCTTAGATATGTTCTAACAAATTATGCCGAAAGCTCTAGTAAATTAATGAATAGCCTCAAGATGTTCTTAATACTAAAACAGAACTCTACCTCCAGGATTCTTCCCTAGAAGTTTTTATCTGTTAGAGAACACTAAAAGTGATATTTATGTGACATGTCACGTATAATCCAACTATTCATTTTCTATACTTGTTATGCAAAGGAATGAGCATCTTAGTGGAGTCCTTTTAGGCAGCAGCATCTCCACAATAAAACTATGTCAAACACCTTTTGATTATATTATCACATTCAACTTCAGTTTTTATTTAAACATTTTAAATTGATGCCTGGAAAAATTAGGTAAAATCTAACACATTTTACATTTGATGCCTGTAGATTCTACATTCTACAGAAAACCTTCTCACCTTAGTCTTGTCACTGTTGTGGCTCACTTTTTCTTTGTTAGACCAAGTTCTTTGCTCCTGCTACACCAATTTTATCAATGTTGCTGTTGTGTTATTATTATTGTGGTTTAATTACTTCCCTCGGTTTATATATTCTCACTTCTATTATTTAGTTCTTGCTCACATTGTGTGCCCATCTATCAAATTTACATTGAAAGATTGGAACCACCTCAATTTGTTCTTTACTTTTCTCAGTGCAGTGCTAGTAGTTACCGAGTGTTATTTCTAACAGCACTACTCATTGCAGGTGCTCATTGTAATCCAGTCCTGCTGAATATGTTTGGCATCTCAGCTGATAATGCTCAAAACTCTGTTATATCATCAGTGAAAGGATCAGGTAATTTAATTGGATACGGTAATATTCCAAACCATTACCAAAATACCAACCTCCTTGATTGGACCCTGAAACTGCTTGTTGTTAGAGGAAGCCCCACGTTTGGTCAGGAATGAAGGGTATACTATGTTACACCCAAGATGTCTTCAAACAAAGACAAAACTTTATCTGCACGGTTTGGATCTGAAATTGGTCCTATGGTAAGAATATTTGATCTATTATTGATACTTTTGATGTTTCAGCATACTGTATCCAAATGTGACTATTTTCTAAAATTTAGCCTTACCTATTTTCTATCAGAACAGTCTGATATACTTGCTTACATTGTTGGTAGTAATCCTTGTGCTGAATCTAGGACCCTGAGCTCGCGAAGAACCCTGTCCCCCACAACCGGAGCAAGCACATCGACATCCGGTTCCACTACATCAGGGAGTGCATCGCTGGAGGGCAGGTTGTCCTCAGGCATGTTCACACAGCCCAGCAGCTAGCGGACCTCCTCACCAGCATCGAGGGCAAAGGCGACTTGCCCAGCTGATGGTCAAGATTGGGGTTGAGGAGCCCATCCATGGAGATCAAGCAAGAACTCAAGGATTAGGAGAAGAATGTTGGTAGTAATCCTTGTGCTTAATCTAGGACATTGTAGAATGTTTTAGCTGTCTTTGAGACAGCAATAGTAGTCAATTTGACTTTTGCTTGAGCTGGATAATAGGCGTGACTTAGCCGTAGTTTATCTGCTGGTTACTGTAGCGTACTGTAGCGACCGACCTAGTAGTTCTATATAAGGCCATGTACCCCCTTTTGTAAACTAGAGCATTGGAATAGAGTTATTAGCTATCAGCACCATAGAGTGTGTTTCTCCTTCCTCCAGGAGAGGTGTGAGTTTGTGTGTGCAGTCAGGACTAGATCCTGGTTCTAACATACATGCCCATAAGAATGCATAAAAGATGAAAAGTAATTCAAAGCTGTGCTAAAAATGAAAAATACTGGCCAAAATTCTCAATTAAATAGCATCATTGTGTTAACTTTCTCCTTTTTCATTAGCTTGAGGAGTAACAGAGACCATTAGATACTTAAAATTTGGTTGCTCCGAACATTATTCACCTTTATCAATAGGTATTACTACCTTCGAAAGATGAACTGTGTTTAAGATTCCCTTTTATGATATAATCTTGTATCTGTTTGACACTTAAGTGTAACACCTTGGGGCATTGATGCATTGTTTTTCATACTATGATATCTTCAATCTTTGTACTGTTTTACTTGAAACAGGTGCTACTGTTGCTCCGGTATCACAGACTATGTTTGGCAACTTGGCATGCCCTGCTATGAACCCAAAGATGCCATCGGTGGAAAATGCAGGTAAATTGACTAATTGTGTTCTCGAACACCTGCTTCGTCGATCTTGTAGGCTATTTTTTGTACTAAGGTATCCCTGCTAGAAACTCTGGTTTCTCATCATTGACTACTGCAGGTAAATTGGCAAGTCATGTACCAACTTCCGGTGCTCCATTCATGGGGACTATGGGTGTTCCAGTTTCATAGGCTACATTTAGTAGCTTAACAAGCCACTATGGAAACTCTGGTATCACATCAATGCAAAATGCAGGTATGTGAACTAAACACCCATGTTTTAAGACCAGCAGTAGGGATGCATTACTATTGAGGAATTATGGTTAGTCGTACTGGTTGAAGGTGTGCATTAAATTTCTGCTGCACATTATTTTTATCTTAATTTCAATAATGGAAACTCTTGTTCCTCTTAATGTTTCTGTAGAGAATTAGGGAAACACCTCACCCCCTGATGGGGGGTGGCTATCTTATATATATAGTCCGAATAGACTTGCAGTACAAGAAAGTTACAAGATAAGATTACATGCTTAATCCTATATGGTATCCTATCAGATATACATGGTTAGCCT
This sequence comes from Paspalum vaginatum, assembly GCA_030272315.1. Classification (NCBI taxonomy): domain Eukaryota; kingdom Viridiplantae; phylum Streptophyta; class Magnoliopsida; order Poales; family Poaceae; genus Paspalum; species Paspalum vaginatum. The sequence goes on along the minus strand of CM059012.1, from coordinate 36,372,320 downwards.
AATCAGCTTATATACAATTCCTAATACCCGCCTACAGTCGCAGGAGGAATATCACGGACACCAAGACTGGACCTAAAATCAGTAAAAGACTATACAGGCAGACCCTTAGTCATAATGTCAGCAAACTGTTGTGACGAAGGAACATGAAGAACACGAACTTCGCCCAAGGCAACTTTCTCACGGACGAAGTGGATGTCAATCTCAATATGCTTTGTGCGTCGATGGTGAATTGGATTAGCAGCCATATAAACAGCACTAACATTGTCACAAAAAACAACGGTAGCCTTCTCGAGAGGAAGATGGAGTTCCTGAAGAAGCTGCCGCAGCCGGCAACACTCGGCAACAACATGAGCCACTGCACGATACTCTGCTTCAGCACTGGAGCGTGAGGCCGTGGTTTGTCTCTTGGACGCCCAAGAGATGAGATTGTCACCGAGATAGACACAGTAGGCGGAAGTGGAGGGTCGAGAGTCCGGGCATCCAGCCCAGTCCGCATCAGAGTACGCGGTGAGAGACTGAAGCGATCCAACTCCCAGATGAAGACCGGCGGAGAGCGTACCTTTCAGATAGCGAAGAATCCTCGTGAGCAATGCCAGGTGAGGCTTACGAGGATCATGCATGAAGAGGCAGACCTGCTGTACCGCATACGCCAAGTCTGGTCGAGTGAGCGTGAGGTACTGAAGGGCACCAGCGATGCGCCGGTACTCAGAAGGATCAGCAACAGGAGGACCATCAGTAGCAGACAGCTTTTGTCGAGTGTCAACAGGAGTTGCTGTAGAGTGGCACTCAGACATACCCGCTCGCTGCAGGAGCTCAGTAGCGTACTGTCGCTGGGAGAGGAAGAAGCCATCGGAAGAACGCGTCACGGAGATGTTGAGGAAATGATGAAGATCCCCAAGGTCCGTCATCGCGAACTCGGAGTGAAGCCGGTCGATGAGGCGCTGAAGAAGAGCAGGCGACGAGGCTGTAAGGATGATGTCGTCGATGTACAACAGCAAGTAAGCAAGCCCGTCGCCCTCATTGTACACAAAGAGGGCGTGGAAGCGAAGCCGAGCTGACGGATGAACGTGGCGAACCACTCGTACCACGCTCGCGGAGCTTGCTTCAACCCGTAGAGAGAGCGCTGGAGGAGGCAGACATGGTCAGGAACAGCAGGGTCGACGAAGCCAGGCGGTTGCTGACAGTAGACAGTCTCCTCAAGATGGCCATGAAGAAAAGCATTCTTCACATCCAGCTGCCGAACCGGCCATGAGCGTGAGGCGGCGATGCTCAGGACGGTGCGAATGGACGGCGGTTTGACCACCGGGCTGAATGTCTCATCGTAATCGATGCCGTGCTGCTGAGAGAAGCCGCGTACCACCCAACGCGCCTTATGCCGAGCAAGAGTACCATCGGAGTGGTACTTATGCTTGAAGATCCACTTTTCGGAGACGACGTTGGCGCCTGGCGGCCGTGGAACTAGCCGCCAAGTGCCGTTGTCAACGAGGGCCTGGTACTCCTCAGCCATCGCCGCACGCCAGTTTGGATCAGATAAACCGCTACGGTAGTTGGCAGGAATCGGGGAAGCAGTCAGCGATGGTGTCGACGTTGTAGTGGAGAGGCCCACGTACCGCACAGGGGGAATGGCCCCAGACTGTGTGCGGGTCAGTGGACGATGAGGCACAAACTGTTGCAGGACAGGAGACGGTGATGAACTGTCCGGCACGGTTGGCTCACTGAGCTGTAGGGGCGAGCCACCTAGGCAGCTCGCTGTGCTGCGTAGACGTTAGGCGACGACTGTAGATGGCACCCTTAAACCGATCAGTAGGGCGCGGAGGGAAGCCCGGTGAGACATGGGGAGCCGGAAGAACAACTGAAGCTGCAGCCGATGAAGACGGGGCGGCTGGCGCAGCAGTCCTTGTGTCGTCGACAGATCCTGATGGGGGCACGAGACCACACTCGCCCGGAGGAGGAGCATCCAAAGAGTCGGATGGGGGTACGGAACCACACTCTCCCAGCGAGGGGACGCCGAAGCTTGGCAGGGGCACAGGACCACGCCAACCAAGCGAGGACCGCGAGTGCTCATCACCATGAGTATCCGCAGGAAAGGGGCCACCAGCTGCATGATCAATAGAACAAGGTGCAATATCCAAGTCGCGACGTAGCAGAAAATCAAAGGAGCTGGTGGGAGGTCTAGAATCACGGGCAAACGGAAAACTAAGCTCATCAAAGACAACATGACGAGAGATAATTATCCGACGCGTGGAGAGATCCAAACAACGATATCCCTTGTGATCGGAAGGGTACCCCAAGAAAACACAGGCGGTAGAACGCGGCGCAAGCTTATGCGGAGATGTGGCCTGGAGATTAGGGTAACAGAGACATCCGAAGATGCGTAAGTGTGCATAAGATGGTGGGGAGTTGTACAGACGAGTGTATGGGATGTCGTTGTGGATGGAGGAAGAGGGACGGCGGTTGAGCAAGTATGTGGCAGCTGCAAGGGCCTCGGCCCAGTACTTGGGTGGCATGGACGCATGGAGAAGCAAGGTGCACACAGAGTTGTTGAGGGTGCGAAGAATGCGTTCAGCCTTACCGTTCTGCTGAGAAGTATAGGGACATGAAAGATGAAGAACGATGCCGTGTGCAACGAGGAGATTGTGCATGGCATGGTTAACAAATTCTCTCCCGTTATCAGCCTGAAAGCATTTAATGGTAAAACCAAACTGTGTACGAACGTATGGAATAAAATCAGCAAAGTGTCGACGAGTCTCAGACTTGTGCTTAAGGGGAAATGTCCAGCAAAAATGAGTGAAATCATCTAAGAAAACCAAGTAGTAAGAGCAGCCAGAGATACTAGGGACCGGGGATGTCCAGACATCACAATGAACTATCTCAAAGGAGGAAACAGTATGGGAACTTGATGAACTAAAAGGTAGATGAGCATGTTTGCCTAGCTGACAGGCATGACAAAGACTGCGGTCTACTTTAGTACCGGAAATCAAATTGTTTTTCTTGAGACTAGCTAAGACGGCTGGAGCAGGATGACCAAGGCGACGGTGCCACACGGAGGATGAGGCTGCAAGGAGGGCGTTGACAGTAGACTGAGCAGCTGGCGAGATAGTGTAGAGGTCGCCCGAACTATTGCAGCGAAGAATCACGCGTCCCGTCCTAAGTTCCTTTACAGAGAAACCAAAAGCATCAAATTCAATAGAACCACCATTATTGCGAGTAAACTGACAAACAGACATCAAATTTCGAACTAAGGAGGGAGTGACAAGGATGTTGTTCAAAAGGAATTTGACAGAATTGGTGTCAAGGATTGAGGAACCGCGGGCCGTGACAGGGATATGTGCACCATTGCCTACTAGGATCGAAGAATCAGCAGCTGGGAGACGAGAGTGAAGTATACCTTAAGAGGAGTGCATATGCGTAGAGGCACCAGTGTCTATGACCCAGGCGTCGCCTTGCATTGACATCTGCTGTAGCGCCGCTAGGAGGCCGGCAGTGTCGAAGGACTGTTGGCCACTACCTTGCTGGATCGCGGTGTGGGCCTGGGGGTTGTCCCCGAGGAGACCCGGACCCCCATGCTGCTGGTAGCCGCCGCGCCAGCCCTGTCCACCGCCGCCGGAGCCGCCCGCCTGACCCTGCTGCTGGCCCCACGGATTGATGCAAATCCACGGGCCAGTAGGGTTGGGTGCGCGCGGCTGCTGTTGTTGCTGGTTGCCGCCGCTGCCGCCCTTGCGGTAGTAGGTCTTCTTCCGCTTCTGCTGGCCGCCGCCACCGCCCTGTTGCCCGCCCTGCTGCCCGCCCTACTGCTGCTGCACCAGGAACTGCTGGGTGGAAACGGAGGTGGAGGAGCGGCAGCAGGATCCACAGGCGAAGGACGTCAAGGAGGAAGTGGAGGAGGCGGAGAGGGCGGTGGAGTTGACCATCTTGGCCTCCTCGGCCAGTCGTAGCTCCTTGAGAGCGAGCTGATCGAGAGCGCCAGAGAAGTCCATGGTGGGATCGCCGGCGATGATGTCGCAGGTGGTGCTGAAGCGAGGATTGGCGCCGCGAAGGAGGTTGAGCACCATGGTGGGATCATCGACAGACCTGCCGACGTCGCGTAGACGATCAGTAGCCTTCTTCATCTCCTGCTCGTAGGCCTCGACGGACAAATCGCCCTGAGTCAAGGTCATGAAGACTTGGCTCAGGAAGATAGCACGTGGCGCCTTGTTCACCTCGAAGCGGGTGGTGATGGAAACCCAGTGCTTGTGGGCCGTCGGGTCGACCGTCATGATGAAGTCGTGGACGGCGTCGGAGATGGTGCCGTAAAGCCAGGCACGAACACAGCAGTCTTCCTGGAGCCATGCCATGGTGATGGGGTTGGGGGGCGCCGTCCCGTCGATGTGGGACAGCAGGCCGAAGGTGCCGCACAGGGCCTCGAAGCAGGTCTTCCACTTGGCGAAGTTGTCGGCGCGGAAGTCGAGCTTCATGGGGATGTAGGACTGCACAGAGATGGTGGCGTAGGGAAGCGCCATGAGAGGATCGATCTGCGCAGGGACGTCGTCGCAGAATAGGAGAGAGAAACAGACGGAGCAGTCGGAGTCGCTGTCACCGACGAAGGAGTCCACGTGGGTAATTGTGGACATCAACAGATGGGATCTGTTGAAGAAAGCGGCGCCCAGAGGAGAGGGCGGCGCTGGTGTGGTGGAGGAGACGCACCACCAAGGGAGGCGGCGCGCTAGGCAGCGGAGGAGAGGTGGAGGGCGCGGCCTAGGGTTAGGGCAGTGGTTACTAGTTCAGTAACTCGGGGTGGGAGGGGAGGAAAAGCAGCCCTAGGGTTTAGGCTCTATACCATGTAGAGAATTAGGGAAACACCTCATACCCTTGATGGGGGGGTGGCTGTCTTATATATATAGCCCGAATAGGCTTGCAGTACAAGAAAGGTACAAGATAAGATTACATGCCTAATCCTATATGGTATCCTATCAGATATACATGGTTAGCCTAATCAGCTTATATACAATTCCTAATAGTTTCATTGTCTTTGTTTTGATGGTTACTTCATATTTGGACCTGTTTCCTAGTTTTCTAGGTAGACTGTGTCGATCCGTCGTTTCCCAATGATTTCTAGATTGTATTGACAATCTAATACCACATCATCCTCATGTCAGCACCTTGTGGTTGTTATAGCTGGTTCCTTGTAGAAAAAATTCCTTGAATTTCTCTTTGCATTATTATTAAGCTTTACAATGTCACACATTAGCCTCACCTGGCCTCTGTACTTCACCAGTAAAACTATCTACATATTTTCACATCTAATTGCTATCACTCATTGTAGGTTCTAATGTTGCTCCTATCACATAAACAATGTGCTTGACAAGCCATGCTAGAAAATCTGGTAATCACCATACTCAAGATGTTACTCTACTCAGAAAAAAGTCGATGCACAATTGTTTTCAGAAAACATTAGCCATTTGAGAACATATTTTAGTGATCCATGGTTCTTAAGGCGGTAGGCGAGGTGCGGCATTCCCCCACCACCTACATGCCTAGGTGATGCCTTATATCTGTCTGGGCACTACTGAGTCTCCACATATGCTTTTTGACCTTGAGAATCTTCTATAGCCCTCAACGGAACTAAGTTGCCTAGAAGCACATTTCACTATTGGAGAAATCGACTCTATAGTGCACCAACTGTCCTCAGATAAGTCCCCTGGCCCTGATGGTTTCAACATAGACTTCCTTAAAAAATGTTGGCCCATCATAAAATAGGATCTTTATGATCTGTGTGAAGCTTTTCAACAAGGGCATGCCAATTTACAGAACATAAATGGTTCCTTGGTCACATTGGTACCAAAGAAGGATGGACCATCAAGAGTAGCTGATTTCAGACCTATTTCTCTCCTTAATTGTTCAATTAAACTTATCACAAAGCTTTTGGCAAATAGATTGCAGAAGGTGATCACCACCCTTATTCATAAAAACCAGTATGGGTTCATCAAATCAAGGACAATTCAAGATTGCCTTTCTTGGTCCTTTGAGTATTTGCATCTTTGCCACCAGTCCAAAGAGGAATTGGTTATCCTGAAGCTAGACTTTGAGAAGGCCTTTGACAAAGTTGAACATGAAGCTATTATGAGAATAATGAAGTTTCAGGGATTTGGGGAGGTTTGGTGCTCTTGGATGTCGGCAATCTTCAACTCGGGAACATCTTCGGTGCTATAAATGGTGTAGTTGGGAAAACATTTCATTGCAAGTGAGGTGTCAGGCAAGGCGACCCACTCTCTCCTCTGTTGTTTGTGCTAGCTGCTGATTTGCTTCAGACTATATTGAATAGAGCAAAAAACCAAGGTCTGTTAAATCTCCCAATACCAGTTGACTCGAGCGCAGATTTTCCTATCGTCCAATACCCTGACAACACACTTATAATCATGGAAGGGTGTAGTCGACAGCTTTTTATCTTGAAAGCTCTGCTCAACACTTTTGCTGATTCCACAGGACTGAGAGTGAATTACTCAAAATCAGTAATGATTCCAATTAATGTGGAGGCTGCCAAATTTGATATCCTTGCAAGAACTTTTGCTTGCTCCAAAGGAAATTTACCTTTCACATATTTGGGTCTTCCTTTAGGAATTACTAAACCAAAATTTGAAGATTTCATGCCACTGGTCACTAGATGTGATAGAAGACTTGTCAGCACATCCATCTATCTTTCACAAGCAGGCCGCTTACAGTTAACCAACTCGGTCTTTACCTCATTCCCAACCTTCTTCATGTGCACATACAGAATGCACTCTACAGTGATAGAACAAGTGGATAAATTTAGGAAACATAGTCTATGGAGAGGGTCTGATTTAAACGCTAAACATCCTCTAAAAGTTGCTTGGCCTATGGTTTGCAAGCCCAAGGATGAAGGTGGTCTAGGGGTCATAAACTTGAGGTTGCGGAATGATGCTTTTTGATGAAAAGTCCGCATAAATTCTTCAATAAGGAAGATATCCCATGGGTTCAGCTGGTTTGGGAAAAGCACTATAGGAATGGTAAGTTACCGAGTCATATAAAGAAAGGATCATTTTGGTGGAGGGACATCTTGAAACTTTTAGGACACCTTTAAAGGTATTGCTACAGTTACCATTGAAGATGGTAAAACCTGTTTATTTTGGGAGGATCTATGGGACGGAAGAGCCACTTGTCAGGCATATCCGGAACTTCACTCTTTTGCTAAAGATAGGCGCATAATCCCTCCACAAAGTTAAGCAAATGACGGAATTTGTACCTTCTCTTTCACCTCCCTTTATCGGTGGAAGCATTTACCCAGCTACAAGCTCTAGGAATTGGAGTCAGAGGGGATAACACTAATATCTGAAACTGATTGGTGGACATACATTTGGGGTTCTCATATTTACACTTCAGCCCGGGCATATAAGTATTTAATTGGACATGCTGAAATGCATCCGGTCTACAAGTGGCTTTGGAAATCCTCCTGTCAGCACAAACACAAAGTTTTCTTTTGGCTGCTCTTAAAAGATAGATTGAGTGCTAGAAATGTTCTCAGAAGAAAAAATATGGACCTTCCCTCCTATGACTGTATCCTATGCACTCAAGGCCTAGAAGAAACACTAGACCATACTTTTATTAAGTGTGATTTTGCACAGAGTTGCTGGGCTTTGCTAAACCTCACTTTACAGCAACGAGATGATTCCTTGGTTGTGCTAGAAAGCTTCAAAATGCAATTGGGAGTTCCATTCTAGATGGAAATCATCATCCTCATGTGCGGGAGTATTTGGATTGCAAGAAATGACTTCATCTTCAGAGGACTTCAACCAAGAGTGCGAAACTGCAAATACACCGTTAAAAAGGAGTTTGCTCTAGTTATCCATCGAGAAAAAAAATATTTCCCTTTTATTGAGCAATGGCTAGAAGCTTTTGTGTAATTGCTTTGATCTTTTTTTTTCCTTCTTTGTTTCTTGATGGAACTCCTCTATCTGCTGCTGCTTTAATTTTTTTTATTTTCTTAATATATATTTAATCAGTAGAGGTTTACCCCCTCCTGTTTTTTAAAAAATAACAGCTAGAGAGGTTAGAAGAAAAAAAAAGAAAAACAAAAAGAGAAGGGGATTGGCCGAGCCCACCAAGCAACCCATATCTTCCCTCTTCTCTATGCTTGTATTCTCTCCTCATCTTTTTTACTGGCGAAATCTGCGCCATCCCATCTTAAATCATCCCATCTCAAATCATATAGCTCCACGTTGACAACTTTCCGCCGCCATTAAAGTAATAATCAACGGTGCAACTAGAGCAGGGGAGCATGGAGCATTCCAGAAAAATCACGGCTGTTCCAATACACCTGGCTCTGTCTTTCCCCCACGCTCTTCTTCCTCACAATGGGCGCCGCCACCCCATGGCCTAGCTGACTCGGACTTGGCCTCAAGCGCTGCCACCTGCTCCAGCCAGCAACCACCGAGCTCTGACGTGGGAAGGCGGCGGAACTCGCGGCCGCCGGCAGGCGCCGGCGCCGGAGCAGCGATCAGCGCCGAGATCCTCCCAGCGCAACACCCGGCGCATGGTCCCTGCTGCACAGCGCCTTGCTCAGCGCGGACCCGAGCCCGCTCCCAACGTCCGCGCCGGCGCCAGCGCCGCCGTCGCCTCGCTGCTTCTTGAACCCATGGTTGAAGAGCCTGAGCACAGTCCTCCCGCACCTCCTCCGCTCCCGCCGCGGCCGCGCCGGGGCCTCCTTACCTTAGCGGCCTCGACTAGGAACGGCTCCTGCTGCTCCTGGAGCAGCTTCGAGAGCCTCCTCGCGGCTGCCATTGGCTCTCCATCCTTACGCCACACACCCCCAACTCCTTCAATCAGTAGGGGCCAATGAGGCAGCGCGTGGAACGGCGAAGTCACGGCCCGACAAGCAAACCTGGCATGGCCTGCGGCCCAGCAAAGAGGGAGACAGGCGCATGGATACCGGTGAGGGGCACCCTGCTCACGGAGTCGTGGCGACTGGCGGAGGCTTTGCGTGTGCGCTTCTGCGAACCTCTGGCGGTGTAGCAAAATAGTATGGCATCCTTGCGGTGCCTGGGACCTGTACGCGTGGCTTTCATCATCTCGACTGATGCTAACAGCATGCAGCTACCAATGGTAGCTCCTTCCATGGACTACTGGACTGGACTCCTCTCTCATTCTCTTGTGCCTACAAATTGCTTGATCAAATGTCTTTCCCATGACAAATTTTATTTTGGTAACTCACACATCTACACACCCTCAACTATTTCTCTTAGGCTATAAAAAACTATTTCTCTTATGATTAACACCAACCTGAATCTTTGGAACAGAGTATCTCTATTTAGAGTTGTGTATCTCTTATATAGAGCACCTTTGTATGCCAATCAAATTATGGTATGTCTCTTGAAAGCCCGATTTGCGTAGCTGATGAGCATATTTAAAAATCAATTTTAACTAAAATTCCTGAAAACACAATCATCTCATCTTATCAAGGCCTGGTCCTCCAACCCATATCAACCAAATGAACACGCTAGATTTTCTAACAGGGGAAAATTGATATAATGTCATGCTTATTTAGTTTAATATATGCCTCTGAAAAATAACACCAAATAATATTATCTATCTATGATAAGCATTGTTAGTATCTTTGTCTGTATTTATATAATGAGCTAAGTAAATCAACCGGCCGGATAAAGACATACATAGGGTGAAAAGGTTTAGCTGAATAAACCCTGCATGTACACTTTAGCTGAATAAAGACATACTAAGGTAAAGTGAACTAAGGGCATTCATCTTACTGTACATTTTCTAATCACAACTTATTCAACAAGATGCAGCTTGATTCCATAATTAAAAAAAACTTCATCACTGGCAATCTCATTGCAGGGTGCGGCAACGCCACACCAAGGTTTCTAGTCCCCCTCATTTCAGCGCCACCGCTGCCTTGCCTATCTTCTTCCACCAGCCTTCATCCCCTCACCCAATTCCCAAGCCCTCAGATAGATCCCTGCCTTTGCTCCCCTTCCAGATCAGCCAACGCCACAGCGATCCCAGTCCTGATTAGTCGCGACGCGATCTCCACTGACCAAAAGGGAGTTTTGCGGCTCGGCACCAATCACTGGCGTCGGAGTTGCCATGGGAGGGGTGACTGTTGCTTCTTGGTCTCCTATTCCCCTCTTGTTCTTCTGCTCTTCCTTCCTCACACCTTCACCTCTTTCTCATTGATTTGGGAAAGGTGACACGAACGTCCAGGACCACGTGACCGCCAAGACTCCTAGGTGATGCCTTTAAAACCATGGAGTGATCCAAAGCTTAAAACACTCTTCATGCATAATTTCTTATTTATAGTATCATTATAGGATGAATGTGTTGGTTGCTCTTCTGAATTACCATATTACGATAATAAAGTGTCTCCTATAGGTTAAAAACTGATGGCTCTTGTAAGTGAGCTATATTATGCTCTTTCTTTCATTTGTGGTAATTTAATCTTACATATTGCTATCTGAACACTCTGATATACTTGCTTACATACCCATAAGAAAGCATAAAAGATGAGGAGTAATTCAAAGTTGTGCTAAAAATGAAAATACTGGCCAAAGTTCTCCATTAAATAACATCGTTGTGTTAACTTTCTCCTTTTTCATTATCTTGAGGAGTAACAAATACCAATTAGATATTAACACTTCATTCCTCTGCACATCATTCATCCTTTTCCATGGATACTACTACCTTCAAAAGATCAACTGTGGAGATTTCCTTTTATGATATAATCTTTATCTGTTTGACGCTTAAGCATAACAGTCTGGGGTATTGATGCATTGTTTTTCATACTATGCTATCTTCAATCATTGTAACATTTTACTTGTTACAGATACTACTGTGGCTCTGCTATCACAGATTATGTTTGGCGGCTTGGCATGCCATGCTATAAACCCTAGCATGCCATCGGTGGCAAATACAGGTAAATTGATCTTGGGGCTATTTTTTTGTACTTAGGTAACCCCTGCTAGAAACTTAGGAGCAAGAACCCCTCACTAGTTACTGCCAAATATATGTTCCTGTAACAGGGTTTGGCACAATTCTTTTCGCAACCGAGCATTCGCATGACTGTAGATGTAAATATCAGTTGTTTGGTTATGTATAATTAATGTTCTATATTATGCCTCTGATAAATTTATTTCTCCAGGCAATGCAATACTAATGGTTGGAAAATATGCTTGTTCTACTGCAGAGGCTAGCAGCTATGTCAACTCCGGCGCTGGGATGTGAAAAATGACAAACCACACTATCAATGCTACTAGACTCTACTACTATAGCTGTTCTTGTCCCACGTGCTGTGCCGTGCCCAATCGTTGCTTGAATTTGTAATGTCTATATGTTATCATGCAACTCTGTTTTTTGAATTTGCAATGTCTATGTTATTGCAACTCTGTTGCTTGAAATTAGGCTGTTACTTTACTTTTTTTTTAGAAGAAGGAATAAATTTTGTTCTCTACTAGTGCACACAACAGTTTGTCGGTACCTAGCCGGGTACCCGCTTACACTAGACAAAGATCACCAGTATCGGCAAGAGCTGCAGTACAATGACGGGCCTAAGACCGCGTACAGGCGGGCCCGGCCTACTTCCTTATAAAAGCTGGGCCGCGCACCCGGCCCACAGGGGAGGCCCCGGACCTCCTTCAGCGAGGTCCGAGCCCCTCCCCCGACCACGCAAGGAGTCCTTCAGGGGAAGGTGAGGTCCGGACCTCTCGGAGGTCCGGAGCCAGCGCCTTCGGTGGTCCGGGGCCGCCACGTGCCCACAGGTCACGGGGAGGTCCGGAGCCAGCGCCTTCGGTGGTCCGGGGCCGCCACGTGCCCACACGGCACGGGGAGGTCTTGCGCTGCCACGTGCCCACAGGGCACGTGGCGGGGCCTTCAGGCAGGGGCCTCGCCCACCTACTGCATTTATTAAGGGCAGGTGAGCGTGCCCCATTGCCGCTGACACCGCCGCTGTCAGACGGGCACGCCCCGATGCCGCTGACACCGCCGCTGTCAGACGGGCGTGCCCCCGTTGCCCACTGACGCCGCCGCTGTCAGACGGGCGTGCCCCCGTTGCCGCTGACGCCGCCGCTGGCAGGCGACGGCGGCGAAGCAAAGGGGCGCCCCTTACCGAGGCACGACGGCGGTAGCAGGGCACTACAGTCGATTTCCCCGGCTACGTTGGGGTCTATATTGAGTAAACAAGTACGCTGTACTCATCATGAGCCGCGCCACGCGCGGCGACCGCGCTCAACCTAATACTAGGTAGCGGCGCTACAGCGCTACTACGAGCGCCCCGTCCTGTCACGCCAGCACGTCGCCTGCCCCCTCGGCCTCTGAAGCGTCTCACCGGGTTTAGCAGCCATGGAACAGGACGGCGTAAGGCAGGATGGCGTGGCGCCGTATCCGGATGGCAGGACAGCATGGCGCATCTTCCGGGCCATACCGGGCCGCGTCAGTGGTACAGGCGCGACGCATGGGAGCGTTGGACATCAAGCACAGGATAGAACTGTAGCATAGAGGAAATGGGCCGGGACCACCTGTCGGGGCCCGGCCACCATGTACGTGCCCCCCTTGGGCTATAAAAGGGGAGGCATACGCAACACAGGAGGACAGACCCAGACAGGCTCAGAGACTCCTCTGAAAACCCACAAAGCACAAGCACACAATACCACCGTCTTCTCCAACAGACAGGAATACAAGAACACACCCACAGTGGACGTAGGGTATTACGCTCCGGCGGCCCGAACCACTCTAAATCCTCTTGTCACCATCGTGCCACCACCGATCTAGCTAACAACGATCGCTCCCCCTAACTACTCTTAGTACTTAGGATCTCGGCCGGGTGCATTCCGCCACCCGACCAGGAGCACGCTCGCTCCTACATTTGGCGCGCCAGGTAGGGGGAAAGCATCAGTTAGCATCATCCCTCACGGCATGATGGTTCGCATCCGCGACATTCACGAGGATGTAGCCGCATTCAGAGGAGGTGGCCTCGACCGGGTCGCAGGCCTCCCCCCACCATTCAGAGGGCGCGGCACGGACGCCGCGAGCCCCTCGACGCCCCACGGGGGGCGCCGCTACTGCAAACACTGCAGTAGCAAGCGCTGTAGCGGCAAACGCCGCCACGGCGAACCCCGCTGCTGCCAGCGGCCCGCTCGCCGCAGCCAGGGAGCTGCTCCGTAACCCTCTGGGGCCGACCGCCTCTCCTAGCGCCCTGGCGCAGTGGCGGAGCGATGTGGATCGCCTGATTCACCTAGCTGAGGTCACCCCTGGCCCAACTAGGACTGGATCGCGCCCCCCTCCTAGCAGCGGGGGGACGTCGAACCACCGCAGGCAGCACGATGCGGCAACATCCGCGCGCTCCCCCTCAGTGAGGAGCACGCAGACGGAAGACCTCCGAGCCGAGCTCAACCGCCGGCGAGCGGGCACCCCCACCACCGTGGAGCAACAACGGGTGCAGCCAAACGCCGCCAAGGGCAAGAACCTTGACGCTGCGTTTGCCGCTGCTGCACCTAAGCCCCCGGTTTACGTGCAACCCCCGGTTGGCGTACAAGCGCCGCCGGGGGTCATATCGGCTGGAGTTGGCTGCGCCGCGCTCGCGGACGGTCTCCGCTCCGCGCGCTGGCCGCAGAAGTTCCGGCCGCACCTGCCGGAAAAATACGACGGGACTACCAACCCGTCAGAATTCCTGCAGGTGTATGTCACCACTATCACAGCGGCTGGCGGAGCCGACGCCGTCATGGCGTCATACTTCCACGTCGCCTTGTCTGGGCCGGCCCGGACTTGGCTCATGAACCTCTCCCCCGGGTCAATCTAATCCTGGGAGGAGCTCTGCACTCAGTTCCTGGCGAACTTCGCGAGTGCATGCCAGCAGTACGGTGTGGAGGCCCACCTCCATGTAGTACGTCAGGAGCTCGGGGAATCCCTCCGAGCGTTCATTGCTCGCTTCGCCAAGGTGCGGGGGACAATACCCCGCATCTCCGATGCGTCCATCATCACAGCCTTCCGGCAAGGCGTCCGTGATGAGAAGATGCTGGAGAAGCTGGCAACTCGCCAAGTGCAGGACGTCGCCACCCTGTACGCGCTGGCGGACAAGTGCGCTAGGGCCGCAGAGGGGCGTGCATGGCACTCCCCACAGCAGGATAGGACTGCCCGGCCAGGCGCCTCTGCCGGTGCTGCCCGAGAGGGCGGCAACAAAAAGAAGAAGGGCCGACGCCCTGAGAGGTTCCTGGAAGGGGCCCCTGTCGCTGCGGCAGCACCTGGAGGCCTGCGACACCGGCGGCAAGCGCCCGAGGCAACAGGCGCGGAACAGTGGCGGCTCATGCCCTGTTCATCCCAACAGCGGTCACAACGTCGCCGACTGTCGCGAGATACAGAAGCTCGTGCAGCGGCAGTCTCAGTGAGCGCCGCGAGCGTCCGGCCAAGGACGACTCGCCCCCACGCCAGCGCCCTGGCAAGGGGAAGGCTACCAGCGACGGCGGGCCCACCGCTGGGGGCAAAGGAGATGGGCTACCAGCCCCCGGAGAGGGAGCTCAAGAGCGTCTACGCTCTAGGCCACTCTAGCTCCGAATCCAGCGACAACGAACGTCGCAAGAGGCTGTACGTCATGTATGGCAGGAAGCTGGGAGGTCTCCTCCCGGCGAGACGTGCAGGCCCTGTGCCGAGAAGTCCTCTCGGTCAGGCGGAGCGTCCTAGGGGTGGCTCCACACCACAAGTGGAGAGACACCACCATCTCCTTCGGGCCGGCCGACTGCCCGGAGAACATGGCTGGGGCTGGCGTGCTGCCGATCATCACGTCGCCAGTGGTCGCCAACATATGGCTCCACCACGTGTTGATCGACGGCGGAGCCGCCCTCAACATCATCAGCCACGCAGCCTTCAAACAGCTGCAGATTCTGGAGTCACGTCTGGCTCCGACGCGCCCGTTCTCCGGCGTGGGTCCAGTGCCGATCTACCCGAAAGGGAAGATCGACCTCCCGGTCACCTTCGGGACCCCGGAGAAATTCCGCACGGAGAACGTCCAGTTCGATGTCGCGGAAGTCAACCTGCCGTTCAACGCCATCATTGGCAGACCGGCACTTTACCGCTTCATGGCCGTTGCCCATTACGGGTACTTGGTCGTGAGGATGCCGTCCCCGGCGGGTGTTCTCACCGTGCCGGGGGACCGCCACACAGCCGTCGCCGCGGTAGAGAAGCTCCATGCTCTCGCTACTGACGCAGCGAACCCTGCGGGGGACAACCCCTCGACCTCTCGGGCCAAGGTTCCTGTTAAGGAACCGAAAGTGCCCAAGGTACGCCCTTCCGATCCAGAGGACGTGCCAGTCAAGACCGTCCAGATCGGGGCGGAAGCCTCCCAGACCACCCGCATCACAGGGAATCTGGGAGAGAAATAGGAAGACCACCCGCACCGGCTTTCCTCCGGGCAAATGTTGACATGTTCGCCTGGGAACCGTCGCAGATGCCTGGGATCCCTAGGGAAGTAATTAAGCACCAGTCTGAAGATCAGCTCGGACGCCAAGCCGGTGCGGCAAAAGCCACGGAGGCAGTCCGTGGAGCGCCAGGACTTCATCCGTCAGGAGGTCCGGAAGCTCCTGGACGTGGGCTTCATCGAGGAGGTCCATCACCCCGAGTGGCTGGCCAACCCGGTGGTTGTCCCCAAGGCGAACGGGAAGCTTCGGATGTGTATCGACTACACCAGCCTCAACAAAGTATGTCCTCCAGACCCTTATCCCCTTTCACGCATAGACCAGATAGTAGATTCCACCTCCGGGTGCGAACTTTTATCTTTTTTGGATGCATACTCTGGGTTTCATCAGATCCAGATGGATGAGGAGGATAAGAGGCATACAGCCTTCGTAACAGTAGATGGTTTGTATTGTTACGTTGTCATGCCATATGGTCTGAGGAATGCTTTACCTACGTTTCTGCGTGCCATGAACTTCATGTTCCATGAGTTCCATGACCTGATCAGAAACATAGTAGAGGTCTATGTCGATGACATTGTTGTCAAGACCAGGGTAAGGTCGACCTTGATGGAAGACCTAGCCCTTGTTTTCGACAGGTTGCGCACAACGCGCACGAAGCTGAACCCCGAGAAATGC
The DNA here is from genome assembly GCA_030272315.1 of Paspalum vaginatum. Taxonomy (NCBI): domain Eukaryota; kingdom Viridiplantae; phylum Streptophyta; class Magnoliopsida; order Poales; family Poaceae; genus Paspalum; species Paspalum vaginatum. Next base: position 36,356,238 of record CM059012.1, on the reverse strand, counting down.
GTCTTTGGCGTCTCGGCTGGTAAACTGTTGGGTTTCCTAGTGTCACATCGCGGCATTGAGGCAAACCCAACCAAGATCAGGGCGATCGAGGCTATGCGGCCGCCGGCCTGCATCAAGGACCTCCAGAAACTCACTGGGTCCTTGGCAGCCCTCAGCCGATTTATCTCAAAGTCAGCCGAGAGAGCCCTGCCCTTCTTCAAGCTTTTGAGGAAGTCCGGACCATTCATATGGACCGAAGAGGCTGAACAAGCCTTCCAGGAGTTGAAGCAGCATCTCACCACTCTGCCCATTTTAGTGGCGCCAGAGCCTGGTGAGACCCTAGTTTCTCTACCTCGCGGCGACATCCGAGGTAGGTAAGCATGGTCCTGGTCGCCGAGCGACCAGTCCATTCCCACGAGGGAGACACCGGGGTCCCCCAAGTGGAAGGTGGTGGTCCGCCCACCGCAGAAGCTGCAACTGGCCCCGATACCGGAGGTCCGGCTGACACACTGCCCTGCCAAGGCGGTGAGCCACCAGAAACAGGAGGGCAAGCCGCCCAGGGGGCCAGTCTGGTAGAGGTAGGTGGCCTCGGACCTACCACTAAGGTCCGGACCACCCAGAAGCCAGTATATTACGTCAGTGAGGTCCTCCACGGGGCAAAAGCCAGATATCTGGAAGCCCACAAGTTCGCCTACGCGTTACTTATTGCTTCCAGAAAGTTGCGCCATTATTTCCAGGCGCATAAGGTTGTCGTGGTGACCTCTTACCCGTTAAGAGCGATCCTGCGCAATTCCAACGCCACTGGGAATATTGCCAAATGGGCGGCGGAGCTGGCAGAGTTCCAACTCGACTTCCAGCCCCGCAGCACTACCAAGAGCCAGGTCTTGGCCGACTTCATCGTAGAGTGGACTCCCACCACCACGGAATCTGGAGGTCCACAAGCCGAGGCGGAACCTTCACGGCCAGACAGGACCATCCGAGTTTTCACCGAGCCGCACTGGACTCTCTTCTTCGATGGGTCCGCCCGCGAAAAAGGGTCCGGAGCAGGCGTGGTCCTCATGGACCCGAATGGGGATCAAGTAAAGTACATAGTATGCTTTGAATTCAAAGCCACTAACAACATGGCGGAATACGAAGGCTTGATCTTCGGGCTCATGGTCGCCCAGTCACTAGGAATCAAGCAGCTCCTGGTTAAGGGGGATTCCCAGTTAGTGATCAGACAGGTCCGGGGGGAGTGCTGCTGCAATAACCCCCAGCTCGCAGCATACCTCATGCGAGTGAGGGAGCTCGAGAAGGACTTCGAGGTCCTGGAACTGCAGCACGTTCCCAGGAACCTCAACTCAGTGGTAGATGACCTCTCCGCGAGGGCATCGACTCGGGGCCCAGTACCCGAGGGCGTCTTCAAAAGACAGCTACTGAGACCAACCGCCCAGCCGGCCGAACTGGGCGAAGGGGGCAGAACTAGCACCTCGAAGCTAGCAGTCCCGGTGGTCCTCCATCTCTGGAGTCCACCAAGGATCGTGTGGACTGATGACCCCGGCATGTCAACAGGGACACATCCAATGGCTCAGGGCAGTCCCGATGCACGGATCTCCGAGATCCGGGACTACCTGAAGGACAAAATCCTTCCCGAAGAACGTGTGTCTGCTAAGCGCATAGTGCGATTGGCTAAACGCTACACGCTAGTAGAAGGGGATCTCTACAGGCGTGGCGCCAATGGCATCTTCATGCGATGCATAACCCGGGAGGAGGGCCGCGATTTACTCGAGGAGATCCATGGAGGCGAGTGCGGGAATCATTCAGGGTCCCGTACGCTGGTCGGTAAAGCCTTTCGGCATGGCTTTTACTGGCCGACAGCGCTCCAGGATGCAGCTGAGCTAGTAAGGTCCTGCATGGCGTGTCAGTTCCATGCAAAGCAGATACACACACCGGCTCAGTCTCTGCAGATGATTCCACCCTCTTGGCCCTTCGCGGTATGGGGGGTGGACATCCTGGGACCTTTCCCTAGAGCTGTCGGTGGGTACCGGTACCTCTACGTCGCCATTGACAAATTCACAAAATGGCCTGAGGTAACCCCAGTAGTGAGCATCACCCAAAGAACTGCAACAGCTTTCCTTAAGTCCATTGTGTGCCGGTTCGGCGTCCCCAGCCGTATCATAACGGACAATGGGACCCAGTTCAGGAGCCGGGTCTACCAGGACTACTGCGACGGCATTGGCATCCAGTTATGCTTCGCGTCTGTAGCACACCCTAGGAGCAATGGACAGGTCGAAAGAGCTAACGCGGAAATCCTCAAGGGGCTCAAAACCCGCACCTTCAACTGCTTGGAAAAGCACGGTGCGAAATGGGTTGATGAGCTCCCCTGCGTGCTATGGGGGAACCGGACCACACCCAGCCGAGCAACCGGGGAAACCCCATTCTTCCTGGTATACGGGGCCGAGGCATGCCTCCCACCAGAAATACTCTTGGGCTCCCCATGGATCCAAGCTTTTGATGAATCTTTGCAGGAGCAGGCTAGGTGCGACGACGTCGACCTCATCGAGGAGCAAAGATGGCAGGCTGCAATCCGGAACGCACGGTACAACCAAGCGCTCAAACGCTATCATGAGCGAACCGTGCGGGGCAGGGTACTCCAATCTGGAGACCTGGTCCTGAGGCGCATCTTGAGCCGAGAAGGGCTCAACAAACTCTCCCGCAGCTGGGAAGGCCCTTTCAAGGTGACAGAAGTTAGTCGCTCCGGTTGCGTTCGCCTCGCCACGGAGGAAGGAGTTCCGCTACCGAACCCATGGAATATAGAACACCTCCGTAAGTTTTATCCATATGCAAGAAATTCAGGGCAACCCTCTTTCTTTTTGTAAGCTAAATAGGACCACCATGTGGACCAGAGCGGTGAAGGTCCGCCCTTGTAATCCCGACCTCTGGCTGACATCACATGACACCCTGTACCGCTTGATTAAAGAAAGAGTTTAGCCCTGAAATCCTTGTCTCCGCTGTTACCCTACTGCTTACTCAGCTGCCATCTGTTTCAATTTTTCCTAACCCCTGCGTGGAATCCTACTCTTGCTAAAAATCTCCTAGGAACCAGCAGGACTTAGCAGCTTGAGTGTGAAACGGTTAGCACAGAAGCTGGGAAGGAGGTCCGGAATACTGGGTGCTAGGTCCAGAGAAAAGGGGCTCGCCTTGGTAGCACAGGAGCTGTCAGCTGCTTAGCCTGGTCTCATACCCTAAGCACTGAACACTCCCTACCACGCCGTGAGTTCCCCCAGTATCAGGAACAGTGCGTTTAGTGCTCCGGACCACCCCCTAAGCTAATGGCACACCCCCTAACCTCAGCAGCAAGGTCCGGCTGTGACTCCAAGGACTTCGAGGCAGCGCGGTTACCTTTGTTTTGCTAAGAGAGGTCCGAACGGCTGCAGGACCGGACCACAGCTAAGATGTTTTGGACTAAGGATGGTCCAGGGCTGTGTCGCAGTTTTGCCTGGTTTCGTACCCTTAACTCACACACCCTGCTATCCCACGAACAGACATCCTGGCCCCTGGCCTGGACGGCAAACGCTCCGGACCTTGAATAGTGGAAAAGGTCAACTCAGAGTAGGTCCCGTAGGTGCGACACTGACGTTTGCCGTAAGTTGCATGCAGGTCTGGCCTCTGACTCGGTGGTAGCCAGCCTCAAAACCTAGAGCCTACCTACCAGGGGGCCAGGGGGTCAGGTAACAACACACCAGCATGCAGCAGGGAGTAAATGGAGATAAGTCGCAACTACCATTCTTATATTACTTGTCCATACTGATATTTTGCATAACCTTCTATAAAAAGAAAAAAAAACAGCAAGAGCTGTTGCCCTACGGCGCTGGGGAGGCTCCTGTCCCTGGTGCATCCAGGTTCTCGTCCGCAGGGGTCCGCTGGAACCGGGCGGCAATGACCTCCACCACCTCCTGCACGCTCTCTCGGGGGGCGGCCTCTGCCTCCTCCACCGGACCAGCGATGACCGGGTCCAAGGAGATGGCGGGGTCGTGGCTCCGGAAGCAGACCAGGAGGTGCTCCACCACGAGACGGCACAGCTCGTGGCCCTCGGCTTCAAGGTGCTCCCCGAGCGTGGAGTCCAGGCGCTGGAGCCGCTCCACCGCGGAGTCAAGGACGGGGAAGGCGTCCGCAATGGTGGACGGTGGCTCTGTCACCCGGATCGGACTCAGTCCGAGCGGTACCAGAGCCGAACTCGCCTCCCCGACCCAGTCGGTGATGCGTTGAAGGCCGGCGCGCATCTGCTCCCGGTCCTCCGCCGCCGCCTGCTGGGCAGCGCCCTGCTTCAGCTGCTCCACGGCGGCCCGCTCAACCAGTAGCTGCTTCTCCTGGTTTGCCAGCTCTGCCTCCCTAGACTTCACCTAGTCCTCACGGACCTTGAGCGTGGTAGCCTGGCGAACAGCGGATTCCCTGAGAGCCTTGGCCGCCGCCTCGCGCTGAGCAACGGAGTCCTCACGGGCCGCAACTACTGCCTCGCGCTCGACAAGCCTCAACTTCATCTTGTCGAGCTCAGCATTGACAGCAGCCTGCCGCTCGGACACCTCCACCAGCTCTTGCCGGCGCTGCTCCACGCCCTTCCACGCGGACTCTAGCTTCGCCTGATCGAGCCTCAGCCGTGCCTCGCCCACCTCAGCCTATTTCTCGCGGACCCCCACCGCGCGCTCTCGGCCAATAAGCCTCTGCAGGTCCTCATGGAAGGCCGCACGGTTGGCATCGAGCTCTGTGCGGGCTGGTGGAAAGCTCCGCATGGGTCCGGGTGTGCTGGGCAGTGGCGGCTTCGATCTGCTCCCCAAGACGGGCCCGCCAGCCGTCCAGACCCTCGCGCTCCTGCTGTAGCCGCGCCCACTCCAGCTGGAACGCTTCCTGGGCGTCGTCCAGGGCCTGGCGCGCCCGACGCAGCACGCGAGGGAGAGGGGCTCCACCTGGCTGGGGCAGGAGCGGCCTACCCAAAACCTCCTCCAGTTCCCCCTCGGCAGGGGGCGGAGATCTGGGGCTGGACGTCTGGACGACGGGCGACGAAGGCTCTGAGGTCCGAGCGTCAGGAGCCGCCCCCGGCGCAGGTCCTTGGGCCGCAACGCCTTCCGGCATCGGGCTACTTGGTGCCTGGGACTGCTCATCTGGAGCTGCCCCCAGCAGGCTCTTGGGGTGCGGTCTCGGCCCCCGAGGCGCCCCCCGGCGTCGGTCCGCCCGAGGCCTGGGGCCGGACAGAGGGGGCCACCTCCGGTGCAGGCCCCTCAGTCGTAGCCCGGGCCCGCGAGGCATTCTCCGCCGTCGGACCACCAGGGGCGATCTTCTCCGCCGTGGCCGCCTGGCCACCAGAGCCGCTGGGGGGAGAAGCGCCGGCCGGGCGTGTCGGCCTAAACAAAACACACGGCGAAAGGTTGAGAAGCATGAAAAAGCTAGCCGTGGTACCGCGAAGTGTTCGAGGCTAATTAAAAGGACTTACCTCAAGGTAGGCGCCGACCAGCGGCCACGAAGGCCAGACCCTCGCCGCGGCTGCCGTTCCGCGGCCGGCGGTGCCGGTCGCTGCTGTTGCCGCGGGCCCGAGGCCGGCGGTGCCGGAGAGGGCCGCCGCTGCTGGTCCGGCGTCGGAGGAGGTGCCCGGCGCTGTGGGTGCCGCTGGTCCAGATGCGGCGGTGGCACTCGCTCCCCTTGCCCAGAGGAGTTTCCTTCCCCCGAGGTCCGCTGGCGCTTCGAGTCGGGCTCCGAGACAAAGGTCCCGTCGCCGCGAACCAGCCTTCGCCGCGTCTCCTCACCAGCTCACCGGCGGAATAACGGGGGACGCTGCCACCGGCCTCTTGCCCTTGTCAGCAGGAGTAGTGCCTTTGGCACCAGAACCCCCAACCGGGGCGTCGTCGATGTGGACCCCCCGGTTGGGGTCGCCCCCAAGCTGCCGCGCCGCAAGGCCGCCGTCGTCGAGCGTGGGCATCTCCCGGAGCACCGCCGTCCGCAAGGCCTGGTCGCGGCAGAGCGGCACGATGGCGGACGGCACGCGCAGCTGCTCCGTGGAGAAGCCCTCGTCCGTGACGCACCGCACCCATTCCTCCAGCAGGAGCGGCGTCAGGTCGTGGTCTTCGCCACGCACCACCCGGCTACAGTCGTTGGAGCCGGTGTAGCTCCACGCCAGCCTTGGCCGCATCTGCAGGGGGGCGAGCCTCCGCCTGAGGAAGTCCGCGAGAACGTGCATCGAGGTCAGCCCGCTGCTGACGAGCTCGGTGATCCTGGCCAGCACGGGGGAGAACTCGGGTGGCAGATCAGTTGAAGCACCCCACTCCGGGAGGGATGCGTCGGGACTGCTATCAGGGAGAGCCAGCCGATCATTCGGCTCCGCCCTGACGATCACCCAGTCGTTGCGCCAGTGCTCCCACTTGGCGCTGGCGAAGGTGGGGAGGTAGGTCGACCTTCCCCCGGACCCCTTCAGCAGGAAGTAGTAGCGGCCAATCTCGGTCGAGCTCCTCCCGGAACACCTCACCGAGAAGAAGTGGCGGAAGAGCGTCACGCAGGGAGGAACCCCCACGAACATCTCACAGAGGTGGGCAAAGATTGCCGCATGAAGGATGGAGTGGGGGGTGAGATGCTGGAGCTGCAGCCCAAACGCCTCCAGCAGCAACATGAAGAAGGAAGAGATCGGAATCCCCAGACCACAGTAGAGGTAGGGGACAAAGAGGACGAACTCCCTCGGCTGCAAGTTGCGGTGGGGGAGGGAGCCCGTGCGAACATTGTCGCAGCGCTCTGCGTCCGTCCAGCCGAGCAGGCGGCGAACGCGGTTAAGGTTCTCCTCGGTCTCCCGGAAAGATTGGTGGCCCGAACCCATCGCTGCGGAATCTGGCGGTGGGGGAAAGAGAAGGAGCACACTGCAGACGAGAAACGAGAGCTCTGCTGCAAGGAAGACGAAGCGCCGCGGCGGATGCGAGGGGTGCAAAGGCAAATGGCTGAAGGGTGTGCTCGGCCGATGGTCGAGAACCCTATTTGACGGTTGCCCCCAATCCTCCGCAAGCCGCGGGCGTCAAGCGTACGCGCGCACGGACGCACCCGCGGACCCCTAGGTCTATGACAGCAGGGGCCCGAGGATGCAGTCACGACAGGCGGGTAGAAGAGCAAGTGGGGCAGGAAGGCGAACCGGCGGCCGCTCGCGAACGTGCGCCTCGGCGCAACGCGTGGGGCCCCTGCCTTTCCGCTTTATGCACGGCTGCCCACGTAACCATCTGCCCCCCTCCTTAATGGCAGGAGAAGGGGTAGGTGAACCGCCGCTGCGGTTCCCGATGCGGGCCTGCCCCCACGTTTCCCGGGAGATTCCCACGATCGGGCGCCCCCAGGTCGTGGGGGCCCACGGAGCCACCCCGTGGGGTCGGGTGGACTAGGCCCCCTCCAAGGTCGGGTAAGGCGGACGATCGGCAAGATCAGGCGTGCCGGGATCTCAGCAGGGTCAGGCGAGTCAAAGCCTCGACCAAAGATCAAGTAGTTGGCCTCCCGATGGCTTGAGTAGTAAGCGATGATGGGCTCACCTCAGGTTCGAAAAACTCACCAGAGGTGAGCCCAGGGGCCACTGTCGATACCCAGCTAGCCGGGTACCCGCTTACACTAGACAAAGATCACCAGTATCGGCAAGAGCTGCAGTACAATGAGGGCCTAAGACCGCGTACAGGCGGGCCTGGCCTACTCCTTATAAAAGCTGGGCCGCGCACCCGGCCCACAGGGGAGGCCCCGGACCTCCTTCAGCGAGGTCCGAGCCCCCCCCCCCGACCACGCAAGGAGTCCCTCAGGGGAAGGTGGAGGTCCGGAGCCAGCGCCTTCGGTGGTCCGGGGCCGCCACGTGCCCACAGGGCACGGGGAGGTCTTGCGCTGCCACGTGCCCACAGGGCGCGTGGGAGGGCCTTCAGGCAGGGGCCTCGCCCACCTACTGCATTTATTGCGGGTAGGTGAGCGTGCCCCATTGCCGCTGACACCGCCGCTGTCAGACGGGCACGCCCCGATGCCGTTGACACCGCCGCTGTCAGACGGGCGTGCCCCCGTTGCCCGCTGACGCCGCCGCTGTCAGACGGGCGTGCCCCCGTAGCCCGCTGACGCCGCCGCGGTCAGACGGGCGTGCCCCCGTTGCCGCTGGCACCGCCGCCGTCAGACGGGCGTGCCCCCGTTGCCGTTGGCACCGCCGCCGTCAGACGGGTGTGCCCCCGTTGCCGCTGACACCGCCGCTGGCAGGCGACGGCGGCGAAGCAAAGGGGCGCGCCTTACCGAGGCACGACGGCGGTAGCAGGGCACTACAGTCTATATTGAGTAAACAAGTACGCTGTACTCATCATGAGCCGCGCCACGCGCGGCGACCGCGCTCAACCTAATACTAGGTAGCGGCGCTACAGCGCTACTACGAGCGCCCCGTCCTGTCACGCCAGCACGTCGCCTGCCCCCTCGGCCTCTGAAGCCTCTCACCGGGTTTAGCAGCCATGGAACAGGACGGCGTAAGGCAGGACGGCATGGCGCCGTATCCGGATGGCAGGACAGCATGGCGCATCTTCCGGGCCATACCGGGCCGCGTCAGTAGTACAGGCGCGACGCATGGGAGCGTTGGACATCAAGCACATGATAGAACTGTAGCATAGAGGAAATGGGCCGGGACCACCTGTCGGGGCCCGGCCACCATGTACGTGCCCCCCTTGGGCTATAAAAGGGGAGGCATACGCAACACAGGAGGACAGACCCAGACAGGCTCAGAGACTCCTCTGAAAACCCACAAAGCACAAGCACACAATACCACCGTCTTCTCCAACAGACAGGAATACAAGAACACACCTACAGTGGACGTAGGGTATTACGCTCCGGCTGCCCGAACCACTCTAGATCCTCTTGTCACCATCGTGCCACCACCGACCTAGCTAACAACGATCGCTCCCCCTAACTACTCTTAGTACTTAGGATCTCGGCCGGGATGCATTCCGCCACCCGACCAGGAGCACGCCCGCTCCGACACAGTTGTTACAAGAATCTCGGCCTTAAAGCTGAATTGAAATAAAAAAAATGGAAGACATAAATAATCAACAACAAAGTATATTATTGTTTCTCCATCTGGTAGCCATACATGTATCTGACGCACTCTAATTACTGTTTAAGTAGGTGTTGTGGCAGTAAACTAGACATGGTATCATCGTTCATATTGACATCAAATTACCATACATACAGGCATAAATAAGGAAATTTGTGAACTCTCACTCTCCGGATAAGGAACCAAGTTACCATAAGTTGTGTGACTGTCTATCCCGTTTTTCCTGCCGTCAAAAGTTCAGGTTTTGCTCCTGGCTGCACTGCAAGTCTACAACGAGTTTTGTCTAAGTCTTCTAAATCAATCATCTATCGCACTTACACAAATAACTGATGATGATGACACTACTTCAATTCCGGACACACAAGAAATTTTGGCAATTATCAGCATATACTTGATTTCTATTTAAAAAAAAATCTGTCCCAGTCATAATGATCTAGTAGATGAAAATGTATTCCCTGTTTCCTAGCTTGCCAAATTAAAAAAATATTACTAGTTTTGTTATAACTCAATTTTTAAAACAATTAACTAAGTTTACATAAAAATATCAATATTTATGACATGAAAAGATTATTATTATATTCACAATGGGATATATTTTCTTAAAATATCTATTTAGTGTCATAATTATTGACACTATAAATTTGGTCAAACGTAATGTTCAACCGAAGATAAAACTAGAATTAACTTATTTTCCGGGAAAAAGGGAGATCATATACACATCTTTACTTGTTTACCCACTTCTTCTGCCATGGGAATAATGGGAGATGGATGAACCTCAACTGTGATTGTTATCCAACGATTAGGAAAGCGACAGATAAGGTACCCCATCCATCCTAAATTGTAAGACTTCTAGGCATGTATTACATTTATTTATTATTTTTATGTATGTGTATTCAATATGTGAATAGATTTATCAACATATGTATAAACGTGGACAAATAAAAAAAGCCAGAACCCAATATAATTTAGGACCACCGAGAGTAGTAGATATTTTAGTTTTGAGTAAAATGCATCGCTAGAACATTAGCTTTTTCGGTTGTGTCGGTTAGGTCCATCAACTTTTAAAGTGCATTTTTAGGTCTGTTAACTTTTTCAGTGATGCACTGTAGGTCCATACAATTTATTTTATGTTTTCTTTTTCATTTGGCCCTTAGAATTTTCTTTCTTCTCTTACCTAGCTCCCTTGTCCTTTTCCCTGACATAGGCTGGCTGCCGAGGCAGCCGAGTGGGGCTGCGCCACCAGTGCTGCACGTAGGTGCGTGGGAGCAAGCGGGTGAGCGCTGCCATAGTCAGGCGTGCGGGCGCACACGGGTGGGTGTGCGCTAGGACTAGCTCCACTACCACTACCGGGCACAGGTGTGTGGGTGAAGAGGCTAATATTATGGACATACCTATCATTCTTGTCTTATATCAAATTAGAGCTAGATTAGACTAGACTCTGGTTAATACCCTTTTGATTGGTTGTTCCAGTTGCGTTCTAGTTGCTTATCATCTAACTCTGACTAGAAGTGGACTAAGTTAGATTAGATAATCTCTAAACTAGTGTTCACCATAAGCTTGGGTAGTTAATTCTCTATTGATCGTTTCCATGGATTAACAAACCTATGATACTCGTCCTGGGAAAAAGCTACACTGATATACTATCGCTTGCAGTATAAGGTTTGTTGTGATTAAGTACCGTCAACAAGTTTTTTTTTTGCGCGGTTGCTATGGAAATGGTTAATCGAGTTTAAACTATCTTGAGCTTATGTCAATAATTAATTTGATTTGATTTGTGAATATGACTTTTTATGTATATGACTTTATTAGTGTTCTTATGTATAAGTTTTGATTGATTCTTTTATTCTTTGATTTGATTGTATATAACTCTTGGTTCAAAAATAGTAGTAATGACCTAGATTTAACCTCTCATTAGTGTGATTTCTTGTGAATATATCCTCTCAGCATATAGTATTTTTTATACGTTTTCTCTCGCTAACATTAGTAGGAATGGATGGACTACGGCACAATAAACTTATTAATTTTGTGGATGATGTAGAGAAGATAAGAAAGCCCAGAAACTCTGACAGAAGTTCTTCGCAAAAATCGGAAAACTCTGTTCGAAATGGAGGAAGAGAAGTTGATTGAGTTATATGTGCGCGAGACACCAATAACCTAAGAATTACAGACCTAACTCCATCAGATTGCTCTTTTGAGATCAGAAGCTCAGTGATTAGTATGGTGTAGGATCAGCCATTCAATGGTAAGGAAGATCCAAATAAGCATTTGAAGACCTTCCTACAGATCAGCAACACGTTCAAGATTGAAGTAGTCACTGATAATCAGATCACAGCATGACTGTTCCCATTTTCACTCATTGGGAAAGCTCATCAATGGCTGTCAACATTTCCAAATGATAAACTCAACATCTAGGTGCTTCAACTCCAATCTTTCATTACCAAATACTACTCACCAGGGAAGACTCAAGCTTTGAGTTATAAGATATTAACTTTTGTTCAGTTCCCGACACAGACTTTTGACAAAGCATATGAGAGACTTAATGACTTGTTGAGCGCACTGCCAGGTGGCCTAGAGTGCATTTGGGTTTGGGTTTGGCTCCAAAGTGGACTTGGAGTTGAGGCCAAGGCTTGGTGGGCCTCAAAACCACTACCTACCGAAGAAGCCCGTAATCGTTTCCCGTTCCATTGACAAAACCGGGGCCCAAGACCATTTCCTGGTTCCATCGTCAAAACCAGGGCTGGTTGCCGGTGTCGCCAAAACCGGAGTTATCCAAAAAGAACGGACTACTGGACACGTGGAGGACATCAGGAGAAGGCGGAGATACCGAAGATGTGAAGGACTCCATCCTGTTCATCCATCTGAGTTTATGACGTCTTTTCAGGCATCTACATGCGTTGTAGTGTTAAGTATCTGTAATATAGGGAGTAAAGTGAAAAACTGCCAGAGTTAGTGTCTTGTGGTATAAATAAGGAGGTGGCTGCCATAAGCAACGTCTCTTGGCTAGTTGGAGAGTGCTTAGGACCTAAGAACCCTTGGTTTTTGTTTTCCCAAGCTTAGAGCTTCATGCAAGTGAGATTTGGATTGTTTTTGGTGGATTCTTGACTGGTTTAGAACCTGCTCAGGCTGATTTTCAGATCACCGGACTGTCCGGTGGTAACCACCGGATTGTCTATGCATTCAACAGCTCACAGGCAGAGTAACCGAGGCCGAGCCATTACCTATGCCTTTTGCACACGTCGAACCATCCGGTGTGTTAACTGGACTGTCCGGTGCGTGTGGAGTGTGGTAGTCGTACTCTCTGGCGAGCTTGTCTGGTGGTGACCACCGGACTGTCCGGTGCTACCATTGGACTATCCGGTGCTACCATCGGACCATCTAGTGCATTTAACCGGGCTGTACGTTTGTCCTTTGTAGTTGTTTGCACTGCACTGTCCGATGCTTCTACCAGACTGTCCGTTGGTCACTGTAAGGTGATGGTTTGGCTCATTTTGCATCATCTTCGATCGGCGTTTGAGCGAGTGCTTCCACATGACTTTCTTCATTGTGTCTTGGGGTTAGTATCACCTCTCTGCTACATGAACTTGCATGGTTTGAGAAGAGAGGGTTTTAGGGTTGCTTATTTAGGCTTTGACCCATTCACCCCCCCTCTAGGTCGCCTTTTGGTCCTTTAGTGAGGCAGTGGAGGATGGACTAGAAGGTCCATCTTGGGTGTCCCAAGTAGCGGCATCGCACGAGGCCGGCTCAAGCACGAACCACTAGTGGTTCCAATGCGGTGTCGCAGAGCCGTGGTACAGCAGCAGCTAGGGTGGTGATGTTTCATCCCACCAACCACCCTACACTCCCAAGTACTACACCGCAGGTACATCACACAATGTCGATCGTGGTGTAGGTTGGTCTGCATCCGCGGTCTTTGACAATGACGCCATTAGGGGACTCCACTCCGACATAGAGAGGATGAACCTCCAAGGCCAATACGACCCATGAATATACTAGGAGGTCCACGACATCAGCCAAAGGACCTTCGACATTGAACGCCAAATGAAGAAGAACACTAATGTTCTCTGGGAGATCAGAGAAATTACCTACTATGGCACCGAAGAGGCCCACCAATTAAACAATCACTACTAAGACCACAACCCCTAGCTTCAAAGTAAGATCCTCCTTGACTCCTCTGACTCAAAGTAAGATCCCCCGTACCTTTCTCCTTGCCTTGTAGACTATTTTTGCTTGGAAACTAAGGTGCCTGCCTAAGCAACCCTAAAACCAGACAAGAGAGAGAACGAATGACCAGCCCTCTCCTTATTTATACTACACACTAAGCCCTAAGGCAATTTTGCAACTAGATCCCATAAGATACAAACACTTACACTAAGATGTCCCGTAGGGGCTAGAAAAGACCGCAATAACTCGGATGAACGGCCACGATAGAGTCCTTGCTTCTTCGGTTTCTTCGCCTTCTCCCGATGTCCTCCACGTTTCAATAGCTCATCCCTTGGGGTAGTCTCTGGTTTTTGGAATACCAGCAACCTGCCATGGTTTTGATGATGGAACCAGGAAATAGTCTTGGATCCCAGTTTTGACGCTTGAACCGGGAAACACTTGTTGGGCTTCTTCTCTTCAGTGTTTTTACGGCTCACGACACCGTCCTGCACCCAAGGTCACACTTATGGGCCGAGCCTAACTTGGATCGCAGCCCAAGCCACTTGCCAGTCCACTTGGCAGGGATTTTGTCATGCCAAGTCCACTCTGGCACTGCCTCTCAGTCCACTCGAGAGGGCTTCTGCTTGCTCTTCCTTCAGCAAGTCTTCGGTGTTGGCAAGCACTCATCACAGCCAGGACAAAAGACCGAACTTGGTACACTTGAGTCCCTCATTATCACTATCTTATTAATCATTGGAGCAAACCCCCATTCTATAATGCATTTACCAAGTATTGCATCCATATATCTCCAAAATAAACACTATTGATCCTAGTCCTTCAAATTTGAAAGAAAAGGGACAAGACATGGAGCTAGCAAAAATAAAATAAAATATGCAAAGGGCTCCATGATCATCCCTACAATGGTACAAGGAGAGGAAACATGAAAATCCCGAGATTCATTCCACCTTCCACCAAATAAATCTCCAATGATGAAATAAGATGAGTCGATACAGTACATTTCTTTGGTCCAATCTTTGGCTCTACAAAATGAACAACCATGGTAACCTAAATTTATCATGTACCCAAAGATCCACAAAAGCCTTAGTATAGGAAAAATATGGCTGACTTCATGGCTTGTGGTGAGGATACACTTGTGAGCGATTGAGAGTGCCTTTAGGGAAAGCTCTATTTGATTTGAAAATTTTGAAAACACCTGAGAAGGACATCCAAAATAGACAAGTTGAATTATTCCCACAAGCAAATTGTTCTGTCTCTCAACCACCCAAGGCAAGGTAAGCAAAAAGATGCACCACATGAATAACATGAGGTGAACTCTGAATATTTTATGGCTTAGGGCAAAGGTTTGAGTATCTAGTTACATATGAGAATTACCCTCATCATGTTATCGTAGCAACTCCTGATCCATACCTTGTTTTAGCTTTGCTCGAGGACGAGCAAAAGTTTAAGCTTGGGGGTGTTGACGGTCATTATTTCATGATTTCAACTGTCAACTATCCTTGAAATGAAGAAAAGCATGTGTATTTTATTGGACTAACCCTTGCTACTAATAAGTTCCACAAGTTTTCTACACAAATTTGATTACAGGTGTGAAACATACATGAAAACGAGGTAATTTGGCAAGAAAATGACAAACTATGACCAATGCCATGAGGGCATGGCCGCCCGACCATCCTCAGGCTCCAGCAGTGGCCTCCTAGCCACTCTAGCCAACCATACTGGCAGCCTGGCCACCCGACCGAGCCAAAACACCTCTACTTCGACCCCGCACGCAAGGAAAACGTGTCAAGTATACAAACTCAAGTGTGGGCCACATCCTCAATGTGTCAAGTACCGAAAGGCCTCCAGATCACCGATCCACCCCCTAGATTGGTGAAGTCAGCATTCCATGTGCCTTGAATCCAATGGTCAAGGAAGAAACACAATCCACATCCAATGATCCATAAGGAAACACAACGAAATAACCGTCAACCGCCATCTATGAGGCATGCAAGATGTCAGATGGATCAAGTCAGCAAAATGGATGGCCGGCCGGCCATCCATCGGGTCACCCGGCCATGTTACTGGCCACCCGGCCACCTTTGGACCCGTTTGGCATGTGCAACTACCAATTGAACTGCTAACCAACTTGGGGAGTGATTTTCAGCTGAAGGATCATTAAGGTCAGCGCATACAATGGCCGCCTTGCCATCTAAGGCATGTGGGGCTAGCTGCCGGACACCGACATGGCCGGCCGGCCTCCCACATGGCCGGTCGGCCACCGACCTATGCTGCATATAAATACCCCCTCACTCGAGTGGAGTATAAATAGACCCTTGTAGTTCATTTGCAAAGTGTGGAGAAGTTGAGAAGAGCTACAAGTCTTACCTTAGGGTGTTTCCTTCCTTTATCAGTAGTTAGGATAGTCCTGAGAGTTACAATGAGTCTAAGCTTTGCCTCGGGATTTTTGGAGATATCTCTGAGTCTGCGGTAAAAGCTCTAGTATCTTTGTACCATTGTTATCTTCAATATAATTCCAGTTATACTTTACTTATATTCTATCTCTTGCGAGTATGGCTTACCTTTCTTTGCATACTTGTTTAGCTTAGTTTTTGACTACTTTAGTTATTCAAGTCTTGTTATTCTTGCTGATGCTATAATCCATCCTATACGCTACGCTCTGGTTAGGTCCTCCCCTCTGATCAAGGATGATATATTGTTATTCAAGCTTTGCTTGAATATGTTTATAGCGTGCCTTCCTCTCCACGCAGCTATGCTTGGTAGCCTCACTTGGTGACAGCATGTGGTGTGCCTGTGTATCCCAGGCCCGTCGTTCGAGAGGCCTGTAGGCGTTAGCTAGGCTCTCTTTCGATGGCCAACTATCTACCCCGTGGCTCCTTGAGACCGCTAGAATTTTGCTTGACGCAAGACCCTGATTTGTATTTGAATCACCTTAATTAGTCTCTGAATAGTCTTTGCAACTGAATAGAATAGAGTTTGAAAATTATATCTCACTCATTGTTCTCACACCATACACCTACTTTATTCATTGTTTACCCTTGTTTATTTACTAGTTGGTGTATTTATCTAAGTTTATGGTTCATTCGACTTGAGTTTATTCAATTACGCTCTCTCGCCTACTGCTTCCCTATGAAAATTTATGATACCTTGGAATACTCTAGGTAAAAGGCTACAGTGGTCTCCGTGCGCTTGCGGAGTAAAATCTGTTTAGGCTAAGAGACGCCCACACTAGACCTCTACTAGATTCATTAGTTACTCCTTATATGTGTACTCATCAACATCCATATGAAGAGTAAAATGCACAAGCGGTCCTCGAAGCTGGCAAGTTGTGTTACCTAGGTCCTTGATGTTCGAAAACCTTGATTGTGGGTATATGAAGCTGGCTATGTTATGTCATATTTTTATGCTATCTAGGTCCAAATGCGCAAAATCCATACTTGTTAGACCTACGTGGCGTGCCACACTAACCTAGGTGGTTCCACTACTACCTTGGTCCACATGTCATCCACTTCCCCTTTTCTCTTTCCCCAACCTCTCTGTCTATGCCCCAACCCCTGCTCCGCCCTGTCCACCGGCCACCGTCGTCATCCCTCCCCTCCCATTTTCACCGCCTATCAGCCACTACTGACTCCCCAACTGTCAATGCCTCTGGTGATGCAACTGCTGCACGGCGAGCGCACTCACTACCCTCCACGGCGCCGATCTGCGCCAGTGCACTGCCCGTCCTTTTGCTCGCACTCGTTCCCAAACGGCTGGTTGTCGGGCCTGCGCTGCTCGACAGCGGTTGCGGGGAGGTTTGCTTGTGGGCGCCTGCAGCGCCTTGCACTCCTTGTGCAGGCTACAACGGAGGGAGCCTGGGTGGTTGATCGGCGAGCACATGCAGGTCCACCGATCCCTCGGGCCTGTGGCGGAGGGAGCAGCAGGGGACGAAGATGAGACGCTGATGGAGTGGCCTACTGGTGAGTACTGGGAACCGGCGCCGCTGAGCTTGATGCGGGTGGGTGAGGCGGAGCGGTAGGGTGCGATCGACAAGACTGGCGCACTCAGCCTCCTAGTGGTCGCTCCTGGTGGGCACGGCCAACGGGTGGAAAATGGGAGGGAAGGGGAGGTAATGGTGGCCGGCGCGCGGGGCGGACTAGTGGCGTGGCTCAGAGACAGAGGATGGGGAATGAGAGATGGTGAAGGGGCTGACATGTGGGCCCAGATAGAAGTAGAGCTCTTTTGGATCAGCGTGGCATGCCACATAGGTCTTTTGGGATAGGATTGTACCCATTTGTATCTAGATGACACAACAAGCCAACTTCCTATACCCGCAATCATGGTATCTTAACATCAGGGACCTTGGTGACACAGTATGTCAACTTCGAGGACTGCTCGTTCATTTTACTCTCCCTATGAATATAGACCGATAAAAAAAAAGTTAGAATCTCTTACAATTTGGGGCGGAAGGAGTATAACAAAACATTTGGAGCATGATCATGGAAATTGGAAATCTTGGAATCCAGTTCAGCTTCTCATCGGTTTGGAATCTAGTTCAGGTTCTCATCACCTATGTACATGGGTTGTAGTACAAATGTGTTTCTACAGCAGGCCCATTAACTATCTTCATGTTGGGGTTTCCCATTATTTACAAATGTTGTTAAAATTGGTGATTTCAAACAATGAAGCAATGCACTGGATTCTGGATCGACCTTACTGGAAATTCCAGGTTTTCTTTTTGATTACCTGTCCTTGAGCTTTTGTTGGGATCAGTAAGAACAATGTTTCTTTCAGCCTGCAAGATGACACCGATACTACCAAAACAACGTTGAATATATTACAGAGCACCTGCTTGTGGCCATGATGTCCAGACAGTGCATAAGTAGGAGTGCATGATAAGTGCTTGACCGATGACAGCACTATTATTTATTTCAAAATCTGTAACCTTAGTCCTTTTTAAACTTTGTTATTACTACAAAATTCCCAACCTGGCTAGCATATCCGATCCCCAAATCATCAACTAGCAACGCACAGACACATAAGTATTAGTATTGTATAGATAGGCAGCCTGCAAATTATTTTTTGGAAATCACCGAGCTATTATACATATAGCTTTTTCATAATTATTATTGCGGAAACCATTATACTAGTTCATAATTATATATCTTGTCTGGAGCTGCTAGCGTTCAATTTGTTAAGGTGACGATCTTCTCCTTGAACTTATCCATCGCCGGCTCTGGCAAATACATGGACGCCACCACGCAGTCCTCGCCGTCGGCATTCTTGCACCTCATCTGGAAGCTCACCAGCTTGGTGGCGTGGTCGTCTCCGACAATGGGCACGCCGCCGCCCACCCGCTCCGCCCACCCCAGGTCCAGCCCGTCCTCCCCGATTCGGGTTATGTCGGACACGACGTACGTCCATCCCTGCGCGTACGGCGCCGCTCCGCCGACGGAGAACAGGTCCACCATCGACCTCACGTACTCCTCCGTCATGCCACGCTTGGCCTTGCGGACGAGCACGACCGTGCCGCCAAGCGATCCCGTCGTCCCGCGCAGCTCGCCGGCGACCGCCTCCACGAAGACGAACGCGTTGCCGTAGAACCCATGCGGGAGGGGTGGCGTCATCAGCTTCGCCTTCCCGCGAACGTTCATGGCGACCAGCAGGGACGCTCGGTGCTGGCTGCCAAGATCAGCTATAGCTTCCGTTCGGCACATCCACATGGCCGCCGTGATGAGCTCGAAATCCGTGGCCGGCTCGGTCACCTGGCTCCGCAGAGCGGCCATCTCTCTCGGGCCGAAGAGGAAGTAGTCACCGATCATCTTGTCCATGGCCATGGGCTGCTCGGACGATGCCGGCTCCTGCGAGACGAAGGGCAGGCTTGTGAAGTCAGGTGGGTTGCGCGCCATCAGAAGCCCCCTCTCCCACACTGGCAGCACAGCAGGGTGCTCCTCGCCGCGTGCGAGATCGGTCACGCACTTGAGGAACTGGGTGGTGCCGAAGGCGTCGGCCATGTTGTGGCATATGCTGACGCCCATGGCAAATCCGCCGCATTTGAACCTCGTCACCTGCTTGCAATTGCAAAGATTAATTCCATTCCAGGATTATTATTAACTCTGGATTTGACTGAGATTGGAAGATACTGTATATACTTAGTACAAAGCAAGCATACGTGATTGAAAGTTTTACCTGCATGAACATGAGCGGCTTGCCAAGAACGTCTTTGACATCACCGATGTCGCAGACGAGCTCCTCGATGCAAGGGTACGGCGGCACCAGTGGGTCACCGAGCTCACCCAGCCGCACATCAGCGTTCGCCTCCACGAACACAACTCCTTCGCCGGTGCAGTCCACCGCCAGCTTCCCCTTGGAGACCTCCCTCAGACGGCCAGCGATCGGGTAGTAGTACACCAGAGCCTTCTCCAGGCCCTCCTTGATGGCCTTGGCGGCG
Organism: Paspalum vaginatum; assembly: GCA_030272315.1. Lineage (NCBI taxonomy): Eukaryota > Viridiplantae > Streptophyta > Magnoliopsida > Poales > Poaceae > Paspalum > Paspalum vaginatum. The sequence continues at coordinate 36,336,613 of CM059012.1, read as the reverse complement.
TCGACGACCGCCGGCGGGGTCTCGTGGCCGTCGGCAGCAGCGTCACGGGGGCGGAAGAACTCCACCACGGTGGCGTAGTACCGCAAGGGGAACTGGCTGTCGACGTCGGAGAGGGTCTTGCTCTCCTGAGGGGTTGGTGACGCCGGCGCCACCAGCTCGGGATTGCTCCGATGCGCCTTGAAGATCGCCATGGTGGCTGCGCTGTGTGCGGATAAGTTAGAGATGGCCTATATGTAGCCAACGCCATTTGAAACGCGAACAGAGGCATCTGAATACGGCATCCGATGCGTGCAGTGCACCCCCTCCTTTCCTGCTACCGTTTCCTGGTCTCCTGGAGACTCGTAGTAACGGCTACAACTATAGCTGACTATTTCGCATTTCTAACGAGGAACACTCTGGACAGTGTCTGGTTCGGAGGTAATCAGCGTAAACAATACCCAGAGCTGTTTTGGCGAAACTCATTTATCTTCGCAATGGAATGGGGTTGAATGGAATTGAAAGAAAAATGAATTAATTTTACTCTCAAGAGGCTTATTACAATGATTGAAATGTACTAATGGTATTTTCAAGATAATTGATAATTACCAATGGTATTTTCAAAATAATTGATAACTACCAATAATATTTTCATATAATTACAGATGTGGAGTGTTTTTTAACCCTTTAACTTGTTAGTTACAATAGTTGGAAAGTACCGTAGTACTTTTAAGATAATAATTGATAAGTGCCAATGGTATTTTCAGGATTATTGATAAGTACCGCTTGCACATTACAGATGTGGAATATTTTTTGTACACTTCAAATTTTTAAAAATATTAAATTGGTACTGGGTCCACGTATTTTTGGTACTGGTCCCACTTCTTTCTGGTACTAGTCCCACTCATTAGTACTTTTTGATTAGTACTTTCTAACGTTGAAGCCATTGTATCTCATGAAATAGAGGACTTACATTAATCCCAATCATTATAAAATTTGTATAGTTTTTTAAAGAAATATTAAAATTGGTACATGTTCCACATTTTTTTGGTACTGGTCCCACTCCTTTTTTATTAATCCCACTCATTAGTACTTCATGATTAGTACTTTCTAATTTTGAAACCATTAGATCATATGAAACAGATGGCTTGCATTAATCCCAATCATTGCAAAACTTGTATGCTATTAAAATTGGTACATGTTTTACATTTTTTTTTGATACTGGTCCCACTCCTTTTTAGTAGCCCCACTCATTGGTACTTTCTAATTTTAAAACCATTAAATCTCGTGAAATAGAGGGCTCATATTAATCCCAATGATCACAAAACTTGTACACTCTCAGTCCCCACTCTCAGTCCCCTCCGTTGCTTTCCAATCCTGGAAATAGTTGATTCGAAGTAGCCCCTAGAGTAATTGGATTACAGAGCTATTGGCGGTGGGATCACACTGATTCCCTACCTTGTTTGGTTCCACTAGGTGCAGTGGTATTGAGTACAAATTCAACGTTTGCTTATCGGAATGCATCGTGCAGATTTCTCCTTCAGTTTTTTTTTAATGCTTGAAATTTCCCCATAAATATAAACTGCACCAAGCAGGGGCTGGCCACCATTTATTTGCGCCAATCAAGGGCTAATCACCTTTTAATTACATAAATCAAAAGCTAGCCCCCCAAACTTTAATGGGGGGCGTGGGGTCTTTTACCATCTCGCTTAAATTGCCATCCTAGACTTCCCTCCAGGCTAGACGAATAGTGCTTGACTGTCTTCCAGGGTAATAAAGCAAACAAAGAAAGAAGCAATATACCATTTCCATAAGACCTCATATATGGTATATTTTGGATGTATTTATTAAAGAAATATCTTTAATTTGTGAGCAAGCTTAGAGGAATCTTGGCACCAAAATTGTATCATTTGAAATACATTTTTTATTAGCTACAGCGACTTTGGATGTATATCACTTATATCATCGTAATTTAGAAACATATGATCCATATATTATGGTTCCCTACTCTTTTCAGCAAAGAAAAAATGATGCAAAATAGAATATGCACAGTGTACCATGCTTAATAAACTTATGCACTATACAATTGCAAACCGTGATATTCTAAACCTATGGTTTTGAGAAACATGCTTGCAAACAGGCCCTACCGCGCTAAGCCAAAATATGAATGTTTGAGGATGGCATTTCCGTCGGTAATGCAGCATAGTAAAATGGCACTATGTAAGCCTATGACAAAACCAAATGGTAGTACAAACTTGTAGAGACCCAGCAAATTAGAATTAACAAAAATAAACACTTGCTCAATTTATATACTCTCTCCCGCTTTAAATATATGTCGTGGTTGACTGTTCATTCATCTTATCAAAAATTTTTGTAAGATATTACTTATTTTTGTTGTCATTTGTTTTATCATTGTAGAGAGTTTAAGTATGAATGCAATGTTATCCTAGGTTGACAACCAGTTATGTACTGTTTATATTTATTTTGGGGCTAAACACCCCATTAAATGGGATAAACGGTGGATTGAACATACATGATTGGTTATTGTGTAGCTTTTGAAGAGTGTTTATGTGAACAGTGCTTGAAGGTCTTCCAGAGTAATAAAGAAAAAAGCAATACATCATTTCTACAATACCCCATATACGGTAATTTTCAGATGTATTTAAAGAAATATCCTTAATTCGAGAGAAAGCATAGAGGAATCTTGGCACCAAATTTGTATCATTTCAAATTTGGTAGAGGCGGAACAACATTTTTTGTTAGCTACGGTGACTTTGAGTGTATATTACTTTTTAGATAAAGGAGTGACCTCCGGTCTGAGTGTATATTACTTATATCCATATATCATAATTTATAAACATATGATCCATATATTATGGTTCCCTACTATTTTCAGCAACAAAAAATAATGCAAAACAGAATATGAACGGTGTACCATGCTTAATAAACTGATGCACCAGATAACCTCTATAGTGATATAATTCTATAAATTGCCTCCTTAATCAAATTTGTGCACTCCATGTTATCAAAAAGAATAGTTCCATATACATTGGCTCAATGATAACCACATGGCACATGCTACAAATACAAATTATCTACCCGTTGTGACAGATATGGACATCTCATTGATACCGCGTGACTCAGTAGCAGTAGTGGATGCCTCTTCATTCCCTACGCGTACGTTGAAATATGCTGGGTGCTTTGGCTCAGCAAGGATCTTAGTGTTGCTGCTTAGCGTTGTAACAACATCTAACATGGTTGGTCGATCTGCAGCATTCTCTTGTACACACAACAACCCAATGTTCATGCACCTCCTCATTTCAGCTGAGTGAAGCATGGGTACCAATGAAACATCAATGAGCTCACTCCATCTTCCCTCATCATATAATTGCCATGCCTGTTTTCAATTTCATCACACACTAATTAATTAGAAATAACACCAAATCAACAAATAATTTGACATGCTACATGCATGTTGATAAACTTACATATCCAAGGATATTGATGAAATCTCCACAATCATGGCTACCGCTGCATTGCACTGCCCACCGCCACCTAGGGCTGGCCCGCCTCCGCCGCGTCGCGCGCCTAGTGTGCTCGCCTGCCGCTGCCTGAGCCCCCGTGCCTTGGCATCGCGTTGCGCCGCTAGCCGGCCAGCCTCTATGGCCGGCTGCTGCCTCCTGCTGGCCTTCTTGCTGGGCATCAGGGTTGCCATTGCTCGTTGGCCGTGTTGTTGGTTCTGGGTTGCACCTTGTGTCCCCTTTCTTGGGTCGATGATTGCCCCCCCCCCCCTTTGCTTAGGTTGATGCTCTACTCCCCGATGCGTCGTTCCCTTTGCTCAGGTTGAAGTTTTGCTCCTTGTTGCATCTCTGTTGCAGTTAGCGTGGTCGTGCTGCGGAGGTGGAGCTTCCACTACAGTCTTGTCGTGCTTCTTGGGTCGCCCTGGCTGCTTGGTGAACTACTCGGCCACGGATGTTGTAGGTTCTGGGTTTGGCGAGCGAAAGTTCTACTGGTAGCGAATTCGTCTTTGATGTAGTTAACCCTGTTAAGGGCGCTATCTTTGCCACCCAAACCTCTGTTCTTGTGAAAGCTTTGGCCGTTGGCCCGGTGGTGGCGGCGTTTTGAGCATCATTTCCCTTACTAAAGGCACCACCCTTTGTTCTCTCCATAGTTGAGTTTGTTGTCGAGTAGTCTTAGGTCTTTTTTCTCTGGCTTGAAGTGGGTTTTTTGGTTGTGTTGGGCGTTGGTGTGTCGAGAGGTTTCTCTCTTTATATTTCTTTTAACATAGTTCATAAGCCGTGATTTACTCCCTGTAGTTGTAATTTTCTACTTTCATAATACAAAGATGCGACTTGTTTCATGTCCGCCAAAAAAAATATCTGATGGAAGTCGAAAACCGAAAACTCTGATAGCTTTGCTTCCATCTCCCAATCTAGTTCGTCTTCTCCTTGCAACTTCTTAGTATGCTTTTGTCGTAATCTCACATTACCTGCACAATATATTAGAGAGTTCCGCGCAATAAATCTGATATCTTCAGTTGCTTTTTAATTTTTACTGTAGTGTATCTGATGAACATACTAGGGGCATTTTGGTAACTAATCAACCCACCTTTTCTGTACCTTCTTCTTCGCCAGCGACAGTAAAAGATGAACCAGAGTGCTACTGCCGCTAGAGGGGCTGAGGTGCTACGAACAAGGGGATGACCCAAGGCTTTATCCCAGATCCTAGACAAATGAAAACACACACCAATAATTAATTTTCATAATAAACAACATCCCAAAAATTAAGGGTCTGATCATCAGCAAGTAGTATCTTCTCCAGCCAGTCTGTTTGGAAAGTTCAGAACATTCATTTCAATGGAAATGAAAAAAAAAGAGTCCGTCTCTGCATTTTTTGAGTGATTGATGGTCCTGACTCCGAATTTTACACTACAGAATTGAAAATGAATGGCCTAAGATCAATCCGAACTCTCCACCCATCCCTCAACCCTATACTCTTGCTGGTCTCCCCCGACTTGACATGACGCGCCGGCACAGTGCCTCCCGACTTCCACTGGCTCCGCACACCTCTGCCTCCTCTAGCTTCGGTGGCATCCTTGCTGCTTCCTCCACCGCCGGCCACCTCTACTGCCACCACCAATTGAACAGAGCCAGAAATGCCCGCCCCTACCCCACCCGACCGGCCGTGACCGACGCCTAAGAGGGGGGGGGGTGTGAATTCAGATTTCTAAAAACTAAGCCTCTCTAAGAACTATAACTACTAAACAAAACCTATGCAAGATAAATCTAGCTATGTGCACTAAGGTTTTGCTAAGTGTTGCTAACTCTACTGTGGCCAAGACTTGCAACTTAGTTCCACCTAGAAACTAATCTATCAAGCTAGTCTAGCAATATAAGGACGCAATTTCCAAGAATGTAAATGCAGAAGCTAAAGAGATAGGTAGAGATGTGCAAACTCCCATTGATGATGGCGATGATGGCACAAGGTGGAGACATGGAGATTTTTCTTGAGATTTGGGGAGACTTGCAAGTCTCTACCCCCTAGTCCTCATTTGGTGTCCCCCATAAGGCTTTACTCTCGCGCAGTCCTCAAAGGAATACGGCCTCACTCTTGCAAGGGTAGAGGATGGCAAAGTGACCTTTGCAAAGGTCAAGCAACCCGGTCGGGTAACTCCAGATATCCCCGGTACACACTGTAAGAAAAATGGGCCCTAAGCCTTGTGCTTAGTTCCCTAATGTGATTTTGATGGTTGAGTCGACAACACGTACCATTTGGGACTAATGTGTGCGCAAGTGTTTTTGTTTAAGTCCCAGGGTGCAAGAGATGGACTTGGGGTACAAACGCCTCAAAGGAGGACTTAAAAGGCTTAAGAAAAGACCCAAGATTCCATCAAGATGCAAGCGTGAAGTCCTGAAATGGCGGTCCCGCTGACCGGTCAGCAGACCGGATTTTTCATGCACCGGACGGTCCGGTGGTGCCCCACCGGATGGTCCAGCGAGTAGAAGAAGGCCAAGATTGAAGAAGATAAGACCCGGTGAAGTTGCATGCACCAGATGTTCTAGGCCAATGATGAATAAAAGACCGCATCCCAGTGCTTCAATGCACCGGACGGTCTAGTGGTCCACCACCGGACGGTCCGGTGGCCCACCGGACGTTCTGGACCGAGAGCACTACAAGTTGAAGACCGAAGCTCCAATACGCACTGGATGGTCCGGTGGCTCCAATGGTCAAATTGTCAGTCCAATGGTCGACTCCAATGACTAGCCAACTACACGCACCGAACGGTTTTGTGGGTGAGCAGAAAAGGGAAGAAGGCTTCCAACGGCTAGTTTTGAGGCTTGGCCAATATATACCCCCTTGGCCGGCCTCCACAACCAACATGGTTGGTGACTCCTAAGCTCATTGTAGTGTTGAAACACATTCTCCATGCCCATTTGAAGTGTAGGAACACATTTTGTGAGCCCAACCATCAGTAGAGCAAAACTAGACACATCCCGGCATAGCTAGTGTTTAGTGCATCTTTGCTTAGGCCTTGTTGTCTATCCTACGTGCCTGCGTGCATGTCCTTGTGTACAAGTGCGGTTGTAAGTCACGCGAGACCCTCCGAAGTGTGGATTGGCCGCCACCTTGCTTGTGAGAGAAAGGAAGGCTCTCAGCACATTGGCCAAAAGCTTCCCATAGTGGAGACGGCGGGGTAGCACCGCGAGAAGGACTTAGAAGACCGCAACGGCCCCAACAATCCTCTACCCTTGCGTGGGTGAGGCCGTAGTCGTAGACTACATGAGAGAAGGGCTCATGTGGGTGTGTACCGGGGATATCCGGAGACCCAATCGTGGTTGCTTGACTTCCATGGAAGTCACTTTGGCATCCTCCACCCTTGCGTGGGCGAGGCCGCACTCCTTTGAGGATTGCGTGAGAGCAAAGTCTACAGGGGCATCAATTGAGGAGTAGGGGGTAGAGGCACGTTGGCCTCCCCAAACCTCGGGAAATAATCTTTGTGTCTCCATCGTGTGCCATCGCCGACATCGTCATCGGGAGTTTGCATTCTCTACCTATCTCTTTAGCTTCCGTATTTACATTCTTGTAATTGTGTGCTTACTTTCCTAGACTAGCTTGATAGGTTAGTTTCTAGGTGAAACTAAGGTTGCAAGTCTTGGCCACGGTAGAATTAGCAACACTTAGCAAAACCATAGTGCACATAGCTAGATTTATTTTGCATAGGTTTTGCTGTAGTTTTTCGGAGCCTTAGCTTTTAGAAATCCTAATTCACCCCCTCGTAGGCGTTGGTCCAACCTTCAATTGGTATCAGAGCCGGGCCACTCAATCTAGTCCATTTTATTGTCATTAAGAGCTCACAACTCATTTTTGGACTTTTGGCTTCACCGCCGGATTTAGTAGTTGAGACGCTTTAGGGTGGGAGGATGAGTATCGATAGCGCTCCTCACTTTGACAGCACGAACTACCCCTATTGTCCTATTAGAATGGCTAGTTATCCAGAGGCCTGTAGGGTTGGATGTTTGGAGAGTGACGAATGAAGGAATGAAACCCCTCTCTCGGCCAGAAAAACCGACAAAAGCCGATGAGAAAGAAATACAATTCAATGCCATTGCTCGCAATGCTTTGTTCGGGGCTTTGAGCATTGATGTATTTAATAGAGTATATAGCCTTTCGAGTGCTCAAGAGATTTGGCAAACGCTCCAAGCACTCTATGACGGCACTAGTGACGTCAAGGAGCGAAAGCTTGCCTTGGTTAGAAATGCTTTAAATTCTTTTAGAATGCTTCCTAATGAATTGGCTAATGACATGTACTCACGCCTAAATGTTATTGTCAATGAGTTCAATTCAATAGGTGACACCAAGCTAAGCGATGCTGATGTCTCAAGGAAGATCATCGAAGTGCTTCCACATGAAAAATATGCAAGCATCATCACCTATCTTCTCAATCAAGACATGAGCACCATGACGCCCACAAATGTTCTTGGCAAGGTCATTGCATTAGAGCACTACGAAGGGATTGGCCAAGACACCTCTTCATCCAAGTCACTTGCACTCACCATTCATGGTGAAAAGAAGAAGTTAAAGAAGGGTAAGAACAAGAAAGAGACAAGCTCAAGCTCAAGTGAAGAAGAAGAAGAAGATAGTGATGAAGATGATCAAGCCCAATGCTCCTCCTCCGATGATGATGAAGAGATTGCAATGTTGATCAAGAGGATGGACAAAGCATTGAAGAAGCTCAACTCCAAATGCATCACAATCACCATTGAGGACATTGAGTACAACCACCAAAGGAAAAAGGAAAGGAAAGGTGGTTGTTTTGGATGTGGTGAGAAGGGTCACTTTGCGGACTCATGTCCTATTCTTGCCAAGGATGAAAAGAAGAAGAGGCACAAGCTCAAGAAGAAGGAAAAAGAGAGAAGAGAGAGGCACAAGGTGCTCACAAGCATTGGTAAGTGGGTTGATGTTTCAAGAGATGAAGATCGTGACAAGAAGCAGTCCCACAATTCCACTTCGCAGGAAATCATCCTCTACATCGCACATATGCCTCATGGCCAAGGGTAAAATTGAAAGCGATGTAAGTGATGACGATGCCCCCTAATATGATGAGCTTGTTTCCCTTGTATCTGAACAACAAGTAGCTATAGATGATTTAAGATGCAAAAACAAGAGTCTTAAAGGTCAAATGGCTAGCTCATCAACCAATTATGAAGAATTGGTGCTTAAGTTTGACATGGTTGTTGACCATAATGATGAGCTAACAAAGAAAATTGAGGCTCTTGAACTAAATGCTACTTCAACTCATGCATCCATATTTTCTTTTGAAAAATCTAAAAAAAATGCTTCTATCTCTTGTGTTGATTTATTTGATAAACCTCACTCACCCCTTTTGCAAGCCATTTGTTAGTTGGTATGAAGAAACTTGCAGAGAGGAGGTTGCCATGGAAAATGAGGTGCTTAAGCTAGAGGTGGATCTGCTGATGAAGGATGTGGCAAGGCTACATGGTCAAAGGGAGCAAACCCAACCTCCTCAAAATAACCGCCCCAAGGCGGTGAAGAAGCTTGAGGAGAGTCAAACCGTGGTGTGCTTCCTTTGCAATAAATAAGGCCACAAAATTCCTACATGTGTAGGTCGAAGATCAAAGGGGAGGACAAGAAGAGAGAGGGAAAACCAAAGACGACCGTCACTCCCAAGGCACCGTAGAGCTAGAAGGGTAAAAGAGGACTTGGAGACTTGGCTACATTTGGATATAAGGTCACAAATTAGAAAGCCTTGTGATGAAGCTCATCTCATATCCAAGTCATCCATGTGTGTGGTAACTAGGTTTGTTTTCAATTGGTATTTTCTTTAGCATCTAGTTGCCATATCCTATCTAGGTTTTGCATAAGTATATTTAAATTAAAGTAATGCATGCCTCGGCTATCTTATGGTGGGCGCCTTATGCTTCACTCTAACCCATGAGCAACCCACATGGTTTCTTAGTTTAGGTAGTTGTTTGGCACTAGTTTTATTTTCTGTCTTTTGTGCCAAAGCCCAAATCATAGGGTGAGCTCCTCATTTGGACTTGAATGTCTAGTGCATGTCTCTCACAAGCAATTCAAAGCTTGTATGCACACTTTGAGGGGGAGCCTATCGTATGGTTTGTGTTACTTTGAGACTAACAATATTTTCAAGCTTATCATGTTTGTAGTCTTACCCATGTCCCCGGAGGTACAGATGAATTTAAGGAAAATAGGCTTCAACTTAGTAACACCTTCCATTGGTGTACTTTTCAATCCTTTGTAGCTACCTGCATGCATAATATAGTTTAAGCTCCCTTGTGTCTTAATTGGCTATTTGTGCATATGGTTCGTCTATGCACACTTTTAGGGGGAGTTTAGCCTATGTTATGCGAGTCTCATATATTGTGATCCATTCGACTTCCATATCTTAAGGACTATAGTATGTGGGACTCTTCGTTGTGCTTTTAATGCTTTCATTTTGGTGTTTGATTTCAAAGGGGGAGAAATTGTGGACCCAAGCAAGCTAGCAATGAGTTGAACATAAACCAGAATGGAAGATCAAAAAGGACCAAAGGGGGTTGCCTCATGATCAAGAACAATGGGGAAGAAATGAAGATCAAGATCAAGGCAATGGTGCGAGATAAAGAGGGAAGTGGCATTGGAGTAAGGGGGAGCCTTATGCCCATAGACCACAAGAAGGGGACAAGATCATGGCAAGGAAAAGACATGAGCAAATTCTTCCAATCATTTTGGAATGAAAGTTCTTTTGCTTCAATTAGTATCATTGCATATTTCAATTAGCATCCTTTGATCTTGCCGTTGCATTGCATCCGAGCAAGTAATATGTTCATATCCTTCATTTGGTATCTTTTTATTGCTTGCTTGGTTGTGTTGTCATCAATCACCAAAAAGGGGGAGATTGTAAGGAAAATGGGCTCTAAGCCTTGTGCTTAGTTCCCTAATGTGATTTTGATGGTTGAGTTGACAACACGTACCATTTGGAAGAAATATGCATGTAAGTGTTTTTGTTCAACTCCTAGGGGTGAAAGAGATGGACTTGGGGTACAAACACCTCAAAGGAGGACTTAAAAGGCTCAAGAAAAGACCCAAGATTCCATCAAGACACAAGCATGAAGTCCTGATACGGCGGTCCCACTGACCGGTCAGCGAGCCAGATTTTTCACACAACGGATGGTCCGGTGGTGCTGCACCAGACGGTCCGATAAGTAGAAGAAGGCCAAGATTGAAGAAGACAAGACTCAGTGAAGTTGCATGCACTGGATGGTCCGATGGTGTACCACCGGACGGTCCGGTGCCGCCACCGGACGTTCTAGACCGAGAGCACTACAAGTTGAAGACCGAAGCTCCAATACGCACTGGACGATCCGGTGGCTCCAACGGTCGAATTGTTAGTCCAACAGTCGACTTCAATGACTAGCCAACTACACGCACTGGACGGTCTAGTGGTGTACCACTGGATGGTCCGGTGGGTGCGCAGAAAAGGGAAGAAGGCTTCCAATGGCTAGTTTTGAGGCTTGGCCTATATATACCCCCTTGGCCGGCCTCCACATCATGGTTGGTGACTCCTGATCTCTTTGTAGTGTTGAGACACATTCTCCAGGCCCAATTGAAGTGTATGAACACATTTTGTGAGCCCAACCATCACTAGAGCAAAACTAGACACATCTTGGCATAGCTAGTGCTTAGTGCTTCTTTGCTTAGGCCTTGTTGTCTATCCTACATGTCTGCTTGCATGTTCTTGTGTACAAGTGTGGCTGTAGGTCTTGTGAGACCCTCCAGAGTGTGGAGTGGCTGCCACCTTGCTTGTGAGAGGAAGGAAGGCCCTCGGCAGGTTGGCCAAAAGCTTCCCATAGTGGAGACAATGGGTAGCTCCGCGAGAAGGACTTGGAAGACCCCAACAGCCCTGACAATCCTCTACCCTTGCATGGGCGAAGCCGTAGCCGCGGACTACAAGAGAGAAGGGCTCATGTGGGGGTGTGTACCGGGGATATCCGGAAACCCGACCGTGGTTGCTTGACTTCCGCAGAAGTCACTTTGCCATCCTCCACCCTTGCTTGCGTGAGGCTGCACTCCTTTGAGGATTGTGCGAGAGCAAAGGCTACGGGGGTGCCAAATGAGTAGAGGGTAGAGGCACTTTGGCCTCCCTGAACCTCAGAAAAAAATCTCCATGTCTCCATCGTGTGCCATCGCTGACATCGTTATCGGGAGTTTGCATTCTCTACCTGTCTCTTTAGTTTCTGCATTTACATTCTTGCAATTGTGTGCTTACTTTCCTAGACTAGCTTGATAGGTTAGTTTCTAGGTGGAACGAGGTTGCAAGTCTTGGCCACGGTAGAATTAGCAATACTTAGCAAAACCATAGTGCATAAAGCTAGATTTAGTTCGCATAGGTTTTGCTTAGTAGTTGTAGTTTTTAGAAGCCTTAGTTTTTAGAAATCCTAATTCTCCCCCCTTAGGCATCGATCCAACCTTCACACACCTACCCGTGCCTTTCTCTCACGTAGCCCTAATAAGGACTACGACCTCGCACTCGCAAGGGTAGAGGATGGACAAGGCCGTTGGGGTCTTCCGCGGGCCTTCCCACATACGCTCTCTGGCGTCTCCACTAAGGTGAGCTTTTGGCCAAAACGTCGTGGGCCTCCCTCGCTATCACAAGGATAGATGGCTGGCCACTCCACATTCTGGAGTGTCTCGCAAGACTACAAGCCTTACACTTACAAGGTGATGTGCACGCATGCATGAGTAAGACAAATAGGCCAATGCAATGATGCTTGGATGCTCTACCTATGCCAGGATGTGTCTCTTTAGCTCTTGTGATGGTTGGGCTTTATAAGACTTGTATATTGGCTGTTTGGATGGATTAAGGATGTGCCTCAACACTAGAATGAACTTAGTAGTCACCAACCATAATGTGGAGGCCGGGTGTTGACGCAAGATTTAGACGAAAATTATGCTGTATTTTTATATGATTTTATATCTTTTTAAGAGTTAATATTACTGATTTAGTCTTATTTTGCAAACAAATAACCCCATTTTCGAGAATACTCTTTGTTTTTGTACAATATTGATTTTTGCAGGAAAATAGGGAATAATTGATATAATTTTGAAGATTTCTCGAAGAAAGGATTTATGTTAATATAATCAAGCTTTAGAATAAGAGCTAATTGAAGCCCAATTGAAGGATAAAAGCCCAATAATAAGAAGTTTCTAGAAGATGAAGATTGCTTGAAGGACTAAATCCTGAAATATTCTCGGAATTCATGACAACAGCAACTTGTTGGCCTAATTCGGAGACCTTAACGACTGTCAAATGAGGAAAGTTTGAATAACAAAGTTGAAGATCTCTTCGAGCTCTACAATTCAGTGTCCGAGTTCGCCTTATTTGGACTTCTGATGAGGGAGTTATGATAGAAATACTAAAGGCTGCAGAATATGGAGAATCCTATTTCGGGAAGGACAAGTATGGAAACTTCATCGCCAAACAAAGGAGTATATGGACGACCGGGACTCTTCTAGAAGCTTGTACATACTTGGAAATAGGTGTTTTAGGACTCTTAGAACCGACCTAATAGCTTCCATGTATAGGACTCTCTCCGGAGTATAAATATAGAGCCTCCCAAGGGGAGAGGCAACCATTGTTCTCCACAATTCATTGTAAGTTGAGAGTCTAGGGCAGATTTCGGGGGCTACGATCAAGTAACTCGGCGAGAAGGACATCTCGGCGAAAGGAGGAAGCAAGAGGAGGCAGAAGGCCTGGTGGTCGGCCGACCCCTAGGGGTCTGGTCGGCCGACCAGGGGCCTTCCCGAGGAGTTTCGAGCCCATCTTTCGACATGCTAGTTCGTCGAGTTTATCCCGACAACTATGTTTCAAAGTTCTTGATGTATCCCAAGTAATTTCTCGTACTTCTTATGTTACTTTGATAAAACCTTGATGTTGATCAATAAAGTTTGTCTTTTAGACTTAGCTTCTTCTTTATGCATGTTCTATGATCCATAGCTTTACAATGCTTAATGCCAACATGATCTCCCTGGCCAGGGTTTTAGCACTTTCATGTTCTTTTAGTAGATCTTTTTACTTTAATTAGTTGATTGAATCTACTTATGCTTAGAGATGGTTAGGGTTTACTAGTTCGTCGATTACCTGGTTACTAGTGACAGTAGAGCCCGGGGAAAGGTTCGAGTAAGTCCTTTACATTCATGTTCATGCTTAATCTATACTTGTTGATTAGATCTTATATCAAGGTGGTTCTTAGTTCATAAGTTGTTTGTCTCATATCTCTTGTGGATCCTTTTGCCATGTTAATCATATCGTTCTCGTGTTTTAACCTAGTTCTTGATCTATCATTTTATGCTTAGTTTAGAGTATAGAATAGAGAGTAGATTAGAGTTTAATTAGAGTAGTTCTAATCCTCTTTTAAAGCTTGTTTAGATCTATTAGAATTAGATAGTAATTAAGTTAATGTTAGATTAATAGTAGTTTAAACGTAATTATCCTTGGATTGACAAAACCCAAGATACTCATCTTGGGGAAAAGCTACCATGATACTGTGCGCTTGCAGTATAAGGTTTGGCGTGCTTAAGTGCCGTCAACAAGCTTTTCTGGCACCGTTGCCGGGGACTAATTATTGCTTAAAGTTATTATAAATCTTTTATTAACCTTTTTACTACTGGTTTTAATAGTTAGTTAGTTTGCTAATTGTGTGTTAGTTTGCTTATAGTCTTTCTAATAGTGTGTTAGTTTCTATCTAGTATTTAGTTTTGTTTGTCAATTTCTAATTCTAGTTGTTTAGAGATATCTAAATTACGTTCTTGTTTCTCTAATTTAGTTTTTTGTGTTCTTCGTTCGTTCTTAATTCAAACTAACCCAGCAACTTTGCTGTCATAGATCTTTTTGTTTCCTGTTTTGTTTTTGTTTTTGTGTCAGATGTGACGACACTGCTTGAAGATCTGGAGCTTTTGACACTTAGAGAGCACTTGACTCCAAAAGCTGCAGATCTGAAGTTTCAAGAATCAAATAAGAAGTCGGAGTCAGGATCCTACGAGTTGAAGCCAGGAATCATCCGGATCGCTGCTGCAGACCCATTCAGTAGAGAAGACGGTGAAAATCCATACAATCACTTGGAGAAGCTCAAACAAGTGTGCCACACTTTCCACCAAGACGGAGTCCAAGTTGAATGGGTTAAGTGGAACCTCTTTCCATTTACCGTTGTTGATAAAGCCAACAGATGGTACCAAATTGCCTCAATCGAAGTCAAAGGAGATTGGGACATTCTTGAGCGGAAGTTCCTCATAAGATTCTTCTCTCCACTTTGAGTGCACAAGTTAAGGAAGGAAATTTGGGCATTCAAGCAGAGAGAGAATGAAGACATCAGTGAAGCCTGGGATAGACTCCAAGAAATGATGATGCAAGGACCACCACTCGGATTCATGCCAGAAATGTGCACGCAGATCTTCTACTACGGATTAACATCAGAAGCTTTTGTGTATGTGAACACATGCGCAGGAGGATCACTGATTAGTAGAACATGGAGTGAAGCCAACAAGATCTTGTCAGATGTCTACATGACTTGCAAGGAGAATAAAGAGAGACAAGACAGTGAAGTGAAGGAGCCAGTAGAGGAGCACATGGTGCCTACACCAGCTGTTTTTGAAGATCAACTACCTATCAAGAAGACTCCAGTGTCATATGCATTTGACGAGGAAGAGTTTGGAAGTTTTGCACCTCAAGAGGAGATCAAGAGTACAGATTATAGAAGTCTTGCTAGTGCGAAGCCTTTGACAGAGTTCGAGAGAATGAGCTGGATGCCAGTGGATTTTGGAGATACACTCATGTGTGCAGGACCACTCCCGTCAGAAGATTTAGTGGAGGAAGAAGAGCTATTTCCACCAGAAATACCACTAAGGAAGAATTCTGATAGCCAAGATGCAGGGGAGATGCTGCAGAAATTATTCCAAGAAGAGGAAGCTGGATAGTGACTTTGTCTCTGAAGTGAAGCGAGTAATCGGAGTCAATGCCGGAGTCATCACTTACTGAGGAGGTTATCGTTTAGCTACCGACGGAGGAATATTCAACTGGTATTTCATGCTCCATCAACAAAGAAGACTTCAACAACATACACTGCTCTATGGAGGCCTAGGTAAGTACGATGAGCTATGAAGTTTATTCTAAGTTATGTGATAAACCATGCTTAGTTTCTACTAATCTTAAGATTAAACTTTCTAGTGATGAAATAATTTAACCTGTAGGCTTAATTAAAAATGTTGAAGTTAACTTCGCTAATAATATTATACCAATTGATTTTTATGTAATTAATGTCTATGATAATAATGTTAATTTAATCCTTGGTAGACCTTTTCTTAAATTGGTTAATGCTGTAGTTAATAATGAAAAAGGAAAAGTAACACTTAATATTAATGGTTTAAAATATGACTTTGATTTCCTACCGGCATCTAAAGTGCCCATTAATCTCACTCCCGATATAGAGGAGATAGAGAGTATTAATTATATAAATGCTTTTAGAGAGCCTTTAAATCTAGTTTTAGAAGGAGAAGAAGAAGGTTTCTTCTCCGAAGAAACAACCATTGCCACTAATCAACTTGAACAAAATATTAAAGAAACCCGAGACATTCCGGTAGAGCCACTAGGTGACCTTAATTAACATGAGGTACTAGATGTAGAGTTAAAACCACTACCTGATGGACTAAAGTATGAATTCTTGGGAGAAGATAAAACCTACCCAGTAATTGTTAGCGATGAGCTGAGTCCAGAAGAAGTGAAGAGGCTGCTGGTAGTGTTAAGGAAGCACAAGAAGGCAATTGGTTATTCTCTAGCAGGATCTAAAAGGAATCAGCCCAGCATTTTGTACTCACCGAATCCCAAAGAAGGAAGATCACAAACCAGTGGTTGACAATCAATGGAGGTTGAGTAATGAGATGAGGTCTGTAGTGAAAAAGGAAGCAATCAAGCTCTTAAACTCTAGAATTATCTACCTAGTACCGACTAGTGAGTGGGTGAGCCCAGTCCATTGTGTGCCTAAGAATGGAGGTTTAACCGTAGTTAAAAATGAGAAAAATGAATTAATCCCACAAAGGGCAGTGACTGGTTGGAGGATGTGCATCGATTACCGGAAGCTTAACAAAGCCACTAAGAAAGATCACTTCCCTCTACCCTTTATAGATGAGATGCTAGAGAGACTTGCGAAGAATACCCATTGTTGCTATTTAGATGGATATTCTGGTTTCTTTCAAATCCTTATTCATCCAGATGATCAACACAAGACCACTTTTACTTGTCCATACGAAACCTTTGCTTATAGGAGAATACCTTTTGGTCTATGTAATTGACCAGCTTCTTTCCAAAGGTGTATGATGGCAATCTTCTTAGATTTTATAGAAGATATTATGGAAGGTTTTATGGATGATTTCTCAGTTCATGGCACAAGTTTTGACCACTGTTTAAGGAATCTAGAGAAAGTACTTAAGAGGTGTGAAGAAGTTGATTTAGTGCTAAACTGGGAGAAGTGTCATTTTATGGTTAGAAGAGGACTTGTGTTGGGACACGTCATATCCGAGAAAGGAATTGAAGTAGACAAAGCCAAAATAGAGACGGTAGAAAAGTTTCCACCACCCACAGATATTAAGTCTCTAAGAAGCTTTCTTGGACATGCTGGATTCTATATGAGATTTATTAAGGATTTTTCAAAAATAGCTAAGCCACTTAATTATCTGCTTCAAAAAGATATTCCATTTGAGTTCACCGAAGAATGTGAGGTTGCCTTTAGAAAGAGTAAGGAATTGCTTATCAGTGCACTGATCATTCAACCACCAGACTGGAATCTTTCCTTTGAAATCATGTGTGATGCGAGTGACTATGCAGTAGGAGCTGTGCTGGGGCAGAGAAAAGACAGAAAAGTACGTGCCATTTATTATGCCAGCAAAACTCTTAATGCGGCCCAAGTAAATTATGCTACTATAGAGAAGGAGTTACTAGCGGTAGTTTTTGCCTTTGAGAAATTTAGATTCCTATATAGTTAATTCAAAGGTTATAGTCTACACTGATCATGCTGCTATCAAGTACCTACTTACCAAAAAGGATGCAGAGCCTTGTCTGATTAGATGGATATTAATGCTACAAGAGTTCGATGTAGAAATCAGAGACAAGAAAGGAGTTGAGAATGTAGTGGCGGATCATTTATCTAGAATGAACCATGAGAAGGGTGGCCCACCAATTGAAGATGCCTTAGGAGACGACACTCTTTATGCGGTTCTAGATAAGGATTCATGGATGAGAGACGTTATAAGAGCCATAAGACGAGAACCACTGCCGCATCTCAACTATGATTCTAAAAGAAAAGTTCTGGCCGAGGCGAAGAAGTATTATTGGAATGCTCCTTCTTATATAGTTTGGATCTAATGGAGTCCTTAGAAGGTGCGTTCCAGCAGAAGAAAGAGAGGAAATTTTGAGAAAATGCCACTCTGCGGAATATGGGGGACATCATGGACATTTCAGAACCCAAGCTAAGATATGGGGGAGTGGGTTTTATTGGCCAGGAATGCATGAAGATGCAAGGAAATTTGTCGCTTCTTGTCCTGAGTGTCAGAGGTCTGGAAATATAACTTCTAGAAATTCAATGCCTCTCACATATAATCTACAAATTGATTTATTTGATATCTGGGGAATGGATTTTATGGGACCATTTGAGAATTCACATGGATATGAGTATATTTTGGTGACTGTGGATTTTGTTTCGAAATGGGTAGAAGCTATACCATGTAGAAAAGCATCTACGCAAGAATCCATTGAAATGATTAGGAATAATATCTTTCCAAGATATGGAGTCTCAGATGGAGGATCACATTTTATTGGTAAAGAATTTACAATTATTTGGAAAAGATGGGAATCGAGCATAGAGTTTCTACAGCCTATCATCCACAGACGAATGGTCAAGCAGAGACATCAAATAAACAATATAAAAAATATTCTTAAAAAGACAGTGATTCAAGGTGGTAAAAATTGGTCAAAGAAGCTTGATGATGCTCTTTGGGCGTATAGGACAGCATTAAAAGCCCATATTGGAATGACATCCTATCAGCTTGTTTATGGAAAGACTTGTCATCTACCAGTAGAGATGGAGCACAAAGCTTATTGGGCAATTAAGGAATTAAATCTAGATTTAGATGCTGCCTTAATCAAGAGAAGGATTCAGCTTAGTACCCTTGAATGAAGCAAGATTACAAGCTTATCATAATGCCAGTATTTATAAGGAAAGGGTTAAGAGATGGTTTGATAAGAGAATCCAGAAGAAAGAGTTTAAGGAAGGTGATAAGGTTCTTCTTTACAATTCAAGATTCAAATTATTTGGAAAAGGAAAGTTACAAAGTAAATGGGATGAACCTTATATAGTACATGATGTATCACCTATCGGAGCAGTCCCTATTATGGATTTGGAAGGGAATCGATTTATGGTCAATGGTCAAAGACTCAAGGTATTCATTGAAGAGGACAGATTTGAGATTAATTATATTGATACTTATGAGTTCAAGGAGGTAAAAGTCTGTTACCATGGTCATCGTCCCTAGTTATCCATAGCCTTTGTACCCTTGTATATAGATCATCGCGTTTAGTTTCGTGTTTTTCAAAAATTTCTATATATATATATATATATTAAATTAGGAAATAAAATCACTGGCAAAACCTGGGGCCCGTAGGCCAGAAGGGAAACCCAGGTCGGCTGACCAGAGAGCCCAGGCTCGGCCGACCAGGGAGTTTTTCGAGTCGGTTTCTGTTCAAATTTTGCAAGCGAAGTCTCCGATAATTTCCATACCAGATTGAGGTAGAGTTCGGATCATTGTTCTCATTTTGTTTCCTAATCCTGTCGAATCTCCGGAGTATAAAGCCAAGGGCAGACCCTAGCCTTGAGACATCAACTCCAAACACAACCAATCCAAGCCACAACAAGTTCTGAAGCAATGGAGAGCTAGCTCGTGAAGAGAGAGGACGAGTTGAGGCAAGAAGAGGCTTGGTCGGCTGACTAAGATGGGCAGGCACGGCCGACCAGCCCCCTGTTTCGCGGATCTCATCGCAATTTTTCGCAAGTTGTCTTCTTTGATGACGAGGAAGGGGCGAGGGTGCGTAGTTTCGTCAGAAAGCATGGAATTTCAGGGAATTTAGCGAAGCTATCTATTCAACCGAAGGAGATGAAGAATAGGAGGTCCAGAAGAATTAGAGGGATGCCAAAAGTCAACTATCAAGAGTCATCAGTAAGCTCGGGAGGTACGATCAACTCTAGTCAAGATCAATCCATGGAGAGCAACCATAAAGAAGGCCCAAAATTAGAGGAAGTATGCTCCATCTATCTCGTTCCTCGTTTCAACACCTATCACATAGGAGGAACAGATGAAGTGGACTGTTGCCCCGTGTGTAGAGAAGCCATTTATGCCAACATGGTTAAAAGCACCAACATAGTTGAAATGTTTGAAGACTTAGAGGGAAGACTTGAGGAACGAATAGAGAAAACTCGCAAGGATGTCTCTGAATTTATCATCAACCTGAAGGAGCAAGTTGAGTCTTTTCAAGCTACATGCATGAGGCAAAGCGGCACTCTCTATTCTATTTGGGACCACCTGACAAAACAAGAAGGAGGAGGATATCAACCAAATCCAACTGGGGATGAAGAGAAGGATCCATATGAAGTTTATCGTGCAATCAGAAATGATCCTCTTGACGATCCAGTGGATGACGAACACTGGTATGATGACGAGGATTAGGAGTCTTTGCTTAGTCTAAGTGTGGGGAAGTTAGTAGAATTTCCCCATTCATAAATAAAGCGTTTTATAAAACGTCTAGAATAAATAAGTTTTATAGAGTCTTTATTAGTGAGTTTTTATTTAGAGTCAAAAGTCGTTATCTCTTATATTCGTGTCTTAATTGAGTCTATGTAACGTCTTTAAAATATATATATTAATAAAGTGTGGGATTGAATATTTGTCTCGCTTTATTTAAGTTTGTTCTTTATTTTTACTTTGATATTTAATCCGATTTTAGTTTTCATGATTTGATTAATGTGGAGATTACTAGATTAATTAGTAATGCATAACCCATATATTTATTAGAGGATTATGTTTCAAAGCTTTGCCAAAGTTTTTGATTAAAAAAAAGGTTAGAGGTGTATTTAATTTTTCTTAAAACCTCTCTTCATTGATCAAGTTTTACACCCCTTTGTTAAGAGAGAGTCAAAATTACTAGTAGAGCTTAGTTTATAAAAGCTAGTCTATAAGCAAGTTATCTCATGTGAGTTTAGTTAAGTTTGATCCTTTTAGAAATTTTGATCTCTTGAATAATCTTGGTCATCTACATTTCATCTTTTGCTAGCTTATATATTATTTTCCAATTGCTTATATCATTAAAGCAATTTCTTTTA
This sequence comes from Paspalum vaginatum, assembly GCA_030272315.1. Taxonomy (NCBI): domain Eukaryota; kingdom Viridiplantae; phylum Streptophyta; class Magnoliopsida; order Poales; family Poaceae; genus Paspalum; species Paspalum vaginatum. The sequence goes on along the minus strand of CM059012.1, from coordinate 36,315,698 downwards.
TCCGATAAACCCTTTTATCTCATTATTTATCTTTACCTATATAAGTAAAGTTTTTGCTCATTAGTTTATAAATTAAGTAAGTTTATAAAATTATAAATAGGAGAGAAAGGAAGGTGAGGGTATGGCGCCAAATAGAAAAGAGAGAGAAAGAAAGAAAAAAATATATATATATATATATATATATATATATATATATATATATATATATATTTGTGTGGCGCCAAGTTAAAAAAAAGAGAGAAGGAGAAAAATGACCAGGTGGTCAAAATAAAAAAAAAGAGAGAGATAGTAGAATTAGGAAAAGGAGAAAGGGGAAGAGAAAAAGGTAGAATTAGGAAAGTTTTGGAAAGGTAGAAAGGAAATCTTATCGTCTTATTAGTGTAATGAGCAAAAACTTTCACTTTTCCAACCATGTGCAAATTCCGGAATTTATTCCAATTCATTTATTATTGCACATGTCCACTATCTATATCTTCTTTTTCCTTGTCTCTTTATATAAATATTTATTCTCTTATTTCGATGACCAAGATAATTTAAGTTGATTGAATGATCTTTAGAGAGATATCTTAATTAGACAATAAAATGAGTAGCTTTGCTAAACCTCTACCAAGCTCTTCATATATTCCTGTGAGATGAGAGAAAGAGAGTGGAATTTTATAGGATAGCCACTTATAAAGAGTGCCTTTTTGAGAGCTTGACAAAAGGGATATGTAATTTCTTGATCTTTCAAAGTTTTATTGTTTTTCAAAAAAACCCCTCTTTGATAATTTCGAAAGAAAACTTTGGTACTGCTATGATTTGTTTGACTTTGATAATTTTTGTGTGGATCTCTATGCATGAAAGTTAGTTTAAAGTCCCATATTATGATTTGAGTGATTTCTAAGGTTATATTATTTTTGAGAAGTAATGATTTAGAATTTGCTTAAATTTAGTTGAGTTCTTTATGGATCTTTTGCTCGACGACTAGCAAGATCTAAGTATGGGGATGTTGTTGACGCAAGATTTAGACGAAAATTATACTCTATTTTTATATGATTTTATATCTTTTTAAGAATTAATCTTATGAGTTAGTCTTATTTTGCTAACGAATAACCCCGTTTTCGAGAATACTCTTTGTTTTTGTACAATATTGATTTTTGCAGGAAAATAGGGAATAATTGATATAATTTTGAAGATTTCTCGAAGATAGGATTTATGTTAGTATAATCAAGCTTTAGAATAAGAGCTAATTGAAGCCCAATTGAAGGATAAAAGCCCAATAATAACAAGTTTCTAGAAGATGAAGAGTGCTTGAAGGACTAAATCCTGAAATATTTTCGGAATTCATGGCAGCAGCAACTTGTTGGCCTAATTCGGAGACCTTAACGACGTCAAATGAGGAAAGTTTGAATAACAAAGTTGTAGATCTCTTCGAGCTCTACAATTTAGTGTCTGAGTTCGCTTTATTTGGACTTCTGATGAGGGAGTTATGATTGAAATACTAAAGACTGCAGAATATGGAGAATCCTATTTCGGGAAGGACAAGTATGGAAACTTCATCGCCAAGCAAAGGAGTATATGGACGACCGAGACTCTTCTAGAAGCTTGTATATACTTGGAAATAGGTGTTTTAGGACTCTTAGAACCGACCTAATAGCTACCATGTATAGGACTCTCTCCGGAGTATAAATATAGAGCCTCCCAAGGGGAGAGGCAACCATTGTTCTCCACAATTCATTGTAAGTCGAGAGTCTAGGGCAGAGTTTGGGGACTACGATCAAGTAACTTGGTGAGAAGGACATCTCGGCGAAAGGAGGAACCAAGAGGAGGCAAGAGGCCTGGTGGTCGGCCGACCAGGGGCCCTCCCGAGGAGTTTCGAGCCCATCTTTCGACATGTTATTCGTCGAGTTTATCCCGACGACTATGTTTCAAAGTTCTTGATGTATATCAAGTAATTTCTCGTACTTCTTATGTTCCTTTGATAAAACCTTGATGTTGATCAATAAAGTTTTTCTTTTAGACTTAGCTTCTTGTTTATGCATATTCTATGATCCACAGCTTTGCAATGCTTAATGCCAACATGATCTCCCTGGCCAGGGTTTTAGCGCTTTCATGTTCTTTTAGTAGATCTTTTTACTTTAATTAGTTGATTGAATCTACTCATGCTTAGAGATGGTTAGGGTTTACTAGTTTGTCGATTACCTGGTTACTAGTAACAGTAGAGCCTAGGGAAAGGTTCGAGTAAGTCCTTGACATTCATGTTCATGCTTAATCTATACTTGTTGATTAGATCTTATGTCAAGGTGGTTCTTAGTTCATAAGTTGTTTGTCTCATATCTCTTGTGGATCCTTTTGCCATGTTAATCATATCGTTCTCGTGTTTTAATCTAGTTCTTGATCTATCATTTTATGCTTAGGTTAGAGTATAGATTAGAGAGTAGATTAGAGTTTAATTAGAGTAGTTCTAATCATCTTTTAAAGCTTGTTTAGATCTATTAGAATTAGCTAGTAATTAAGTTAATATTAGATTAATAGTAGTTTAAACGTAATTATCCTTGGATTGACAAAACCCAAGATACTCATCCTGGGGAAAAGCTACCACGATACTGTGCGCTTACTAGTATAAGGTTTGGCGTGCTTAAGTGCCGTCAACACCGGGCAAAGGGGTATTTATAGCCAAAGCCTCAAAACTTACAGTTGGGGAGCAGCTCACTGTGTAGATTGTGGCCATTGGTCGGACTGTGCGATGGTCCCCCAACTAGCTCTTGGAGTTGACCGTTGGAACTTTAGCTGACCGTTGAGACCATCATACCATCTGATGGTGAGACCATTGGGCCGTCTGATGCTCGTTACGCCCACGGTCTTGAGTTTGTTGATTGTTCTATCCAGATCATTTGATGGATCATCGGACCGTCCAATGGACCAACCATCGAACATCCAATGCGTTGAAGGGCCAGAACTTGGTCTTCTCCTCCTTCGCTGCTCAGATTGTTCGATGTACCATCGGACCGTCCGATGTGTGTAATTTACACCAGGTCTTGAATCTTCAATTTTGGTTCTTCTCTCCGGACCTTTCGATGGGGCTTCTTCGGACCTTCTGATGAGCGTCGTGTCGTGCATCACACTTTCGACGGGATGGAGTCTTAGGTCTTCTCTTGTGCTCTTTAAGTCCTCTTTGAGGTGTTTGTACCCCAAGTCCGTGTCTTGCATCTCTAGGACTTAACCAAAAATACTTGCACACTCATTAGTCCAAAAGGTACACGTTGTCACTTCAACCACCAAAATCACATTAGGAAAGTAAGCACAAGGCTTATGGACTATTTTCTTTACAGTGCCCCACCGCCCCACGCTTGTGATCCACCACCGCTAGGTTGATGGCCTTCCCAGCCACCCTTCGAAGCCCGAATACCACATGGAAGCCCCAACCCGAAACCCTATCTCCTAATTCAAACCCTAACCTTGTAAGAGTTGGGAAGGAGGAGCCAAGGTCTCTTTGGATTGGCTAGGGAATTCGAGTGTTGAGAATTCAAGTGTTGAGGAGGTTCAAAACACTGTGACGTTGTTTAGCGTTTAAAAAAAATTAAAACTCAGAACTTGATGCGGCTACATACTCTTATTCGTTCTCGGAAGCTGGAGGTGTCATCGGCGCCGGAGGTCCGGACGAAGGCGTGATCCGCGCCATGGGTGAGTGTTGGCGGTCTTTATTTCCTAATTTCGAACGCCAATTCCTCGGTGAATAAATGGGGTATAACCAAAGTTCTGTGCATTATTTACTTTGAACTAACGAATTCCACAAGTTTTGGTGTTTTTCAATGTTTTACAGGGAGATGCTCAAATACCATGCAAAAGAACATCATATGGAGCGAACACAGAGTGGGCACAAAAGGGCTTGAGAATGGATTACACATAATATCATTATGAAGTATCTCAAATACCCTCAAGAACCAAACCATTACAAAACTCTCGTCGAAATAATCGAAATGGAGTTTTGGTTGACTCAATTTGGAGTCCGGATGTGAATGTTATGGCCGTTGCAAGTTGACAACTCCGGCTGCGAGGATAGTGGCCGAGCGGCCACCAATTAGGCCGGGCGGCCTAAGGGGAGGCCGGCCGGCCAAGCAACCCCTCCAAATGCCTCAATCTTCGTGGGAATCAACCAAGTAAATCACCAAGGACCCATATACACCTAAGGGATCAAGCCCAAGTGAAGAGAAAGGTCGGAAGGCCACCATATGGACCACATGAAATGACTAAGTGCTGAAGGGCTGACCGCCCGGCCTAGTACTCAGGCTGCCCGGCCTAGTACTTAGGCCGCCCGGCCTATTATTTAGGCTGCCCGATCTCTCTCTCGGTCACCCGGCCTTCCTACAGCATATGCATGGAAAGAAGCACAACTTGGACACAAATCAACCGTCGATCAAAGGACCAAAGGCATGAATGATGGATGGATCCACGAGACTCACTCTCCAACCGATGAGGAACATCCAAGTGGCAACCAGAGGCTAAGTCCTTGGGCCGCCCGGCCAAGTAACCTGGCCGCCCGGCCTATGACTTAGGCCTTTCGGCACGTGCTCTAACCGAAACAACCACCACCGCCTCAAAGATGGAAGATCAAGCCGTCCAAAGCAAGGTCGATGCATCGAAGGGCTGGAATGCCACAAGACCAGGCCGCCCGACCTACCACCTGGCCGCTCGACCTGCAGACTTAGCCATTTCATCGACCTGCAGCCTCCTATAAACTAGAGGGTCACTCCCCCACTCCAAACTTGTACCTTCTAGGTGCCATTGGCACTTGTACACTCTCTCCACTCTCTCCCTTGGGGAGGCGCCCTCTTTTGGGTGGTGCTACCCCTTCTAGTTCAATGTTTAGTAGGAGTAAGAGTCGGGCTCTGCCTGTTCCGGAGTCGTCTTCAGGAGTTTGGTACGAGTCTTTTGTATCTTTCCTTTCCTGTAAGACTTTGAGTTTATTTAATTTATTTCTTTACTTTGTCAAGCATTCACATTCTTGCCTCCATGATTATGCGTGATCGTAGTGTAGGGATGTCTTTAGACAGTAGTTAGCATGGCTCTATGAGGTTATGGTTAATCTAGTCTATTTACTTGCGGGTTTCTGGTTCACGCTGTTAGTTAAGTCATAGCAGTTGTGATGCTTCCACTTGTTTCTAGCCAAGTGGATGAAGTGAATAACCAAAGTTTACTCTGGAAGTTCACCTTGATTTGCAACCAGCACCACGCAGCTCTGGGTGCCTCGTGTGTACCTTACATATTTCACACACAGGCTTTAGGTAGCCCCTTTTGGTGACGGCATCAGGGCGTCTCGGTATTCCACCCCCGTCGTTTGGGCTGGCGCTAGGTTATGTTCCAACATGTATGTAGACACATAGTCGGGCTCCCTAGAACCCACCTTTCTTGGCTGGGTAATCAGCACTCTAGTGCCTGGTAGTGGTTCTATAGCCGCGATGTCCGATGCAGTAAAGATGACTAGACTAAACCATAACCTCAGTCGTGTCACGACCTTAGAGTGACAGTTAGAGCTCCAACTCCACCTCCAGCAAACCAACGACCACACCCACGACAACCTCCTCTCCTTCCCCCGCCCTCCACTTTGTCCGGGGAAACCAACAGTGTCAGCCCCGTCCTCGCCCGGAGCGACCCCAAACGTCGCCTGCAAGGTGTTCGACACCGGGTCCAAGCCACTATGCATAGGATTCCATGCCTGTGGCTGTCTCGACTTCCTCGCCTAGCAAGTTGGTGACATCTGCACTGGTGCCGTCATCACCTACCCCGAGCCTGGTGCTCATCATTCTTGTTGTGGTGCCAGCCTGGGTCCTTGGCTCCTTGCCCCTACTCTAGCGCTGGCTAATGTTGATTGCTCCCCCAACCTATTTGCCAAGGCCTCGAGGTACATCACAGTCGCCACAACAACTTCTTCTCAAGCTTTGCATGAGGTCACTGCAATGCGTGTAGGAGAGATGTTGCCTGAACAAAATTTGGACATATTACAGCCATCTCAATTCATGCATCATATCACTTTGCTATTGCCAGAAAATGTTGTTAGCTCTGTGTTAAATCAGGATCTGATGCAATGACCAGCATGGGCACCGCCTAAACAGTTCAGTATTGAGGGTGTTGGTGTTCAAGTCAGACCAATTCCATTGCCGAATTTAGGGGGCTGTACAGTTGATGTATATCTACAGTCCAGCTGACCCTGTCCATATGATGCTTTGTGCAAAATGTTTGGTGGAGGAGCTATGTCTGCGCACTGGGAAACACCATGGCCACCATCTGCTTCAAAGTCCGGCCCATAGTGCAAAAACTAGCACCAATGACAGGGCAGCAAGAAGAGTTGTTTAGTCTTCTGCTCCAATTCACTCCAAGATGAAGGAGCCGATCTCTACATGTTATGCACTACATGAATATGCATCTAGGGAGAACTCGGGTGCTTTATGCATGTGCTATTCCAGCATTTAATTGAGTCAATGCGGCCGGACCAGTGCGGGGCATTATTGGCTAGCAGTGGAGTTGTGGTGTTTCAGTTGCTCCATAGTAATGAGTATCAATTTTTGCAAGGAAACAGATAACTCTTTTGCCATCACTTGGATGTGGTATTTACGAGGTGTCAGGTAATGGCATACTCTTGAATCACTTGAATAGTGATGGAAGTGTACTTGAGAGTGTTATTATCCTCTCCCTTCAGTTCGCCTGTACTGGAGCAAGACTGTGTGGCCAGAACATAGTTTCCTTGCAGAAGGATGTTGAGAAGTCAATTGTTGTAACATGTGAAGTTGTCAAGACAAGGTACATATCTCCATGGATTCTGTGTATAAGGGTGCCTCGTTCCTGGTTTGGAAGAATGCAATGCATTGGTGGGTATAGAGGAAATGTCTTGTTTGAATAGTGGGCAGTAGCAGGGCCGCATCCTACTTGGTTGTGTTCTACTGGAGCTATAATCACCTAGGGGGTAGTGAGAAGGTTGGTTCAATTGCTTATCAAGCTAATTTCTGAAGATTGTGCATTATCTATTTCGGAAGGTTCAGGTGGTGTTCATGTGTCCTAGACAAATTCACTTGAGTTATTACAGCAACAACATGAAGTAGCATTTTAATTAGCATGCTTGTGGTGTCTCAAATGCAGCCACAGTTACGGTGCAGATATTCAGATATATCACAAACTGCACTGATATTTTCGTCGCTGCACTATCCTGCAAGTGAGACAGAGGTTCAAAGTGATCACTCAGGATTCAGATGGTGACACAATTGACAACACTGCAGATTACATGAGGAAGGCAGTTCATAGCAATGGTCCTTTTCTCTTAGCTGTGAGCAAATCTAAGAAACATAAAGTTGATTGGAAAAAGTCTACATAACTCCCTGAGCTATACTATGTAGTATACTTAACCCCCCGAACTCAAAAACCGGATATTTAATCCCCAAACTTTGGAAACCCGGTCAAAACAACCCTTGGATGGTTTTAGAGGGTGGTTTTACCACCATGGCACACCGGTCAATGCCACGTCATAGAACTCATGGCGTGGCCCCACATGTCAGGTGATAAGTCTTCTCCCCTCCTCCCTCCTGAACGGACTATGGGCCTCATCGTCGAGTGACACCGGCGGGCGTCTAGCCGACCATCGGTGCCCCTCCCGTGGTGGCTTCGGGGCTCGCCTGTGCACACGGCCACAGTGGCAGCACCCGCGCACCCAGTCTCGATGGCTGCGGCTCACCTGCCTGCCCAGCAGCTACGATGGCGGCGCCCGCACACGTGGTGGTGTCTCACCCGTGTGCTCGCGCCAGCGGCAATGGCTCAAGCACCCGTGACCACGGCGATGGCCCGCCTGTGCCCTTATGCCAGCGGCGATACCCAACGTCTGGGGCTGGCCGGGTGGAGGAGGCCGCTAGGGCTGGCGCAAGCGTGAGCATGCGAGGAGACTCGGTACACAGTAGCGGCAGCAAGGACCTACCCTCCCCCTCCTCCTCCGTGATCCCCAACGGCAATGGCAACACACCCGACGTTTTGAACGGCGGTGCGTCCACGCCGCTGGCTCCATGCTGAGGTGTCTCGGACCCGGTCCAAGCCCGCGGACCTCGAGTTGCCTACGAACACCGGGCCAGGACGCCGCATTTCTATTATGCGCAGGTTGTGCTGGAAGCACTCGACGCTAAGGACCTCCTCTCCGGCTCCGTGCCGTGGTGCCCCAAACCCAGTGCAAGCTCGCGGACCTCGAGTAGCGTACGATGCTAGGCCAGGACGCCGCCATTCTATTACGATGCTAAGGACCTCCTCTCCTCCTCGCCATGCTGAGTCTGGAGGCCTCCGTGTGGCGGTGGTTGCCTTCGCACCACTCGTCGCCGTCCGCGTGCTTTTTGAAACGTGGTGATGGCTTCATGTGCATCTCCAACCCCTTGTGTACAATTGTAGCGGCGTCGTGTGGGGCCAGACTGTAGAATTCGTGGTGACACAGGGAGAACTAAGATGTGGTGGCCGGAGGGGAGCCCATGGGCGGCAACGGATGCCAAGGTCGAGGTTGGGGGTGGAGACCGACGAGACGGAGGATGGGGCGGGCAGACTTGCCAGTGTGTGAGCCTTTCTATCTAGGTGGTGCTGACATGGCTTCCACGGTGGCAAAACCACCATCTGAAACTGCCTAAGGGGTGTTCTATCCGGTTTTTCAAAGTTTGGGAGGTTAAACATCCGATTTTTGAGTTCGGGGGGGGGGGTCATGTATACTACCTAGTATAGCTCAGGGGAGGGGGTATGTAGACTTTTCCAAGTTGATTTGGTTGATCATAAGAATATCAAATCAACATATCAATAGGATGACCAATAGTTCTTGTTAGTGGATGTTGAACTCCAAGAAGTTAAGCTAAACCGGTGCTCCTTTATGCTAGCTTGTCATGTTGCTCAGACGTTTAATGTTTGAATGCTGCCACTTCAGAATAAATAATCATGAGGCATTCTAGATACATAAGTGTGTGTGGTGGCGAGCATTGGCGCAGATCACAGGACTTCCTATCTTAATCAAGCATTGGTCTAGATTAGCAATCCGTGTGGAGGGTGTCTACTGATTGGCATAAAATGTCAGAGATATGAAAATTCCGTGGGATCTTGCTGTCTTAAAATTAACTTAGTATCTCGCAGTAACCATGCTGCAGTTGTAGGACTGAGACATGCGACTAGAGGGGGTGAATAGGAGCACTTGAAAACTCAAAATCACAACCCCTAGACTTGGTACAGCGAAAGCTCACAAGAGAACCACGCTAGACACCGTCCACTAAACGGATACGTGTCTAGCAGGAGCAAGGTGCCGTCCACTGAAAAGATATGTACCAGGCAAGGAAGAGCACGCAACTCAAGGACCACAGAGATCGCAAGTCACGGGGAGTAATGAAACTTGCAAGTTCACTACCTGACACTCACCACACCGAAATGCGACTTACGGGAACACAATAAGGAAAGAGTATGGTCAGCAGGGGGAAAACACAAGGTCGAAGCAAAAACACTGCGGAAGAACAAAATCACAAAAACACCAAAGATAGACAAGGCTGCCTGGGAACACCAGATGTTCCGGTGGGTGTCATTGGATGTTCCGGTGGGAACCACCGGATGTTTCGGTAGGCACTGGCCAGGTAGAGCCACGGGATGTTTCGGTGGGTGTCACCGGATGTTCCAATGGTAGCCACTGGATGTTCGGTGCCACTGGACACAGCCCACGAACTTGAGCTCCCAAACCCAAAACTTGTCCAAACTTCACGAGATTTTGCATAGGCTATCTGAACCCTATTCCTAAGCGATTCCCAAAAGATCAACTGAAAATGACCATGGGATTAGTGGGAATTTCAGATCTCGTGAGAAGGCAATCTTTGGGCAAGAAAGGGGAAAACTCAAGAACAACTTGCTCATGGCAATCCTGCGGGATTGAGATGAACTAAGTCATCATCTCCACGTCCTAGAAAGTCCAAAAGAGCCAAAAGAATAGGATTAACTCATGGGCAAAGCAAATCACCAAAACTCTTTGAGTTTCACCCAAAATCCAAACTAGAGAGGGGAAAGGGGGTGGGCTGCACACATGAACTCGAATTGGGGATGAATCTTCCTTGGATTAGAGATGGAAAACAGTTCTTACAAGGTTTCTCATGGCCAACCACCCATCATCTACCCACTAATGCAAGCACTAGCTCTAGGGGACTCCAAATCCTAGATTAGCACCCGGTTTTCACTCTAAGCACTTGGCTAGTTTGAAAGCTAAGCCTAGGGTTTCTAGAGGCGGAAGAGTCACCTAAATGACCAGCCACTTCGGTATTTATAGCCCAGGCCTAACTGACTCAGTTTACACTAAGACCCCTATATTACAGAAACCCTCGTAGGGGCTAAACTGGGAAAGACCCAACTTCCTCGAGGACGGACGACCGCGATGGAGTCTTGATCTTCTTCGGTTGCACACAATCTTCTGGATGACGTCCACGTGGCCAGTATCCAAATCTGCTGATCGACCCCCAGTTTTGAAGTCAGAAACTAGGAAACTTTAGGGTTTCCTTCTTGGGCCTAGAACACCCACTCCACTCTATCTCAGCGAGAATTGAGCCCATTCGCCGAGTCTTGGTAACTTGGTGGTTGGGTGGTGGATTTGAGTGAATCCGCCAACGCACTCAGACGTCTTCGCACCATGCACTCGGATTGGAGCACCACGGTGGCACCCGACATCCCCTGTCCATCAGGGTCGCCTCACAGTCCTTTGGAGGTCTTACAGTTGCCGTTGCCATGCCGCTCCTCCGTGTACCAAAGTCCCATGGCCAACAGATGCAGAGCATGCCTCCTGTCCTTCGGTGGACTTTCTTCTCTATCTACCTCCAGTCCATCTCCTTCTGGGTCTTGACTTCTGTTGACAATTACTCATCACTCTAGAGGCAATAGAGCCGGTCCATTGGCTCTCAATCTCCCCATTCATGAGTGCATTGCGAATACCTTCAACCTATAACCTAAAATAGAACAAAGACAAGAAGAAAAGCGTAAAACTGAAAAGAAAGAAGAAAAGGAAGAAAGTTGCCCAAGATGACCAAAAGCCAAAAACAAGAAGAGAAGGGCAAATTGAGACAATAAAAACAAAACCAAAGATCGACCCCCTAAGACAAGGGAAACCGCTCAGCGCAGTCGATCAAACTAAAGCATGACCCCTAAAGAAAGAGGCAAACCGACTCAACACAGTCATGCTTAGGCAAAGCATCGGCTCCTCCAGAAAGAGGCAAAAACCTCAACACACCGATGCAAGAGCATGCAAAGCTCAAACTCCTCCTGAAATGCATCCTCACAAATGCAAGATGAATGCACAGCACCCCCTCAACTAGTTCTCTCCAGAATTCTCCCCCTTGGTCCATGAACTCCACCTGGGAGCAACAATCTCTCCCCCTTGTTGACAATGGACACATCAAGTTTTCATAGAACTCAACTCCCCCTGAATTAGATAACTCCACCTCAAAATATGCCATGAAATGTAGGAAGTGTACCATGAAGAGCTCAGCAGGGATGGAAAGCTAGTAAATACGAGTTCTAGCATACAGGGCAAATGAGGGCAAGGAAGCATGCAAACAAGCTCAATTGAATCTATCTTATACAGATCAGGAGCACGTTTTTTAGGGTTGTTGAAAAGAAAGCATCACCAACATGAATAGCCAACATGAATAGCATCTAGCAAGGTAGACATGAACAACAAGATGCTAGCAAAACATACAATGTGTGCTACTCTCAACCAAAGCATATACAATAGGCCATAAGCAATTTAAAGACTTGCAAATTTTAGATTTAGCGACTTGTAACTTCATGCAAGTTAGAACATGTGGGGGTTATTCACTTGTCTTAGCCACTTCTTACCAACCAATGCCAAGCCTAGGTTCACAGAACCGTTAGAAGCTTAAGACATGGTTTTGGTCATACACAGCCTAGTCCAAGTCCATGCCGAAGTGCAAATGCAAGCTATCTCAAACTAGATCAGTGTGACAAGTGAACCCACTTGGATCTTTTCAATTCAACACATAAGACACAACTTGTATATAGTTTAAGTTTAGATTTCATATTTAGGCAAAGTGTCATAAAAGCTTAGGCATCAACTTAACGAAGGCATACGACTAGCATATCCAAGCATGAAAAGAAAGCATAGCATTCAACATTCCTACATATGCTAGGTAGCCAAGTCCAGTGGTGATCATGGTTTTTTATTTTCAAGAAATAAAAGTGACTTAGCTCACAAAAGATATTAGACAGATTCAAGGAGCTTAACCAACCATGATCATGCAAGTACTGTACAATCTAGCACAAGCAAGTACTAACTAGTCATTCCAGAAGAGCTCTAGTGCTAGTGAAGTGAAAATGCGTATGATACAATGCAATGCATGATATGATACAAAATGCAAGGAAAACAAAGAAAAACAAAGAGAAAACAAATCAAAAACCTAAACTACAGCAAAGCTACCCCAAACTAAAAGGGGTAACAAACACCAAGCTCCCCACACAAGCGAGCAAACGTGCTAACCTCTAAGGGCTTGGTGAAGATATCGGCCAACTGGTTCTCGGTTTCCACATGGATCAAGTCTATATCTCCCTTCTCATAGTGATCTCTCAGGAAGTGAAACCTCACGTCTATGTGTTTGGTTTTGGATTGCAAGATGGGGTTCTTAGCTATAGAAATAGCAGAAGTAGAGTCTATTAGGAGAGGGATCTTTCTAAAACTCAGGCCAAAGTCACTCAGGGTAGCCTTCATCCAAAGTAGCTAGGAGCAGCAACTAGCAGAAGCAACGTATTCGGCTTCTGTGGTAGAAGTGGCTACGCTAGATTGCTTGCGTGAGGACCAATAGACAAGAGAAGAACTAAGGAACTGGCAGGTGCTGGAAGTAGGCTTGCGCTCCAGCCGACAACCCGCAAAATCAGCATCCGAAAACCCTCTAAGAGAGAGTGTCGAAGATGAAGAGAACCAAAGACCAAACTCAGGAGTGTATTTCAGATACCTGAAGATGCGCTTCACCGCTTGATGGTGTGATGTCCTCGGTGAGGCCTAAAACTGCGCACAAAGACAAACAACAAATTGAATGTCCGTCCTAGTCACCGTCAGGTAGAGAAGTGAGCCGATCATCCCTCGGTACTCCCTTTGGTCCACCACCTCCCCTTCTTCATCTGCATCAAGCATCGTTTGTGTTGACATGGGAGTTGACATAGGCTTGGAGTCTCCCATATCAAACTTCTTCAAAATGTCCTTCGTGTACTTGGCTTGATAGATGAAGGTTCCTTCATGGCATTGCTTGATTTGCAGTCCAAGGAAAAACTATAACTCTCCCATCATGTTCATCTCAAACTCCTTCGGCATCTGCTCAGAAAAATTGGTAACAAGAGAGTGAGACGAGCCACCAAAGATGATATCATCCACGTATATCTGGACAATAAGAAGATCACTATCATGCTTGAGGAGAAACAAAGTCTTATCAACACTCCCCATTTTGAAACCCTGGTTCAGCAAAAAGGTTTTCAATCTATCATACCAGTCTCTAGGGGCTTGTTTCAAACCATGCAAGGCTTTTGCAATTTGTAAACATGGTTATGGTGTTTAACATTTTCAAATCCAGGGGGTTGCTTTACATAAACTTTTCTTGAATAAAACCATTTAGAAAAGCAAACTTCACATCCATTTGAAAAAGCTTAAATCACGTAGAAGATACAAAGGCTAAGAGAATATGTATAGCTGCTAGGCGTCCAACTGGAGAAAACGTTTTCTCATAGTCTATCCCCTCTTTTTGGCAAAAACCCTGAGCCACAAGTCTAGCCTTGTTCTGCACAACAATGCCATTATCCCTTGTTTATTTTTGAAAACCCATTTCGTACCTATATGATTGAATCGTGGCGGTGGCTCTACTAAAACCCAAACCTCATTCCTCTGAAAATTTTCTAACTCCTTATGCATGGCGTTAACCCAATTACCGTCAGAAAGAGCGTGTCCAACATTCTTGGGCTCAAAAGAGGCAACAAATGCAGAGTGTCAGAAGAAGGCTAGAGAGTTAACCGTCGAGTGTGTAACACGCTGATGTAGATCTCCAATCATCCACTATGGAGGGTGATCCCACTGGACCTGCCGAGAGTAGCGAACTCTCTCTGATGTCACCTCCCCTGCGTCCTCAGTGGAGTCAACCTCTGCTTGAGCTTGAACTTGGGGGAGTGAAGTGGTTATCGTGGGCGTAGGTCCATCTTCATCATCTGAGCTCATTGCAGAGGGGACTAGGAGCTGCAGCCGGTGCAGTGGCTCTCGCATCACCAACATCATCTACACCTTCCTCATCTTCAAAGATGGGAGTGCCTTCATCATCACCTGAAAGCTCAAAAGCAGGGGTTGTGCAAGGCATAGATTCATCGATGGAAACCTCACAGGTCTCTACCACTTGTTGGGTATTAAGCATCCACACTCTATATGCTCTAGAGCTAGAGGCGTACCCAAGGAAAATACCATCCAAGCAGCGAGATTCAAATTTATCCAAATGCCCCCCTTTCTTGAGTACAAAGGATCTACACCCAAATGCACGTAGGTGCTTGACTCGCGGCTACCTACCAAACCATAGCTCATACAAGGTCTTCCCTAAGAAAGCTCGTAGGAAAATGCGGTTGGTAATATAACAGTCTGTATTCATAGCCTTAGCCCAAAAATGTCGTAGAGTCCTATGCTCATCGGGCATCGTCCGAGCCATCTCAACGAGTGTGCGGTTCTTTCATTCCACAACACCATCTTAGGTGGGGTATAGGGAGAAGAGAATTGGTGTTCGAGACCTAGGTCATGATAGAAGGTTTCGAATCGAGAGTTATGAAATTCTCTGCCATTGTCGCTGCGGATAGCGCCCATGGCCTTATGACTCTCATTTCTCAACCTTAAGACCAGATCCCAAACAAAACTGAAAGCCTCATCTTTGAACTCCACGAAGAACACCTACAAAAAGTGAGAAAAGTTGTCTACTATGATAAGCACATACCACTTCCCACTAATCGACTGTACCAGAGCAGGACCAACCGTGTCCATATGCAACAACTCACCCGGGTAAGAGATCATAACCTACTTAACATGAACATGAGAAGCGACAACCATCTTGCCATGACGATAAAGGTGGCACACTAAATCTGTGGCAGAACTACCTAGATTAACCCAGATTTAGTGCTTAATCACCAGATCCGGACTAACCTCGGTAGTCCTTCAGGTTGTAGGTATCCTGACTTGGCCTTCCCATCCGGATCGAGCTTGGTTTTTGGGGCAACTCTCGAAGGAGTCCACAGGTTACAACATACACAGCCACATTTATTACATAGAGTTGAAATATTACACACATGGTTCGGTACTTATTACATCCAGGCTGGTAAGTTCTTCAGCCCTTTTACCAAAAGTTAACATAGACCACAAGTTTTTCTCCAAAAGACATATTCTACCGCTCAAGGCGTAAGGAAGCTTGCTTCAGAAGAAGGGAGGAGTAAGGTAAGGATCCCATTCGAACAAAGCATACTCTGCTCCTGTAAAAAGAATAGGCAAGAAGCCTGAGTACTAATTACTCAGCAGGACTTACCCGACCACTGGGTCGAAACCCGACTCTCTAGTCTATAGCCAGGGGTGGTTAGGTCAACTCACACTGCGGCAGGCCTAATAGTGAATCCTTAGCTTTTAGAATTGGGTTAATTTTAAGTTATTACCTGACCAAACTAAGTTATACTTATTCTACTAACAAACAAAAGCAAACACTTTGCCAAATCATTCTTTATCAACAGGATCAATTTTCTTACTATGATGTTGGTCGCGATCAGGCAGCTTACAACTGGCAAGCCACAGACGATTCGAATCGATTTTTCCACCTCTCGAGAGGGATACTCAGACACCCGTCATATGTGTGTACACTGACCCCACATATGACAACCCAACATCCAATGCCACCTAGCCGGAACCATCCTCACCGAACCCGAGTGTCAGTCCTTCGACACCCGCCCAACCTCCTCCTTCCAGTTGGTCTCGTCTAGTTCCGCGCTTAGGTACAATAGGACGAGAGGTTTACCGGAGCCCGTTAAGGACGGCAAGTGAATGAGGCGCGTTCGGCCCAACCAGGCCACACATCGGACGGCCTTATGCGACACAGGCAGGATCAGGGTCCATAGCAATAATCATAACATGCAAAGTACGAAAGCGAAACTGATCCCACCACATGCCTGTCAAATTATTAACATCCTTCTCATTCTTAACCAATTAACTTTAGTAAAAGATTTCCGTTCTAAGCCTATGCCATCTAAGCCATCTATTGCGTATAGGATTTTCATGCTGGATCCCGATTAACCATGCTCTAGGGTTTCAATCAATTCCTAACTCTAATGCACAAGCATAACTCTAATTTAATTTAAGGATCCAAAGAAAAATAGGTAAATGCACCAGGGCTTGCCTTGGGTCACGGGGTCTGTCTCCGTCGGTGACTCGGAGTCTCCTCCTGCTGGGGTGAAGGACGTCTCGGCCACACCGGCTTCCGGAGCTTCCACTGCGGTGGAAGACTCTTCAACTGGAATTGGCGGGACCAACGTGCCTAGGTTGATGACATGCAGGAGTTTAAAAGTATGAGGATGATCAACCTATTGAAAAAGTAAAGTGTACAATTTTCTAAAGAAAAAGGGTGGTTGGGGTTAAACATCTGGATTTTCGGGGCGTAACTGACTGTCCTAGGGCTCAAATGAAATTTATATTATTTTTAAATTTTTTTAAAAGCTTAAATGAATTTTCTAGAAATTTTTAAATAATTCAAATGTGTTTTAGAATTAATTTTATATTTTTAATACACTTTTATGAATTTTTCTGTATTTTTTAAAAAATCTAACATTTTTAAAATTATATAAACTTTAATTTAATTTGTTTTTAGAAACACAAAATATTTATATGAATTAATAAATAATTCTATTAAATAATATAAACAGATTAAATTAAACTAAAATTAAATAACCAAATTGAATTAAGAAAGAAAATAAAATAGAAATGGAAATTGGAATTCGGCCCAGGCCATGAAAAAAAACAAAACAAAAAGTCCTGATTTCCCCCTCCAAAATCCGCCTGGGCTCTCTTTCTCCCTGGCCCAGCCCACTAAGTGGGCCGGCGGCCCTTTTTCCTGCGCGGCCCAACTCCTCCCTCTCTTTCAGCTCGGCCCATCGGCCGAGCTGGCGGGCAAGCCGGCCTACCGGGCGGACGGCCCAGCTGGGCTGGCGACCCAGCGGACCGGCCTCGCCCGGCTGCCTAGCGCGCCGCGCAGGCGCGACGCGCTCTGCGCGTCCGCCTCACCGGCGGTGGCCTCAGGCGCGGCGTGAGCTTCTTTTCCCTCCCTTTCCCCCTTTTTCCCCTCTCCTTTCCCTGTTGGTGCACGCCGTCCGCCGCGGCATGGTGCCCGCCGCCGCAACGCGCCGGCGGTGGTGCCCGTAGGGGTCAACCACCTACCGCGCGAGGTGCGCGCAGGTGCGGCGCACCCGGTGAGCGTGTCTGCCGGAACCCTAAGGGTTCCCACGCGCGGGGAACGCGGCGGCGGCGACCAAGACGGCCGCGGCGCCGTGGCTTGGCTCTGAGCTCTTCCGAGCTCGGGCTGGCCCTAAGCGCGGTGCAAAAGGGGAAGGAGGGAGCAGGAAGGACATAGCTCACCGGCGCGGGCACGGGGACACGGCGACGACGGCGGAGGGTGATGCAGCGGCGGCGCGGGGCGCGGGCGCGGGCGGGGAGCGGCGAGCGGAGTGCCCCCCTTCTCGGCTGGGCTGAGAAGAACCCACCCCCACGGGTTCCACCTATCAGCGCCGCCTGACAGGGGGCGTGGGGGTGAGGGTGCTGGCCGCCACGCGGACCGCCGCCCCCGGCTGGGCTTCGCCCAGCGGGCGCGTGGCCGCGGGCTGCCAGCCGGCTCGCGGGGAAGTTTTCCCCTTTTCCCTTTTTTTTTACTTTTACCATTTTCATTTTTAACCCTAGATTTTGACCTTTTTTTACAGGGGTCCAAATACAGAAGTGAAAGGGCTTAATTTAAACTACCCTTTCATATTTTTGCCCTAGGAAAACTCCAAATTTTTGAAAAGGCCTCAAATTTGAATTTGAATCAAATTTTCAAAAGAGAATTACGACAGTATGCAATGCACTTAGAGGGTCTTAGATACAGAGTATCACAAAATCCTTCTCTGCTTTCAAATTGGGCAATCCTTAGATCAGACCCATCGAGCTCAACCTGACTAGCAGATCAAAACTCAAATGGCCTAGCCTCCTATGCCACTTCTAGATATCAGTAGAAGAACTAGCTACCAAACACTGAGGAGGGCCAGAAATAGATACAAGGTCAACCTTAAAAACTTGCCCATAGGGCAAAATCTGACAAACAAGGTTTTCCTTAGCATTAAGCACACAAGAAAAACCCTCCTTAAAGCGAACCTCGAACCCTTCCTTGAGAAGTTGCGAGACAAAAACCAAATTGAACCCCAAACTCCTCCTCACCAAAGCAACTTGTCTTAAGGAAAGCTTGGCAGAAAGCAAAACATCACCAACACCCAACACTTTACCTTGACCATTATCCCCGAATGGATGTACTCCTTGGAGCTCACAGAGTTGAGGCTAAAGAACCACCTACGGTGCCCTGTCATGTGCCTGGAACAGTCAGAGTCCATAATCCTATGTCCTCCAGGCCTCGATCCTGCAAAATCAAGGAAAGCGAAAGTGAGCAAATGGTCCGACATTAGGGTTAGTGAAACTGTTGAACCAGTGCCGAGCCCTCATCTCAAAGGTGGGGTAAACACAGTCAAAGTAAGAATCACGATGATCTGGGTAACCACGACCTCCAAAGCGTGGACTCACAAAGCCTCGGTCACGAGGTCCGTAGCAGCACTAAAAACGAATAGGAGCTCAGCCTGAAAAGCGTCTCTCACTACCAGGAGAACAGGCTTGAAAACTACCTCCTCTCTCACTACGAGCAAAGCGGTCTCTCATCTCACCACGATAGGGAGGTTCCTACCTACAACCTTGGTAGAACTGATCTTGGTTCCCCCAGGCTCTCTCCTGCCTCTCAACCTACTTCCTCCTGAAGAAAAACTCCTCCAAGTGACTATTCCGCTGGCAAAACTCACAATGGTAGATAGGTCTCTTAGGCATAGGTTGGGGCTGAACCTTAGGCTTCTGGTGTGGTGGTTGTGTGGTCTTGGGTGGTGCCGGCTGCTTGACTTGCTTCTTGCCTAAAGGCTTAAGCACTTCTTCCACTATCTTATCCAGCTTGGCCTGTGGTGGCTTGGGTGTCCAGTATGACTTCCTTGGGGCAGCCTTGGGAGGCTCATGGTAAACCCCATCAACAGTAGGAACAGGCTGGGAGAGGCAGTGTTAAGCTTGATTAGGGCATTCTTCTTCTCACCTGAGGTACTACACCCTCCTAACCTAAGTCCACTCATGTCATCCTCACCACACTTGTTTTCCTCTATGATCATCCTAAGCTGAGGTTCTCTAGCATACATCCAACTTAGCACCTCTCTCAACCTACAGTTATCCTCTTTAAGGATCAATTTCTTCTCTCTTAGATCCTCCAGAGCTAAAGTCTGGGTAGCACAAGTATTACAATCTAGGGAGGAAATCACGGGAGCAGACTTCTCAAGCTTCCTAATGGTGGCATCCTTGTCAACCAACTACAACCTCAAAGTAAGACAATTCTCACATGTGTCAGGGGGTGCTGAAAGCACCTCAAGGTCAGCTCTCACTTGCTCAAGATCACTCCTCAAAGTAGGACAGACCATGCATGCACCCAAAAGCATGAGTCTAGCCCTAAGTTATTCCAACTCTTTGAGCTGCCCCTCGCACTTCACCTTCAGCTCAGCTATGCCAATAGCTAGGTGGAGGCAAGACTCACACTCAGGCTCCTCACTCAAAGTAGGCTCATCTAGTTTGGACTAGAGCTTGCCTATCTCAATCTGTAGCCTATCCATTTCCTCTACCTGGTGAGCATACTTGTTCTTCTACTCACAAAGGTCACTCATCAAGGACTCAGAGGTAGGGCACTCAATCTCACTAGGCTGGGCTTGCACACACTTCAGCCTCTCAATCTCAGCCAAAGCATCAGCAAGCTTGGCTTTCTGCTTCTGCAGCTTTTTGGCTGCCTTCTCCAACATCTTGTCCTAGGCTTTCAACTCACGCCTATTGTTCTCCAACATCTCAAGAATCTTAGCTTGCTCGGGAATTACCTCATCATTGGAGGAGTCATTGTCGTTGCCCTTATCGTCCTTGTCCTCAAGTGCCATGGAGCAAAATGATCTCCAGTTCATCTTGTGCTTGTGCTTGGACTTGGTGGACATGAAGCAGAGCCTAGGTGGACCTCCTTGATCCCTTCTCTTGTCCCGCTTGGTGACGATCTCCTCATTGCTTGAACTTGACAAGGACGAGGAGGAGGACCTTTCACTGCAAAGGCCACCGATCTCGGCGGAGAAAGCCTTGTCCCACTTCTGGTTGTCCTTCTGGTAGCTCTTGAAAGCCTTCCTGAAGTTCTTGATCTTGCCGGAGTGGTGCTTGGCATGGTCATGCTTGCTATAGTGATGCTTGCTGGAATGGTACTTGTTCGAGTCACGGGAGTGGCTCTTTCCCTTCTTGTAGTTGTTCTGCTTGTTCGGGCACTCGGCGATGAAGTGGCCAATCTCTCCACACTTGAAGCATTTGGGTCTCTTGCCCCTCTTCTTGCTCATTCGGTTGTCATAGGCACACTGAAACCGACTAGACACCAGGCAGAGCTCTTTATCCCCATGTGACGCCAAGTGCTCCTCTGTCACAGACATCAAAGCAGAAAATGAAAAACCATGAAGTCGGGGGGGGGGTTAGTAGCAGCTTCCTTGGAGCTAGAAGCCAAGGACAGGCTCTTGGAGCCAGTACCATCGAGAATATCTGTCATATGGTAATCCACCTCTGTGGCCTTAAGCTTGCTATAGAGCTCCTCTACACCCAAGGTGCCATACATTGCCGACTCAAGAATAGAGTTCTTCTTGATCTCCAACACTTTTCTGACCAAGGAATACAGTAGCTTGACAGCCTGCTGATAGTCAGTATATGAGAGAGTAGCGGGGGTAGAGTTGACATTGGAGCTTGTTGATGATCGATTGAAAACAACCAAACAAGGCATCCACAGACTCTCCCGGCTTCTGGGCGAAATTCTCATATTTGTGCTGGTAAGTGTCCACAAGACGACCCTTAACTGTCACCGTCCCCTCATGGTGTGCACTAAGCAGCGACCAGATCTCATGGGCGGTATCAAGATGGCTCAACCTCTCATAGTCCGTCAGATCAAGTCCAGAGAAGAAAAAATTCACCTCCTTGTAGTTCGCCTCGTGCTAAGCAACGAGCGTCGGTGTGGTACGCTCGGCAACGGGGAGCATTGCAAAAGTCATACCCTGAGTAGCATTCCATATGTCCTCGCTCTGGCTAAGTAAGAAAGCTTTCATCCTACCCTTCCAGTAGGGGTAGCCATTTGAGCCGAGAACCAGGACCTTTCTGAAGTGCGACATAGTCGCTACTGGTTTCTCACCGGTAAAGGTATGAAGAAACCTAACCAGCTCTGATACCACTTGTAGGACCAAGATGTGTGCCTAGAGGGGGGTGAATAGGAGCACTTAAAAACTCAATATCACAACCCCTAGACTTAGTGCAGCAAAAGCTCACAAGAGAACCACGCTAGACATCGTCCACTGAACAGATACGTGTCTAGCAGGAGAAAGGTGCCGTCCACCGAAAGGATATACACTAGGTGAGGAAGAGCACTGCAACTCAACGACCACAGAGATTGCAAGTCACGATGAGCAACAAAACTTACGAGTTCACCACCCGACACTCACCGCACCGAAATGCGACTTACTGAAACACAGCAAGCAAAAAGTATGGTCAGCAGTGGGAAAACACAAGGTCAAAACAAAAACACTGCGGAAGAACAAAATCACGAAAACACCAAAGATAGACAAGGCTGCCTGGGAACACCGGATGTTTCGGTGGGTGTCATCGGATGTTCCGGAGGGAACCACCAGATGTTCTGGTAGGCACTGGCTAGGTTGAGCCACCAGATGTTCTGGTGGGTGTCACCGGATGTTCCGGTGGTAGTCGCCGGATGTTTCGGTGCCACTGGACACAGCCCACGAACTTGAGCTCCCAAACACAAAACTTCTCCAAATCTTGTCCAAACTTAATGAGATTTTACACAGGCTATCTGGACCCTATTCCTAAGCTATTCCCAAAAGATCAACTCAAAATGACTACGGGATTAGCAGGAATTTCAGATCTCGTGAGAAGGCAATCTTTGGGTAAGATAGGGGAAAGCCCAAGAACAACATGCTCGTGGCAATCCTGCGGGATTGAGATGAACTAAGTCATCATCTCCATGCCCTAGCAAGTCTAAAAGGGCCAAAAGAACAGGATTAACTCGTGGCAAAGCAGATCACCAAAAGCCTTTGAGTTTTACCCAAAATCCAAACTAGAGAGGGGAAAGGGGGAGGGCCGCACACATGAACTCGAATTGGGGACGAATCTTCCTTGGATTACAGAGGAAAAGTAATTCTTACAAGGTTCCTCACAGGCTACCACCCATCATCCTCCCACTAATGCAAGTACTAGCTCTAGGGACTTCAAATCCTAGATTAGCACCCAGTTTTCACTCTAAGCACATGGCTAGTTGGAAAGCTAAGACTAGGGTTTCTAGAGGTGGAAGAGTCACCTAAATGACCAACTACTTAGGTATTTATAGCCCAATCCTAACTGACTCAGTTTACACTAAGACCCCTATATTACAGAAACGCCCATAGGGGCTAAACTGGAAAGGATCCAACTTTCTCCGAGACGGACGACCGTGATGGAGTCTTGATCTTCTTCGGTTGCACGCTATCTTCTGGATGACATCCACGTGGCCAGTAGTCCAAATTCGCCGATCGGCCCCGGTTTTGAAGTCAGAAACCCAGAAACTTTAGGGTTTCCTTCTTCGGCCTGGAACAAACTACTCCACTCTATCTCGATGAGAATTGAGCCCATTTGCTGAGTCTTGGTAACTTGGTGGTTGGGTGGTGGATTTGAGCGAATCTGCCAACGCACGTGCACGTCTTCGTGCCATGCACTCGGATTGGAGCACCGCGGTGGCACCCGGCATTCCCTGTCCATTGGGGTCGCCTCGCAGTCCTCTGGAGGTCTTACACTTGCCGTCACCATGCCGCTCCTCCGTGTACCGAACTCCCATGGCCCACCGACGCTGAGCATTGCCTCCTGTCCTTCAGGAGGACTTTCTTCTTCATCTACCTCCAGTCCATCGGAGGACTCGTGCCCCAAGTCCTTCTGGCTCTTAACTTCTGTTGACAATCACTCATCACTCCAGAGACAATGGAGCTAGTCCATTGGCTCTCAGCTGTATCTTGCAAGGTTTACATTTCTGATGGTCTATACACTAAATCAGAATTGGTTATATGCACAGCTGAGGAATCTTCAGAAGTTACTTTGTAATTGGGAAAGGTTGGCGTGTTGTTATTTATTCAGGGAAGATTGATCTTCCATCTGCATCACAGTGCTTCTGATGGTTGTTTGGTTGGATCTTGAAATTACCAGTTCTCAAGTCCGCAACGATATGCTTCTATGGTACATATCGCCAAAGGTTTACACATGGTGGAGATGGTTGCAGTGGCGGACCTACAGCCGGGCAAGCCTGGGCGGCTGCCCGGGCTCCTCTGCTAAGAAAAGATGAGCTATGTGTTTATGTCCTGGACTCAGGAAGTCAGACGACACAACCGTTTGGAACACTGAGCCATCTACACTCGGCAGCAAGACATGGCCCAACTCGCAAAGACAAAGTCCAACGATGACATCCCAACCATAGAGCACACCTCTTCCAAAACGACGTTTCTAATTCCACATCAATTATAGCAGTGGTAGGCCGCCAGCGGCCAGCGCAAACCTGCGATGTTTCCGATTCTACACAGCGAGCAAGGCCACCACAGCTTTGGGTGCGGCGCCGGCGAGCGGTGAACGGTGACGGCGAGACGGCGTCCGGCGAGATGCAGCTATGGTCGGTGTTGGCGGTTCGGCTTTGCATGATTGATGGCGTCATTTCCTTTGGAGATAGGACTTTTGATGAAAATTGTTAGGCACAATTAATTTTAGTGTTTTAACGAACATTTGTGGTTATATCTCTTTTTTCTTATGTTATGCACAATATATTTTTATAGATGCTAAGTCCGCACAGGCTCAAAAAAAATCCTAGATCCGCCACTGGATGGTTGGTTCATGCATGGTATCCATGGAAGCTTCCCATACCTTGGGATCCCGGCGATTCAGAGTTCATTAGAAGTCGTGAAATAACGGCTTGGGGACAAGCCGTGTTTCAAGGAGGAGAGTATGTCAGGGCCCTCACCGGTTGTAGGCTGGGCTATTTGATGGATTGGGCAAGCGAGTGGACTGCGGCTTTGGATGCGGCTTGGCCCAGGGAAGTCTAACAACTTCAGAAGCAAGAAGCACGAGGCAGCAACAACTCCAGAGAAGAGGCTAAGGAATATCAGATCAGCAACTAGGCTACTGGTTAATCGGTGCATGGCGGCGAAGCCCAGCTCGAGGCGCTCTTGCTTGAGGCTAGCTTAGGCTGGAGTTCTACCCTTTGACCCCCTTCTTCCTCCTCCACTCAGTGCCCTTTCTTGTACCAAACCTCCTGTGATACGGTATAGAGTGTTTGATTGTCGAGAGTTGTATTTGGTTCTTAACACCTTGTCGTGGGGGGCACATCTCCTACGCGTACCGGAGGCAGCCGGTTATATCGCCGCGGCATAAGCGTGAGCGTGTAGACTGCATCGCCGCTTTGGCCTGCGGTGGCAGTGGCGAAGAGGTGCGGCGAGGAGGAGGTGTTGCTCGGGAGGCTAGGTTGGTCTGGTAGGTGCCGTTGGCTGTGTAGTTGGACTAGTTGCCGGCGTTGCCGTAGGTCTGCCCTATGGCCGTTGCGGAGGACGGCCGCAGGAGGCAGAAGCTAGGGGTGTGTTGTGATGAACAAGAGGCCCGCCATGGCTATCCCCCTATATCCTGAGAGCCAATGGACTGGCTCCATTGCCTCTGGAGTGATGAGTGATTGTCAACAGTAGCAAGACCCAGAAGGACTTGGGCACAAGACCTCCAATGGACAGGAGGCCCTCCGATGGACTGGAGGTAGTTGAAAGTCCCCTGAAGGACTGGAGGCACACTCGGCGTCTGTCGGCTATGGGAGTTCGGTATACGGAGGAGCGGCATGGCGACGGTAGGAGTAAGTCCTCCGAAGGACTGCGAGGCTGCCCCGATGGACAGGGGATGCCGGGCGCCACCGCGGTGCTCCAACCCAGATGCGTGGCGCGAAGGCGTGCGAGGGAGGCTTTGGCGGCTTCGGCTCAAAACTGTCACCCAAGCTACCTAAGCCTTGGTGAGTTGGGCCACGACTCGCTAAGATAGAGGAGATGGGCCAAATCCGGCCCAGGCGGAGACTTCCTAAAGTTTCCCAGTTTCTGACTTCAAAACCGGGGGCGGATCGCGGATTGGACTACTGGCCACGTGGAGAGCATCCGAGGATTGCGTGGAACTTACGAAGATCAAGACTTCATCGTGGTCGTCCGTCCCGAAATATCCTGTAATCTTTCGTTTGAGTCCTTATTGTTTATCTAGCTGTAGGGACCTAAGTGCAAAACTGTCTAAATAGCACTCGGGTATAAATAGGTCCAAGGCAGGTCATTAGAGGGTCTCTTGGCTGCTAGGATTAGTCTTCACTTGGTGATTTTCGTCCTTAAGCTTTGAGCTCCATTGTTAGGGAGGTTAGAGTAGGATTTAGCCTCCTAATCTTGAGGGAAGGTGAGGGTGGTTGCTTGGGACAAATTTCTGCTTGTATGCTGAATCTTTAGACCCATCTTGGGCACTTAATCGAAGCAAATTCGTGCAGCAACCTTGTGTTCTTCTCCTCCCCCTCTCTCTTTGGATTTTTCGGTTCAATCCTTGCTTTTTGGGTGTTTTTGTTGGGCAAGCTTGTATCCCTTTCTTTGTTGGGTCGCATTCTTGCATTGGAGTGTATCCTGACAGTGGATGGCATCCTTGCGCTGCTAGGCACTTATCTATTCAGTGGACGGTGCTTAGTTTCGGTTACCACTTGGGGGTTTGTGATTTTGTAATTTCAAGTGCTCCTATTCACCCCTCCCTCTAGTTGCATGTCTCAGTCCTACAATTGGTATCAAAGCCGGTTAGGTTTCTTCATACCTTTACCGATGAGAAACCAGTAGCGACTATGACTCACTCTAGGAAGATTCCGGTTCTTAGTTCCGATGGCTACTCCTACTGGAAGGGTAGGATGAGAGCTTTCTTGCTTAGCCAGGGCCAGGACATATGGGATGCTACTCAGAGTGCGAACTTTGTGGTGCTTCCAGTTGCCCAGCACACCACCCCAGCGATTGTGGCTCAGCATGAGGCGAACGCCAAAGCTGTTAACTTTCTCTTCTCAGGACTTGGTCCAGTTGATTATGAGAAAGTGAGCCATCTTGAGACTGCCCGTCAGATCTGGTCCCTGCTGAGTGCACACCATGAGGGCACTGCTACAATCAAGGGGCATCTCGTTGAGACTTACAGGAGTGAATATGAAAATTTCGTTCAGAAGCCTGATGAGTCCATCGATGACTTGTTTGGTCATTTTCAATCGATCATCAACAAGTTGCGCGTTAACTCTAGCCCTGAGAGGATCCCATACACCGACCATCAGCAGGCTGTCAAGTTGCTGTATGCATTGGACAGGAAGGTATGGGAGATCAAGGTTAACTCGATCATCGAGTCTGAGGCCTTTGACACAATGGGAGTGGAGACTCTTTACAGCAAGCTCAAGGCCACAGAGGTGGATTACAAGTTGAGAGATTCTCTCGCTTGTACTGGCTCCAAGAGCCTGGCCTTGGCTTCTCCCTCCAGTGAGGCCGTTTCTAACCCCAGATTCACAACTTTTCGTTTTCTACTCTTATGTCTGTTACAGAGGAGCAGTTGGCGTCATCTCGGGGATGATGAGCTTTGTCTGGTGTCTAGCCGCTTTCAGCGCTGCCTATGACAACCGGATGAGCAAGAAGAGGGGCGAGAGGCCCAAGTGCTTCGAGTGCGGAGAGGTCGGCCACTTCATTGTCGAATGCCCAAACAAGCAGAACGACTACTACAAGAAGGGCAAGAGCCACTCCCGTGACTCCAACAAGTACCACTCCGGCAAGCGTGCCCACACCAAGCACCGATCTGGCAAGATCAAGAACTTCCGGAAGGCTTTCAAGAGCTACCAGAAGGACAACCGGAAGCGGGACAAGGCCTTCTTCGCTGAGCTTGGTGGTCTGTGTGGCGGATCGTCTTCCTCCTCCTCGTCTTCGTCAAGCTCAAGGGATGAGGAGATCGTCACCAAGCGGGACAAGAGGAGGGACCAAGGCGGTCCAGCTGGACTCTGCTTCGTCTCCACCAAGTCCAAGCGCAAGCACAAGATGCACCGGAGATCCTTTTGCTCCATGGCGCTTGAGGACAAGGACGACAAGGGCAACGACAATGACTCCTCCAATGAAGAGGTAACTCCTAAGCAAGCTGAAATTCTTGAGATGTTGGAGTCAAATAGTCGTGAGTTGAAAGCCCAGGATAGGTTGTTGGAGAAGGCAGCCAAGAAGCTGCATAAGAAGAAAGCCAAGTTGGCTGATGCTTTAGCTGAGATAGAGAGGCTGAAGAGTGTGTCAGCCCAGCCTAGTGAGGCTGAGTGTCCTACCTGTGAGACTTCGATGAGAGATCTCTGTGAGCAGAAGAGCAAGTATGCTCATCAGGTAGAGGAGATGGATAGGCTGAAGGTAGAGTTAGGCAAGCTCCAGTCTAAACTGGATGAGCCTATTTTGAGTGATGTGACTGAGTGTGAGATGTGCCCCCACCTAGCTGTTGACATAGCTGAGCTGAAAGTGAGGTGTGAGGGACAGCTCAAAGAGTTGGAGGAGCTTAGGGCTAGACCCACGCTTTTGGGTGCGTGCATGGTCTGTCCTACCTTGGAGAGTGAGCTTGTGCAGTTGAGAGCTGACCTTGAGATGCTTTTAGCATCCCCTGACACTTGTGAGAACTGTCTCACTCTGAGGTTGATGTTGGTGGATAGGGATGCCACCATTAAGAAGTTAGAGAAGTCTGCTTTCCCTATTCCCTCTCTAGACTGCCCTACTTGTGCTGACCAGACTTTAGTTCTGAAGGATCTGAGAGAGGAGAAACAGACTTTGGTTGATGAGAACAACCGGTTGAGAGAGGTGCTCAGTTGGATGTATGCTAGAGAGCCCCAACTTAGGATGATCTTGGAGAGCACCAAGAGAGCTGAGGGTGATATGAGTGGACTTGGGTTAGGAGAGTGCAGTACTTCAGGTGAGAAGAAGAGTTCCCCAATTAAGCTTAAGACTGCCTCTCCTCAGCCTAGTCCTACTGTCGATGGGGTTTACCACGAACCTCTTAAGGCTGCCCCAAAGAAGCAGTTCTGGACATCCAAGCCCTCACAGGCTAAGCTGGATAGAGTAGTAACTGTGATTCTCAAGCCTCCAGTGAGCAAGGAGAGAGTCCAGCAGCCTATCCCACCCAAGGCTACTCCACCTAAGCCCAAGGCTCAGCCTAAACCCACTCCCAAGAGGCCTGTCTACCACTGTGACTTTTGCCAGAGGAATGGCCACTTGGAGGAGTTTTGCTTCAGGAGGAAGCGAGTTGAGAGGCAGGAGAGAGCTTGGGGGAACCAGGATCAGTTGTACCAGGGTGGTAAGCAGGATTCTCCCCATCGCGGTGAGATGAGAGACCACTTTGTTGGTGTGAGAGAATGCGGTTTTTAGGCCCGTGTTCCTAGTGGAGAGAGACGCTTTCCCAGTCGAGCTCCTAGTCGTTTTCAGCGCAGCCATGGATCTTCTGACCGAGGCTTTGGAGGTAGAGGGTTTGAGAGCTCACGCTTTAGAGGTCGTGGGTACCAAGGTAGACGTGATGCTTACTTTGACTGTGTTTACCCCACTTTTGAGCAGATGGCTCGGCACTGGTTCAGCAGTTACACTAACCCCAGTGCCAGGACCATTTGCTCACTCTCGCTTTCCTTGATTTTGCAGGATCGAAGGCCTGGAGGACATATGGATCATGGACTCCGGATTGCTCTAGGCACATGACAGGGTACCGCAGATGGTTCTCCAGCCTCAACCCCGTGAGCACCAAGGAGTACATCACATTCAGGGATAATGGTCAAGGTAAAGTGTTGGGTGTTGGTTCTGTTGCTCTTTCTGACAAGCTTTCCTTGAGAGAAGTTGCTTTGGTAAGAAATTTGGGGTTCAATTTGGTTTCTGTCTCGCAACTTCTCAAGGAAGGGTTTGAGGTTTGTTTTAAGGAGGGTTCCTCTTGTGTGCTTGATACTAAGGAAAACCTTGTTTGTCAGATTTTTCCCTATGGGCAGGTTTTTAAGGTTGACCTTGCATCTGTTTCTAGCCCACCTCGCTGTTTGGTTGCTAGTCCTTCTGCTGATATTTGGAAGTGGCATAGGAGGCTTGGCCATTTGAGTTTTGATCTGCTAGTCAGCCTTTCTAAACGGTTACATAGAGGAGGAGGTATATGTGAGACAACCTCCTGGCTTTGAGAGTCCCAAGTTTCCAGACCGGGTGTATAAGTTGAGAAAAGCCCTGTATGGTCTGAAGCAAGCTCCAAGAGCTTGGTATGCTAGGTTGAAAGCCTTTCTGCTCAAGTCTGGTTTTGTGATGGGTTCAGTAGACAAGACCTTGTTTCTGTTGCGTCGTGGCGGTGACACCTTCTAGTTCAGATATATGTTGATGACATTATCTTTGTTGGTTCATCTCACGCTTTTGTGTCTAAGTTTGCTGAACAGATGAGCAGTGAATTCGAGATGAGTCTCATGGGTGAGCTTCAGTTCTTTCTCGGGCTTCAGATCAAGCAAGGCCCAGAAGGAACCTTCATCCATCAAGCCAAGTACACGAAGGACATTCTGAGGAAGTTTGACAAGGGAGATCTCAAGCCCATGGCGACTCCCATGTCAACGCAGACGGCTCTTGATGCTGATGAAGAAGGGGAGGTAGTGGACCAAAGAGAGTACCGAGGGATGATCGGCTCACTTCTGTACCTGACGGCGACCAGGCCAGACATTCAGTTCGCGGTCTGCCTCTGTGCGCGTTTTCAGGCCTCACCAAGGCTATCACATCGTCAAGCGGTGAAGCGCATCTTCAGGTACCTGAAATACACTCCTAAGCTTGGACTTTGGTTCTCTTCAGCTTCGTTGCTCTCTCTTAGAGGGTATTCGGATGCTGACTTTGCGGGTTGTCGGCTGGAGCGCAAGTCTACTTCCGGCACCTGCCAGTTTCTCGGTTCCTCTCTTGTCTCTTGGTCCTCACGCAAGCAATCTAGCGTAGCCACTTCCACCACAGAAGCTGAATACATTGCTGCTGCTAGTTGCTGCTCCCAGCTGCTTTGGATGAAGTCCACCTTGAGCGACTTTGGTCTCAGTTTTAGGAAGATCCCTCTCCTAGTAGACTCTACTTCTGCTATTTCTGTAGCTAAGAACCCCGTCCTGCACTCCAGAACCAAACACATAGACGTGAGGTTTCACTTCTTGAGAGATCACTATGAGAAGGGAGATATAGACTTGATCCATGTAGAGACTGAGAACCAGTTGGCCGATATCTTCACCAAGCCCTTAGACCTGAGCATTTTTGCTCGCTTGCGTGGGGAGCTTGGTGTTTGTTACCCCTTTTAGGTTGGGGTAACTTTGGTATAGTTTAGGTTTTGCTTTGTTTTTTCTTTCTTTGCTTCTCTTTGCTTTTCTTGCATTTTGTCTCATACCCTTCATTGCATTGTAACATACACATTTTCACTTTCACTAGCACTAGAGCTCTTCTGGTATGACAAGTTAGTACTTGCTTGTGCTAGATTGTACAGTTGCTTGCATGATCATGGTTGGCTAAGCTCCTTGAATCTGTCTAATATCTTTTGTGAGCTCAGTCACTTTTGTTTCTTCAAAATCAAAAACCATGATCACCATTTGACTTGGCTACCTAGCATGTGTAGGAATGTTGAATGCTATGCTATCTTTTCATGTTTGGATATGCTAGTCGTATGCCTGTGTTACACTGATGCCTAAGCATTTATGGCACCTTGTTCAAATCTAAAATCTGAATGAATGTGGCTTACAAGTGGTGTCCTATGAGCTAAATTGAAAAGATCCAGGAAGGTTCACTTGTCACACTGATCTGGTTTGAGATAGCTTGCCTTTGCACTTTGGCTTGAACTTGGACTAGGCTGTGTATGACCAAAACCTTGTCTTAAGCTTCTAATGGTTTTCTGAACCTAGGCTTGGCATTGGTTGGTAAGAAGTGGCAACGACAAGTGAATAACCCCTGGCACATGATCTGATTTGCTTGAAGTTCAAAATTTGCTAAATCTGCAAGTCTCTAAACTGCTTATGGCCTGTTGTAGATGCCTTGGTTGAGAGTAGCACACCTTGTATGTTTTGCTAGCATCTTGCTGTTCATGCCTATCTTGCTAGATGCTATTCATGTTGGTGATGCTTTCTTTTCAACAACCATGTAAAACATGCTCCTGATTTGTATAAGATAGATTCAATTGAGCTTGTTTGCATGCTTCCTTGCCCTCACTTGCTCTGTATGCTAGAACTTGTATTTACTAGCTTTTCATCCCTGCTGAGCTCTTCATGGTACACTTCCTGCATTTCATGGCATATTTTGAGGGGGAGTTGAGTTCTATGAACCCTTGATGTGTCCATTGTCAACAAGGGGGAGAGATGTTGACCCTTGAGGAGAGAGAGATGTTGGACCAAGGGGGAGGATTCTGTAGAGATCTAGTTGAGGGGGAGTTTGAGTTTTTAGCGGGCTCTTGCATCGGTGTGTTGAGCCTTTTGCCTCTTTTTGGAGGAGCCGATGTTTTGCCATTAGCATGACTGTGTTGAGCCAGTTTCCCTCTTTCTTGAGGGGTCATGCTTTAGTTTGATCGACTGCGTTGAGCGGTTTCCCTTGTCTTAGGGGCTCGATCTTTGACTTTGTTTTTGTTGTCTCAAATTGCCCTTTTCTGCCAGTATTTGGGCTTTGGGCATCTTGAGCAACTTCTTCTTTTTCTTCTTTCTTTTCAGTTTTACGTTTTTCCTTTTGTCTTTGTTTTATTTCAGGTTACAGGTTGAAAGTGTTGACAATGCACTCATCAAGGGGGAGATTGAGAGCCAATGGACTGGCTCCATTGCCTCTGGAGTGATGAGTGATTGTCAACAGTAGTAAGACCCAGAAGGACTTGGGCACAAGACCTCCGATGGACAGGAGGCCCTCCTGATGGACTGGAGGTAGTTGAAAGTCCTCCGAAGGACTGGAGGCACACTCGGCGTCTATCGGCTATGGGAGTTCGGTATACGGAGGAGCGGCATGGCGACGGCAGGAGTAAGTCCTCCGAAGGACTACGAGGCTGCCCCGATGGACAGGGGATGCTGGGCGCCACCGCGGTGCTCCAACCCGAATGCGTGGCGCGAAGGCGTGCGAGGGAGGCTTTGGCGGCTTCGGCTCAAAACCGCCACCCAAGCTACCCAAGCCTTGGTGAGTTGGGCCACGACTCGCCAAGATAGAGAAGGTGGGCCAAATCCGGCCCAAGTGGAGACTTTCTAAAGTTTCCCGTTTTCTGACTTCAAAACCGGGGGCGGATCGTGGATTGGACTACTGGCCACGTGGAGAGCATCCGAGGATTGCGTGGAACTTACGAAGATCAAGACTTCATCATGGTCGTCCATCCCGAAATATCCTGTAATCTTTCGTTTGAGTCTTTATTGTTTATCTAGCTGTAGGGACCTAAGTGCAAAACTGTCTAAATAGCACCCGGGTATAAATAGGTCCAAGGCAGATCATTAGAGGGTCTCTCTGCTGCTAGGATTAGTCTTCACTCGGTGATTTTCGTCCTTAAGCTTTGAGCTCC
Source organism: Paspalum vaginatum (assembly GCA_030272315.1). NCBI lineage: Eukaryota > Viridiplantae > Streptophyta > Magnoliopsida > Poales > Poaceae > Paspalum > Paspalum vaginatum. The sequence continues at coordinate 36,282,751 of CM059012.1, read as the reverse complement.
ATTGTTAGGGAGGTTAGAGTAGGATTTAGCCTGCTAATCTTGAGGGAAGGTGAGGGTGGTTGCTTGTGACGAATTTCTGCTTGTATGCTGAATCTTTAGACCCATCTTGGGCACTTAATCGAAGCAAATTCGTGCAGCAACCTTGTGTTCTTCTCCTCCCCCTCTCTCTTTGTTTTTTCGGTTCAATCCTTGCTTTTTGGGTGTTTTTGTTGGGCAAGCTTGTATCCCTTTCTTTGCTGATGTTCTGGACTTGCAAGGATGCTGAGATCATGACTTAGTTCATCTCAGTCCTGCTGGATTGGCCTCTTTTGTGTTTTCCCCTTTCTTGTCCAAGGATGGCCATTTCACAAAATCTGAAATTCCTGCTGATTCCGCAGTTACCTTGAGTTGATCTTTTGAGAATAGCATTGAAATTGGGTCAAGATAATCTGTGCAAAATTTCGTGAAGTTTGGACAAGGTTTGATCAAGTTAGGATTTGAAAACATGTTTTCTGCGACCCTACCGGACCATCCGGCAGAGGCCACCGGACAGTCCGGTTCCACCGGATAGTCCGGCAGCGCCCACCGGACAGTCCGACGTGAGGCAATGTCCAGGCCGTGCCACCGAACAGTCCGGCGTCAGGCACCGGATAGTCCGGTCTCACCGGACAATCCGGTGTTCGCCACCTGACAGTCCGGTCCTGCCAGGAAGCTGCTGTGTTCTTCCCAGTTTGGTTTTTCCGCTGTGATTTTGCTTTGGATTTTTGCATTCCTCTTCTAAGACCATTCTCTTTGCTTACTGTGAGTCAGTAAACGCACCTCAGTGCGGTGGTGCCTTGTGGCGGGTATTGCAAAATTCGTTGCTCCGCTGTCATTCTTGTTCGGATCTTGAGCTTTCTTGCATTGGTGCGTATCCTCACAGTGGAGGGCACCCTTGCGTTGCTAGGCACGTATCTGTTCAGTGGACGGTGCTTAGTTTCGGTTATCATTTGGGGGTTTGTGATTTTGTGATTTCAAATACTACTATTCATCCTTCTGGTCGCACGTCCTACGTATCCTATATGGCTAGGCTACTACGACGGGTACGCGATACCATCCAGCGTATTCTTTTCTTCGTGGTCCACCATCACGTACGTGGAAAATAAAGGAAACAAACGTTCATACGCACACCTGTTGGGCTGCTGCTGCTGCTTATTTTCAGCGGCCAGTCAGTCAGTCAATGCCATACTTTTGAAACAATCAATCACTGCATTTCTTCACAAGATATTTGAATAGGGCAAACACAGGATTTTTCGAAGGGTCGCTATCGCTCGCTTATTTGAATGTGGAAAACAAGTCATTTCAAGCGCAATCTATTCTGAGGTGACGACAGTGACACCCACCGGTGCGTACTTGCAAAGCTTGGTGACTTATTCCAAGGCATCATCCAACAAAAATCCAGCTGCCAATAATGAGTGAATACCTTATTTTCAAACTAACCATCATCCACGGCATGCATCACCAAGGACTTTCTTGCTCACATGTATATATCTCTTTCCTGCCTGACAAAAGCCACTCTTGTTTGGTCCTGTACTTTGATAAACTATTGCTTCAACTTGGTGCTGTTCTCATTGTGCTCTTATTGGGAGATACCCAACCTATACACCACAATAAATCTGGAAGTGGACTCTCTTTCCTTATATATGCCTCAGCTGAAACGCGGCAAAGACAGAGTACCAAGCATAATTCTATGGGATGAGGGATATCCAGAGCCCATTTGGTTTCAAACATTGATTTGGAAACCATGGGCACCAGGAGTATTAAGTTCATCAGTTGTCCAGTGCTGCTTGACTAGGCGAGCATGCATGGTCCATCAAATCGAGTTGGCTTAACGTAACGAAACTGTTAGAGGTCCTATTATATATTTAGACGAAAAATTTCTCCTCCTTAGCCTTACTTTACTCCTCTCAAATTCGAAAGGAGGGGATCCATTTCATCGTTGGAAGGGAGAGCCTTCAAAAGACATGGCAATAATCATCAAAGGCAAAATATTTGGAATTTTTTAAAAATCTATCAGGTCAACTAAGTTTTGTCCAACACCTAGTCACTATCTTTTGTAAAAATAAAATACTGAATCGCTTTCAATATGAACTCTTTACATTAATCAAGATTTCTTAAATCAATCACATGACTCTGTAGGCACAGACTATACTTTTCACAGTTTTTTTTTTTAATTTAGCCTGATGATATGCAACTTCTATGGATCAGAAGTACCATGTTTCTTGGAAAATTTATGAAGAGAATCAGAGCAGCCATTTGGCACCACCCATAATTGTGGTTTTGACATTAAACACCTTACATGCAAAAATGTGTTGATCAGTTATATGTTTGATATAAGAAATAATAAAATACTGTCATTAGAAGCATAACTCCGTTTTTTTATTAGCTACGTCCACGTTCGTTGTACATATAATATTGTCTATGGGTTGCCCTACTCTTTCTTCAAAAATAAAAGCTGCACAAAAACATATAGAAAAGTTATGCGCGCGCACACAATATATATATATATATAGACACACACATATATATATATATATATATATATGAAAATTCTTTTCCGCATGTAGTTACACTCACCTGTGTATCTCGACATTTTGAGAGTATCCAGTCGAATGAAAAGATACGTATACGGAGTATGCAATGATACTAGGCTATCTGTGGTGGTATGCGCATTAGGTATGCGAGTATACCTGAGGTACGTGGACATATCTTATTATATGTATTAATATAAATGTATTATCATAATAAATTAAAATCAGAGGCTAATTTGTAATTTTTTCGTGTGGTGACATTTGAGATATCTTGAAATAAGTATGAACATACTCAAACTGATAAATGAGTATTCCGACATACTTTTATTGATTTATTGAAAATGAGTATAGCTACATGCATATATATATATATGTGTGTCTTTATATATATATATATATATATATATTATTTCTATTGTGCGCACAAGCCATACATAGTGCGCACATGCACCTGTTGCAACCTCTGTTGTGTGTAATGTAGCTGTGGCAACCTGCTGCTGCAGCTGTTGCGATTCCGCACGCTGCAGGTGTCGCAACAACTACTGTAGCTTGCGACTCCTCGCGCTTTAGGAGTCGCAACTACTACTATAGCTGTTACAACTCGCTCGCTATAGGTGTCGCACCGCACAGTAGCAGTTGCGACTCCGCGTGCTGCAGCGGTCGCCGACCCTCGTGCCCCCGCAGCAGTCGCACTCCGCGCACTACAGTGGTCGCAACTGCACAGTAGCAGTTGTGACTTTTGTCTCCCGCACACCGCATTAGTCGCAACTGCTACTGTGCCGTGGCGACCTTGCACACCGCGACGGTCGCAACTACACAGTAGCAGTTACGACTTCTTCCTCCGCGCCTCGTCCTCCGCCTGCAGCTCACCGAGGAAGAAGGAGAAGACCTCGCCGGCGCCGCCATCTTCTCTTCAGGCTCAGGATTAGGGTTAGGGTTTGGGGTTCGGGGTCAGGGTTGGAGGTTAGCCGGCGGGATTTCTTCTCCACCTCCGGCCTTAGACAGGAAGACCGGGGGCAGTCGGCCGGCCAGGCGGAGGTGGCGGTCGGTCAGGCGGCTGAGACCGGTGGCGATGGCGCCGCTGATCCGGCAGGGAAGGACGCCGGTTGGGTGGGGTAGGCGGCGGGGGCGATGGCATCGGCCGCCGAGCGAGTGGGCGGCGGTTGCGAGCACTGTGTCTAGGGAAGAAAAAAGTATGTGTGCGCATCACCATTGGAGATGCGCATATGCACATTTTAGTTTTACGCTGCGCGGTGAATAGCTATTCAGCATGTCAGCCTACTCCATCTCCCGCATGCGTAAAATTTCCTTCCGCAATCGTAAAATCAGCCCCCCGCAATCGTAAAAGTCTCCAAACCACTACGATAACTCTAATAAGTTATCCCACGAGCATAAAACTTTGTTCCTTCACGCTGCAGGCTGGTAAAACATGTCAAACCAACTCACAATTGTAAAACTCCTTACATGACTGTAATATTGCTCTGCGCAATCGTAAAATTTGTTTCCCTAACCATTTCAACTTTGGTTTAGAACGGTGATGAGTAGTAAAATCTTCTAATTATTCAAACAGTAATTTTGAAATAAAAAAGATTTACGATCTACTTAACCGTCAAATCGAGCCAGCTGTTACAGCTATGAATCCCACAACAGTAAATTTTCATTTCTTCAAACCGTAAAACTTCATAATTACAAAAATATTTTCTCAAGAGAGTAACTTCTCCTTGTCGTCGAAGTAGTAAATCTTCTTTGGGCTATATTTGTATTAATTTATAGATACATCAGATAAAAAAATGTGTTCGGTTCTACGTGCACATATTGATTTCAAATATCACATGTTTTTCCAATAAAATTTACAAGAGCTCATCATTGTACAAATTGCATGAGTTTGCATAGAGGAAAATACAAAAACGTGAACTGCAGAAACATCCGATGAATTGCTCTCTTCATGCTCTTGCACTCGGATGTGCAAAAAAAAAAAACAGAGAGTATTTGAGATTATGCAAACTTGAAAGGGAAAAAATCAAAGTAGATATAAGGCATAGTCATGTGTTTTATATCATAATTTTGTGCACATAAAAGAGAAAAGAAAATATATTACATACACATACCAATGCAAAATCAAAAACTGGATGGGAGCTTTGGGACTTGAGACTTAAGAGGGCCCAATGAATAAATTTAACACATAGGAAAACAAATAAAAATGAAGTGCTACCAATCTCCTTCGTCCGTCGTGAGATTCATTCGGCTCAGACCTGCTCTAGATAAAGGAGCGCCGAGACCTGATAGTCCAACAAACAGATTTAGCCAAAAAAAAAAGATGAACAGATCCATCCAATCTTCAACCCGTCTACTTCAACACATCGGATGAACAGATCCATCCAATCTTCAATCCGTCTACTGCAACACACCACTCACTGATGCACTTTTCTGAGACGAGGACTATGATATCTGCATGAGATGATGATGACCAGATGGGTAGTGTGGGCAGGGCCAGCCAACACCAGAAAGAGGTGTCGTGGCCGTGGAGGATGCCATCGTCGGAGGGGAGGTGGTGTGGTCCCACAGGTATGCCTCTGTCACAACTGTGCAGTGGCCGTGGAGTGGATGCCATCACGTGGGAGAGGTGCTGCACCCGCCCTAGAGAGATGCTGCGGCCATGGAGCCATCAAGAGGATGCCTGCCATCCATGGAGATGCACTGCAGCCCATCGCCGACACCTCCGGAACCCAACCTAAATCTTGTCGTGGTTGTAAATGAGAGAAAAATGAGGAAAATTAGGGTTGGGTAGGGTTATATATACCTATAATCTGAATTTACTGCTTTAATGGATAATTTACGGTTTAGACTAAAGATTTACGGTTGTAAGGTGGTTTAATATTGTTTGGAGAGGATTTTTAATGATGCGGGAGGTTGTTTACGATTGCGGGTGTCGATCAGACTGATTTTACGCTTGCGGAGTTAGTTTTTACCATTGCGGGTTAGTTTTATGCTTATGAGACTCAGGGACTAGCTGCACGCGCTGTGAGTTGAATAGCAGTTATATATAACACGCTTAATAAATTTATTGTAATCTTAATATTACTACGTTAATCCTCATTGGATGCACTAGGAAAAAAATAAATCCTAAAAATTTTAATAAAAAATCAGAAATATCCGGCCATCCATTGTGTAGCTCTGATAATAGTAGCCATTAGATCGGTTATATTTTTTAGAAAAATTATCCATCATACCATTATGAAAGATAGATTAAATAACCCTGCATTTGCATATAAATTACTTACCATGCTATTATAAAAAATGAATTAAAATCAGCATATAAATCACCCAATATTCTATCATGGAAGATAAACAAAAATAATTTCTACGTTTATACGTAAATCACCCATATCACCATTATGAAAGATAATTAAAATAATCATCTCTAATATTACGAATGATTAAATCTATATCTTCTAATAAAACTCTAATCCTGTGCGAGGGCACGGGTTGGTGGACTAGTATAATAATAACATATATATGTATATATGGTGCTACAATTCTTTGAAGTGTCTCCCGCTGCTACCAAATTTTTGGATTATTGAACATTGTCGAAGAGTGTATCCATACACATTAGCTCGACTAAAAACAACATGTTAAACAAAAATTATCGACCAATTGCGACAGATATGGTCATCTCATTGATACTGCGTGACTCAGTGGCAGTAGTGGATGCCTCTTCATTTCCTACCCGCACGTTGAAATACGCTGGGTGCTTTGGCTCAGCCAGGATCATAGTCTTGCTGCTTAGCATTGCAACAACATCTATCATGGTTGGTCGATCAGCTGCAATCTCTTGTACACACAGCAATCCAATGTTCATGCACCTCATCATTTCAGCTGAATGATGCATGGGTTGTAATGAAGCATCAACGAGCTCACTCCATCTTCCCTCATCATATAATTGCCATGCCTGTTTGCAATTTCATCACACCATAAATAATGTGGATACAAGACTAAACTATTAAAATAATTTGATATGCTAAATGTAACCAGGTAGGCTTACATATCCAAGGATATTGATGAAATCTCCACAATCGTTGCTACCCGAATTCCTTTTTCCACTAAGAATCTCAAGAATGAGAACACCAAAACTGAACACATCAGATTTGATGGAGAAGATGCCCTCTGACGCATACTCGGGGGCCATATAACCACTAAAACAATGCGTAAATTTCAGATTACTCTATATGGTAGATTTATATATACATGTTCATAAATAGGCCAATTTCTATGATACTTACTATGTGCCAACCACTCTCCTTGTAGCGCTTCCTTCAGTGTTACTTGTGCTAAATATTTTTGCTAGCCCAAAATCTGAAATCTTAGGATTCATTTCGCTGTCCAAGAGAATGTTGCTTGGTTTAAGATCTCGATGTATGACACGCAACCTCGAATGCTTATGTAGGTAGAGAAGTCCTTCCGCTATGCCTTGAATAATCACTAGACGTTTGTTCCAATCCAGTAACGATTTTCTATTTTCATCTGCAAAACAAATTAAATGTTTGTATAACAGGCAACAAACGCCTCATGAACTATGCTCATACAGCTGCTAGAAACAACATATCGAGCATATTTTCATTAATATTGGAAAGCGGATGTGGTAATCAATATCAAACCATGCAGAATAAAAAACTAAAGCACACATACCAAAGATGAAGAAGTCCAAGCTTTTGTTTGGCAAGTATTCATAGACCAAAATTTTTTCCTCTCCCTGAGAGCAGCATCCTAGGAGCCTAACCAAATTTGTGTGTTGGAGTTTTGCTATGAGTTCCACTTCATTTTTGAACTCTATGAAACCTTGTCCTGAATGTGAAGCAAGTCTCTTAACTGCTATTTCAATTCCATCCAAAAACTGACCCTGTGAAGAGAATATTCATAAGCTCCTCCGTTGTACTGTGTCGCAATCAGGTTTCTTTATGATGCACAAGTGTTACACCCAGGTAACCACTAAAGATGTATGTCAATGCTCATCTTCACTAAACGAATATTTGCGGCTGTCTTCTTTAACAAAGCAGGATACTAGCTTGCCCGTGCCCATCATTAACCAAGTATATATGTAACCCCATCATACACATACCATGATGACTGTATTCTTAGTTTCATGAGGTTGTATGCTGAAATTTTAACAGCCATATAGCCTACTTATTTGATATTCTAATCACATGACACATGTGTTGCATGCTTATTATTACCTTATAGACAGGGCCAAAACCTCCTTCCCCAAGTTTGTTTTCTTCCGAGAAGTTATCCGTAGCTTCCAATATCTGATGGAAGTCGAAAACCGAAAACTCTGAAAGTTCTGCTTCCATTTCCCATTCTAGCTTGTCTTCTTCTTGCAAGTTGTTAGTACGCTTTTGTCGTAATCTCCTATTTCCTACATAATTTAATAGAGAGAGTGCTGCAATGAATTCGATCTTCTACAAATGATGCTTTAAAGTGGAATATATCCGATGAACATAGCGTCTAAGTGCAAGAACTATCCGAGGGATATTTCAGTAAGTATATATCAACCTACCTTTTCTGTACCTTCTTCTTTGCCAGCGACAGTAAAAGATGAAGCAGAGTGCTACTACCGCTAGAGGAGGTACTACGAACAAGGGAATCGCCCAGGGCTTTATGCCGGCTCCTAGACAAATTAAACACACACGAATAATCAAAAACACAATGTTAGCACTCCAAAAATTAAGCGTCTGATCATCAGCAATTCTACAGTAGTTTTTTTAGTCCAGTATTGTTTGGGCATTTGAGAACATTCAGAAATGAAAACGACTTGGACTTCACGGCACATACTCTTATTTGTCACTGGAGCCAGAGGTGACGGCGCAGGAGGGCTGGATGATGATGCCGTGATCCGCTTCATGGGTGCGCCGTCGTAGAACAAGATGTTCTCGTACCTAATGTTGCACCGCAGCAGGAGGACCCGTCCCCCCAGGCGTACGGACAGTGTGGCGTTAACCAAGCCGATGATCTGCTGGAGGCACGCCTGGCAATCGGCGGCGGACAGGTCCGGCGTGCACTGCGCCATGGAGTAGAGCGTCGTCGGCATAGCGTTGCCGGAGGCATCCATGACCGTGGTGGCGAACAGCCTCGGCTTGTTTGTGGCTGCCACCTGGGCAGGTCTGGGTCAGCATTCCGTGCACGGCGGCGGTCACCAGGGTGGCGTTGCCGGCGATGATCTGCTGGTTCCAATACTGGAAGAACGTGCTCATGTCTTGCGTGATATTATTGGCTTGGCTGAGGATGTTCTTGTTGGAGAAGCCGAAGAGGCAGTTGTCGTCGTAGATGCTGGCGGCCTTGTCGAAGGGGCACATCTTGCGCGCGTACTGGAAGCAGCCGGCGATGCAGGTGCTACACCCAGTGAGGTTGGTGGTGATGTCGCCGCGGCATAGAGCGAGCCCGTAGACCGCGTCGGGGGCGCGGCCGGCAGTGGCGGTGGCGAACAGTAGCGGCAAGGAGGAGGTGTTGTTCCTGAGGGTGGCGACGAGAGAGGCAAGGTTCGACTGGTAGGTGCTGTTGGCCGTATAGTTGCCGGCGTTACCGCATTTCTGCCCTATTGCCGTTGCAGAGAACGGCAGCAGGAGGAAGAAGCTGAGGGTGATGAACAAGACGCCCGCCATGGCTATGGCTATGGCTATGGCGATTGGCGAGGCCAACACGACGGCAAATTAAAGGGAAACAAATTTTCATGCACTGTTGTTGGTCTGCTGCTTTAGCAGTATATATAAATTGTTAGAAGTTGCTATCGGCTTAGTTAGACCAGTCGTTACGGCTATCCACAGTGCATATCAACGTATTTACTGTATCGTACTTGACACCAACCGCATCACAAACGGTATATTTGACGGGTCTATGCCGGCTAATGAAATAGAAAAAGGAAAGAAGAATTTAATAGAAATTAATAGCCACTTGATTGAAGTCATTTCCTTTTGCATTTTTAGAGATGGCTTGTCTTACTAACCGTCTCTAGAAATCATTTTTTAGTAGCGTAACTTATGAACCACTTCTAGAAATTGACTCAACAAAAATACAGAAGGTATACATCACTTTATTGGTCATATTTGATAGTGTGGTCTAATTGTGGGAGTGTCACGCAAGGCATTAAGTTTTGGGTTCAATTTTTAGAGACCGCATATGTGGTACTTCTGTGTGAAAAAAGTGCGTATAGCTTTTTTGTGTGTGGTGCTCTATCCTAATAGAAATAAATTTTTTTATTTTTAATTTTACGTTGCTGTCTTTTAAAAAATATTTTTAGGAGTTGATTAATTTTAGGGACGGTGCACCTTACCAAACGTCCTTTGAAGATCAATTTAGGGCAAATGCCTTGCCGACTGCCCCCCCTCCCCAAAAAAAATCGTTTTTTAGGAGCATCTTGGCACCTGCTCCTACAAATGTTTATTTTTAATGATGCATTGGCAGGGGCGGTCAAGCGATCCGTCCCTAAATAGTTCTCTAACCGCTTCTTAAAAATCTATTTTTTAGGGGGCGATGCACTTTACTGACTATCCTTAAAAATTGACTTTAGGGCCGCTCGGCACCTGCCCATACATATGTCTATTTTGAGCGGCACATTGGCAGAGGCGGCCTAGGGATCCGGCTCTGAAAATTGTTCTCTAATTCCCCTAAAAGTGCCTACTGTTATAGTAATAAATATTTTCATGATACATGGCAAGATACTGTTTAAATATGAAACCATAGATATTGACACTTGAGCCATATAAATGACAAGAAACAAAGAATTTTTGTTGGCCGACGGAAATTAGCTGTTTCCTGACGTAATTTTTCAGTAGATGTAGAATAATCGATCAAAATTAATTAGTTACTCTATTCATTTGAAATTTTGAACGGTTTGACCTATATTCTCTCCATCTATAAAACACATATACTTCCTCCGTACCAAGGGTTCTAGGTCTCTACTATATTTATTCATTACTTCTTGTATATGTGTACAATATTTTTCTAAATTCATCAACATCTATATCAATGTGGAGAAATAAAAAGAGGGCTAAAATTCCTTATAATTTAGAACCGATGGAGTATTAAATAGAACCTCTTACCATTTAGACCAAACGAGTTCTCAGACTATGCTCAGCTCAAGTGGATTCATCACCACCTCGTAGAGATCTCATTTGGTTTTTTTGATTTCACGTTAGGCCATTTCCAATGGAGAGTTTCAATGCACAGTTATCAAGAGTAACATATCAGCTTTTAGTTAGGTATGTGTGTATACTTTGTTTCATCAAACTCTCTTCCACCCCACAAAATTCTTTATATCTTTCTTTAACTACCTTGTCATATCATCTAACTTGCTAAGGACTATTCCGAGTAGGTGGTATCATACTTATTAATGGGATACTACATAGAATTTTAAACTGATGGGGCATAACATTTAATAGGAAGGAGAAGAAAGCTGTATCTTAATGAAGATAATGCTTTGGTATCGTATCTTCGACAATGGTACAAAATCTAATACCATGAGTCCACTTTCATAGACATAAACATCGCTCTAATTAATTGCTTATACTGTGCATTGTGAATGTTTCTTCCTACCAATATACTATGATACCTGGTACTGGGATTAGCCTAACTCAGATAAAACTCATTGGGAATGGCGTTAGGAGAAACACGCCGGACACGTTTGCTTCAAACCTTAGGTTCGGTGCAATTAATTATTACAGTATAATCTTGTGGTTGTAATAATGGCGGCTAAACAAGAAGCAACCTGGCGTCTAGCATGGCTGAGCGCACTTGCTATGGACCCAAGTGTTCAGACTTGACATGTTTGATCGACGATGCCTCCATGGACCATCGTAAAAGGAAGAAAAACAGAAAAAGGGACGGCCGTAGGAATGACACTTGACGCTAGAAAAAAACCACGAAGGCTGTGCCAGTAGTGCGAGCTCGAAAAGATAACATGTGTCGCTAGCTCTTGTGTCTACGCTTATTCCAGTAGGAGGACTATCCTACCATCCAAATTCAAATTTCATTTTGTATATAGTGTACAATATAGATTCCATGCTTGGTGTGTACTTTGGCCGCTCAGCTGAACATAAGCTAAACCGTCTTGCATTCTCAAACCAAGTGGACTTTAGCAGCCCTACAGTCGCTTCTTCACCTCGTAAAATTTTAATTAGTGCTTATTAATTATTAATAGTGTTATCAGTTGTTCTTGTGTGAGACGTGGAACCTGCTAATAAATAATTTGTTATGTACTCACGAGCAAACCGTTTTACATTTAGCTTAGGTTGGGTACTCATACATTTGAGTGGACCGAAAGGGATTGAGGATGATTTTGATTTTCTGTGAATTTGAAAACATCATAATCCTAACAATCCACTTTAATTTAATTTAATTTATGAGTATCCAAACAAAACCTAAGTGGGTTAGGAGAGACTTTAGTAGCACTACGGGCTAATTAGGGCTTATTGGGTGTTTCTGTGTTAGACTGGAAAGACATGAACAAGTCTAACGACATAAGCCAGTCAACAGTATACTTAGAAACCATAAATCCAGATTCGGCCGGCAACATCATTAGAATTAGGTGCCTTAATTTGTCTACATCTATAAAAGAAATTAACGTGGAAACACGGAGTCAACAAAGGGCGGATCTTAGATATGAAAACAAAGAACCAGAAGGGTCGTTACTCCGGCTTTGATAAAATTGTGCGCTTGTTACTATCCTGTGCTCACGTCTGATATACGGCAAACACGCTGTTCCAAGCGCAATCTATTCTGAGGTGACACCCACCAGTGCATCCTTGACTAGCGTGTTGTCTTATTCCAAGTCATCGTCGTTTAGGTTGAACAAAAATCTTTGTTGATCTGCGCAGACGAACGGTTAATTATACAAATTGTTTAATTTGTTCAATTTTATTATTTAATTTATTTTTAGTCTATGTAATCGGCCGTGTAGTACAACTATTCTCTAAACAAACAAAATGAACGATTGTGTTCATAAATACAATTGGCTTCGGTCATGGGTCGATGACTAATTCTAAAACCATCAATCACAGCATCACCTACGAAATTCTTGAATATATTCACTCTCCATGTCTCGGCCGGCGGGAAAGAGTAGAAGCTCATCTATACATGTTTCTTTCCTGCCTAATAAAACAAACTTATTTGGTCACGTACTTTGATAAATTATTGCTTCGACTTGCTGCTCTCCTCGTTTTGCTCCAATTTCGATGGATGTATGTGTACTCCCAAGGCTAAGGTTACCGGACCCTGCATTCGGGTGCAAAACACTGTAGACAAAGTGTAGATGCACACGGTAAATAGAGTGAAATTTGAATGAGAAGGTGGGATAGAAGATGAGATATAGAAGTAAGTGATGTTAGCCTTATATGGCTTATAGCTGAAATACGTCAAAAATAGAGTACCGAGCATAATTCCATAATTCTTAATATGAGGATATCTAGAGACCTTTTGTGGTTCAGACCTCTACCTGGAAGCCATTGACACCACATGATAAAGTTCTTCATTTGGCTCCTTATCAAGAACCACACCAGTAGTTAACGATCTTTTGTGAAACATTATGACTTATTAATTGCTACAAATTATTAGTTTAGTCCACACTGATAATTGATGATGGGAAAGTGCAAGATATAAGGTGGGAGCAATCATCATCTAACGGACTAGTCTTTTGGTTTGAGCTAGGCATGATGCTTTATATATTGTGGTCTCCGGTGTTATGGGCCTACTCAGACGTCGGCTTGTGAGTACCGAGCGAGCTGGGATGGATTACGTAACGCCACTCTAACAAGTGGTACTAGAGCCCATGGTTATCAACCTAGAGAAATTTTAGAGGTTCGCATAGTAAAAGGGGAGTCCATGGATGTCTCTAGTGAGGTAACATGGGTTATTTGTGATATGAAGATTTGGACTCATGTCAATGGGTTGGGATAACGTGTCAGAGGTCACCGATGTGGTGTGATAGAAAAGTTGGGTCCTATGTGTAAAGAATATTGTTGGTTTAGTTCTTCATCGGTAATTGATAGTGCGAGAGAGTAAAATATAAGGCAATGACACTCATCACTAATGGACTAGTGTTTTGGGTTGAGTTAGGGCTGGGGATTTATGTGTTGTGGGCTCTAGTGAATGTGGGCCTAGTAGACTGTAGCTCGTGGATATCGAGTGAGCTAGGCATAGATTACGCTATGCCACTCTAACAAATGGTATCAGAGCACATAGTTGTAAAACTTGGAGAAATCTCAGTGAGTCACATGGTGATAGAAAAGTCTATTCATGCCATCAGAGGGTCACATATGTTGTGTGTGATATGGAGATTTTGATTCGTGTCAACAAGTTGGGATAATGTCTTTGGAGGTCATCAATGTTGTGTGATGGAAGAGTTGCATCCGATAAGTGATAGGGAGAGATTGTTAGGTTTAGTCCTGGCAGCACAACATATAAGGTAGGAGCAACCCTCACCTAATTGACTAGTCCTTTGGGCTGACTTAGGTTTTGGCCTTATATGTTGTGCGCTCTAGTGTTATAGGCCTGGTATGCCAATGGCGCGTGGGTACTGAGTGAGTTAGGCTAGATTCCAATTCACCACTCTAACATAAATAATGAGATTTTTGGATCACTTACAATTTCTAAATCAGCCGCAACCATTTAGGAATTTTTTCCAATTTAGCCCGATGATGTCCAAATTCTAGGCAATGACAGTTGTGCAAGCACCACTCCAATCCAAGCATGCAAGCGGGTGATGTGGTCTGCTAGCTCCCCATCCAACGGTGGCTTCACCTTTTGTGCATAAGACCTCTTTCCACCTCTAGCTGTCGACCGTCCTCCAATGTTCCTAGTATGGGTCGGCATCACCGTTGTCATCTCCTTATAGTGATGTTGTCCATTGCCGTTGTCATGTCACACAATGAGAAGGACTTCATCAAGCCTAGTAACCTTGAACATCTGCATGTGGTCCATGAAGGCGCTAAGCCTACACCTCAAAATGGAGAGGATGGTATCATTGGTGCTGTCTAGGGACTCATGGTTGAGCTTCTTGACCTCACCTTTCTTGATCGCTGAGGCAATTTTACCATCCGTCCACATGTGGAAAGTTCCCAAAAGATCGCCATGCCCTCGTCATTAGTGTGTGTATAAGAAAAATGGGCACTAATCCTCATGCTTATCGTGATTTTGGTGGTTGAACAACAACAAGGAGCATTTTGGATTAATGTATTTGCTAGAATATTTATTGTAGTTCCATGGATGGAAGTGATGGACTAGAGGTACAAAAACCTCAAAGGAATGATCAAGGAGCACAAGAGATGGCATAAAGATCATCAAGAAGCCCTATGACATCAACAAAAAAAACCAAGGTGCAAGACATGGTAGTGCCGTTGGTCGTCCGATGACTATGCACCGGGCAGTCCAGTGATAAGAAGAAGGGCACCAAGATGAAGATCAAGAATAGTGTAATTACATGCACCAGATGGTACGATGATAATCACTAGGTGTTATAGTGATCAATCACTAGACAAATGTGGGGAAATAAATATGGAGTGGCATACAAAATGCACTCACCAAAGATGACCATTGCATACACAAAGCCTCAAGGGGTCGACTCCAAGGGCCAGTTGAGAAAATGTGCTCATCGAATGGTCTATTAAGTCATACCTGATGGTCCAGTGCTACATTGAACTGTCTAGTGAGGACTATACATGGAGCAACTCTTCCCAGTGACTAGTGTTTTTGGTTTATGCTATAAATAACCTTTTGTGTTGAGGCACATTGTTGATTGTGGTTAAGTGCATCATCTAGGCAAAGTTAGTGCATACTAAGTGTGCTTGCTCAAGCCTTGTTTAGCGCATTGTGCTTTTTATGGCTAAGTTTAGTGTTGGGATCTATACACCTTATGTGCCTCATATTTGCGCATAGCAAGAATCAAAGTGTGGGGCTTGTAGTCTTCTGAGACCCTCCGACGTATGGTATGGCTGTGTGGGATTGAAAGGCGACCTAGAGAGGGTTGAATAGGTTGACTCTAAAAACTCAAACCCCCAAAATGCTCTCTTCTACTTCAGGTAAGATCACGTAACAACCGAATGCTCTGACCCTTAGACAAGTCAAGAAAATCTTAGCGAAAGCACTTGCTCAAACGCCATGAGAAAGGACAAAAAAATAAGCCAAACTTGCCTGCAACATGTACCAAACAGTCCAGTGAGTACAAACCACAAACATAAAAAACAACAAGCTCAGAACGCACCGATGGTCTGATGATGAACACACTGAATGGTACAACGGTAGCACTGGACGGTCTGGTGTGCACCACTTGATGAAGTAGGATGAGGCACCTCAACAGTGCCCCACAACGCACCAGACGGTCGGTGTTTGCACTGGATGGTACGACGTGCACCATTAGATGGTCAGGTGTACACAAAAGCCTACAGGTGTGGCTAGGCTCATGAACTCCACCCACAATTTGGACTATGCACTGGATGGTCGGGTGTGCACACCACAGACAGTCCAGTGTGTACAAAAGCGCAACCCATGCACTTGACGAGGAAAACAACCCAAGAACCCACAAAAGCGATCAAAAGTTGACCAAATTAACTCCAATCTTCAGGAACTTTGCATGGATCTTGTCTAGGCCATGGAGATTCCCAAAATATCAACTCCAAAATATTTAGGATTCTCCATGAATTCAACTATTCAAGAAGAGAAGTTTAAGAGCAGAACAAGAACACAAATCCACCATGTCCTACTCCTAGCAAGCCAAAACCATAGCAAAAGAAAGATCCAACCCTTGGCCAAATGGAACACCACCAAAAACCAAGAATTGTCACCAAGAACCAAACTAGAGATGGGAGAAACAAGCACACTCAAGAACTTGCTACGACATCCATTCCATTGATTTGCCCAAAGGGGTCTCAAGATTACACAAGAATAGTTTGGATCAAACCCAAGATTTCGACCCTCTACTACCTTCTAATTGGTGTACTCAGATTAGATCTCAGGACTATCTAGTGAAGCACTTAGCTTGTCTAACCCAAGGTTTTTTCAAAGTGAGAGGAATGAAGCCCTAAGCAGCCTACCCCTCTTATTTATAGTACAAGACTCCAACCATAAACTAGACAGGCTATTTTTGCAGACAACCCCTAGGATATAGCAACACTAAAAGGCCTTAAGGGTCGAAATGAAAACATCATGTAACTGAATGGATGAACATGATGAAGTATTGATCTTCTTAGCCTCAAAGTAATCTCTCGATGTCCTCCATGTGTCTACTAGTCCAATCCATAAGTAGCTCCGGTTTTTATGGTGATATTGGCAACCACTTCTCCAACTCCTGGTTTTGACGCCTGAACCAAGAAACGATCTTAGGCACTAGTTTTGTTGATGGAATCAAGAAACAATAATGGGCTTATCCTCTAGCAAGTAGTGGTTTTAAGTCCCATGTAGCCTTCTCCCATCTTTAAGTCCTTCTAATGCTAGGCATAGACCCATGTACCCCCTGGCCAGCACTTGTTAGGGTTTTGTCCCAGCAAGTTCATTCTAGGGCCGCCTCTCAGCATACTGGAGAGGACTTTTCATCCAGGTCACACTTATGAGGTGCATGCTAGTCCATTGACAGGTCTTTGGTGGTTGACAAGCGCTCATCACAGCGAGGACGAAAGACCAGACTCAGTCCACTCAAGTCTGTTAGGCTGCCACCTTACTTGTGGGAGGGAGAGAGGCCCTCACCATTTTGGTCAAAGGTCACATTAGTGGAGACAGTTCAGAGGGCATCTAAGAGTTGCCTGCATAACTCCTAACTTGCGAGTGGAGAAGACTAGGGACGTCTAGAGTTACCCAATAGGGAGCTTGACCCTTTTGAGGGCTCTTCTTGTTAATCTTGATCCTTGCACTGATCAATGCCTTAATCGTTGCCCAGATTATGTGAGAGCAAGGGTTTGCGCAGGCCCCAACAAGTACTCATAGGAAGGCTTGTGCACCTTCTTGAGACCTTAGTAAAAATCTCTATGTCATGACCATCGCTACTGTCATCGAAAGTTTGCATTTCTATTGCGCCTTTTACTTCTGCACTTTATGTTACGTTAATTTTGCGCTTGCATTCCTATTATATATTGGTAGGCTTGTTTCTAGGTTGGAATTTAGTTTGCAAGTCTTTTTGCAGTAGTGTATCTACACATAGCAAAACTTTAGTGCACTTAGTTTCATATTTTTCATAGGTTCTATTATGTTGTTTTCTAAGCATTAGTTTTTAGAAAGCCTAATTCACCGCATCTTAGGACGACAACACGGTCTCGTGTGACTTCCAATTGTCAAATATGGGCTGCTCAATTCATGTCCAATTTGATTGTCATTAGAGCTCACCACACATATTTGGACTTTTGGCTTCTCTGCTGGATTGAGTACTTGATGTTCTAAGAGTACGAGCATGGATATCGGTAGGGATCCTCACTTTGACAACAATAACTATGCTCTAATGGTACGTTAGAATGGATAGTTATCGAGGGGTCATAGTGTTAGAGGTTTGGCAAGGGACGAAGAAATGAAGAAAACCACTCTATCTGCTAGAGAACCACATAAAAGCCGATGAGAAAGAAATTGAACTCGATACCATTGCTCAAAATGCTTTGTGTGAGTCTTAGAGGATTGGTGTTTCCAATTGAGTATATAGACTCTCTAGAGTTCATGATATTTGATGAACGCTTAAGAACCTCCATGACTATACGAGTGATATCAAGGAGGAAAAGAGTAGCTTGGTTAAAAATGCTTTTGATTATTTTACAATGCTTCTTAATGAATTGGAGGATAACATGTATTGACGCTTAAATGTTATGTTTAATAAGCTCAATTCAATAGGTGTAACCAAGTTGAATGATATTAACATCTCATGGAAGATCATTTAGTTGGTCCCCGTCGACAAATATATGAGCATCATCACATACCTTCATGCACAAGACATAAGCACCATGACGCCCACCTTCTTACCAATACTGTTGCATTTAAGCTTTACCACAAGATTGCCCTAGACACCTTTTGATCCAAGTCACTTGATCTCACCATTCATGGTGAAAATAGAAGAAGATGAAGAAGGGATAGAGCAACAAAAAGTCAAGCTAAAGAGCAACAAAGTGTTATTTTTTATACAAAGAAAATGAAAACTGCAGAAGGTAGGTAGTTAATTGGCGCTCCAATTATAAAGACACTTTGATAAAGTAAAGAGGAAGAGGGGCCATATTCTCACATTTTGAACAACACTTTGACTTGTGCACTACATAATAGTTTGGTTATTTTTTATACCCAATAAATTGGGATGGTAACACCACATGATACAAAGAAAAAAAACTATCTAGGAGTGGTGACAGATATGGTCATATCGTTAATACTACATGACTTAGTTGTAGTAGTGGATGCCTCTTCATTTCCAACCCTCACATTGAAATATGCTGGTTGTTTAGGCTCAGCCAGGATAGTCGTCGTCTCAGCACTTAGCATTGCAACAACGTCTGCCATGGTTGGTCGATCAGCTGCATTCTCTTGTACACACAACAACGCAATATTAATGCACCGCATCATTTCTTCCGAGTGGCCACTATTTGGAAGCAACGATGCGTCAATGAGATCAATCCACCTTCTCTCCTCCCATAATTGCCATGCCTGTGTGTTGCACAGTTAATTTAAGCTTGATAGCAAACACATGAAAAAAAATTACATGTGTCCATAACTTACATATCCAATGAAATTAACGAAATCTCCACATTGATGGCTACCAGAATTCCGTTTTCCACTAAGGATCTCAAGGACTAGAACACCAAAGCTGAATACATCTGATTTGATCGAGAAGATGCCCTCGGAAGCATACTCAGGAGCCATGTAGCCACTAAAAATTGTTTAGCACCCATGTCAGAATCATTGCTTATTGTTGACTTGTAATATAAATGCTCGTGGGTGGTGTTATTTCTTGAAACTTACTATGTGCCTACCACTCTTTGTGTAGTGTTTCGTTCAGTATTATTTGAGCTGAATATTTTTGCAAGCCCGAAATCTGATATTTTAGGATTCATTTCGCTGTCCAATAGAATGTTACTTGGCTTAAGATCTCGATGTATGATACGCAACCGGGAGTGCTTATGTAGGTAAAGAAGCCCATGTGCTATTCCTTCTATTATTACTAGAAGCTTGGACCAATCTAGCAAAGCTCTTCTATTTTCATCTGCACATCATCAATTAAATATTATTAGTATAGTACGAGGAAAACAACTGGAATAATAATCAGAGTGTACAACTGGAGTAACAACTGAAATTATAGCGCCAGCGTGGCAAGTAACTTTGTCAGCCGCCTAGCTAGCCGACAAAAATATTGTGCCAGCGTGGTGCTTTATTTCGTCGGCTGAGCCCTAGCTGATGAAATATTATTGTTTTCATTGGAGCCGATGAAATAAGTTTCAGGATTTCGTCGAGGTTTATTTTATCAGTTGTTTTATTGGTCTCCTTGGCCTATTTCGTCGGCATATGGCCCATGAAAAGAATATGTGGCTCCTGTGATGTACCTAGCAAAGCACATACTCATTGGTCCAGCACAAACAAAATATTTTCTTTCTCAAATACACACAAGAGGTAGTCATCATTATATAATATTTAAGACTAATTTGTTGAAGCCCGATGCACACATAAACAATATTTTAACAAATTTTTAGTTATTCTAATGCTTCAACAAACAGTATGTGCACTAAATTAGAAATGCTGTTACTTGAATAAAAATATAAATGCAATTATACTTACCAAATATAAAGAAGTCTAAGCTTTTGTTTGGCAAGTATTCATATACCAATATTTTCTCCTCTTCTTGAGAGCAGCATCCCAAGAGCCTAACAAGATTAGTGTGTTGGAGTTTGGCTATGAGCTGGACTTCGTTTTTGAACTCTGTAAAGCCTTGCCCCGAATGTGAAGCAAGTCTCTTGACTGCTATCTCCAGTCCCTCAGCAAACTGGCCCTGTAGAAACAGAATATCCAACAATCATCGTAGGAATAAAATGACTGAACAAAAAAACGCTTTTAATAAATTTACCTTATAGACAGCACCAAAGCCACCTTGTCCAAGTCTGTTTTCTTCTGAAAAATGATTTGTAGCCTCCAGTACTTGTTCAAAGTCGAACACCGAGAACTCTGAGTTCTTGCCATCCCAAACTAGCTCTTCGTCTCCCTCCAAGTCCTGAGTACGCCTTAATCCTGCGTGTAACCTCTTCCCAGCTTTACCTGAGTTAATGTATACACAGATGATAATCTCTCTTCCATGTATATGTATATGTTTTCATGTGTATATAGTCGTCGTATCTTACAAATACCATTAGCTGGAACTGATTCAAACAACTTGAGTAGTACTGATTCGCATACCTTTCCTGTACCGTCTGAACCAAGGGGAGTAGAAGATGAACCAGAGAAATGCCACTGCTGCTAAAGGAACTACAGCTATAGGAATTGCCCAGAGCTTGCCCATACGTCCTGAGATCTCACCATTGATACGATAGCACACCGAGATTATTAGTTATTACGGCCTTACGGGAGCACCTCAGTATATCTATTTGTTTGAGCATAAATATATTCACTAATTAGGCAGAGATTACGGCTGACCATGAGACGAACTTACTCTTGTGTTCCGCCGGGGTCGGACCTGGCGCCTTCACCGATGACGGCCCAACACGTAGCATGGGTTCGCCGTTGTAGAACACATAAGCCTCGTACCTGAAATAACAGCGTATGACTTGGATCCGTCCTCCCATCCGCAGGGCCATGGTGGAGTTGACCATGCCCAGGAGACCCTGGAGACACACCAGGCAGTCGGTGGCGGACAGGTCCGGCGTGCACTGCGCCATGGAATACACCGTCGGGAAGGTGGTGCCGCTGTCCATGGAGCCCGTGGCGAACCGCCTCGGCGCTGTGCTGGATGCCGTTTGTACCGTCTCAACCAACAGCTCGTGGATGAGGCCGACGATGAGGCGGACGGTGGCGGCGTCACCGCTGACATTCGCGATGTTCCAAAGCATGTAGGGCGCCTCATCGCCGTTGTTTGGCGCCGTGGCATTGGAGGGCGGCGCCAGGATGTCGTTGGTGGAGTAGGCGAGCATGCAGGGGTCGTTGCCGTAGTAGTGGTCAGCCGTGGAGCACTGCGGTTTTAGTATACTGTCGAACGCACTGGCGACGCAATCGCCGCAGGCGGTGCCATCCTGGACGTCGCCGCGGCAGAGTGCGAGCGCGTAGATGACGTCGGGCGCTTGGCCGACGGTGGTGGTGGCGAAGAGCAAGGGGGAAGAGGAGGTGTTCTTCGGGAGGGTGGCGGCGACCTGTCTAACGTTGTCGCAGACATCGGCGGCTGCCGGGAAGAACGATGTCATCCCGGCGAGTAGAAGGAGCAGGAAGCCAGCAACGATGCTCATCGTGGCAAAGCTGCTAGCACCCAGCTTGGGACTTGGGTAGCCGAACGTGTATAGTATTACAAGTCTTTCTTCACCTTCTTGCCAGACAGATTTGTGAAACCAGTTCATCTGTGTCCACTTCATCACTATCGACCACTCGAGGAAATAAAAACAAGAGAAAATCATTCATCAGTAGATTTTCCGCACTGGTCAGGCCAGTTGCTTTCAGTAGTCAAATCCCCTTTGAACTTTTGAAACGATCAATCATGCATGGAACCTATTATAAAAAAAAATCATGCACGGAACCTAAATTTCAATTTATGAACCGTTTACTTGGTCTTCCCAGGTCCGGCCATCATGGAATAATGTACTAGTCCACTACTCTCCACTTGATGTTTTCTTATAATATATCTAAGGTGGCATTAATTCGTAGATGAATCCTTCTTCCCTTAAGCTACGGTGGTAGGCACGATATTTCAAATATTACATATTTTCGGAACCGTTTCAAACATTCCTACTAATAACTAAAATGCTAGGCCCTATGTAGCTAAAAATAGACATTGTGTCATACATACTCTCAACTGGCTAATAACTTTGTTATACTCTAATGGAAAATTCTTTGTGGTCCGCCCGCATGCTTTGGTTCCCATCTCGATCAGACAGACCAGATGATACCCCGCGTGTTTTAGGGGGGATTTTGTAGTATTGAATTAGACAAGATTTATAAAGTGAGATATAATAAATAAAATACTAAAATATTAGTAAAAATATGTGTGCATATTTTGTCCTTCATTTTAAGCACATAAATGAGTGATGTTATTAGCCATAGAAAATCGATGAAAACCCTCAATGAATGAATAGTGTAGTGACTGGTTCACCCTATACTTGTATAGTTTATATAGATAGATGTAATAATGGATTGGGTGTCAATTTTAGTAACCATCAGAGGTGCCAACAATTTCCACCAGCCGGCTGTTTTTTTTCCACGAGCCGTCTTGACACCGGCGGCAGTCATGAAGTATACAGAAGACTAGTCAATGTTTATGCTCTGGGATACCACCCCTGCCGGCCGGGAAAATAATACTACTACCACTTTCGACGATGACCGACTTATAGAGTTATAGGTAGACTAACTGTTGATACCTAGAACGGATCCAGACTTCATCATCAGATAGCGTCTTTCCAACTAGCTATTCGGACATTCGGTGGACTCGGAGCGTAAAATTAAACGTGCGTCAATTCTGGCGTAAGAGTGTTGTGGTGTTTCTGTCATAGATAGCAAGAGTAGCTGCAGATCGCCGACGACCTTGAGCAGGCGCACTCAAATTCAATCGAAGAACATTAGATTTGGTGTTGCTAAACTTGCAGCGATTTTCAGCCTGCTATGCCACGTTCGCATGTCAGGCATGAACTCCAGACACACAGTACTCGAACGTGGGCATGCGTTAGCTACCGAAATAATGGAGCAAGACACGCTAACAAAACTACAGATACATGTGCTACATTTGACAGGCTAACAAATCACCCTCTAAGTCTTGTTCTTGCTGTCGAGATTGGAGAAGCCGATCTTGGACCCCAGTTCTTGATTTTTTTTTTAAACGATCAATCACGCAACCTAAAGTTCAGTTTCACTGTTCACTTTAATTCGCTTGATCTTCCCAGGTCCGCCCAGCAAGGAAGAATGCAGCCCCCTTGATGTTTTCTTAATATCCAAGATGGAATGGAATAGCTAACTTGCTCTTTAGAGTACTTCTTTAATCTATTTTTTTCTTATCTATGAGACCATGACCCTTTGGGTTGTTTGTGTAGTGGTTGCCTTATTTTGAAGAAACTGACATTGTTATACATAGTGGAGTTTGAATTTGAAAAATAGATGAGAATGCTGTCAGAAATAGCCTTAGATTCCTTGTTTAGCGGCTAGGCCTAGGGCCTCTAGGCCTTGTGCCCACTGTACTTGGCCCACCTAGCGGCACTTGTGACCCTTGTTTTCTCATAGATATGCCCTATGGTTGCTGCCTTTTATGTAAACCTTGGTTGATCAATACAATCATTGATTGCATAGCCTTTCTGTCAATTTGGATCTCGTGCACATGGAAACTAGCTCTCGTAAAGCTAGCTTGAAACCAACGGCCACCAAAACTTTGTTTGGTTAGGATAAGAAACTTACGCATATATAAAACCAGTTCTCCAAAAAACTACGAATTTGAGGTTTACTAAAAACAAGTGCAGATTGTTGGCGCAGTGGGCTCAAGGAAATCCCACCGCTTGCTCTCAACAGTATACAACACCCAGTAGTAGTAAGTACTGTTCATTCTCCATTTAGACGGTAGCCATCAAGGGGTATTTATAGGGATACCAAGTGTGGCGGAACCGCCGATTTAATCCGGGCTAAGCACACCTGCCACCTCTGGCTTGCAGTGCGATTAGACTGAACTAAACCCGGTCGTCCGTCGAGAGTCATTCGACCCCCGATATTACCTTTTTCCCAGAGGAACCGACATCATACACATCCGGCCCACAATGGAGCCACAACAGGTACATCATCTCAGGCAGTTGAATACAGCATATATAAGCTTGTTTTACAAACCGATTCGAAATAAGAATATAAGTTTCAACATATTACCATACGAAAGTCAAGTTTGAATCAGACAGCGGAAGCGAATTTGAAAACGTCTCACAGCGGAAGAAAATATTTTACTAGTCTTCATGCAACGTTGATCGAGACGAGCAGCACCGAGCCCACCGGTACTACCCTCCTCCAAGCAGATGTCCAGATGTCGTCGGTACCTGTTCTCAAAAGGTGGGGGCAAACCCTGAGTACTAATTACTCAGTAGGTCTTAATGGAAATTGGCTTACGGCTGACGCGAAGCGGCTTACTAGCAAGTGGATCCTTAGCCTTTAGTTTTAAACAATAACATGTGTAACATAAATAATAAGACTTCATCATGTGTATAACCTTCATCACAACTGTAACTTGCAGTAATGTAAACAATTCAATTCAAACATGTGGTATTCCAAAAACCATGAGTATTAAACACTGAGAGTTTAAGTAGTTACTACGTTGCCCGTGTGCATTATCAGCATTCCCACACCTGGTGGGCATCAGCGATTCGAATCGATTTTAATTCCCGGGAATAACTATCATGCCAGGGGTATATGCTTACTAGCCATCGCGTTCCCACATATAGCCCCCATCTCCACCTGTCTTGTCCCAAGATTCAAAGCGCCCTCACCTAACCCCCGGGTTGTGCCCCCTCAGGAGCGATACCACGGCCGCACCGGGTCAGCCCTCCCTTAGGAGCGATACCACGGCCGCACCGGGTCAGCCCTCCCTCGAGTACAAGCGCCCCCGGGCCCATCAGCCTCCAGCAAGTGGATGAGCGGAGCCTCGAAAACTTCGGACAAACCCAGGTAAGACTTCACCGGTCCCATTTCCCGGTTAAGCACTCTAGCAATGTTATGCCGATCAGCAGGCGAACAGCGAACGGGCCTTATGCGACTCGGGCGGAGCCAAACGCATACCACATACGCACACCACATAATAAAATTATTCTCCGCCCGGTCTCCATTTAAATCATGAGCATAGTATTACTTCCTCAATAGTAATAGTTTTGTAACCTTTGAAATCACCTACGCGACGAGTGACTCCTTTCACTCGTGTCTACTCGCACCTAGCAGAGCCTAGGCAACTCGTCCTACGAACTCTATATATAGGTGCTAGGGCCAGGGCGGCCAGGGAGTCTAATGCAATTGTTTCCAAGCAACTCCTAATGCATATGCGTAATCAACAAGTATAATTTGTTTGCTGGGTTGAGTATGGTCCTGCCTACCTTTGCTTATTCTTACTCAGCCAACAAACTAAACTAGGTTAGTTTGCCGGGTTGTGAGGCTTTGCCCCAGGCAACCCCTTGATCACTTGGACAACTCCTCCTTCCAAACACGACTGATGGGCTCTCCAGGTCGTGTCTGGGGCTTACTTGGTCTTCTGGAACACCATTGCTTAAAGTAGCTCCCGTACTTGTTTGTCAATCACGTATCTGCAATAAGCGTTGCTATATGAATGCTATGCATGACACAGTGAATGAGATGCAGATTATTAAGCCTACAACTGGTTAAGCAAAGTATAAGGCAAACATCTAATTACGGATGTAATGGATTACTAGCTCAACCAGAATCTCTCGACTGACACTAGCATTAATACCACTTTGATGGACCCGAAGCAATCGAGTATGTGCAATCTCACGAGAACACATACAGGAGTTAAGTTGTCGATCATAAAGCTAACATGGTAAGTGTGGGGGTTTTTATTGGATATATTAGTTTCACATTTTTGATTATTTATATAAAATTGCATTATTTCTACTATTTCCAAATCAGAGTCACAACCTTACATGCACCATCTCCTATTCTAACAACGAGTCATGTTCATAATCTAGAGCTCATATCAAGGCCCTAAAGTCACATGGAGCATTTTTCTCCATACCAATCTTTTTCTAAATTAATATATGCTTAAATACAAGATAAGGGCAAAATAGTAATTAAACAGACAATGCTAGGGCTACCAAAATTTAGACAGAGTCTACACATGTTCACAAGGCTTCTGCCCAAATTTTACAATTTTTGAAGCTCATTTTACCCATATTTTCTATTTATGTTGGTTTAATGTGCATACACAAAATCAGGGGCAAAAATGTCTTTTCCTACTCAACCATCATACCCATTCTGTAGACTTACTTAATAGGAGTGTAATGCAACAAAGTTTGTAATTTTAGCAATTTTCTACAATTTACTATGGATTTCTAAAGTTTCAGACCTAGAAAAATGAAATTATATTCGAAATCTTTCAGACCCCGGACCTTTACGTAGTTATCCATAGCTTTCAGGGGCCTGTACACAAGATTTTCAAGACTCAGTGAATAGTACTACAATCGAGACGGAATTACAGGAAAGAACAGGGGGTTTTCTACAAAACCTCCTTCTTCTTCCTTCGGCCGACAGAGAGGGCGCGCGGCGTGGGGCATGCTCGCGCGGGGGCCGGCGTGTAGGTTGCTGGACTTGGAGCCGAGTCACTTGCGGAAGGTGTCCCAGGTGTAGGGCTCGCTTTCCCCCAAGGTCGCGTCATGCGGGGTCGAGCGAGTGAGCGGGGAACGGCCGTGAACCGATGGTGGACTCCGAGGTCGCGTGCTTCGGGGCGGGAGCTCGATCTGCCGAATGGAGAGGGGAAAGGCGACGCCGCCTCGTGCTTCGGGTGCGCTAGGGTGTGGCGCAGCCGGAGGAGGGGTTCAGGTGGCGTGGGGAGCAGCGGAGGAGCGAGCACGGCGAGCTTCGAGCTCGTCGGTCATGGCGGGCGCGCTCTGTTTGCGCGGGGGAAAAGCTGGGAGGGAGAGGGAACTCGGCTTCCTTCTCCTTATCGCCGGCGGGGTGGGGCAGGGTAGGCCGGGCGGGCAGGGCAGGTGTAGGCCGGGCGGGCAAGGCAGGGGCGCGTGGCCTCGACGCGGTGCGCTGGCGGCGCGCGCCCGCGGTGGCGCGCGGCGCGTGGCCGGCAGCGCCGGGCGCCGGCGCCGCGTGGCGGGCTGACGAGTGGACCCCACTCGTCAGTGACTGCAGGGTGGAAAATAATTTCGGAAAATTGAAAAATGCTGTTTGACTGCTGAGACATGTTTTAGAAATTGTTGTTTTTGAACATCCTAGGGGCCGAATTTGGGAAAACCCAAAATACAAAAGTTGTTCTACTCTTCCAGATCTATAACTTTGTCAAAAGGAGAAACATCAGATTCCAAGTTTAAATATGATCAAATTTGAATTGAACCTGCTGACTCCAGTTTGACCAAAGTTTAATACAAACTTAGAAATTCCTAAAGTCTATTTTATGCTCATTTTCAGAGAATGAGTATTATACCAATGTTGTGTGGTTTTTAATTATCTACAACTTTCTTATATGATGTTTTGCATGATAGGGACTTTTGATTGCTCAAAATTTGAATTTTCCATTCAGGTCTATTTGGACAGAATTCACTAGAAGATAGAAAAGGAGCTAAAACATCTTGCAAACCTTTATGCATGTCACCACACCCAATAACAAAGTTGATCTACCTAGAATTGTCTACAAGTTTGTTATAGGGAGTTTGGTCTAAATCACATTTTATTTGGAACTAAGGTCATAAGTGCACTCAGGGGTTTTGCATATCTCACTGGAAATTTCTGACTTCGTGATTTACTAACCTAGTTGTTGCTCTTCTCTAAACATTATTAAGCCAAATCTCTGACTACCGCTAATCTAATCACGTGTTAAGATTTTCGAGATGCCGGGGGCATCACAACCCACCCCCCTTAAAGAAATCTCGTCCCGAGATTTGTATGAGGCACGGCGGTATAACCTAGCGTGCATTACAAAGGGTATGGGCATTGTGGATTCACGTCTTTTCAAATTCACATAGAAGCATCCAAATCTTTAACTGCTTGCTGTGTCAACTAGCTTGTGAATGGTTAGTGCCTCTTTAACACAAGTAGTCACAGAGCGTTATCTATTAAGCTAGGGTGGTCTCTCTAAGATACTCGACGAGTCGTGCCATATAAGAGAGCGAATGAACAAACCATGAAGAGAATGTGATCAGTGAGCCAGTGACTGTGATTGAAGCAAAGGAATGGAGTCATTTCCCAATTGTGATACTAATATTTGAAATATGGTAAGTATCTGATTTATCCAAATAATGAAGGCAAAGTGTACACAGTCGCAAATTGAACAAAACAGGGTCTTTTGATTGAAAGGAGTATCATCGGATACGTTTTTGAGAGACACATTCATTTTATTTGACAGGGACTGTGTCCACATATAAAATTCCAAGTTAACATGTTTTCAAAGAGTAAAATGTGGTGAAACGTAGCACATTCTACTCATTAGGGCAAGAAAGGCACAAGAAGGAGAAGATAGGCCATATTCGCTTAAACGAGCTGATGATCTGTACGATTTCTTAGCGTTGGTCATGATCGATCATGAAAATGGCAGTAGATGATGTGGTCTTACTTGCGAAACAAAATGTTAGTAAACTCCCTTCTAAGAGGAAGAAAATCACTTAGAGAGAAATGACGATAAGACAAAAGCACTGGCCGAGGACAAAAGCTAGTATGGAGGATGTCCGTAAAGTACACCCTTGGGAATTAAGGTTCAACAAATAGATAGAAAATATCGATGGAGTTAGTGAGAACGAAGTTGACTGTTCCCACCAATCTTCGGAGGCAAGGTCAAACATGTATATGAATTAATATGAACAAGTTGTGGGTTTGAGACGGATCATTCCCCATTGATCAAAAAGCAGGGTGAAACAAGGCAATGGAAGGATGTCATGAGATAGTGGAAATGAGGCTGATCCCTACAAGGTTTTGATTAAATAAAGAGGAAGTCCGAGGTGATATAAGAGCTTAGGGTGCTTGAATCCCATGGTAAAAGAAGTTCCTTGATTTACAAAGCTTGTAGCAAGTAATTAACGAATAGTGGAATATAATGCAATTAGGCTAGGATTTCTTCGATCACAAGGGTTCGAAGCGCATGAACAACAAGGGTTTTAAAGAAAAATTTACCAAAGCTCAATGTGCTATCACTATAAGACTAGGAGTACATCTAACCATAGGAATGAGATACAAGTTGACTCTACAGAGCCGGACACCTGAGGTTTTTCTGATTTACGCAGGTTAAACCTTCTGATACATAAGCTTGTCCCCAACTTTATCGTACTAATTGGTACCCAGCTAATACTGCCTAAACGTGAGATTGATGCGTCCTGGACGAAGACCGGTTTCTTCTTTTAACCATGTCGGTGCAGTGTTAGGCTTCACATGGGAAATACCATGGAACAGTAGTCTGGATCTTCCACCGAGTATAAGGACATCGCCAGACTCAAGGTTGACCTTGGTCGCTCTATTCTTGTCTCGAGTATCGCTGAACAGAAATTCTGCCGTGTCACCTAGGGAGATTGAGATGATAGGTAGACCTTGGTTGATGCTTCTTCCTGATTCATCCTTATCTTGATGGAGTCCGAGCTTCCCGACGTTGTTGTAGTAGTTAATGATGCATATGTCAGGATTGATCTGAGGAAATTCGCTTGCAGTTGAATTTGCAGTTTGAGCAATTGTCTTGAAAGCTTCTGGTATCGCAGGGACTTGGGCACCATCGCATGGACGTGTTGGCCCATAGAAACCTGTAGTCGGATCCCAATTCTTCCCTAGACACATCATCCATAACTTCATCTTGGTTCCGTTTTTGAAACTAGGCCTATAGAATCCTCCTGGACTAATACCTAGTTGTCGACACGTACGAACTATCTTGACTTGATCTTCAGGCTGGACGAATCCCTTCAATAAAACTAGGCCAGGTCGCAGATGTTGAACTGAAGTCGTGTTAGTAGAAGATTCATCCGCTTTTCTCTTCTTCTTGTGACCTTCAAGTGCTGTTGTTTTAGTCTTCGTGGGCTCGGGGTGATCAGGACATAAGTCAAAAGGCTGCGACATCTGTAGCAGGAAAACAAGGCTTCCGTAAGTTCAAGGGTTTTGAAAACTTGGTGTGGGCATGGTGTTTTCCGCGTTTACGTGTTTAGAAAATATGCCGATAAGTAATTTTTCGCAAAACGATGGCACAAGGCTACGGTATGTTTCTAACGCGTGTGGCATCGGTAACTTCGAGATGGGTTTGATTTTTGGACCGATCGACATATTTATTGTATTTGACCTGCATTTATTAGACGTTTCATATTTAGAATGAATTAGGTGTAGAAAAATTGCGACAACCCAAGCGTACTAGTCGAGTCGCTTGCTTAGTTTTTGCTAGTTCTACTTGTACTTTGAGCTACGTATCAACACAATAGTAACACACACTCAACGCAATATGCTCCTAGTCACTCTTAAGTAACAAAAACAATGCATGAAATAAGACATGATGTCATGATGCATGATTCGCCATATTCGGTCTCACATCACACATCCTATGTATAATTATATATCTAGCGAGTATTCGGTGACATATATGCACGGCACTGTCTAATGCAACTAGTCGTTTTCTATTCGTTCTAATTTCGCACGTGGTTAGTGTACCTGCAGAAAAATGCATGCTCAGATCAACATCATCACCATCATCTTACATTACCATTCCAATTCTAAAAATGGTATCCACGAATTTCTTTAAGCTACGTCTAGTGGACGACGTAGTGGCGCCATTTCTCCCAACACACCCAGTGTTCCTCCAGTACTGGGGAATTGCTGGGGAGAGAAACGGTGGCCAACAAGATCTAGCTATAATTTTGGTTGAAGGAAAAGTGGTCACGAAACACTCCAATGGCGTGACCACCCCCCTTAAAGAGTTCTGCCCTATCAGCATGAATCCAGGGTTTGCAACAGTCCGCAAATCCCAATAGCGCTCCGCCAGTACTGGGGGTAGCTATGGCCGAAATGTTGCTTCCCAAAGCGCCGAATATGCACATGAGTTCTATCTAGGTCAGAATGTTAGTGATGTCACCTGGTATTTCACTAACATCCTTAATAGGGGCATATCGGTAATCTCACTTTTCAAATACTTCGAAAAGGGTTTTCGAAAATAGGTTTGCAAATCAAAACTGGATGATATGTCTGTTGTCTGTGTATGATCGGCTCTGATACCAGCTGTGGCGGAACCGCCGATTTAATCCGGGCTAAGCACACCTGCCACCTCTGGCTTGCAGTGCGATTAGACTGAACTAAACCCGGTCGTCTGTCGAGAGTCATTCGACCCCCGATATTACCTTTTTCCCAGAGGAACCGACATCATACACATCCAGCCCACAATGGAGCCACAACAGGTACATCATCTCAGGCAGTTGAATACAGCATATATAAGCTTGTTTTACAAACCGATTCGAAATAAGAATATAAGTTTCAACATATTACCATACGAAAGTCAAGTTTGAATCAGACAGCGGAAGCGAATTTGAAAACGTCTCACAGCGGAAGAAAATATTTTACTAGTCTTCATGCAACGTTGATCGAGACGAGCAGCACCGAGCCCACC
This sequence comes from Paspalum vaginatum, assembly GCA_030272315.1. Classification (NCBI taxonomy): domain Eukaryota; kingdom Viridiplantae; phylum Streptophyta; class Magnoliopsida; order Poales; family Poaceae; genus Paspalum; species Paspalum vaginatum. Next base: position 36,250,765 of record CM059012.1, on the reverse strand, counting down.
GGTACTACCCTCCTCCAAGCAGATGTCCAGATGTCGTCGGTACCTGTTCTCAAAAGGTGGGGGCAAACCCTGAGTACTAATTACTCAGTAGGTCTTAATGGAAATTGGCTTACGGCTGACGCGAAGCGGCTTACTAGCAAGTGGATCCTTAGCCTTTAGTTTTAAACAATAACATGTGTAACATAAATAATAAGACTTCATCATGTGTATAACCTTCATCACAACTGTAACTTGCAGTAATGTAAACAATTCAATTCAAACATGTGGTATTCCAAAAACCATGAGTATTAAACACTGAGAGTTTAAGTAGTTACTACGTTGCCCGTGTGCATTATCAGCATTCCCACACCTGGTGGGCATCAGCGATTCGAATCGATTTTAATTCCCGGGAATAACTATCATGCCAGGGGTATATGCTTACTAGCCATCGCGTTCCCACATATAGCCCCCATCTCCACCTGTCTTGTCCCAAGATTCAAAGCGCCCTCACCTAACCCCCGGGTTGTGCCCCCTCAGGAGCGATACCACGGCCGCACCGGGTCAGCCCTCCCTTAGGAGCGATACCACGGCCGCACCGGGTCAGCCCTCCCTCGAGTACAAGCGCCCCCGGGCCCATCAGCCTCCAGCAAGTGGATGAGCGGAGCCTCGAAAACTTCGGACAAACCCAGGTAAGACTTCACCGGTCCCATTTCCCGGTTAAGCACTCTAGCAATGTTATGCCGATCAGCAGGCGAACAGCGAACGGGCCTTATGCGACTCGGGCGGAGCCAAACGCATACCACATACGCACACCACATAATAAAATTATTCTCCGCCCGGTCTCCATTTAAATCATGAGCATAGTATTACTTCCTCAATAGTAATAGTTTTGTAACCTTTGAAATCACCTACGCGACGAGTGACTCCTTTCACTCGTGTCTACTCGCACCTAGCAGAGCCTAGGCAACTCGTCCTACGAACTCTATATATAGGTGCTAGGGCCAGGGCGGCCAGGGAGTCTAATGCAATTGTTTCCAAGCAACTCCTAATGCATATGCGTAATCAACAAGTATAATTTGTTTGCTGGGTTGAGTATGGTCCTGCCTACCTTTGCTTATTCTTACTCAGCCAACAAACTAAACTAGGTTAGTTTGCCGGGTTGTGAGGCTTTGCCCCAGGCAACCCCTTGATCACTTGGACAACTCCTCCTTCCAAACACGACTGATGGGCTCTCCAGGTCGTGTCTGGGGCTTACTTGGTCTTCTGGAACACCATTGCTTAAAGTAGCTCCCGTACTTGTTTGTCAATCACGTATCTGCAATAAGCGTTGCTATATGAATGCTATGCATGACACAGTGAATGAGATGCAGATTATTAAGCCTACAACTGGTTAAGCAAAGTATAAGGCAAACATCTAATTACGGATGTAATGGATTACTAGCTCAACCAGAATCTCTCGACTGACACTAGCATTAATACCACTTTGATGGACCCGAAGCAATCGAGTATGTGCAATCTCACGAGAACACATACAGGAGTTAAGTTGTCGATCATAAAGCTAACATGGTAAGTGTGGGGGTTTTTATTGGATATATTAGTTTCACATTTTTGATTATTTATATAAAATTGCATTATTTCTACTATTTCCAAATCAGAGTCACAACCTTACATGCACCATCTCCTATTCTAACAACGAGTCATGTTCATAATCTAGAGCTCATATCAAGGCCCTAAAGTCACATGGAGCATTTTTCTCCATACCAATCTTTTTCTAAATTAATATATGCTTAAATACAAGATAAGGGCAAAATAGTAATTAAACAGACAATGCTAGGGCTACCAAAATTTAGACAGAGTCTACACATGTTCACAAGGCTTCTGCCCAAATTTTACAATTTTTGAAGCTCATTTTACCCATATTTTCTATTTATGTTGGTTTAATGTGCATACACAAAATCAGGGGCAAAAATGTCTTTTCCTACTCAACCATCATACCCATTCTGTAGACTTACTTAATAGGAGTGTAATGCAACAAAGTTTGTAATTTTAGCAATTTTCTACAATTTACTATGGATTTCTAAAGTTTCAGACCTAGAAAAATGAAATTATATTCGAAATCTTTCAGACCCCGGACCTTTACGTAGTTATCCCTAGCTTTCAGGGGCTTGTACACAAGATTTTCAAGACTCAGTGAATAGTACTACAATCGAGACGGAATTACAGGAAAGAACAGGGGGTTTTCTACAAAACCTCCTTCTTCTTCCTTCGGCCGACAGAGAGGGCGCGCGGCGTGGGGCATGCTCGCGCGGGGGCCGGCGTGTAGGTTGCCGGACTTGGAGCCGAGTCACTTGCGGAAGGTGTCCCAGGTGTAGGGCTCGCTTTCCCCCAAGGTCGCGTCATGCGGGGTCGAGCGAGTGAGCGGGGAACGGCCGTGAACCGATGGTGGACTCCGAGGTCGCGTGCTTCGGGGCGGGAGCTCGATTTGCCGAATGGAGAGGGGAAAGGCGACGCCGCCTCGTGCTTCGGGTGCGCTAGGGTGTGGCGCAGCCGGAGGAGGGGTTCAGGTGGCGTGGGGAGCAGCGGAGGAGCGAGCACGGCGAGCTTCGAGCTCGTCGGTCATGGCGGGCGCGCTCTGTTTGCGCGGGGGAAAAGCTGGGAGGGAGAGGGAACTCGGCTTCCTTCTCCTTATCGCCGGCGGGGTGGGGCAGGGTAGGCCGGGCGGGCAGGGCAGGTGTAGGCCGGGCGGGCAAGGCAGGGGCGCGTGGCCTCGACGCGGTGCGCTGGAGGCGCGCGCCCGCGGTGGCGCGCGGCGCGTGGCCGGCAGCGCCGGGCGATGGCGCCGCGTGGCGGGCTGACGAGTGGACCCCACTCGTCAGTGACTGCAGGGTGGAAAATAATTTCGGAAAATTGAAAAATGCTGTTTGACTGCTGAGACATGTTTTAGAAATTGTTGTTTTTGAACATCCTAGGGGCCGAATTTGGGAAAACCCAAAATACAAAAGTTGTTCTACTCTTCCAGATCTATAACTTTGTCAAAAGGAGAAACATCAGATTCCAAGTTTAAATATGATCAAATTTGAATTGAACCTGCTGACTCCAGTTTGACCAAAGTTTAATACAAACTTAGAAATTCCTAAAGTCTATTTTATGCTCATTTTCAGAGAATGAGTATTATACCAATGTTGTGTGGTTTTTAATTATCTACAACTTTCTTATATGATGTTTTGCATGATAGGGACTTTTGATTGCTCAAAATTTGAATTTTCCATTCAGGTCTATTTGGACAGAATTCACTAGAAGATAGAAAAGGAGCTAAAACATCTTGCAAACCTTTATGCATGTCACCACACCCAATAACAAAGTTGATCTACCTAGAATTGTCTACAAGTTTGTTATAGGGAGTTTGGTCTAAATCACATTTTATTTGGAACTAAGGTCATAAGTGCACTCAGGGGTTTTGCATATCTCACTGGAAATTTCTGACTTCGTGATTTACTAACCTAGTTGTTGCTCTTCTCTAAACATTATTAAGCCAAATCTCTGACTACCGCTAATCTAATCACGTGTTAAGATTTTCGAGATGCCGGGGGCATCACACCAAGCGCCGGAAATCAAAAATACAATTAACCCTAACTAACTACTACATTCCAAGAATATTCAAGGGCATTTGCGTCTTCTAACACGAGTTGGGACCCACATGGCACACTCGAATCGTGCTCTTCGCGTCCATCTTGGCAACCCCTCTTCGGAGTGCACGCGCCCATGCTGCCCGATGACCCTTTCTTCGACTTGCTCTTCGGAGGCACCTTTGCCACGGTTGTTTTCTCACTTTTGGAAAGCCTCCTCTTCAGCTGGTCTACAATAGACAAGGGATTTCCGAAGACCCACCATGTCCTACAGCTCTTCAGGCACTTGCGCACTTCAGGATCTAGCAGAAAAAGTTGAGACAGAATCATAATTCCCTCAACATCAGCCCCTCGTGAGCGAGGACCAAAGCATGAGGGTTGAACTCACGCGTTGAACTTCACACCGTGAAGAGGGGGAGGGAAAATGGCTAAGCTTTTTTCCTTTCCCCGTTTTTTTCCCGGCACCGCGCTTAGGGGACACGCGCCTATTTGTCACTATGAGATGGGACGTCGTGACTGTTCGTTACCCTTTTGGGCCACTATATAAGGACTCGGCTCGCAGTGAATTTTGTTTCACCACTGTCACTTTCAATCTTCTTGGCTTTGGAGCTCTCAGCCAGCGTCTTCAGGTCTTTGGTAATTTTTCAGTGAACCACTTCGGTTCTTTCCATTCGTTCTTCGATAGGATGTGTTGTGTAAAGAAATCCGAGAAGGATCTTGAATGAACTTCAGAGTTCATGGAAACAAAGGTGACTTCGGGCAAGCTTAGGGAAGTGGGCGAAGATGGGTTGGTTTCTTGAAGGAGCTGCTCGTGTTGCCTATGAGACTGTTCCTTCCCTGAGGGACGATGAGGTCATTGTTTTTTGGGATTTCTTTGTTGCCAATCTTCGATTACCGACAGACTGTGTTGTCTATGATATCTTGAAGGAGTATGGCATCCTCCTGCATCAACTCACACCCAATGCTATAGTGCGGTTGAGCTTATATGTGGCTGTTGAAGTCCATGTGACTCGTTCCCAGTGTTGATGGCTTTGTCGGATCCCATAGTGTCCAGTATCTACACTGTTTGGGGAAGATGAGAAGGAATTGTCTTATGCTTGTCTGAGTTTCAAGTATCCGACCTTAATTTGCAGCCCTTGCATTGTGTATCGGAACAAGTGGGATCTTGATTGGCATGAATGTTTTACCTCAAGCTAGACCATTTTTCTGAAGATGAAATGCATCCTTTGCACTCAAAAAGCCGAAGGACAAGGTGGTTACTCGTGTTTTTGAGAATTCTCTTTGTAGGATCTCGCAAAGGTATAGCACACGCGACCTTGTTGAGGAGTACTGTGGCTCTAAAGTTTTCCATGTTAACACTAGATGGGCTACTGAGCATTAGGGGATGCGAAAGCTAAGATTCTAGTGCCTAACTTTGCGAAATGCTTCGGCATATCAAATAATGATGTCAACGTGAAGGATATTGAAAAATTAGCAAATGATATTCTTGATAAGGAGAATTAAACTCGATGGTTCGCTATTGAGGCCAAACTAGACAGGCGTCATAGCAATTAGCTATTTGAGCTCTTTGGGATTTACACCGGTCTTCAGGGGGCCACTAAATCTCGACTTGGGAAGAAGAGGGACACTGCTCCTACAGGACTAGATGTGGTTTGTAGCACAAACAAGCATAACAAAGCTCAATCAATTCTAAGTTACCACAACTTAGGCCTTGAATTGGTGCCAAAAAGGAAAATACAATACACCAATCGAGTAACTAGATAGAGACAAAGATAAGTGGCATAAAGTAGGAAGTAAAATGTCTTACTTGTCATGTAAGGAAAATGGGCCCTAAGCCTTGTGCTTAGTTCCCTAGTGTGATTTTGGTAGTTGAGGTGACAACATGTACCATTTGGGACTAATATGTGTGAAAGTATTTTGATTTAAGTCCTAGGGTGCAAGAGATCGACTTGGGTACAAACACCTCAAAGGAGGACTTAAAAGGCACAAGAAAAGACCCAAGCCATCATGGATCGCAAGCGTGGTGCACGACATGGCATGTGCATATCTATATTAAAGTAATGCATGCCTCTGCTATCTTATGGTAGGTTGCTTGTGTCTCACTCTAACCCATGGGCAACCTACATTATTTTTTGGTTTAAGTAATTGGCACTAGTTTTAGTTCTTATCCGCCAAAGTCCAAATCATAGGTGAGCTCCTCAATTGGACTTGAATGTCTAGTGCATGTCTCTCACAAGCAATTCAAAGCTTGTATGCACTCTTTTAGGTGGGAGCCTATCCTATGGTTTGTGTCACTTTGAGACTAACATGGTTTTCAAGTCTATCATATGTGTAGTCTCACCCATGTCTCTAGCGGTATGCATAAAATGAAAGGAAAATGGGCTTCAATTTGCTAACACCTTCTATGGTGTACATTTCAATCATTTATAGCTACTACCATGTACAATATAGTTTAAGCTTCCCCTTATCTTAATTGGCTATTTGTGCATATGGTTCGTCTACCATCTTATGTATAGACATTTTTAGGGAGAGTTTAGCCTATGTTATGCGAATCTCATGTATTGTGAACCATTCAACTTCTAAATCCTAAGGATCGTATACGTGGGACTCTCCCTTGTGCTTTTAAGGTTTTCCATTATGGTGTTTGATTCCAAAGGGGGAGAAATTGTAGTCCCAAGCAAGCTAGCAAGGAGTTGAACATTAACCGAGAAGGGAAGATCATAGAGGATCAAAGGGGGCTGTCGTATGATCAAGAACCATGGGGGAGAAATGGAGATCAAAGTTTAAGGCAATGGTCTAAGAAAAAGAGGAAAGTGGCATTGGAGTAAGGGGGAGCCTTATGACCATTGACCACAAAAGGGGACAAGATCATGGCAATGGCATGACATGAGCAAATTCTTCCAATCTTTTTCAGAACGAAACGCCAATTGGTATTACTGCATATTTCAATTGGAATCTTTTGATGTTGCCTTTGCACTGCATCCTAGCAAGTAGTATGTTCCTGTCTTTTAATTAGTATTATTTATTGCTTGACTGGCCGTGTTGTCATCAATCACCAAGAATGAGGAGATTGTAAGGAAAACGGGCCCTAAGCCTTGTGCTTAGTTTCCTAGTGTGATTTTGGTTGTTGAGGTGATAACATGCACCATTTGGGACTATGTGTGCAAATATTTTTCATTTAAGTCATAGGGTGAAAGAGATAGATTTGGGGTACAAACAGCTCAAAAGGGGACTTAAAACGCACGAGAGAAGACCCAAGCCATCAAAGATCACAATCGTATGCACGACATGGTAGAATTTTGCATGCACCGGACGGTCCGCTAAGTAGTAGAAGCATGAAGATGAAGATTCAAGAACTGGTGCAATTTTTACACTCACTGGATAGTCCGGTGGTCACACCGGTCGGTCCAGTGGTGTATCACTGGACATTCTGGGCAGAGAAGAGAGGTAGCGACCTCATCCAAGGAATGAACACACCGCACCGGATGGTCGGTGAATGCACCGGACCATCTAGCCCGAGAGCTACATCAACATAAGACCACAGACGTTAACACACATCGGACGGTCCGGTGCTCACACCGGACGGTCCGATTGATAGGGTAGCAGATGCCGATCTTCCGAGAGGTATGGATAATTCGATTTGGGTGGAGATCTCGACGTTGGTAAAGAAGGCTCCGAGCGAAAGGTCGAATCCTTGCAATCACAATACAATTGCTCGGATGGTTATCAACCACGTGACGTGCATAATCGACCTCGCCAACAAGGCTATCATACCAGCAAGTGCAACCGAGAGAACACAAGCAAGAATAAGGAAACACAAATCTCTATTGGAATTTCTCAAGTTGGGGTTTCACAAACCGATGACGGCGACACTGTTTGAGGATAGATTAATCTAAGCAAAACCCAAACCCTAACTCGATGGTGGCTCTTGAATCTTATATATCTAAAAATCTAAATAGGTACACCCCACTGCTGATTTCTGTGTGATTACAGGAAGTCACATCATCAGCCTCCACTACTGTCCATTAATTAATGACTCATTAGCAGTAAGTTCACATCATATGCTGAAGAGTAGGCAGTAGTAGGTCAAGCCGTCTAAGGCCCAGCCAATTCACGTCATATTCCCAGCATCAGCGTGGGAGTCCATCTACATGCGACAGGCCATACATCTTGGCCCAAGATCCTACTTTTTGTCTCTGCATCTGGGACTCCAGGGGCAGCGCCACCCTGTATCTCTTTCCCTTCCTCGTGGTGGTGCCACATGGAGCGCTTGGATCCCCAACGAGCTACTGTGCCGCCATAGGTTGGCCAGCCATTGTGTTTCCTACTCAACTGTTTCGATTAACTGTCTTAGTGTTGGACTGAGGATTGAACGGTGTCAGATTGCAGACGTCACTAATCCATTGGATTCTTGCATGCATGCAGGTGACATGGCATGCCTTGCGCCAGGAAAAAAAGGTTCGGACGGCCATGGTGGGGCCAACCGGCCTGCATGTGTGGCTGTGCGGCCATGGTGGGGACTGACAGGTGTACATGTGGTGCCGGGTGGCCCTGACTCTTTGTCCAATTATCCCCTTGCGCTATAGGATGCTATGCCCTGTGTAATTTGAGTGTGTCCCTGCAAAACAGTCACAACAAACAAAACTCAAGTGCATAATGGAATTTGGCTTATACCACATTTATTCACCGAGTCGAGATCGTCAAATAACAACCTCCAACAGGAGAGAACACACTTCGAGAATATTAAATGATTTTTGTAAAGAGCATGGAGTTATTCATCATTACACTATACCATACACTCCACAATAAAATGGTGTTGCCAAGCTGTGTGTTTCCTCCTCAGCTGCCCGATTAACCGTCTTAGTGTTGGGGGCATCACAATAAAATGGTGTTGCTGAGCACGATGGAGGCGGCGAGGCACGGAGCATACGAAGCATGCCTCGGCGGAAGCCAAACTCCTATAGCAGAGGGGTTCACCTCTCTCCCTTTCCATCACTCGATACTGTAAGTCTATAAGCCCTCCCCTTGAACTATAAAAGGGGAGGAGCTCCATGCAAAGAGATAGAAGCCCACAGTAGCATGCAACGCACGACACTCACTAGTAGCAACAAGAAGAGCTCTTGACCTTCTTCCTCGTCACGCCTTGTGATCAAGGAGCGGTTCGGCTACACAGATGGGTCAGCCCATTACCGCGGCGAGCGAAAAGAAGGAATTGTACCATACAGCACGTTGGAGACGGAACCTTTCTGCTTTCATACTCTATAGTCGGAGTCGGAGTCTATTTGTCTGCATAATTCTATTGGCCGTCCCTCTCCATAAGAAACCCTCTTCTTGCCCTAAGTCCGCCGAGCAAGATGTCGAAGCTGTTGTCGTCCTCCACTCAAACCAACCCGAACTCCTACCGCCGGTTTAAGAAACGAGAGATCCATGACCTCCCGGTGCTGCCGACCTCCTCCAACTTTAGGTCCGCTCTTTCTGGTGGGGCGGAGAGGACGAAGAAGACTTATCAGGATCCGATTTGTGGGGCAAAGGAGCGAGCATGGTATTTTCATTCGTTTTTCATCTTAGTTTCCCTCATGCCAGCCATTTCAGTTCTGGCTAATATTTCGTACCTACTACCTCGTTTAGGAGAGACTGGACGAATCTCGGGGATGGGCCTGCAGGGGTGATTGCCGAGCTCCTTCTCGCCAGCGATGTCACATACTTCGTCAGCTTCCGTTCAGTCTGCCGCCCGTGGCGGCTCTGTTCCATTGGCCCGCACGCACACGGCATCCTGGACCGCCGTTTCACCCACGTCAGTGGATATTGCTGAGGGGAACATGGTGGGCAACAGCAGGGGGCTCTCCATACTGCCTTGGATTCTTGAATGAATCCACCGGCTGTTCCAGATACCTGGAACTCCAGGAGCTCCATGGCCATGACGTGTTCGGCCCCACCACGGAGGGCCTCCTCGTCCTCCTCGACCGGAATACCTACGCAGTCCGCCTACTGAATCCGTTCACGCGCCAGGCGGCCAAGCTCCCGTCGATAACCACTCTGATGAGCGAGCGGGATGATTTGATGCTGCTCAAAGACAGAGGCTTGACTGCTTGAGGGGTTCTTTGTCGGTGTCAGGCGCTGGCCTTGCCGACGATTGTACCATCGCAGTCAATTTCGACCAGATCGGAACTCTCGCTGTTATCAAGCCAGGTGATACGGATTGGACAGTGGTTGATCGTGGCACAGAACTCTGGCCCGCCCTATCTTTTGCCGGCCGCTTCTAATGTGCCACCAATCGTGCCGTGATGGTGGTGGAGACTAGTGCAGACCAGCCACCACGGCTGGCCGTTGCTGCCAATCTGATTAGGCCATTCTACAGGATCACGATGGATAGTGTGCATCTGGTGGACAATGGTGGGGAACTAAGTGCTTGTGGACAGAAAATGCCATGGCAATAACAAAAAGAGAGTATGAGTTATATCGCGTGGACTTGGATGCGAGGGAGATGGTGCCAGTCCGTGGTTTTGTTGGGCGTGCAGTTTTTATTGTTAGGCAATTAGCACGTTCTGTCTCGCCTTTGGTGTTTCGCTCCATTAATGCTGATTCAATCTACTTGGGATTCGAAAGCCATGAGAGGAGACAATAGCCCAATTCATCTCATGGATGGAACCTCGTCTCCCCGTCCACTCAAAATCAGCATTGAGGGCAGCCCTCTTCATGGACCTTTGGGTATTGATGACTATCTATCTTGGTGTGTCATAGGCTATCAAATAAAGCATTAAACGACACATAATAATGTGATCTATGACTGTTTGGAAACAAGTACGTCAAATTCACATGTTGATGCAGGTATATATGTATGCATCATTCCCGATTCCTGTACTCGATAATGTTTTGCCTGTTTAGCATTTGTACGGGGAGTTATATCTGCTTCAACTGTTCTTGTGGTTGTCTTAATCTTAAAGTAGTGCAGTATGTTCTCAGGCATGAGCGTTACCAATTATATTTATAAAAAAGATTAAACATGAATTATTTGCCCTGTATGCTGTAATCCTTTCTCAATGAGCCATAAGGAATTCAAAATGTATGGATTAAAACCTTATAAAAAATGTATGGGTTAAACTAGGCATGTGCCTGCACTTTGCTTGGCTTCAATGGTGTGATACTATCTTCAGAACAGTTACGATTTGGCATATCGCTCAACTACTCGGATGATGCAGTTACTGGAGCACTAGGACGTTTACTTCCAGACATGGCATTGAGCACTCGACTGTGGTATCTTTCAGAGGGATAATTGAAGGGATTTCTCCACCCTTGTGATGTAAACAGATGTGAGCACTCGGCTCAAAGACAGAATTGACATGGAATAATATGGATTTCCTTTACCACTCTTTTCAACCTTCAGGAAGATGCTACGCAATCATCTTGAAGCTTGGGGCAGCCGAGGGGTAAAGGAGGAATTTTTTTTCATTTTTGTTATTTGTTATGATGTACTAAGTATTATATTGGACCTTCAAGTTGTTTGCTAACTCAAGTCAACACGAAACTCGGGGGCTACTCCATATGGAGTGCATCCAGTGATGCACCATATAAAAGTTATTTGGATGATGTAAAGCAGATGTCTAGTCTTCGGGGACCTTCAAGATGATTTCTTTGGCAACTCCTTGTGAAGCTTGGGGGCTTGCGGGCGATTTGTATATCGCGGTACTCCATGTATGTAAATTGTAACCACTCTGGTAGGTAGGCTGAGTGGTTTAGACTTGGGGTACACGTATGGATAATACATATGCCGCAAGGTAGATATTAGATATAACTAGAAATAGATTAGTTAGAGTATATTGGTTTCTATCTGTAAATGAGTTGTAATCCAGCTAGGTCTCTTTTATGTAACTAACTTGTAACCCTACCCCCCTGACTATATAAAGGACATTAGGGACCCTACAAAACACAAGACATTATATCGTATAGCATCCACGAATAATCCAATCTACTGCACCCCATACAAGACGTAGGGTAATGAATTGGCTGCCTAAACCAGTCTAAATCATTGTGTTCTTAGTGCTATAACCATCATGATCTTCTTTTCGATCATCCTAGCTTCATAAATCAATCGCGTGGTTCATCCCCTGGTGGGCTACCAGTACGAAACATCGTCACCTCTCATTTGTGTTTGTGAGAGTTGGGCTAGGGTTTTGGAGGGAGAGAGGGAGATGCTCTTTGTTATTGAGGTCTTTCTCAACCTAAGCTGAGTGTGCTTGGAGTGGCTTGGAACCTGACCTCTTGAACTAAGTCAAAGATCAATTTCCTCCTCAAAAGTGTTGGTGTGAAGATCTCTTTCCCCTCCCTCCTTTGCTTTGGTTCGTGGGCAAAATCCTTGGATATTGGTGTGTTTCTCATTGCCAAGGATCAAACCCTTTTGTTTGCTGGTTTCTAAGCTTGCTAGGATGTGGAATATTTGATCTAGCTCAATGCTAACTCCTTGGATTCCACGAGCAAGTCTAGATCTAGCTTTTGGTTCAAAACCGGTAAAAACACCTTCTAAGCCATTGGGTTGACAAATTCATGGTGAATCCTAGTTCTTTCAAGTTGATCTTTTGTGATATGTGTGCCATTAATTAGTCATTGTGCCCCCAAATTTTCATGATATTTGGAGGTCATTGTATCCTGGTGATCTGGAATAGTTCTATTTTCCAAGGGGTAGTGTTGGAAAAGCGCTCATATGCCATTACTCTACAAATGACATCTACGCATAATCTAGTTTCCTGGCGCTTAACCACAGTCTATGGGCCGTGTGTGGATCCCACTAGGTCGGATTTCCTATGCTAATTTAAACATATTCAGATCATGCCTGATGAGGATTGGCTTTTTGTTGGGGACTTCAACTTCTATAGGTCCTAGAGCAGCTTGACTGGTTCTTTAGCTCAGTTCCTTGGACCTTGACATTCCCAAATACAATAGTAAGCCCTTTGGCCAAACCCACCTCTGATCACTCACCTTGTCAAGTGGTGATTAGCTCACACATTCCAAAGTCGACAGTCTTTTGCTTTGAAAACTTTTGGGTACAACACCCATGGTTTTTGGAAGAAGTGCATCAGTCCTGGAGTGGGAATATCAATCATAGACAGGGTGCTGCAGCCATTCTGGTTGCCATGTTTAAAAGGTTGAGATATGCACTTAAGAAATGGAGCCAAAGCATTTCCAATCTGAACCAGGTAATCAGTATGTGTGATAAGGTCATTGGGTACCTAGATGCGCTTGAGGAATGCAAAATCCTAACAAACCCAGAGGGGAATCTAAGGAAAATTGTCAAGAAGCAGCTTGGCACCCTGCTTGAATACAACAGACTCTACTGGAAAAAGAGATACACTGTCAACAGGGTCAAGTTGGGCGATGAATGTACAAAATTCTTTCATGCCATGGCCACTGTGTCCTATAGAAGAAATTGCATAGCACAACTACAAACAAAGGGGGGATATACTGTCAGTGACCATAGTAGCAAAGCTACTGTTTTATGGGAGGAGTTCAAGCAGAGGATGGGGTTTCAACCTGAGTGAACTAGTGCAGAGAAGGGATAACCTATCCTCTTTAGTTCAGCATGTCTGTTGGCGGCCCTTAGCCTATCGGATTTTACTCCGCAAGCGCACGGAGACCGCTGTAGCCTTTCACCCGGGAGTATTCCAAGGTATCATATTTATCCACAGGGAAGCATTGAGATAGAGATATCAAACTATCATCCATCTAGCTGTTACTACTCATTCTTGTCAACTGATAGCTGGGAACGACTAAAACAAAGCACCATGAGATACAAGCCAAGCACCGTTGGCAAGAAAACAAATAAAGCTAGGAGGACAATGAGACATGGACTGCGGTATGGTCTTCTATCTCTGCCAGCATACAAGAGCTATCCGTGCTAAGGGTCCAAAGGATCTCAACAGAGTTATGAACTTGCGTCGAGCGAAATTCCAGCGCCCTCGAGGGGTCAGGGGGTAGATAGTTGACACCCGAGAGAGGACCCGGCTATCACCTACTGGCCTCCTGAATGAACGCGCCTAGACTACACAGGCACACCACACGCTGTCACCGAGTGGGGCTACCAAGCAAATCTGCAAGGAGAGGATGGCACGCTACAAACGTGTAGTTCATCCTTGGCCAAAGGAGAGAAACTAACCAGGGCCTAGCGTATAGGTTGGATTATAACACCAGAAAGCATAACAACGATCAATCAATTCTAGTTTAGGACAACTCAAGCCTCGAAATGGTGGACCAAAAGGAAAAATGCAACTACACCACTCGAGTTACTAACAGAGATGAAGATAAAGTGCATAAAGTAGAAAGATAAAGTACTTGCACTTGTCAATAGGAAAGTAATGCCCAAGATAAGCAAATGAAATACTTTACCGAATGCTTCCGATTGACTCCGATACAGCTGACCTTCTCTAACTCCTTACAGAACACTGATTTCAGAATGGAAGCACCTTCCGTGGGGCACCTCCTAGAGAGGGAGAAAGAGAGTTCATATGGTGAATGTTATAAGTGAGAGTGAGGGGGATGCCTCTCTATTTATAGGTGGAGGAGGAGGGAATATTCCTAGTGCCTACATGCAAGATTTCTCCTCCAACTACTCTTTGTGTGCCACCTATCCTCCCAACCGACTTGGATAGGTCGGTAATAGTGTTGTGCACATGTTGGCATCGAAAACCAGTGAAGAACCGGACCCTAAGTGCCCGAACCGGCCGTTGGAAGCTTGAATCAGGCATTTTGCAGTTCAACTGGGTCAAAACGGGCAGCAAACTGGCCGAACCAGTCAAAACCGCCGCGCCCCCATTCCCTGGCCGCCACATGTCGCGCGGACCGAGTGAGCGGGCCGGCCAGGCGCTCCCACTCTCGGGCGCGTGCACGTGTGCCCAGCGGCCACCACGTGTCATGCTGGGAGTGGCTGGTGGCTGCTCCCGCGGATCGCAATCCGTGTGCGCCCCGACCAGCCAATGGGAAGCGGCCACGTGTTGCGCCGTGGTGCCTTCGCATCTGCGGTCGGTACGGAGGGGTCTGCTGATGTCAACGATGACGTCATCAGGCCCTATATTTTTGTATTTTCAATATCTTTTGCTTATGAGCTCCAAATGATGCAAACAATATGTCCGTTGGAATCGTTTCGATGAGCTCTTCGCAATGGTGAGGTCCTTGTGGGCATTTGAGATACCTTTTAGTGATGGAATTTGTGGTTCTTATCTCAAGCCCTTTGTGCGTAAATTCTCTCCTGCTCCAAATGTTCTTCTTTTGCATGGAATTTGAGCATCTCTCTGTGAAACCCCGAAAACCACCAAAACTCGTGGAATTTGTCAGTGTTAGGTAAATAATGCATATAATTTGGATTTTACCCTATTTATTCATCGAGGAATTGGCAGTCGAAATAGGTGAATAACGACTGCCAACAATGTCTCTAATGAGGAAGTGTCAAGTATAATTGCGAGAATGACAATGGACAAGGCCCCAGGCCCTGATGGTTTCAATAGAATGTGTTTGAAAAGATGTTGGCCAATCATTAAGTAGGACTTCTTTCAACTTTGCCGGCCTGCCAGCCTTAATAATTCTTTCGTCACTCTTGTTCTCAAGGTGTAGTCTCCAGTATCTACTATTGACTTCACGATGATTTCTCTGAGTAACTGTACCCTAAAAGTACTAACCAAGGTTATGGCAGATCGGCTGCAAAAAGTTATCTTGGAAATACCCCATGAAAATCTGGTATGGGTTCATAAAAGGACGGAGTATATAGGACTACCTTGCTTGGAGTTTCGAATACCTGCACCAGTGCCATAATTCAAAAAGGGAGATAGTCATTCTAAAGCTATATTTTCCTAAGGCTTTTGATACAGTAGAACATTGCGTTATTGTCTCCATCATTCTAAAGATATATTTTGCTAAGGCTTTTGATACAGTAGAACATTGCGTTATTGTCTCCATGATGGTAGCTCTGGGCTTTCCTGAGGTGTGGATTTCCTAGGTTAAGTTAATTTTTTCTACGGCAACTTTGTTAGTGCTCTTGAATGGGGTGCCTGGTAAGCAATTCCAATGCAAGAGAGGGGTCAGGCAGGGAGACCCGCTGGCACCCCTTCTGTTTGTCCTTGCCTCAGAGTTACTCTAGTATATCATTAACAAGATGTATACATTGGGAATCTTGAGGCTATCCATACCACAAAGAAGAGGACAGTTTCCTGTGATCTAGTACGCTGATGACACTTTACTCATTCTAAAAGCAGACGCCCAGCAACTTTTCTTCCTAAGAGCAGTTCTATCATCGTTCTCAACAACTTCTGGTCTCAAAATTAATTTCAGCAAGTCTCTAATGATTCCGGTAAATGTGAGTCAGGAGAAGTTGAGCTTGTTTTCAAGCACTTTTGGTTGACAAATGGGATCTCTGCCATTCACTTACTTGGGATTGCCTTTGGGCACTGCCAAGCCGAAAATTGAAGATTTCACCCCACTCATGGACAAGGTAGAAAGGAGACTCTCTAGTTGCTCAATTTTCCACTCATATTCCGGAAGATTAGAGGTAGTCAATTCTGTTAGTAGCCCTATTATGATCTACACCATGTCTACTATCAAGATACATAAAGGTGGGATTGAAAACATTGATAGGGCCCGTAAGCAATGTCTCTGACGTGGAGCAAGCCAGCAGCACAAAGGGGGAACCTTGCGGCCTGGGAAATGGTGATTAAACCAAAGAGACAGGGTGGTCTAGGGGTAATCAACCTTAAGATACAAAATGAAGGCCTCCTGCTTAAGCAATTGCATAAATTCTATGCTAGAAAGGATATACCATGGGTGCAGCTCATATGTGATACATACTACCAAGGGAAAGTTCCCCATGCTTGTAGAGAGATGGGCTCCTTCTGGTGGAAGGACATCCTGAGATTGCATAGCACTTATAGAGAAATGGCTACCTGCAGGGTAGGAGACGGAGCCTCAGTGCTCTTCTGGGAGGACACCTAGTTGAATGAGAGACTGGGTCAGAAGTTCCCAAGGCTGGCCTCCTTTGCTCTAGATTGTATGGTTTCTGTCAAAGATATTCAGGAGGCTATTGATCTAGCAAGCATATTCCACCTGCCTGTTTCAGAGCAGGCACATGAGGAGCTATATGAGACACAAGATGCCAGTGAATCCAATAGTGAAGAGCAGGATGTTTGGATCCTGCTTAGAGATGCACATAATATCTCAGTGGCTGTTTATTATAAACAGAGACACCAAGACATTCAGGTTTCTAGTGTTTCTGCCAAGCTTTGGAATTGCAAATGTACGATGCGAACTAAATTCTTTTTTTGGCTCCTGCTGGTCGATAGACTAAAACACAAAATGTATGCAGGTCAGAAGGCAACTCCTTGATCCCCATGATGTGGTTTGTGTTATGTGCTCGACACATGCAGAGGAAGACATTGAGCACTTGTTGTTTCAATGTCCATTTGCTAGAAGATGTTGGAATGCTCTAGGTGTCCAATGAGACTGTTCGCTGCAAATTCATGACAGAATTCTACAGGCTAGAAGTGATTCATGGTTGCCGTTCTTCATGGAGATATGTATCATTGCTATGTGGGAATTGTGGAAACTTTGTAACACTAAGATCTTTGATGGTTAGGCTACACCTTTTGGACTATGGTTATCGCGCTTCAAGGAAGGAATCTAGCTTCAGAGCTTGCGGCTCAAAGAGGCTCTTAAACCTACAATCTCTTCATGGCTAGATTCCTTGTAATTTGCTCCCCTTTTGTCGGCCTCTCTAGGTTGTTAGCTATTTTGTTTTTCCTTGACTGGTGGCGGTAAGTGTAATATGTAAGTTTGCTATCTCTTTAATATATAAAAAGCCTTTTTACTGTGGGGACCTCCCCCACAGTATTTTTGGTCAAAAAAAAAGTTTTGGATAGTTTTCATGAGAGTGCGGAGGTTGTTCTAGTTCTGGGTAGAAGTTGACCCTCTGCAAACCCTGGACGGTCTGATGGCCAAATGTCCTGCAATTGAGCCCAAATATTATGGACGTGTTCCCTAACCATTGGTGACGCTATAGAAATTTCATACTTTTAGAGTTCATTTGGTCAGGTTTTCGTATTTTTCTCCGAGGTAGAGTCAAGCTGTCAAAGCAGCGTCGGGCTGTCCAACATTAAGTCTAACACTCTATTTAGAATTTTGTGGGGAACTAAATCTTCTCCAAATGAGCTAAACATTTGCGAAGCTGTTCACCAAAGTGTTGTGAACTTCGATAAAAATTTCATAATTTTTAAAGTATGTTTGGTTGGGTTTTGACACTATTGTTATAGATGTGTCAACCTGTGAACGTCAAATTGTCCTGCAATTCAAACTTGCTCCAATTGAGTTGAAACTTTCGGGAGTTGTTCTTTAGGGTCTTGTGAGCCTATAGGAATTTTTTTGGGGATTCTTCATGGGCATTTTGGCAGGGGTTTGTCTATTTTCTCATCTGGCAATCATCAAGCCATCTGGCAATGACTGGACCGTTCGACTCTTCCATCGCCAGGCCCTCCAGAGTGTTTGTTTGGGGCACGTAGGTGAGGCGAACCTCGTCCTACTTTGTCCGATGGGTGCGCAAGACCAACAGATGTGTAGCAGTTGGACTATCCAATGCTCATTCTTCATCATTTTCCTTGGGTACTTGTGCGAGGTATTCCACGAGAGTTTTCCTAGCCATGTCTTAGGGCTTGTAGCTTACTTCTTGCTACATTGCCTTGCGTGTTGGAAGCGAATTCTGACCCAAGAGGGGGGAGGGATGAATTGCGTCAAGGATTTCAACTCTAAAACCTAGGGCTCAATGATATAAAATCTAACACGTCATACACATGCTAGTTAAGTCTATGGTTCATCTACCTACACCCACTACTCTACACTACAGGAAACCAGACTGTTTTCGTCGGCCATAGACCCATGAAAACAAGCCTAAAATTGACGAAAACAACAATTTTCATCGGTTTTTCATGTTTTTTCGGCTACCACACACAGCCATCAAGAATAAATTTAGGAACAAGAGTAAAGCAGAAACATAATGTGGTAAGTAAAGGTAGTGACAAGGGGAATGCAAACTCTTGAGAAGACAGTGGATTTAATGTGGTTCGGTTTGGTCACCAAGATCTCCCCTACATCCACAGCGAGAAACACTTTGAATCATCATCATCATCATCATGCTCAAGCCACCAAGGCCTCCGGCACCCAAAGGCGTTGCGCCACCAAGTCAGCAAGACAAGGCCATCGCCACCGTCTCTCTCAGTCACCATAGGTTGTTCTTCCTCTTCCTTCGGGGCTTCAACACCAAGTTGGGTCCCCTCAATCCCCTCACAAAGTGTAGCGCCTCTCCACACCAAGCCCGAGGGTCACTATGAGATGACACTTGTTTGCCGCAGCAAGACTTCACTCACTAGCAATCTCTCACAAGAACTTAGCCTATTACAAACCTCACACTAGATAGAATATGACCATTGTGCTTTTATGGTGGATGAAGTTGTTATTCTACATGGGCAGCACCTTCTTGTTCTTGGGACACTCCAACACTCTCAGTCATGGCCCTTAGGGGGGTATAAATAGCCCTCACACCTCTATAGAGCCGTTGGGATAAAGTGGATTAAAAATGCCCTGATCATTGCATGATCCGATGCCCAGAAACTTGCCTTCATCGGTTGATCCGATGCTCAGAAATCCCAAATAGTCGTTATACTTCGACAGCTATTGTGGAGAATGGAGATACACTGATGCTATCATCGGTTGATCTGCTGTTATCATTGGTCAATCTGATGAGTACAAATCCTCCCAAGGTTGGGCGGAGTATATATTGGGTGTTTTCCACAAAATTACCATAGACCTGATAGGGAGGAGCTGGGGGCTTATGTGAGCTGGGGGCTTATGTGCGAAAACATGAGGCACCGTGGGATGTCAATCCGGCGGATGATACTGCGTACTTGCACAGGTGGGCTGCTTGCACCCTAGTCGCTGCCCGTAATAAGAGCTTAGCAGAAAACATTGCAGGTCTAGCAGAAAACATTGCAGTGAATAAGAGCTTAACACAATAGAAGTTAGATAGGCATATAGTTGTGTCTTGGACGCAAACATTGCAGGTCTAGCATTGGGTTGAAAAAATATTCATACCTTCAGTCGTTCCACCGGATTGAATGGGGCTAGCTGCATGCACAGCCTGGTTAACTTATTTGTACCAAAAACAATAAGATACGAAGGGCTTCGGCTATGAATTTAGGAACAATCAAATCAATCCTACAGATAAAGAGTGTATCAAGTCTAGCATGGCCAAAACAAATATGCATTGAACGAACAAATTCGGCATCTAGTGATGAACTGACCATAAGACATAGGCAAAGGAGAGGAGCAGAGATTCTGGGCCTCACCTTGAGTTGGGTGATGGTGGCAGTTCAGCTCTTTGCTGACGCCGGCCGGCCGGCGTATGCGGTGGTGCAAGCAGCACATACATGAGGGCAACCAAGCCGAATCACACCCGCGCTCGCCGTGAGCTGTGCACGCGAGCAGTGACGATAGCCTCGGCGAGAGCTGCACGCGAGCAGTGAGCGTCCAATGTACGCCAACCAATTGCGGACGGCACGCTAGGTAGGGGATCCACCAAAGACGCAGCCGGAGGACGTCTCAGCAGGCGCGAATCCTCCAGCGGATATAGAGTTACGTATATGTACTACTCGGAGGTTCCTTTATAACAAAGACAGAATTATCTATTTGGTATAAAAAATTTTGGTGCTTCCTTCATTGGCCCAGAAATTTTTATTGTTGCCTACTCGACCCAGAATTTTTGTTTCGTTTTTTTCTTGTCAATTCCGTCCATTTGAAAATGTTGAAAATCCATTACAAATCGAATAGAAATGCTAAAAATTCAAACTTTGTTGAGTTGGATTTCTGGTTACTAGATCTACATAATGGTAAAGATGTGATCCATGGAAAGATTTTTATGCCCTCAGTTTATTGCATGTTATCTAAAACAAAAGAAATGCCAAAGGTGGGCTAAATGAACTCCAAAAATCACGAAACTTTGACTCTGTTGTGATTTTTGCAACCCTATAATTTATGGTTAAATGATAGGTCTACCCTTGTATTTGTTTTTAGAGATAAAATTGAATTGGAAAATACTTGCTATATAAAAAATGCTCCAAATATTACACAAAAATTTGTATTTTCCTTTGTTGTATATGTAGCTCATTGTAAAAGTTTAAAACCTCATCATATAAAGCTTAATGGATGTTTTGAAAATGATAATTATGTTGATGTAAAGTTAGATAATAGAGAAATGTTTATTTAATATGCGTAATAAATTCCATTAAAAATCTGGAAGCAGGTTGGTTATGTATAGAGACCAAAAAGTATTTTTGGGAATTTTCTTGCGACTTCATTTGACACCGTTATGGATTTAAATGGATGGAAGTGCCAAAAAAGGAATGAAACAAAATTTCTAGGTCAAGTTAGGAACGGAATTTTTTTCTGGGCCAAAGAAGGAAGCGCCAAAATTTTTTGGGCCAAATAGGTAATTCTCTCAATAACAAAATAAGAAATACTAAGAGATATGCTGATCCTTTTTTTATTCAAACCTAAGTTAATTTTTTCTAATTTTATCTAAATCTATAAAAAAAGTACAAATACATACATGTGAAAAATACCAAATTAGTTTTTGATAAATCGATCATGAAATATGTGCCATAGTTCATTTATTTTTACATAAAAGTTAGAATATTTTTCTAGAAAACTTGGCCAAAGCTACAAATGGCCTATAGTTACGAATGGAGTATATATTTCTAAGGTTTTCCTTACAGTTGATGGTAGCGTGCCAAAAATTAAATCTTGAACTTAGAACGTGCCGCCTTTTATATGCAACTATAAGTGGAGGTAGTGTTGTTCATTTCTGTACGTAACAAAACAAGATACAGTACTTTGCCCAAGTTTTCCCATATTGGAGCATATAAAAAACATATCGTTGGCGTTTAAAACTAAATTGAACACAAAGCCGAACTTAAACAGGCGTGAGTAAAACTATAGTAGGGGATGTGTTCAATTTAACCACCGATCGATTAATCAATTAGTAATTCATTCCATGTACATATAGCCAAAACAACCTAATTAATTAGCACATGCACAAGCCCACGTAACAAGCAAAAGCCGGCAAAGAAACGCATATATCTATCCTCTAGACCCTGAGGAGGTAGATGCTGAGCTCGGGCCCGCCGCTGCCATCGGGGTTCACCATGTAGAACGCCTCCGAGTCCCTGGACCCCACCACCCGCTCGAACTTGGCCCTCATGTACATGAGGTCGCCGTCAGCGGCTGCCGCGCCCGAGTTGTCGCCGTCAGGGAGGACGCCGGCGCCCACGGAGACGGGCTCCACGGCGCGCAGCACACGCCACTCGTCCGGGCCGCACTCACGCCTCACGGCGTAGCCGCACTTGCGCCCGTTGCAGTAGGCGCGCCACGTCGCCTCCTCGACCAGCGCGGCCTCCCGCGGCCGCCTCTGGTACTGATGGTCACCTGGAAATGCAATGCATGGACGACGATGAGGGATCATGGGATGATATCATATGGATGTCACGGTGAAGCAACAGTTGCAAGCAACGGACTGGGAATAAGCGCCGATCGATCGGTCACCTTCTTGATGTGGAGGTGCCTTCTCGCACTCAAGCGCGATGCGGACGAGCCCCGAGGCCATCTCCCTGACGAGGGCGCCGGTGGAGTAGGCGGCGAGCTCCACCATGAGGGCGGGCGGGGCGCGCGGGTTGGTCTGCAGCGCCACGTGCACGCGGCCGCGGCGGCGCCCGAAGATGGTGCCCGTGACGGTGGCGGAGGACCCCAGGGGCCGCCGCCCGCGGCCGCGCCGCGCTCGGGCCAGCACGGTGAGGATCGCGGACCGGAGCCGGGACAGCGCCTCGCCACTGCGGTTCCTGCACGGCGCGTCGTCCGGGCCAGCACCGGCGCCCCCCGCGAATTCGAAGGGGCCGATGTAGGGCGTTGCGCCGGCGAACATGCAGGCGCACTCGTCGTCGTCATCACCGGCCTCTTGGTGCTCGGCTGGCCGGCTGTGCTGCACCTTGCTGGCGCGCTTCTTCTTCCTGAGCAGCCATTGGAGGTTGGCGAGGCCGCCGATGCCACCGCCCGCGGAGGTGTTCTTGGAAGGCAGCGGCGAGGGCGGCACGGTGACCGGCGCTGGTGACGCTGCGTGGGAGGCTCTTGCCATGGCGGCCGGCGTGATCACCAGCTCCCGTACATGGAAATCCAAGTGACTGCGCGTGGTAGGACAGCAGAGCACTGGGCAATATATGAACACAGACTGGAGAGAGAGTGGCAGCTTTAGTCTGCAGTGTGACAGGAGAATCCGTTGGCTTTAGGCGTGGAGCGGCGCAGGAGGTCTTGTGCTTTCCGCAGGCTGGCTACCGCCGCGGATACCTGCATATATTACCCCACACGGGCATGCAGTTCGAGAGAGAGAGAGAGAGAGAGAGAGCTGGGTTGGCAGAGCAGACGGACCTACGCCCACCAAACCGGAAACAAAGCAAACAAATCAATGGAATTTAACTGTTTTGCTTTCGCTTTCATGGCGACGAGGGAAAGAAGGCGACAGTGAGACAGGAACGCCGGGTGACGTGCGGGATAAATTCGTCTGCCTGCCTGCAACGTTCAGGGATGGTGCTGCGCGCCTCATCAGTTTGCAGAATTGCGGGGCCTCCCTCCCCAGCTCTCTTCTCCAGCATACACGTACGCGCAGTTCGTGTATACACAGAAATGGCCATCATACTCAACTCTACACACACAAATCTTACGCTTTAATTAAGGACCTCCAAGAGATCGAATTAGATTAACGAAATCACATGGGTTTTAAATGGACATATCACCATGGTTGACAATTTCAGTCGAAATTCGTAGTTTTTTTTCCGTTTTTGGGACCCAATTTCGGTGCTTTTTGGGCAAATTTTGGTGCTTTTCCACCGAAAAGATTGTTTTAACATGTAAACATGAAATGTCTATCTTCCTGCTTCATAAACTATTTTTCGGTCGAAAAATACCGTATTTCGGTCGAAAAACATTGGATTTCGGTTAGGATGAACCGAATTTCGTTTTTTGAATTTGAACTCCCTTCCCTTCTGGAAAATTCGAATTTTGACGAGCTTCTGTCAAATTTTCGTTTTCGGGCCACTAAGAAAAATCGTATTTCGTCGGAAAGGTAAACCCTGCATATCACCTACCACTCAAAAAATGGCACTTATATACTAATTCTACAAAAATAGTTACCTTATTTTTAGATTAAACCTAGGAAAATATGAGCACCCATATTTCGTATAGGATATGGACCAACTGAACAGTTTTCAGTGTGCACATCATTTCAGAATATTGACTTATTACTTTATAGTGTTGCGAAGCGTTCTCCAGGGCTAAATTAAACAATTAGACTTTCTAATCGACTCGAAAATGAACTAATTATAGGTTGACGACCGTTGTCCATCGGATATAGGCTAGATGCATATGCATTATTGTTGCATAGCGCAGCTTGCACCTTGCTCCATCATGCTGTGTATGTCAAAGTGAAATTTATGCGTGTACATTGTCGATGGTTGAGTGCACGGCTCGATCATAGAGGGCCTGTGGAATAATAAAAATTAGTCCACTATCTAGAAAAAATATGCCTACCGCTGATGCGGAAAGCCATGTGAATCGTTGTGTCATCATCACACTGAAATTTGCTGTTCATGAACAAGATCTCGTCAATGCCGTGTCACCGATGGCGTTTCTGTGTGTTTAGTGGATTGATTTTCTATGCATTGTATGTGGACAGTGGATGATCACATCAATCATATCGGTATGCTCAGACTATTAGGAAAAAAGCAGCGGAGAAAGCTCGTGCACATATGCATATGCAACGAGATATGGAGATCATTGAAACAGGGTCGGATTAAAGTGCAGTATAAACCATGATTAGAAGACCCTGGGCGAATTTTATATTTAGCCACCTTGCCCACCAATGAAGCATATTTATTATCCAATCAATTATTAGATCATCATCGATACAAGCGTGAAGTCGTCATGCATGTGAATAAGTCTTATTGCACTGGTGTTGATGTCGTAATTAAGGATTCATATACAATTGGTCATTGATAGAGCATAGGGGTTCAAGGTGGGTTGTCCATGAGGGTTCGCGGATACCCGTTTTGAATTAGTCTAGTGGAAACTAAATCTTAATAGCATTGAGCCTTTCTCAATGACGAGTTTCATATTTATTTTCCAAGACACCACATAAGCAAGAAGTGATGTGATTTACTGATGAAATTGTTACTCACAGCGCATAATTTCATTTGGCGTTGTTTCATAGACAACATGGAAGATATATACATAGTTTTATTCCCACAAAACTCATTTCATTGTTATGGATGCGATGCCATGTCATCACAATGTCTGATGTGACACCTTAATGACATGAAACTTTCATAAAACCACCTATTGAGAATGGCCTTAGCATCTAGAAAACAGGCACAGCCCAGCTCTCGTGTATCCCTAGTCATAACACATTGTGTTCCTTAGTCAAATGACAAAGACAATCCTAGGAGAAACCAAAAGATGCTCTTTGTTGCAATCGTAACATCAGTGCAGCGACTATACCTACGGTAGTTGAGACTGGCTACGAAGAAGAGCGCGTGCTCCAGTGGCCCTACCATGTAATTTTGCAATAGACCCACTATAATCAGATCAAGGAAGACTGCAAACTCCCTCGTTCCAAGTTATAAAGGTTTCATTGAAAATATTTATCTAACATCTATTTATACATTTTGTATATGCGTTCAGATTCATTAACATCTACATAGAATTGGATGAAAAAAACCAAGGTAAAAAAGGTGTCATTTTGGATAAAATAAAAATGGTACTCTATTTTTAAGAAACGACACTCTTTTTTTTAATGGAGAAATGACACTCTTTTGGAGACCAAGACGCATTAGAAACAAGAGGTTTGTTACAGTACTTGGAATTAATTGTAGCTACTCATTGGTTCAATCTAATGGCTAAAACTTAGGAGAAACCTATTCAAAGGAACCAAAATTGTGGATCGGAACTTAGATTTGGTGGACCGGAACTTAATTCTCATGGGTCCGGAACCAAAGGTTCCTCCAGTTGTCTCACTAAACTTATGGACTGAAACTAAAAACATATAGGCCTGGAACTGAATTTCTCTCGAGCACCAGTAAAAAATCACTAGAAACAAATTACTCCATTACAAATTGTAAGGGCTTTAAGCCTTTTTTTTCTGTCCATTTCATATGGATGTTGATGAATGCTTAATGTATATACAATACATGTATACAGAATATTGGATGAATCTTTCAACACCCAGAAGGAAGTAGCTGAGAAATAAGGGTCCGCATGGTCCTCACGCCTTTCTACCGCATTGCTGAATGCACAAGACTCCTGCATCCACAACCATGTAACAACTAATTAAACATATTCCGGTTCCGATATAACCATCCTCAGAAGTCACACAAATATATCAATCCATTTCGTACAAACACTGCCGTCCAATATTACATTCAAAACTAGCTTAGCTTACAATATAACCAATTTTTGTAGATAATGATGTGATTATAAAAGCTGCAACAAGGTCACCTCTTTCTCCACAGGTTACTGCTCGAGATAGCACGGTCATCGGTCACGCATCAAAAGGGAAAATTCTGGCCATGCATTAGTGCCAGCATCATCATCATACTCGCATGTAGTGTGCTCTGCAAAAGAAGCTAAATAAAGGGGAGGGCTACCCTGTCACTCTGGCAGGATAGCACCGGCTAGTACCATGCATTGCCAGCAGCCTACCGGCATGGCATGAATAAATATGCCGGATCCAAGGAGGACAAAGCACGAACAGAAGCAAAAGGTGAAAAACAAAAACCTTGGCGTCCAAAGCTTTTACTCGGAGAGCAAAGGATAAAAAGCTCTGCTACTAATAGTGAGAAGTAGCTATCATCCCTTCTGTCTATCTAACCCCTGTGCTAGCTCTTTAGTCTTTACCGATCAGTGAAGCTAGAATCTTGCAACTGCGCTTCTTTTTCCCCCCATAAACAAGACTAAGATTTGTGTTATACACAGTATCTCCTGTGTCAGTTGAAAAATGCACAAGAAGTTGGAGATGATGCAAGACTCGCAGTCACACAACTCATACAGCAGCTATACGATCAGGAAGGCCAGTGCATAATCCTATGAACTGGGGAGCAGTGTGCTGTAGGAATAGCATATAGAAGCAAACGAAACTTCGAAATTCGGAATCAATAAAACGATTTCAGTTCAAAGTCAGCCCGCGCTGGATTCTTCAGAAATGGATATGGTACAAATCAGCAACATCTTTACCTCGATCACCTGCGCTGGTGCCAGTGCCTGCTGCCATGCCTGGACTATGTCTCTGTCTCTGGAATGGCGCGACGACATCTTTGACACTGAGCCCAAGGAAAACATCTTTTATCAAATTTGAGTGACGGTGATGCTCAGGCTCATGTATACATCAAGTGCAATACTAAGGCATAATCCTGTAGAGCTACTACTACTGAGTTGAGGCTTTATGCATCATTTGCTAATATGGAAGTGACTAAAGGAAAAGCATATTGCAGTTTTTTTGTGTTCAGCAGGACAACACAGCAAATGCACTTGATCTAGTAAACATGATGTAACATCCACGTGAAGTGTGGATACAGACACTCATTAATCATGATTCATAGAATTTTACCCTTTGAGAGATATGGTAAGGACCGAGCAGCCCAAGAGAGGGTTGACTTTGGCCTTTCTTTAAAACTCTATCGAAAATCCTTAGACTATTTGAAATCTAGAGAAAGATCCATTTCACAGCCACTACACCTTGCCTCCGCCACTGCCGCCATGGTCCTAGCGAGACCACCATAGCCCAGGGGCCAGGCCCCCCTAACCATCACATACGCCCTACATATAACATTAGAAAATCTGCTAATTCTATTCATTAGGCCACTCTCAATTATATTAGGCAGTATAGTATTGGCCCGTAGCTGCATATCGCAGGCCCAAGAGACAAATGGCCCAACTACGTAGCCTGAATCGAGGTGGAGTTGGCATTCGGCAAGTCGCCAAACGAGGGGCGGCGTGCCGGCGCTGCATCTCCGATCCATAGTTTCGCATAGACGATGTCGCTCTTCCACACCCGGCAACCAGCATCCGCACGCCAGCCGCCGGCTATGCGCCCTGCGGTGTGTACGGTATGTCGTACGCCATCGAAGTCTCCTCCATCCTTCCGGGCTCCAAATTCTCGTAAAGGTATTGTTCTAACTTTCTGATTCCGTGATACCCTACGCCACACACTTAATTAAATTAAGCAGAAGCCATTTATTCATTATCGATTGACATTTATCTTTTGATCACTTTGATGATTGACCAATGATAGCTGGTATAAGCCAGTTATTTCTACTGAAACTAATGTGAACTATAATCAACCTACCAAGCCTGTTGAAACGCAAGCAGTGTCAGATGATTTTATTGCTCAGCTTATACTAATTTCTTATTATGCATGTGTATGTATCATACTATATTGTTGTTTTATAGGGTCAGTGGATTGCGCCGCCCCCCCCATACCGAAATCCTGGCTCCGCCACCGCATGGCGGGAGGCCAAATAGGTGTCGACATCGACGGTTTGGCGGTTTTTCTAAAAACTGATGTCCAGTGGTGTTTTTGTAGTTTCACCAAAACCTGCGGGCAGAGGTTTGGATCTGGGCACATGGATGGCGCATCGTGAAGCTTGTATCGAAGCAAAGCAAAGTGCTCAAAAGACCACGGCCATCGGATCTCATCTCTTATACCTGTCCGGTTTTACCCCTATGTACCTTCTAGTCACTATTTTCGTCTAGATTTTCGTCTTCGGGCAAGGCCTATAAGTATGGGAGGGCCTGCTGCCCACTCCAAGTTTTGGAACCGCAATCTAATTTTGCTTAGTGTAGGAGCCGCCAAGTGCTTCACAATTAGAGAGGATGAGGGATTGAGAGGGTGAGGACCTCTGGTCTTTGATTCTCCACTCAAGAGAGGGAGGAAGTTAAGGCAGTGGTTACTCTATGTAAAGATGATCTCGTGAATCAATCAAGAGTTCTAGGGCAGATCCTCGTGCCCAATTTGGTGTGCTTGAATTGGAGTTCTTCCCATTCTTCCTCTCTTTGCCCGTTTTTGGGATTTTTTTTGGATTTTTGGGTGTTCCGTGATCCAAGATAAAATTTCTTGTGCTTGCTGTTTTGGGAGGTTTCTAGGACAAGGTTGAATGCATTTCCATCCAAGGATTGGAGCAAATACCTCTAACATCTCACGAATTGCATTTTGAGGGTGTTCTAGATCCAACTCCTGCCAAGTTAAATCATGAGGAGAAAGGCTGCGAATTTTTACACCTTTTGTGTAATCTCGTGGGGACTCTTGGAACCTAATTCTGAAGTTTGCTGAAATCCCTCGCGGGTGGAGATTGAGAAAGGGCTATTTTTACACCTTAACAACTGTTAATAGTAATTGTATGCTGTGGACCATCAGTGAGAATCCCATGGATAACTAACAAATTGTGAGAACTGCCGCGTACATGCACACTCTGGAGGTGGCGTCTCTTGGGGCAAAAGCATGTTAAGCTTTTTGCCTTGATTTTATTTTCAGTGCTGAAACATTGTAATACGAAGTTTTTATTATGCATGTGGATCTCATGGTCCAGAGGATGTGTCACATTATACTCAAAGGGCAGACTTGGGTTGCTTCTCAGCGGCAGCCACCACCATATGCAGGCTCATTGGAAACATCTTACCCATCTCCTTGCCAAACTTATCCATGGCTAGGCGGGGAAGGCATATCAGGACGCCTATGCCTTTCTCTCCCTTGCTGTCACTGTATCCTGTAAGAAAGCTAAACATCTAGGGAATCGATCCGCCAACCTCTGTCGGCCCTGTATACACTGGGCTGCCCCAGCGGAAGTCCAGATCGCCACGGCTGACCATGGTTAAGTCCTAAACTACGTAGGAGCCCACCAACATTGGGGGTGGCCGGCCACGTTGCACCATTGAGGTCAGCCACTGACTGCAGGTACTCCATGTCTACCGTTGCTTTGGCCTCCCTGACCAGGCTTCACCGCGTAGCTGAGGGGGTTTGTGCAGAGCTGGCCGGCCATGGAGATAGCGGCCGGGGTCGCCATTGCGTTGCCATAATAGCCAGTAGGGATGGCAGTAACACACCGTGCCTTGTTTCTCCTACCTCGAACATCGACAGTACATATGAACCGCATGTCTTGGTCCGCTTCAGGGGCTAGTGCAGCCGTGCGACACTTCCACAGGAACCCTGAGAGGAGGTCAAATGTGGAAGCACTGGAGCGGAGATCCGGCGGGAGGTGATCTCGGAGCATGGCGATTTCTCGACGTCCGAAGAGGATGGAGCGGAGCACCATGTCATCGACGTCGGTTGGCACCATGTCCATGGCAGCCTCCTCAGTGGCGGCCACTTCCTCGCCGTACTCCCGATGTGCGAAACGAGGGCGTGGTGGGTTGTTGGCCTCTAGCAGCTCGCGTTGCCACACAGGAGTTACTGTTGGTGCTGAAGCACCCCTGGACAGCTCTGCCACGGCACCCAAGAACTGCAGCAGCCCAGCCGCATCTGCTATAGTGTGGTTACACAACATGGCCAAGATGAATCCTCCGCAAGCCAACCGTGTCATCTGGAATTGTAGGAGAGGGGAGTTGACGATGGCTGAGGAACCAGCACGTCCAGCAGGGACGAAGATAAGCTCATGGAGACATGGGAAGGGTGGCATCAGAGTACCAGTATTGCCACCCAAGTCGTTGAGGTGGACATTAGCATCAGCTTCGATGAACGGCACACCCTCACCGGTGCAGTCGACAGCGAGCTTGCGCCCCTCCAGCTCCCTCAGCCGCCCAGCCAATGGATAGTAATGAATTAGCGCCCTCGAGATGGCATCCCGGATGACCGGAGCAGGGTCGTCATCCTTGAGCATGGATGTCTTGTTGCGCTTGAAAATAATCATGACAGGAAATTGGAGCCGCAGAAGCTCCTGATCGTCGATGTCAGAAAGACGCTTCAACTCGCGTGGCGTTGGGGCAGTGGGGATCACCATCCCTGCCGATCGCCTACATACAGTGAACTTCAACTCTGCAGTCGAGCGAGCTGCCATGCGTGTGTATTAGTTAACGCACAAGGATGTATGGGCTAGGCAAATTTCAATCTGTGTGTTGGCTGGTGCGTCCCTCAGTGTTATGCTTTGGTTATGGCCTTATGGACACTGTGTGTGTGTATATAGCAGCAATGGGTGTATCATGTCTCTGTTTGAATTGACGATAACTATTCCAAGTGCAGTTCACGCAACAGGAAAACTCCGTACTGTGTTCGCATTGCAACAGGTGTGATGTTTAATGTGTTGATTTTATGGGCTTTGCTTATTGCCTTATCTAGTATTTCTGAAAAATCTCAGAGGCCTATATGTGAGTAATAGGATAGTGGAATTTTTCAGTGTCTCCTTGTGGAATGGGAAGAGCACCTATTTAAAAGTGGAGCTCCCTCTTCCACGGTGAGGGGGAGAAAAAAAGTCCATAAGTTGCTTGTTTGCCTTGTCTTGCTAAGGGTATAGGCATCGCAAAGAAAACTTTTAAGCCACGTTTGGATCTAGGATTCTCGTAGAAAAACCGGAAACTAAAACAAAGAAAAGGAAAGAAAAACAGCGTTTGAAACATAGGAAAACATTCATCCTTTTTCTTTGGAACACTGTAGCCTCGTTATGATTCCACAGGGACGAAGAAATCCACTCGGCTCTCTGGTTTTGTTCCCATCGCAAGGCGGAGGACACAGCCGCTACCTCGCTTGGAAAATGAGAGCTTGGTCATCGTCTTTAGCCGCAACCAGCCGCCAGCGCTCCGACCAAATCACGGAAAGCTTGGAGCCCGCAGCTGTAGCTTGCCTCATCCTCTGCTCCACATGCTCATAGTTGGTATTGCTATGGGTGACTGAATTGATCTATTTTGTTTGGCAAGAAGAGGAGGGAGAAAAGCACATGGAGAAGGGAGACGATAGATGAGTGGATTAGACCATCGGAGGAGAAAACACTGTAAATATCAGTGAACGACGTGTAGGCCCTTGGCTTGGTCTCATGGACGGTAAATTCATATTCATGTGTAATGATTCTAGTGTTCCAAACACTAGTTCGTACATTTCCATGTTGTTTCACTTTCTTCTGTTTTGCCAATATATCCATATCACATTAATGTGTTTTTTCCAATACTTCTGTTTTCCATTCCTATGTTTCAAATAGGAGAAACTCTGAGGCCTAAAAAACATAAGTTGCTTGCTTGCCTTGGCCTTGCTCACCACGTGGACACTGCAAGGAATACTTTTAAAGGAGAGAAACTCCCAAGCCTAGAAAACCTAGGGTTCCGCCATCTTTTTCGTTGCTGCGCTGCCACCCCCTTCTCCATCGAGACTATGCCATCTTTTTCGCTGCTGCAGCCACCACCAGTCCTCTCCATCCATACACAATCTTGCTAGATGGAGAAGAGCAGTACCCGAAACAGGAGCCAATACATTAGTCAGCACAATAAACATACCGGCCCTGTTTCAGTGAAAAAGCACAGTCACCTTTCTGAACCTTTGGCTTGACCATTTTCTTTTCAATGGTCCTCCTTTGGCCTCGACAAAAAATTATCTGAACCTAGCCAATGCCTTGGCCAATGGCCGATCTCTTGCACTAGGAACACTTTTCTCGGGAATCCTTTATCTCCACCTGTCTCTGAACACCCAACGCATCCTATTGAATCAGCATGTAAAGATAGGAGGACCCTGGTGGCTTGTCCAGCTCTGGTGCAAACTCTACTTTCGCGCCAAAATTTCAAATTTCCCTCGATTAGAATCCCAATCCTTCCCAGATCCTTCTAGCAAGTCCATTCGCTGTACTTCATTTGACCAAGCACTACGTCAACTACCTGTAACCAATACTGCTGCTGCAGAAACGGCCAAATGGTACAAATGCTTCTATAACTCCCAGACCACACCTCTTATGATGCGTATGCCGAATTAGAGCACTTCGAAAACCCATCTTTCTTCAGGCTAGACAGTTTTCCCACTGATGAAGAATCCTGGGCCATATTCAGCACCATGATCACTCCGTGCCTCCTCCCAGTCAGTATGAGCACTAGCAATAGAATCAACAAGCCAGGGTATGAATCATACCAACCTGTCTTAGCTGCTCATCAGTTCGGCTTAAATCAGACTTCCCCACGTCTTATCATCCATGAGAAAATTCAGAGCCGAGCTGAACTGACCGACTATCTGGTAGCTTCCAAAGCCTATGCCATCTTCTCTGACTTGAAACTACAAGTGCCTGGTAATCTAGCGTTCGTGTACACTTCCAATGGCTTCAATTCTTGGTGGGAGTACTGGAGACCCCACCTCTTTCAGGGCGCAGTCGCATCGGCTCTTGTGGCAATCGACCCAGAATACCGGGTCACACTAGAAGAGGTAAGTTCACTTCAGTTCTGATTCTTTTTCTTCTTTCATTATTCTAGAATCTGACCAAGTTTTCTTCTACTCAGGTTACTAGGAAGGTCCAAGCCCAACTGATGAGTCGGGTCAGCCACTTAAGTATCTGCAAATGGCTCCAGTGCCGGTGTATCAAGCCAATGCACCTTCTTTTGACAAGGCCATCTTCAGCTGCTCCTGGCTTGACACGGCAACGGAGAAGGGAGAGCGCCCAGCTAGCCGAGATTCAAAAAGGCGTCCATCAAGAAGCCAGTTGTTCCCTCGGCTCTATTACCTCCCGATTCACCAGTAAGTCTTCCCTACTCCCCTACATTTTCTGTCACCATCTGTATTAATTCAACGAACTCCATGTACAATGCAGGACGATCACACCCGTAGTGGGGAGCATGAAGCCAATGTGGGAGGAGCCCTGCTCGAAACGTTGCGATGCTCCATCTGAGGACACATCCGGCCACAGCAGGGGTCGAAGTAGAAGCTGATCTGCCCGAGGTAAGACCACTACACACCTTTACCGTGTTGTTTCCACCTCAAGGCTACTTGATCCTACTGCTTCTTCCTTGTCAGACCTTCAATGTGGCAAATCTGCTGGACTTTGACCCTTCTACCCTCGGATGAAACATTGATGACCGAGAGCCCGCCTGCGTCGCCTTCATCTGCTGCACACATAGTCGCCAAGCTTGAGGACATCGTGAAGCGATTGGAAGTCCCAATCGAATAACTGGTCATTGACTGTGATGAGATCCAATCAGCCTTCAAATCAATCGCCGATGCTCTTCCTTCAGACCTAAAGCGGGCGCTTCAGCCTATAGCCCATCTAGGTTTCCTTCGTGAGGACGTTTTGGCGGCCACCGCGAGCATTGCTTCTCGCGCCAGACAGCCAGCTTTGAAGGAAGAAATTGCCAGGGAATGCGCGGTAGCAAATCAACTCAAGGCTGCTCTTGACGATCAAAGTGTCAGTGCACGGCTGCTGTCAACCAGGGAGGAGCTCGACGCGAAGAAGGTTAAACTCAATGAAGAAATCAAACGCCTCCAACAAGAACTATCCGAGGTCAAAGCAGCCATCATAGCCAATGATGTGAACATGGAAAAGATTGCAAGGGAAAAGCAACAACTGTCTACAACACTCGAAGACGAACCTGGCGCACATCCGCTCGCTGAACAAGAGTCTGGTCATCGGCTCTGATGAACCAGATTCATCAAATCATCAACTCAGCCGATGAGGTTCGACTGAAGGCACTTGTTGCAGTCCGCCAGTTTATTCACAAACTTTCTGTTCCATTGTCTGTATGAACTTGTAACTAGAACGTTCATTTCATCTAGCATGCCTCTGTTGGCATGCCCCCCGAACACATTTGGCAACAGACAGAATCTTTATTAAGTGTTTTTTATTCTAAAGGCGATGCATACTTCGCATCAGCTCTAATTGAGGCCAATGGTGCACATCGGCCCATACTTTTGTAATCTCTCTTTATATTACTATATTTTTTTTCTCAAGGCGATGTTAACACATCAGCTCTTGTCAGGTCCAGATGGCCCCGCATCGGCCTTGTATGATCAGGTTCCGATCCATAAGCTAGGGTAGTACTTCTTCAAGTACTTGCCATTGATGTTCCTGCTAAATCTTACTCCTTCCAGTGTTTCCATCCTGTAGGAATTTCCAGAGCGGTTTCCTATTATACGATATGGCCCATGTCAGTTAGGTGACCATTTTTCGTATGTTGGGTCCTTTGTTCCAACTGGCAAAACTAGCTCCCACACAAGATCTCCAACTTGAAAATTCTTCGGCTTCACTTTTTTATTATGAGCTCTTGCTACCTTGGCCTTGTTGTCCTTGATCTTTTCGAGAGCCCAGAGCCAAAGTTTCATCAGATCATCCATGTTGATGTTCATGAACGCCGAATATTCATCAGCTGTCAGGTCATTTTGAAACTGAACCCGTCGAGAGCCGATGTTGACCTCCCAAGGCATAACGGGCCTCCTGGCCGTAGACCAATTGATAGGGAGTGCAGTTGGTAGCCCCATGACATGACATCCGATATGCCCATAATGCTTCAGCCAGCCGATCATGTCCATTGCTTGGGAAATTCATCAATCTTTCGCTTGATCAGCTTGATGAGACTTTAATTTGACGCCTCGGCCTGACCATTAGCCTGAGCATAATACGGTGAAGATTGTATCAAGGGGATGCCCATCTCTTCGGCAAATTTTTTGAATTCTTCTGCAAAAAAGATAGTCCCTTGATCTGTGGTGATGGTCTGTGGTATCCCAAACCGATGAATGATGTGTTCTTTGACTAAAATTTATCACATCTTTGGCCGTGACATTTTTCATCGGTACAGCCTCCACCCATTTGGTGAAATAATCGGTTGTAGGCCAAAATCCATTTATGGCCTTTGCTAGTTGGAGGGTTGATTTGTCCAATCATGTCCATGCCCCAGCCTCTGAATGGCCACAGCTTGATAATAAGATTTAATGGCCCAGCCGGAGCCATCTGTACGGCCTCAAATTTCTGACACTCTTGGCAACCTTTATAATATTTGAAACAATCCTCCAACATAGTCGGCCAATAATAGCCAGACCTTCTGATCAACCACTTCATCTTGTGAGCTGATTGATGAGTACCGCAAGTCCATTTGTGTACATCGTGCATGATTTTGAGAGCTTCTGTCGGGCCTAGACATTTTAACAACAAGCCTTCAATGGTTCTGAAATAAAGTTATTCACCAATGAGCACATGCTTCAGAGCTCGCTTGTCTTGTCTTCTTATCTGCCCCCCGAGCTGGATCCCTCAAGTAATTGAGGAGATTGGCTCTCCAATCGGCTGGTGTGAGTTGCATTGTGTCGACATCGACGTCCTCGACTTGCTCTGCATAGCCAGAAGCTATTTGAGCGAGTTTGTTAGCTTCAACATTGTCGTCCCTTGGCATCCATTTATGCTGGACATAACGGAATTTTGCCATCAACTCTTGACATCGGAGGAGGTACAGATACAGCAAATCACTTGCATAATTGAAGTCCTCCATTGATTGGTTAATGGCTACTTTTGAATCACCGAAAACTTCGACTGCTTCGGCGCCTGCGTCTAGTAACAGCTCAAGACCTTTGCACAAAGCTTCATACTCCGTCTAGTTGTTGGTACGACGCTCCCTGAGGCGGAGACGATGAAAAGCCCAATGCCACAACCAGCGTCGCATGCAGACCCATCAAAGAACAAAGCCCATGATGATATGCCAATGAAATGGGATTGCGGAAGTCGATCGCTCTGTA
Organism: Paspalum vaginatum; assembly: GCA_030272315.1. NCBI lineage: Eukaryota > Viridiplantae > Streptophyta > Magnoliopsida > Poales > Poaceae > Paspalum > Paspalum vaginatum. The sequence continues at coordinate 36,214,375 of CM059012.1, read as the reverse complement.
ATGAGATCGGCTAACGCCTGGCCAGTTGATGGCTTTCGCCGGTTGGAACTTTACATTGAATTCCGACAAAGCGAACATCCATTTGCCTGAGCCTCCCTTTGAGGATCGAGGCTGACAACATATGCTTGATGACATCGGCTTTGCAAATGACCAGCACCTCGGCGTTGAGCAGGTAATGCCGTAGTTTGGTGCATGTAAAATATAAGCATAAACATAAGCGTTCCATTTCTGAATACCTGATCTCCACAGTCGAGTAACCGTCGGCTGAGATAGTAGACGACACGTTCCTTCGCCGTCGACTTCTTGAATTCAGCACAGAGCCAATGGAAACTTCATCAGGCCGAAAGGTAGACAATGAACGGGAGGTCGAGTCGAGGTGGGGCCATCATTGGTAGTGCCGTTAGGTACCTTTTTAGGTTGTCGAATGCCAGTTGTTGATCAGAGCCCCATACAAATTTGCTGCTATGCTGTGTCCTGACTAACGGCACAAATGCTTCAAGTTTTGCCGAGAGGTTAGGGATGAACCTCCTGATGTAGTTAATCTTACCGATCAGCTGCTGAAGCTCCTTCTTGGTCGTTGGTGGTGTCATCGTCTTAATGGCATCCTTACTCTTTGAGCCGATCTCTATACCTCGTTCATGGATCATGAACCCAAGGAATTGTCCGACAGTGACGCCGAACGCGCACTTGTCTGGATTCATCCTCATACCATGTTTTCGAGTACGCTCGAGGACTTGACGCAGATCGGCTAAGTGGTTTTCCTGTAACACTGACTTGACCACCACATCATCAATGTATACTTCCATGAGTCGTCCGATGAGACCATGGAAGATGTAGTTCATGGCTCGTTGATAAGTTGCTCCAGTATTGCGTAAGCCGAAGGTCATGACCACAAACTCGAACAAACCTTGTGGGCAATGAAATGCTGTTTTGTAAACATCTTCTTCGGCCATAAAGATTTGATTATACCCGGTATTGCCATCAAGAAAACTCATCATCCTTGTGACCAGCCGCAGCATCAATGAGTGACTCTGCAACGGGCATCGGGTATTCATCCTTTGGGGTAGCTCTAGTTTAGATCCCTGAAGTCGATGCATATCCTGAGCTTACCGTTTTTCTTCCAAACAGGAACAATGCTCGATATCCAGGTGGCATATCAGCAAGGGCGGATAAACGCAGCGCGGATCATCTTCTCTATCTCTTCTTTCATTGTATCAATGATTTTTGCAGTTGATTTTCCTGGGGTGCTAGGCAAATGGTCGAAAACCAGGCTTGATTGGCAGCTGATGTTCAACAATAAATCGATCAAGACCTGGCATCTCGTGGTACTCCCAAGCGAAACAATCTGGGAACTCCCTAAGGTAGCTCTATCAACTTGTCCTTGAACTCCAGTTCAAGCTTTTTACTGATCCACATCGGCCTTAGTCAATCCCCTGAGCCGATGTCGACCTGTTCAAGCTCGTCGGATGGCATGAAACCAAAATCGAGCTTGCCTTCTTCCGCAAATTCCTGAGTGGATCCTGATGACGCCGGAGAGGGATGAGAGCGCGCAACTTCTGACTCTTCTTCATTAGGGGTTGATTAGGTCATCGCAAGAAAGAACATCCTTATTGGAAGAAACATCTATTACATTAATGCTTTGGGGCCGATCATACACCTCGCCCAGTACAGGAATCTTACACAGAATATGATTACAAATTTTTTGGGGCCGATCACACGGATTGGCCACTACGCGTCGTGAACCCATAGAAAGCCTATACCAACTAGTGAGCCAATCAGAGAGATCGGCGGATGCACTAGCTATTTCATCATCTAATGTTGGTTGCCGGTTGCATGAACCGGCATGATCTCGTTTTTTGCTAGGTCGACAAAGCTTCAATCCGAATCTTGCCGACCCGAGAGGCACTCTGTTTCTTCCATCCAAAATTGTGCCTCAGACATTACTGACGTCATAGGACTCGTCAGCAGGGACTATTTCGATCTCATCATTGTTCCACTGAATTAGGGATTGGTGCATGGAAGACGGGACACAACAGTTGGCATGGATCCAATCCCGGCCAAGCAGGACAGAGAAAGGGCCGTGATCGTCAACGACAAAGAATGAAGTACTTCATGGTCTTGCTACCAACTGTCAGCTCAGCATTGAGGACCCCTTTGACCTTTGACGGGTTCCCTTTGAAATCTTTCAGTGTGACATTGGTATCAACAAGATCCTCCGTAGTCCTGCCAAGCTTGCAGCACAAGGAATATGGCATGATGTTAACGGTCGCACCTGTATCGACGAGCATCCTACTGATAGGCTTGCCATTAAAGAACCCCTTCACGTGTAACGGCATTAAGGTGCCGATATTTTTTGTCGATCGGCTTCTCAAAAATAGCAGCTGCGGGGCCGAGGCTGAGCTGCGCCATGGACTCGGCCATCTGTTCCTCGCTGAGGGGTCGGAAATCATCTAGCAAGTAGAAGACCATGTTGACATCTGCCGCGGCCTTCTTCAGGACTGCGTTGACTTCCCCTTCAAAGTCATCCTCGTGGTCCGATTGACTATCGCTGTCCATGTCTAAGGCTTCCATCTTTTTTGTTCATCTTTGATGAATTGGCCACGACTGGTTTGGCTGCTGCTTCAGCTACCTCGGACTACACTTTGTGCTTCCACACGAAGTTACGCTCTGAACGCAAGCTCAGAATGTCAAAGATGCCCCCAACCTTTTTTAGCTGCCGAAGGTACTCCTCTTCGGCTTGTTCCAAGCAACGCAAGCATCGAACCGTGCGCTTTTGTGACTTGGACAGGCCCTCCGGACACCACCTTGGCAAGTGGCATTCCTCGTGATGTCGCCCATCATTGGTCTCTTGGATCGGCGGTCCGTGCTGCTATGGAGGAGGTGACGCTCGCCTTGGAGGTGAGGATGCTTGTTGCCTCTTCGATGGGTAGTCTGGTCGTTGTGGCGGTGGAGAGGGGCCACGTCCACACCATGGCGAAGGGGCGCGACGGCGAGGCGGGGAGCGCGCGCGCTCCAAGCACTCGAACACCGACGGCCTGCCATACCGGGTTCTATGGGCAGAACACTTGGGGCATTCCTCAGGGGTCGGGAGCCTGCTCATACCTTGGCTCCAACAGTAGTAGAAGTATGGGCAACAACAGTGCGCCTCATGGTTGGTGACGGTTGAGGTACGCGTCGTGTCCCCGCGGGCTCTCCCATCGTCGCGCGTCACGCCTGGGCGAGCGCGGGCGGTACTCCCGATGATGCTCCTCCGTGACGCCGGCGCTGCCTCACGGTAGTATGCTTCCTCCTTCGCGATGGCATTCCTCATTATGCTAGTGATGCTGTGAGTACAACCCCATCAGTACCCCAGAGTTTGGGCGGAATCGACGATTTGTCTCGATTGTTCTGGCCGAAGTATGCTCTTCAGCCCTAAACTCAAGAGGTAGGTCATCGCGCGGGTCAGCTTTGGCCTTCCCTTTCTCTTCTGCGGAAGCCTGGACCACGTTAATTGAGATGGAAAGCCTAGGGCTGGGTTCTTCCGTGGTACGGCGAAGGACTCTCCCCGCAGCGATCGCTTCTTGCACTCGAGTGCCGAAAGCCGATTCAGTTGAGCTGATCGGTGAATCCTCCCGTTCCCAAGGTGGTAGGACTGTGTGTACCGAGTTGACTGGAAAAGGCTTGGTGTCAATTTTCATTGGAGGACGGGTGAAAACTAGCCTTCCCTGCTTGATGGCCCTCTGGATTTCGGTCCTCAAGATCCTACAGTCATTGGTATTATGACCATCGCACTTGTTGTGCCATTTGTAGTACTTGCGGCCCTGCACTTCCTCGGCCGAGGGCGTTTGATGCCCAGCCAGTGGTACCAAGTGCTTCTCTTTGCGCAGTAGGTCGAAGATCTGCTCGGTCTTAGACACGTCGAAGTCGAAGCCAGGAGTGGGTTTGAGCTGCTTTACCCACTGACACTGCAGCAGCTGGCTCTTCCTTGACCATTGGACGAGGTATGTAATCCGTGTCATCCAATGTGTCATCGTCATCGGCTTGAATGTAGCCGATGTTCCCCCTGTGCTTCTCCTAGAGGATCTCGGGATGACTGTGTTCGTAGGCCGATACTTTAGACACCAAGTGGCCGACAGACTCAAAATCAGTTGGCCCCTATACTGCTTTGATGGCCTTGTTCATCCCCTTGAAGGCCAGCTCTGCCAATGACCTCTCCAATAGGTGGAGAGAGTAGCACCTGTGTCTCAACTCGCGGAACCGCTGGATGCACTGCTGGACCAATTCTCCTGGATACTGGTAGATGCTAGCCAGGTCGGTCAGCGTTGCTTCGTCGGAGTCAAAGAAGAACTGGGCATGGAACTTCTCTTCCAGCTGCTTCCAAGTAGTGATTGATCCTGGGGCCAACGTGGTGTACCATCCGAACGCTGGTCCGGTAAGCGACAAGGAGAAGAGCCCAAATCTTCATGTGATCGGTTCGAGAGGCGACGCCCAACTGTGCCAAATACCGGCTGACGTGCTCAATCGGTGCTAGCGCCATCATTGCCGCTGAACTTGGTGAAATCTAGGGATCTTGAATTTCGGAAGGGGCTTCCAGGAGATCGTACGCCTCTGGATAAGGTTTAGCATAAGTGATCGCCCCCTTGTTTGGGTGACATCCCGGACTAATTCTTCAAGATCTCCTACACAGCACCCTTGAGGTCGCCTGCAGAAGTATACCCAGCCTGATTGAGTTGGATCGGCCTAGTTCCGTAGGTGCGTTGCCACTCAATCATCTCTTGATCAGCCGATTTCGTCGGCTTTTGGTGTGGTTGAGCCTCCGGTATGCCTTGTGTTTGAGCCGATCGCTTGTTGACAACCACCGGATTGGGGTAGGGGTGAGGGGGCCGCTCTCCTTCTTCCAGCTAGTCGATACCTGAGCTGGCAGAAGTACCTCTCAGGAATGACCGGTGGTGGCGTGGAGTAAGCACGAGGCTCCAGGGGAATGCCAGTCACTGTGGAGGGTGCATGACAAATTCGGTGACGTTATCCCCCTGAACTTCAATATGGATGGGGGTGAGCGGCCTGGATTAGAACATGGCTTCTCCGACATGGCCATTCAGCTTGGGGCTGGTGATATGCAATGGTTCACCGGCCAAGGCAGCTCTGACAGTCTTGACCACGATGTTGTCCATGCGGTTTATGGTCGCCTCCGACTGTCGTATAAGGGCATGAGCCGTGATCGTTTGGATCTCTTCGCGGAGTGCTTCAGTGCACTGCTGCGACGGAGTCATGAGATCGACCTTATCCAGGAGTGACTCAGGAACCCCTTGGATCCTGATGGAGTTCGTGACGAGTGCGTCTGTACATGGCGAGCACCTTCTTCTTGAGATCCTCGATGATCGAGGCATAATGCTTCTGGTGATTCTCGGGCAGGTCTTCCACCCTATCGATGGGCATGACTCCGTCATCATTTTCAACTCTCTTGCCTCCAGCCATGACAATCGTGTCCCACCGGGTGTGCCAAAAATGTGTTGCCGCGGAAAACCGGTGGGCGGTGCACCAACGGGTCAACACTAATGCGAGCCAGGGAGGTGTATGTGGACGTAGGGGTCGCTCCTCCTTGCTGCGGCTCCCAGTCGACTAAACTGGTTAGCCGACTGCTGGTCACGGTGGTGGTTGGGCGTGCCACCTGGCTTGACCTTACAGCCAGGAAGGTGGTGGTGACGGTGGTCGACTCCTGTTCCCTATGCATAAACAAACAAAATAGGGTAAACGTTAAATACTAGCCGGATCACTCGGATTGGCTCTCCCGCGTCGGGTCTTTGCATCGGCAAACCTCCATCGATACTCCACTAGACGATCCGACGTTGCTTAGGCGATGTATAAAAGATGCATAAAAATAAAGTAATCTGGTTACCCAGATCGGACCTTTAATGGAAACTTAGCGTAATAAATAAACAGAGTATTATTTCTAGCGAGGGACCGATCGAGATGCAAGGATGCACGGGGTTTAAACTGATGAATCAACATCAACCTAAGCAAACCTCTTGCATCATGCAAATCTAGCAAAATATGGCAGTGGCTTGACGTAGCATATATTGCAAAAGATAATAACGCCAAAGGATAGCATGATGGTAAAATATACACGACCCGATCTATGTTATGAAGCACAGAAAATAAGTAGATCGAGTCGATACACTGTGATAACTAGCAGATCTTGCCAACAACAACGCTTAGTACAAGATCTACCATAGGCCGAACACCATAATGCCCTACCAACATCTACGAAAGAAGTTAATACAAGCAGCATGGCGATATACCTTGAAACCCTAACTGCTTAGGGGTGGCGATGCGCCGAGAGAAGGTGGAGACAACCGCTGTTGACGAACGTGAGTAGTCTCTGTTTATTTCGTAAGTACGGGTATATATTTATAGTCCGCAGACTTGGATAGTAAGTCTACCCTTCCCTAATTTATCTCTCAATCTTAACTAAACTGGAGTCCCTGATCGGACTCTCTACCAAAGAAATACCTTTCCTAAAATACACAGCCACTTGGCCCAAAAGGCAAAATACACGCTATCTCTCCCTTGGATAGCCCAACTCCTAGTTCTGAACCGAATTTAGGACCCATTAACCTGGATCAGCTAAATTCTGGCGCCAACAGGGTGGATCTCATGATTCGTGGTGAGAGACAGAGGAAGAGGAGGGAGTACCTTTGGGTGTGCAAGGCTCGACCGGTGCTGTGAGGGCCAACGGGGTTTCCCTCCTGGTAGCGGCAGCGGTCATGGCTGAGGAGGGAGACAGTGGCGACGGCGGCACTAAACGCCATGGCGGTGGCTTTCCTGTCAACACCCGCACCTGGGTGATCGATTCTGTTGAGTGAGGTCTATCATTTATAATGGTGCGTGGTGAAAGGGGGCCACAACCAAAAGGGGGATTGAGCCACCGATTAATGCATGGTTCTAGATCTAGGCCTAGTCGGGACGTCTCCGTTTCAAGCCCGAGATCAATCCAGCAGGTGGCCTCTAGCAGCTCGCGCTGCCACACACCGGAGTCACTGTTGGTGCTGAAGCAACCCTGCTCTGCCACGGCGCCCAAGAACTGCAGCAGCCTGTGGTTACACAACATGGCCAAGATGCATCCTCTTCAAGCCAACAGTGTCAGCTGGAATTGTAGGAGAGGGGAGTTGACGATGGATGATGAACCAGCACATCCAGCAGGGACGAAGATAAGCTCATTGAGACATGGTAAGGGTGGCATCAGAGTACCAATATTGCCCCCAAGTCCATGAGGTGGGCATCAGCATCAGCTTCGATGAATGGCACACCCTCACCAGTGCAGTCGACAGCGAGCTTGCGCCCCTCCATCTCCCTCGCTCAGCTTCCCGGCCAGTGGATAGTAATGAATGAGAGCCCTGGAGATGGCATCCCGGATGACCGGAGCAGGGTCGTCATCCTTGAGCATGGATGACTTGCTGCGCTTGAAAATAATCATGACAGGAAGCTGGAGCTGCACAAGCCCCTGATCGTCGATGTCAGAAAGACACTTCAAATAGCGAGGTGTTGGCGCAGCTGGGATCACCATGATTGCCGTTCGCCTACACACTGTGAACTTCAACTCCGCAGTTGAACCGGTTGCCATTATTAGCTAACCCACAACACGGATGTATGAGGTGACAAATTCCAGTGTGTTTGTGTTGGCTAGTGCCTCCTCAGCGTTACGCTTAATTTGGTTATGGCCTTATGGGCAGTGTATATATAGCATATGGCAATAATGTCTGTATCACGTTTCTACTTGCCCTGAGAGGAACTATTTCCAGTGCAGTCCATGCGCCAGAAAAACTCCGTACTGAGTTCATATTATTACAACAGTTGTGTCGTTTATGCAATTAGTAAAATGCACATGCATCCCACACGTGGCGCATGCGCATTTTTGAAGGCTCAAAGTTAGCTATTTCATTTTTCATTTTTTTAATTTTATGAAAGTTTCAAGTTTGTGAAAATATGGCTTTATGGTCTTATGGGTAGTGTATATGTTAGATATGTGTCGAATATTTTATATTTGTACGAGTTCGGTTATGATTGGATTTTGAGTTGTATTAGCAATATAGAGGTAAAGTTCTAGTCCAACTCTGTAACCCGGACCTCTTCGTAAATATGAGAGGAGGGCTGCTGTTGTAACCAAGACGACTAGATGACTTGTTCCGGGTGGGCGGCGTTGCCGCGGTGTGCCTTCATGCCGGCATAGCTATCTGATAATGGGGAGGAGCGCCCATATAGTCATGCCCCGGGGATGTAGGCTTCGGCCGAACCTCGTTAACAAACATCGTGCCTCCGCAGTCGTCTGTGATTGTGCATGGATATCTCGATCGATCCATAGGCGTTTCCGCGTGTTTGTTTTCTAACAAGTGGTATTAAAGCCATAGTTGGATTGGATCTCGAGATGTGTGCAGTAGATCATGGTGGAAGCATGAGGACAACATGTTCCATGGGCACCGGAAAGATAGCTCGTGTGGTGCAAGGTGGAGCATGGGACGATCGACGATTCGATGGGTGGCGTCGAACACTTCAGTCGGGTGGCTTGAACCCTTCGTGAGCTACAATTGACGAGGATGAACCACACGTAGACATAGTCATCGGGCCGACAGAGGTGGCCGGCGAGATCATTATAGGCGACGACGGATCGGAGCAGACGGAAGCAATGATGCGACCGTGACGATGTTACGCTAAAGCTGACATCATGATACATGGAGCCAATTGTGAGGATGTAACGTGGCAAAAGAATTGCATATTGGTTTTGAGCTGCGGACATCCGATTTGGAAGCTGCGACCGTGCGAGGCGGACAGTGCAGAGGCCGCAGGCGAGGACACGAGAAGGAACTATCGTGCAGGAGGCTATGCCCCAGGTGGGACTCACCGATGGCAGAGGCGTGCGTCACGAGGACTCCCACGTCGGGAGTTGGCGCACGGGAAGAAGCCATGTGGGTCTGCCAGGTGCGGCTCGGTTCCTGGAGGCTCGGTGTCCAGGCGGCTGGCGAGCAGTTGGCACGGGAGCGCGGTCGCACGGAGGCCAGGTGCACGAGGTACCAGGCGAGGACTCGGGACGGACAACCCTCGGTGAGGCATGCGCGGGAGCCAGGTGGAGTCCGGCCCGAGGAGCTCGGGTGCGCAGGTGTCGTGGGCCAGGTGGAGACGGTCCATGCATACGCGAGGAGCTCGGGTGCGCAGGTGTTGTGGGCCAGGTGGAGACGGTCCATGCATGCGCGAGCTCCCAGGGACGGCTCGTCGACTCCGTCCCTCTCGCGCGAGCACGGGGAGTCCGAGAGGCAGCCAGGCGATTCGTGCGCCGGGAGTCCCAGGCGGATAGGCGGTTTCCAACTGTGAGCCAGGCGTCGCACCCATGAGAGGTGGCCGCGGGAGGCTCAGGCTGGGGCGCTAGGCTGCCGGACGTGGGCAGTCAAGGTGCAGCGGACTCAAGGCGCGTGGACTAGAGATGGCAATGGGTACCCGAAACCCGAATACCCGACGGGTTTTACCCGATATAAAGGCGGGTATGGGATGACTTCTCCACCCGCGGGTACGTTAATGGGCGCAATCTTATACCCGTCGGGTACGCGGGTGCGGGTATGGGTGCATACTACCCATACCCGCGTACCCATGGGTAATTTATACCCGGTTCAACCATACATTTATTATACATAATTAAGCATACATAAGTGTATATTAGGCAAAAATATGGTTAACTTGCGTGTTTCAATACCATTTATTGTTGTCTTCAATTTATTTACTCATATTTAGTGTTTTATATTTTTAATTATGCCATTTTTAATTATATTTGTGCTATTTAAATATGTGCATAGTGGGTATTTAATCGGGTATGGGTTACCCGATGGGTTTTTTTACCCACGCGGGTACGGGTACGGGTAAAAATTCATACCCGCGACCGGGTATGGGTATTATAACGGGTAAGTTTTTTGCTCGCGGGTACGGGTATGGAACTGTAATACCCGACGGGTACGTACCCGTTGCCATCCCTAGCGTGGACCTACGGGCTGTTGCGTGCAGGGAGGCCCAAGTGCAAGCAGGATGCGCATGTATGTGGAGGCCAGGGACAAGAGTTCCGAGACGGGTCTGTGTAGCATGTTGGTGCAAGGTTCTGACCAAAAACTAGACACGGTATGGATCGAGATTTGAAGTAGGGAATAAAGAAAACAGAAAGTCAAAACAGAAGAGAGTACTTGGTGTCTAGAAGAAAATCAGATGAGAAACGCGATGTTCGGAACATACGGTCAAGTGGGTCCTAAAGGAAGACGGGAGTTCAGAGTATGTTTTTTCAGATGATGGGCGACGATCATGCATGTTGACTTTATCGTGTGCGAACGATAGGATAGTTAACGAGGCTTGCGAGGGATGCGATGGTGCGGTAACACACACAAGAGGTAGTACAACGTGTGCTATGGTGGCGTGTGAACTGCAGGAGGCGTCCAGGCGATGTCGCGAGTGGACTGGAGACACGTGTGTTTCCGTTAGCTAAGCTGTGGCAACGGACAGTTTGGCTGGTACAGGGTCAACTGTTGAAGTCGATGACTACGGCAATTTCTAAAGATTGACTCGGGCAACAGCGGTGGTGTTATCTCAGTATCAGGGAAACAATCGAAGAAAAATGTTGGATTCAACAAGCTGTTTTCATGCGACTCAAGAAGAAAGTGGTTTGCTACGGACAGGGCCAGTGATTTTGGTTCGGACTACGCGTTGATAACATGATTTATCGTGTTATTTGAGTAGGGGTGTTAAGATCAAGATGCAAGACGGAGTTGAACGAATACATCAGAGTGTGAAGCATGAAGTGAAGTTTAGGAGGAATCTAATTTTGCTTGGTGCGCCAAATGATGACAGTTAGTGTTCTGAGGTGAGTTGGATGGAGTAACCATAAGATCATGGAGGACAACACGACTTTGTTGATAGAAGGAGAGAAGTTTATGCCAGAAGAAGCTGCAAGGTACACCGTTGAAGGTGGAATCATGGGGGATAAAATTGTGAAAGCAGTGTGATATGGAGAAGACTCAAGTCCGTTGTACATACAGGTTCGTACATGACAAATTCGAGGTGGCGAGAATATTCGTCAATGTGAAGTTTGTTAGATATGTGTCGAATATTTTATATCTATACGAGTTCGGTTACGATTGGACTTTGAGTTATATTAGCAATATAGGACATAGTCCTGATCAAACTATGTAATCCGGACCTCCTCATAAATGTGAAGAGAAGGCTGCAGTTGTAATCAAGACGAGTAGATGGCTTGGTGTGGGTGGGCGGCGTTGCCACAGTATGCCCGGATGTCGAAATTAAGCTTAATAAATTCGTTTCATCGTTTAGTGCTAATCTGTGTAATTAGTTTTATAATTAAACTATATTTAATATTTTTAATTAACGTCTAAATATCTGATACGACGGGGGCCAGATTTAAACCCCCGATCCAAACACGCCCTATGCTCGGCAGAATTTTTTGGCAGCGGTCAGCTGTGAAGACTCATTTCCTTTGCTGTTTCATTATTTTATTGGTGGTTTTGAGCACTCAAGAAATTTCAGGATTCTGACAGTGCACGTTATATTATGATTTGATCCTGGCGTGTGTTGCTTGGTTCTTTATCCATCGTTTGAGGATATGCAAATCTATAATAATCAATTAGAACGAAAAACAGCGGTTGGGGTTGCAGTGGATTCACATCCACTCCATCATGAACGGAAGCGACACAGGTGAGGGGATGAGTAACTGTTTCAGTCCCTCAAATTATACGTGCAAGATTTAATTATTTCGAAGAATTGCTGCTAGTTCCAAACTATCAGAAAAATGACATAGTTACATGGGAGCAAGGATTTCCGGCCCATTATCCAAGTTTGGATATACCGGAGCACCGCTGCTAGCACCACCACTGCCATCACCACTCTCGGTCGTCGCTGGCGCCGCCGCAGCCGCCGGCACGCACGTGCGGCACCAGCAACGAGCCGGCAACCATCCTTGACACTTGCCGCCGATGTACCTCTCCGTACTGCATGTATTAGCGCACTTGCTCGAGGACCCACACCACCCTTTGAAGGCGCCACTCAGCCTATAGCACTTGTAATCGTCCGCCTCAGCTAGCATAGCGCCTGTAGTGAAATAAACAAACGTTAGCACCGCCACCAAAAGCATCAAATAAAACCAAGTTCACCGGAGTTTGAGGATCACGTTGCGGCTACATGTATAGCTAGCGCATGCCTGCACATACCGCCAGCCATGATGACAGCGACCAGGAAGACGACGGCTGCAGAGAGATTGCTCTGTGAAGGCTTCATTGCTCTATTGTTTTTTTTCTTATTTCACTCTCTGTCGATTCCTAGAAGAAGAATGATCAGATAGCAGATGAGTGAAGGTCGATCATTTTGATGACATATATATAACACAAAGTGAAAGAGGAGAAATTAAAGGGTTGCTCCAAAGCCTCGTGAGCAACAAAGGCAGGAAATAAATTACTTCTACTTAGCGTTATTACTTGCCCCGCTATAAATATAGGTAAATTAGGTATAGCCATAAAGGGGTTCTCCAAACCTTTTCAGCAAATAGGGCAGGAAATAAATTATTTCAACTTAGCGTTATTGCCTGCCCAATACTATATTATATAGGTAAAGCTACCAGTGAACTAATTACGGATACAAAGTAATACTGACCATAGTTTGTTTACGTGCTATCTTAAAAAAAAACTGTAGGGCCTATCCGTTTTAGCTCCATGCTACTGGCTTGGAGAAAGGACGTTTGTATCTATAAAAAAAAAGCACATGGCTCGTGAGCCGGCTCGGGCTCAGGCTCGGAGCAGATCACGAGCCTCTCCACTGAGCCTAGCCAAGAGCTTAATTCTGTGGCTCACCAAAATAGCAAGGCGAGCTGGCTCGTGAGCCCATGATGGTTGATTAATTTTTTTTTCTTAATATGTTGTATGAATCTATATTCATATACAAAGCATAGCAAGATAGGAGGAAATTCTTTGAGACAAATAGAGAAAAACAAGATACACACACTTTTGAAAAAGTCTAATGGAGTAAAAAACCAATTCCTAAGCCTAGGGCAGTTTAAGTTGGATAGTGAAACCAAATTAGGCTTTGGGAAGACTCTTTTTATATAACCAGGCTCTTAAGGATGTTTACCCAAACTTGTTTATAATTGTTAGAAGAAAGCATGCAACAACAGTGGAATTACATAGGACGATCCCTTTAACATGTCCTTAGAAGGGCGATGATTGGGAATAAGTTTAATTAGTGTCATAATTTGGTTGCATGTATCGCTTTTGTTATTCTACGAAGGGTAATGATCAGTTTGTGTGGGGTTTGCACAATAAGGTGATTTCACTATTCATTCAGTGTAGAAGCATCTTTTTAGCAATGATTTGACAGATTCCCAGGAGATTTTGCATTTGAAAATTCCTTTGAATGTTAAGATTATACTTTGGTATTTTAAAAGGAGAGTTATCTTGACAAAGGATAATTTAGCAAATATAAACATGATGGGTAGAAGAAACTGTTAATTTTGTAGCACGCATGAAACTATCCGATAGTTTTTTCGTTGACTGATGTTGTGCTACATTTATCTTGCTATTAACTATATTTTTGTCTCATACCCTGATAAATATTAGACATTTACTTAATATTTGGTCCAAACAAGGAGGAAATGAATGGTAATGGGAGCTGTTGATTTTTGTTGGCCAATTTGCCTCAACGAAACGAGGTTATTTTTAACAAATGCAAATCAAAAATATTCCGGCAGATTCTATTTAGGGGACACACTAGGTTCAGATGTGGACTCATTGCAGCACACTGATGATGAGAGAGACGTTATGGTGCAAACATATACTCGCTCCGTCCCACAATAAGTATTGTTTTATGATTTACAATTTATCCAACAATAAGTGCTATTTTAGGTGATTAGTTGCGATTAAAAAAATTAATCTATATGGATGATGCAAACACCACAAAAGGAAAAGATTAATCGGTTAACCAAGGGCACATGCATAATATCTCACTCTCCTTAATCTGTCCTAAAAATCCTAAACAACATTTATTGTGGGACGGCTGGAGTAAGTTTATAGAGTTGTCAGCTTTAAGCAACTTTGTTTCTCATATATTGTCTTATGTTTTCCTATTGGGTGTTAAGTTTTAAACTCGTATCCTGTGTGGTTTGGTTGTAATAATTTTTTTCTAACACGTCCTCAAGAGGTCTAAGCCGGATATTTTTCATTATAAAAAATATACCATATAACCAGTGGCAGAGCCATAAACTTTAATTTTTCATTGTCAAGAGAGGACCAATAGTACTATTTTTTTAAATTTCATTTGATTTGAAAATTTTTAATGCAAAATTTTTAACCATAGGGGGGCTTGGCCCCTCCCAGCCCCTTTGTCTCCGCCTTTGTATATAACCATTATCGATAGTTTGTGCCGTCCACTTGGAGTTTGACTGTGGCTCGTGAAACTCCATTGAGCCGAGCAACCTAGCCAAGCTCGCAACACTACCGAGCCTAGCCGAACGCAGAAGGTTCTTTGGACAGAGAGGTGGTGGAACTTTTTCTTAACCCTATTGGTTCATATTTTGAATTGACATTTTGGTGCTTTTAAATCTACAATGGCGCTTGACTTAGCACCTCATGGTGCAGACCAGTGGCCGCCCTTGGCTCCTCTCCCCTTGTTGACAGAGCACATAAATTATATGTTGGGTCAGGGTGATCGGATGAGCGGTCGGGTATTGTTGTTAGCTTGAAGGGGGGGTCATTGTGTTCGGTATACTACGGTCAGCACGTCTCCTGCCGCCCTTAGTCCCTGCTCACGTTTGCGTGCCAGATGGCCACAAGGCAGCAAAGTGGCGTTGCCACGAGGGGAGGCTTTAATGTGCAATGGCCTTGGTGTACCGGTGAGTATGTTGTTCTTCTGTGTATTTGTTCGTGATCGACATTTATTGTTGGTCCGCTGCGTTGCAGTTGTTATCTATGGTCTAGCCACAATTTTCCTATGGTTACGTCACACTTACACCTTGAGCTTGGATGTGTATCTTAATTTAGCTAAGTGATGATTGTGGTTTTAGCCTGATTTCTCCAGGATTAACCGAGCGATGTAGGATTTTGCCTCGTTCTCCTTAAAAACGAGGTTGATGATGCGTAGCTTTACCAGTAAATATCAATACAGTTTAGGTAGAGGTGCTCCCCTGGGTGACTATGAAAAAAATGTCCCTATATTAGTTTGGCAGTAGAGCATGTGCTTACACTAACGGTTTGCTGGACAAGCTGGTAGACAAAAACGTCTGTGGATCCTGACCTAACGTATTGATTCCATTGCTAATCAACAGCAACGCTAGAAATCGATACCGTCTGGATGCAGCCCTATCCAGTAGGCCATTGAGATCGACACAACCCAATTATTTTGTGACCCTGTTAAAGTGGTATTGATATCACAAACTATGTCACAAGTCCTACTCCTAGTACATACTAGATGAATTCCGCGCGTGTTGCCGTGGAAAATCGAAGGATAGCAATTCTATGCCACATCAAAGCGCTGGGAGAGGAGGTCGAGTTGGAGTGGACTGGACATACGTTAGTCTGTTTGCTGGACCTGGATGCCAGCCCTTTCTCCAATTTTTTGGGCCGCATCCAGTACATGAGTTGAACTGTTGAAACGTGGCGGTATAAGAATTTTTTAATGGACTTTGGTATGGCACGGGCCATACTGGCCATAATGGTACCAAGATGGGTAAGCGTTCTACCTCCGTAGAGGCCACGGTTGCATGTTATATAGGCGCTGAAACGCGCGATAACTACAGATGAACAACCATTAGATAAGGCCGGCCAGAAATATCTATACAACAACTAACTTATCCTGAGCTAGCCTCGTCGATGGTTGTTTAGATACATATTAAAGAGATACATGTTAACAGATATCTTTAACAGACACCCTCAATCACAACTTCCCTAAGTTGAGATTGTTCTTGAATTCTTCAAGCTTCTGCTGCGTCAGCGACTTGGTGAAGCCATCTGCTATCTGATCGCCACTAGAGATGAAATCCACATCAAGTCTTTTCTGAAGAACTCTATCTCTCACGAAATGATAATCAACTTCAATGTGCTTAGTTCTGGCATGAAACACTGGATTGGATGACAAGTATTTTGCGCCCATATTATCACACCATAATGGAGCACTTCTTGGATATATTATTCCTAACTCATCAAGCAAGGTTTGTATCCACGTTACTTCAGTTGTAGCATTTGCCATGGCTTTATACTCAGCTTCTGTAATAGAACGAGAAACCGTGGCTTGTTTCCGAGCACTCCACGATATCAGATTTGGCCCAAGAAATATTGCGAAACCACCGGTGAATTTTCTGTCATCTGAGCAACTGGCCCAGTCAGCATCAGAGAAGGCACTGATCAACAAGGAAGAGATCTTCTGATTCTAAGACCAATCTTTATTGTGTATTTGATATACCTCAAAATTCTTTTGGCAGCTGTCCAGTGTTGAGTAGTCGGAGCATGCAAGTATTGACAAACATTATTTACTGAGAAGGAAATATCTGGCCTAGTCAATGTCAAATACTGTAGGTCCCCCACAATGCTCCTGTACTTGGTCGAATCATCAGGTCCAAGAGGATCACAGCATGAATTTATAGCTTCTCATTTACTGACAAAGGAGTAGTAACCGGCTTACAGTTGAACAACCCCACGCGTTTATTCAATAGATCAGCAGCATACTTCTCTTGTGACAACAAAATACCATCAGATATTTTTCTCACCTCTATGCCCAAGAAGTAGTGTAAATCTCCTAGGTCCTTGAGAGCAAAATCTGCCTTGAGACCCTCAAGTAGCACCTGTACGGCCCTTGTAGAGGAACTGGTGACAATTATGTCATCAACATAGACCAAAACAAAAGATAATGACAGACCCTTTCATATAAAAGAACAATGATGCATCTGCTTTAGAGGAGCTGAAACCAAGAGACTGCAATTTTTCACTTAGCCGAGAATACCGAGGGTACCACACCCTCGAGCCTGTTTCAGGCCATATAGTGCCTTATCTAGTTTGCACGCATGCTGAATTTTTGATAGATTCTCATACCCAGGAGGTTACTTCATAAAATCTTCTTCCTCAAGAACACCATGAAGAAATGCATTCTGCACATCCAGTTGGCGAAGACACCAGCCTCGAGATACTGCAAGAGATAGGACAAGCCTAATAGTTGTAGGTTTGACCACAGGACTAAAAGTGTCTTCATAATCGATGCCATATCTTTGTTTAAAGCCTTTAGCCACTAATTTGTGCAATCTGCTTTCCTCTTAATTCTATAGACCCATTTACAATCAATGATGTTCCTTCCTTTCTCTGGTGGAATGAAGTGCCATGTTTTATTTCGCATAAGAGCCTAAATATTCAGAATCCATTGCCTGTTTCCAATTTCTATCATTGAGAGCATCATATAAATCATAGGGTTCTCCTGTAGTTGTAAGGTAGCCATACCGTACCGTGCCATCGGTATAAACCTTTGGCTTGCGAATACCTTGTTGGAGACGGGTGCGCCGTGGCCGTGCCCCTACTTCTGGTTCAGGTGCCAAAGCTTGTTCTGGCGAAAGTACTGTAGGCAGCGGTACAGGAATGGCTGGTGTTGGCGATGCAGGCGAGGCAGGTTGTGTGTCCCCCAGTGGCTCGACAGACACAATATCGCTAACCAAAGGGTTAGAGATCGGTGGCACCTGATAGATGGATGCACCAACGTCTGAACCGCTGGTAGAGACCGGATCAACATCAAGGCCTATGCTCAAGCTGGGCTGCATAAAATTAGTCCTAGAAACATGGTGCGGTGACAAAATTTCTGCAGCAGGGTGGAGAATCATTAGTAGAACTTGGGGAACATCAATGCACATGATGAACAGTATCCATACTCGTTGAAGTTGGAAGCAAAAGAATTTCAGAGGTGAAACGTGCACCAGCATTAGAGTGGGAACCAGCAAAAGGAAAGACACCCTCATCAAAAATAACATCTCGCGAAATATAAATCTGGCCGGTGGAAGAATCAAGGCACTTGAATCCTTTGTGCATATTACTGTAGCCAAGAAAAACACATCTAGTAAAGCGAAATTGAAGTTTCTGGTTATTGTAAGGTCGTAGATGAGGCCAACAAGCACAACCAAAGATGCGAAGGCTACTGTAATCAGGTTCAAGACCAAGAAGCCGAAACAAGGGAGTTTGGAATTGAATAACCAAACTAGGAGTCTGATTAATGAGATATGTGGCAGCAAGAAACGCTTGGTCCCAATATTTCAAGGGCATTGAAGCAGTGGCCATGAGCGAGAGACCAACTTCTACGATATGGCGATGTTTCCGTTCGGCAGCACCATTTTGTTGGTGTGCGTGGGGGCAAGAAAAAAGGTGGGAGATGCCAATGGAGCGAAAAAAATGAGTTTAAACGCTCATACTCACCACCCGAATCTGATTGCATGGAGATGATTTTTCGATTTAAGAGACGTTCAACAAGAGACTAAAATTCACAAAAGCATTTAAACACTTCAGATTTATGATGAAGTAAGTAAATCCATGTGAATTTGCTATAATCATCAATGAATCTAACATAATATTTATTTTGACCAAAGGAATCAATAGCCGGTCCCCATACATCTGAAAAAACTAACTGAAGAGGTGCACTAGACCTACCGATAGATGTGGCATATGGCAACTGATGGGACTTAGCCTGTTGGCAGGCATCACAAAATGACTCTCGACTAGACTCACTAGAACATGGTAAAGGACGGCAGAAACCACCGAGTTGTAATCTTCATCAAGGCCGGTGAGGATGTAGGAGACAAGTTCAGCATCCCCAGGGCCTTGCCGGTGGCCGTGATTTCATCAGCGAGGCCACGCATCTTGGAGTAGTACTCAACAACGATGGAGGCGCCCTTCTTTGTCGTGGCAAGCGTAATGCGCGTGCTGACGGAGCGAAGCACACCCTAGTTTGGCACATGAACATCTACTCGAGGGTAGACCACACCTGCGCCGCGGTGTGGAGCGAAGCAACGCTGGTCATGACTTCGCGCGTCAGGGTGGATAGCAGGTGACTCAGGACAGCTTGGTCCTGTGCCACCCATCGAATATATTCAGGGTTTGGTGTCTTGACCTTCTTGCCTCCGATATGCTCTTCGAGCTCTGCAGGAGGCGCGGCAGTAGATCCGCTGAGGAACCCTTTGAGTTGAGCACTTCGGATGGCAGGGAGAACTTGGGTCTGCCAAAAGACATGGTTGGATTTGGAGAGCTTCTTGGTGACGGGGATGACGAGGGAGGATGGAAGGGTGAATGTGGAGCTGGAACTCACCATGGCTGCGATCTATTTTGAGGAAGGAGGCTCTGATAACATATCAGGATGAGTAAGCATTCTACCTCCGTAGAGGCCGCGGTTGCTATGTTATATAGGCGCTGAAACGCGCGATAAGTACAGATGAACAACCATCAGATAAGGCCGGCCAGACATCTCTATACAACAACTAACTTATCCTGAGCTAGCCTCATCGATGGTTGTTTAGATACATATTAAGGAGATACATGTTAACATATATCTTTAACATACGGACCCTCCACCCTGTGCACACTATATTATTGATTTGATTGATCCTGGCGTGTTGCTTCTATATCCATCGTTTGAGGATATGCAAATAATCACCAAAACATGAACGAAAAAAGCAGCTAGGGTTGTAGGGGATTCAGATCCACTCCATCATCATTCATGATCTGAGGCAAAACTAAGTGAAGTGGGGATGAATTATACGTTCCCGTCCTGCAAATTAAACGTGCAAGCTTTAATTATTTTGCATAATTGTTGCTCCAAGCTATCAAGAAAATGACATATTATTATTACATGGGAAGGGAATTTCCACCCATTATCCATGGTCGGATATTCCGGAGCACCACTGATAGCACCACCACTACCAGTCACCACTCTCAGCTGTCGCCGACACCGCCGCCGCAGCGTTCGGGCACGTGCGGCACCAGCAACGAGCGCGCAACCAGCCTTGACACTTGCCGCCGAAGTAGCTCTCCGAATTGCATGTATTAGCGCACATGCTTGAAGACCAGCCCACACCACCCTTTGAAGGCGCCACTCAAGTGATAGCACTTGTAATCGTCCGCCTCAGCTAGCATAGTGCCTGCAATGAAATGAAATAAACAAACGTAAGCACCACGGCCGAAAGCATCAAATAAAACCAACTATTATATCATGTGTATACCTAGCTCATGGGTTCACGGATCGCCAGCCATGATGACTGCAACCAGGAGGACGACGGCTGCAGAGAGATTGCTCCGTGAAGGCTTCATCGGTGGATTGTTTGCTTTATATTTCACTCGGTCGATTCCTAGAGGAAGAGAATGACCAGATAGCTGATGAGTGAAGGTTGATCATCTTGGTGATATATATAAAGGTTCTTAATCCCGCAACAGTAAAATATTACACCCGCAACCATAAAATCGAATAGAAAATCGTTCGCAACCGTAAAAGACTCCATAAACCCACCCGACATATCCCGCAACAGTAAAATACTATACCCGCAATAGTAAAAATAGGTTGCCGCAACCGTAAAAGTGTGAGTTTTAGTAGATATTAGTTCCCACAATCGTAAAAAAATGTGGAGTTGAGTCCCATATAACCGTGAGAAGGCATTGAGCATGGTTATACAAGAGTAAAATTTCAGTTTGGAATTAAGTTGGGCAACCGTAAAAATGTGAGTTTTAGTAGATATTAGTTCCCACAATCGTAAAATAATGTGGAGTTGAGTCCCGTGACCATAACAAGGCATTGAGCATGGTTATACTAGAGTAAAATTGCAGTTTGGAATTAAGTTGGGCAACCGTAAGGTAGTAACCGCTCAACTGTAAGTCAATATTTAAATAATATTTTGTCATTGTAAAGAACGCTAGTATTCTCAACAGTAATTGAATTTTTTAATAGTATTTATATATGTTGTTGTAACTGAAATTTAATGCGCTATGCGTCGATTAAATATATAATGGATAATCACCGCAATCGTAAAAGACTATATAAACCAGTTTGATATATCCCGCAACATTAAAATACTACAACGCAATAGTATATCAAATGCACAATCGACCGCAACCGTGAAATACTCTATAATCTCGCAAGTGTAAGACACCCTGAGGATTGATTCAACAACTGTAAAGTCAATGGTTAACTGAGGAGAGGTTCCCACAAAAGTAAAAATATAATGATAATTCATTTCAAAACCGTAAAATGAATGTTCATAGGTTCCTTCAAATAGACAATACTATACCACTACCAAATACTCGTGAGCCAGTAAAAAGGCTTCGTAAACATAGATTGTGGCTATTTTTCCTCTAAGTAACCATAAA
The DNA here is from genome assembly GCA_030272315.1 of Paspalum vaginatum. NCBI lineage: Eukaryota > Viridiplantae > Streptophyta > Magnoliopsida > Poales > Poaceae > Paspalum > Paspalum vaginatum. The sequence goes on along the minus strand of CM059012.1, from coordinate 36,192,995 downwards.
ATAATGTTTCGTATAGCCATAAAATATCGACTGAGCTTCATAAATATAGAATTAGGCTTCATAAACATTCGATTAGCTCTAAGCCCGGAGTACTAGAACATATCCTATAACCAGTAAAATATTGTTTTCTCTAAATAAAATCCGGCTACATTTTTCAATAAACTTGCAATAGTAGGCTCTAATCCCATGACCATAATTCTTTCTTCAAATTGTAAAATATAGTAACCAAAATTTTCTTGGCTCTACATTCTTCAAATTTTACTACTACAATAGTATTTTTTCTGTGGATTTATAAGTACTTTTTACAACGAAATCATGCACATAGAAATACCATATTTACCATTATATTTAATTTAACAATAAATCATTTAGTAAGCATAAATCATATATATTTAACGATACATGTCTCATATTTCAATCCCACGATTTTACAATGATAAACGTTATGAATTTACTACTAGATGACAAAAATAAATGTTTGATTGACAGTCTAAAGTTTTATTGGAGGGGTGAGATCTATGTGGGTAGATTATAAGTGGATAAAAATATTATAGATAAAATCATTCTTTTAGCGAATAGATATAGAAAAGGAATCTATAATCTTTGTTAAAGTAGTAAAATACTATAAAAATATAATATCTTTAATTGAGTATGCAAGACTAGATGCATGCAACATTTCAAAGCTGAAAAATAACATTGAATAGTACAATGAATAATATTTTAAATTAAATGAAAGGTTAATAGTATTTAAAGAAGTACATTGACTATAGTGAAAAGATGAAGCTCCAATGAGTAGTAATTATCCTATAATCAGTAATTGTATAAGTAAATTTGCACAATGCTTTACTAGTTCGGTTCTTTTTAGTGGATTTTTCTAGGATAGAAACATACGATTACTTGTACTGTTTGGATTTTTTAAGGATTGTAACAATAAAATACTTTCAAAAAGCCAATAACGGTAAGTTCTCATTCTATAGCAATAATGTTTCATATATTCAAAGTAT